>CM071717.1:32736392-32819456 GCA_036630335.1 Physaria fendleri
AATTACACAATCTACCTCCCATAAGTTGAAGATAATGAGCTTTTCTTATAGTACTTTGATGTAAAAACTACTATGATTCTACTACCGGTAGAGAGAATATACAGGACTAGTTTATGAAGCTAACTATAACATGACTCTAGCGTTAACTTCATATAGAATCAACATAAAGACATTGATCCTGTGAATCTACTACTGGTAGAGATAATATACTACAGGACTAGTTTATGAAGCTCACTATAACACGACTCTAGCAATAAACTTCAACGAGAATCTACATAAAGACGTTGATCCTATGAATCTACTATAGGTAGAGAGTATACAGGACTAGTTTATGAAGCTAACTATAACATGACTCTAGCGTTAACTTCATATAGAATCAACATAAAGACATTGATCCTGTGAATCTACTACTGGTAGAGATAATATACTACAGGACTAGTTTATGAAGCTCACTATAACACGACTCTAGCAATAAACTTCAACGAGAATCTACATAAAGACGTTGATCCTATGAATCTACTATAGGTAGAGAGTATATACAGGACTAGTTTATGAAGCTCACTATAACAAGACTCTAGCATTAAACATCATATAGAATCTACATAAAGACATTGATCCTGTGAATCTACCTATGAATCTACTATAGGTAGAGAGTATACAGGACTAGTTTATGAAGCTAACTATAACATGACTCTAGCGTTAACTTCATATAGAATCAACATAAAGACATTGATCCTGTGAATCTACTACTGGTAGAGATAATATACTACAGGACTAGTTTATGAAGCTCACTATAACACGACTCTAGCAATAAACTTCAACGAGAATCTACATAAAGACGTTGATCCTATGAATCTACTATAGGTAGAGAGTATATACAGGACTAGTTTATGAAGCTCACTATAACAAGACTCTAGCATTAAACATCATATAGAATCTACATAAAGACATTGATCCTGTGAATCTACTACAGGTAGAGAGAATGTACTACAGGACTAGTTTATGAAGCTCACTATAACACGACTCTAGCAATAAACTTCATCGAGAATCTACATAAAGACGTTGATCCTATGAATCTACTATAGGTAGAGAGTACATACAGGACTAGTTTATGAAGCTCACTATAACATGACTCTAGCATTAAACTACATATAGAATCTACATAACGACATTGATCCTACGAATATACAGAAGCATAGAGAATCTACATAAAGACATTGATCTATGAATCTACTACTGGTAGAGAGAATATACTACAGGACTAGTTTATGAATCTCACTATAACATGACTCTAGCATTAAATTTCAGGAACCGAATGAACAAACAACACATTTAGTCATTAGAATCTGAACCTACACAAGACCTAGAAGCGAAAAAAAACTACAGATTACCGTTGATTACCGTTTTTCTCAGCTTCTTAACCAGAGCCATTGGCTTCCTAGTAAACCTCTTGAGAACCTTAAAAAATCACAAAACTATAATTTCAAATCGCAGTATCTAAAACTAATCTTGTTGTTCGAGGCTTTTCTTTTTTACCTTCTGCGAATACGAGAAGGGGAGAGCTTGACAAGTTCATCTGTAGACATATCAAGAAGAGCATCGAGAGATCTCATCTGTAGACATATCAAGAAGAGCATCGAGAGATCTACTCCTCTGAAGAGCAACACCAACCTCTGATTCAAGATCCGCCTACAAAATTCATTTCGTCAATTGGTAGATTAGCAATTGAGAAACGTAAAACAGAGAAAGACGAAGATTCTAATGCGAAGAACTCACCATGAATTAGAGTAGAGAAAGATCTCGGCTAGAGCTTGAAGATAAAACAGTAAGGAACCCTAAAGCAATTTGTGAATTTGGTTCGGCTAAAACTATTAAAAGTTTAAAACAGTGAGGAACCCTAGTGATAAGAATTCTTATTTCACCATGAATTAGAGTAGAGAAAGATCTCGGCTAGAGCTTGAAGATAAAACAGTAAGGAACCCTAAAGCAATTTGTGAATTTGGTTCGGCTAAAACTATTAAAAGTTTAAAACAGTGAGGAACCCTAGTGATAAGAATTCTTATTTTTGTTTATTAGGGTCTTCGTAATTTCTTTATTTTCAAATGCGACTTTAATTTTTAAAAATACGATTATTTTCCCTATTTTTCTTCCATTATTTCTTCTTAAGTAAATTTGTTACTGAGTTTCTTTTATACATGTTTAGCTAAGAAGAAAGTTTGAGTTTTGATTTTCTCTTGACTGTAAGATGCTTCCTTTGAGTTACCCATGTGTCTTGCTCTATAGTTGATGCATATATAAATACTATCAAAATTAATTGAATCTAAATGATTTGGTTTATGTTTACAAAAGCAATACCTACCAGGTAAACCACTTTGACTATTTATGTCTCAATACTTATTAAGAAACAGAGGATAATGGTCAATGATTCTCGATGTTTCTTATATACTTGCATGTATACCTTGTTTAGAAGACTTTGAACTTATGGTTGTTACTGATAGTTGGTGCTCTCTTACCCATGCTTCATTGTTTTGCCACTCTATGCAGCTATAATGTACAAGATCTGGATATTGAATAACTCAAAGCAACAATGCACAAGAACCGGATATTGAATCTTTTAAGGAATTCAGAGCAACAAAGTCTTCTTCTTCTACAGTCAAGAAGGTGAGGAGTAGGAGTATGATCCTGATTATACACTAGCATCTTCTTTCACTAATTCTCTTGATCATTTGCTAACTTTCTTATGATCTCATCCCAGATATGAAGTGATGTTTCTAGATCACGAGATAACTTTCAATGAAGCAATTATCGAGGAAAAAGAGCAAGGAATTAGAGAAATACAGATTTTGTCTGAAGCATCTTGAAGCTCATAGCTCTTCTCCTTCTTACCTAAGAGCAGCCAACCGCTTTTCATCTTGAAGCTCATAGCTCTTCTCCTTCTTACCTAAGAGCAGCCAACCGCTTTTCAAGTTCATCCAACCGCTTTTCCGCTGATTCAGTGAATGCGTCCACCTGTTTTGACAATGACAAAATATTATCAGTTTAACACTTTAACTCTAAAAAAAAAAAAAAAATTAAACATTTTTAAGAAACAATACCACCAAATATTTCATATTTTTTTTTTTAATCAGTTTATGAACTTTGGGATGTGAGGACGTGAATAATAATTGAGAATATATATATAAGAGAGTTGCAACAAACTATTCCCTAAAAATTGGGATTCAATGAAATAAAATTTGGATGATTTCAATAACCACATATATCAATATACTATATTCTACTCAACAAATTGTGGACATTTCGGATATAGTTTACTTAGTTTTGTTTTTTATGGACTAAAACTGAGATTTGGGTCTAAAAATAAATTAAAAGCCCATTATGTATTAAACAGGCCCAAACGTTCTGAAGATTAAGAAACGTTGCCACGTAGGCGACACGTGGCTCGAACAAGAAACGTTGCCTCGAAAAGTAGCGTTTTTAATTTTCCTTAACGACGAAGTAAAGCACACGGATTTAACACTACACGATACATTGTCGCTGTATCTTAAATCATTTCTTTTTTGTATTCTTTTATCGAAGATAAGATCACACAAAAGAGTCAGCTTTTTGTTTGCGATCTCTGAGAGTGTGTAAGAGATCATATAGATGGGTCTTCTCTCCAACAGGTTTCGTCTTCCTTCTCTTGATTTTTTTCTGAGAATTTGTGATCATGTACGTTTTCTGAAGTTTGTGTCTTTGTTTGTGTTTGAATAGGATTGATCGATCAAGTTTGAAACCTGGGGATCATATCTACTCATGGAGGACTGCTTACATCTATGCCCATCACGGTTTGTATATTCTTCGAAAACCCCACTTTTTTTGTCTCTGTATTTTGATCGAATTGATAAAAATTAGGTTGGTGTGGGTATGAATTGGGGTTAATGTTATAGCTTATTAGTGTTAAATCAATTTGAGATCATGTTCGAATTGAGGAATTTTGTATTGTGGGTCTGATGAATTGGGGTTAATGTTGTAGCTGCGTAGTGTTAAATCAATTGAGAGAGAGTTCGAATTGAGGAAAATTAGGTTTTTTGTATGGTGGGTATGATGAATTGGGCATGATCTAATATTTTTGTCCTGTGTAGGTATCTATGTTGGAGATGATAGAGTCATCCATTTCACAAGACGAGGACAAGAAGTTGGAACCGGGACTGTACTAGATCTCATACTATTAAGCTCAGGTCCATCCCAAACCCACACTCATTGTCCAACTTGTGTTCCACCAAACGAAGGTCACGGCGTCGTTTCCTCATGCCTAAACTGTTTCCTGTCGGGTGGAGTCTTGTACCGTTTTGAGTACTCGGTCAATGCTGCTCACTTCCTCGCTAAAGCGCGAGGAGGGACCTGCACGCTCGCTGTCTCTGATGCTGATGACTTGGTTGTCCATCGAGCAAAACACCTCCTTCAAAACGGGTTTGGATGCTATGATGTTTTCAAGAACAACTGTGAGGATTTTGCTATATATTGCAAAACTGGATTACTGGTTCTCGAGGGAAGGACAATGGGACAAAGCGGTCAGGCTGTATCGATTATAGGTGGACCTATTGCTGCTGTTTTGTCCACGCCTATGCGGCTTGTGACAACAAACGTTTATGGTATGGCAGCTACAGCGATAGGCGTGTATTGTGCGAGTAGATATGCTACTGATATCGGAATGAGAGCTGATGTGGCGAAAGTTGAAGCAGAGGATCTTACAAGAAGGTTGTCTTCAGGACTGTTCCAAGTACTTGATCCTCCTCCATTGGCAGCAGCCTTAGCTTTACCAAGCACGAGTTAATATGTAAGCTCGAGACTTTACCTTTAAAAACTATTCAATAAGAACACTGTTTTGTAAACTTGTAATTCTCATATATGAATCAATCTAATAGAAGTGTTACTATGCGAGTAAGCTTTTGGATGCAATCTTAAGTCTTTCTCCTGCAATTTTCATCATATGCTTTGTTTCCACAGTCAAACTCGTGCTTCTTGAGGACTGAACAATCAAGAAGTAAAATTGATCAGAACAAGGTTTAAGGAGCTTGTAGTTCACTATAAAAGAGTAGAAGAATGATACCTGCAATGTGATGACGTTTTGCAAAATCAAATCAATCTCTGACTTTGATGACAAAAATATCTTCCTAACTTTGACGTCATTGAGCATCAACAGGATCACAGAGACAATGGATTGAATCAACTTCAATGACTTTTGACCCATCTCTCTGTCCTCAGCCGTTTCCAAAGTTTTAGTATTTTCACTAACCATTGATTCCATTCTTTTGAGAACCTGTTCCGTAAGTTTGGAGCTTCGGTCGAACAAGAAATAGCATGGTACTAAGTAGTAAACACAAGTTTTCATGTAAAGGTAAGAGTCTTCCTTGTCTTCTGGTATATACTGCAAGAAAAGGGTAGAGAGATTGTGTTAATGAAACAATAAGAACCCAGCAAAGTTTCTGAAAGTGCTTACATTGACTATGTCGATTAAATATCCTGGTAAGAATTCACTGAGAGTGGTTAGACTGCTTTCAGAAAGTCTGGTAGGTTTAGAGTCCAACTCGAAGATTATTCTGAGTATTGCACAACCATTGTCCAACGCAGGCTTCAAAATCTACACCAAGAAGAATATCTCAAAGTATTTCATGAGAGAATGTTTTTATTCATTTAGATAATATCATTATCAAAACACAAACTTACTATTTGTTCGAGTAGAGTTTTCTCTACAATCTTAAGGACAAGAGAAGTATCACCCATTCTTGAGAGACATAAGCCCACACGGTTTGTAAGTTCTTTAAATGTGCGACAATATGTCTCACGCTCATTACACTCTACTGTTGACTTCAGGTTCTCTGCATATGCACATAAAGCTATAAGGTTAAGCAAGCACAAAACATAAAAACATTGATATCTCTCAATAAGTTCGTACAGTACCTGGGAAAACTTTGAAACGTGCAATTAAGGTAATGAGGAAGCTACAATGATCTGGAATCTGGATATATCCATCTCTATAGGACATGTCAAAAACTTCAACAATTCGATACGACACCTCTGGCTCAAGTTGTGGATCTGCAATATAAGTAGAGTCGGGTCAACTACCTTTTTCTTGCATTCTATCATCAACAGAAGCCACTTTTAAAAGTATCAGGACATTGATGTAATACTCACGTAGACAGCATTGAACTATAGCTTTAAGCATAGGGGCGTTAAACTTGTTGTCCATGATGAAATAGCGAAGGAAAGCGAGAGCCAGTTCTTGGACTTCCCACGGGATACTTGCAAAAAGTCCACCAGGCAAATCACCTGTGTGCGATTTAAAAGATGACACCTATTTCAGTTTTGTGACACGAAGAACCTCATAAAACGTTTTTGTGTTTAGCTGCAAGAATTGCACCTTCTCCCTGAGGATGGCTGAAGATGTTTCTAACATCGTCTTCAAATGTGGGGGAAACATTCAGACACCAGACTTTCGAAACAGAAAGACACCCCACTACCGTAACATTATGTAAGAGTCGCAAAATCACCTGAAGTTAATTTCAAAAAATGTGTATAAATGAGAAACGGAGAAAGTGATCCTGTTTGATCAAAAACAGATCCATGTACTAAAGATTTCCTCCTTGAATGATCAAAGATTACCTGGGTAGATACAGGATGCTTATCACCCAGCTGAATAAGCAATGATGGAAGTTTGTTGACCCAAGCACTTTGGTAGTAATATAATATTGGATCAGTAGCCTTGGGATCACAAGAAAGGAGTTCTCCTTTCTACAGATTACAAGAAGACTGATTTAGATTTCAACATCCATAACTAGAATGAATATATCATCAAAAAGTTACTTACAGGTATAATCAGGTTTCTGATAATTGAAATGAAGGCTAACATAAGTGTAGACTCTGGTTTGCAATTGGTAAACGCAGCAGTAATTCTGATAATTGAAATGAAGGCTAACATAAGTGTAGACTCTGGTTTGCAATTGGTAAACGCAGCAGTAAATGCCTGAACGTAGAAAATATACATGATGTAAGCTATCTACGAAACAGAGAAAATATATTCTCTCGCCTATCTTGAAATTCTCTGAGAATCTTAAATTAACCTGCAGAAGTTTTTCTTTCCAATAACTGTCCACCCTCAGAATCAGTTCTGAAATAAAGGGTGAGAATGCATACAAAGTCTTTTCATTGCTCTTGGTCATCTGCAAAAAAAGTATTTTGAATATAAGACAGATCGAGGGACAGACATCAAAAAGACTCACAAACAACAGCTAAGAACTAACCTTTCCTAATAGTGTACTCTCAACAGATTCCAGAAATCTATTGGAAAGATCAGTAGGAAGGTCGCTCCATTTACTTACGGCCAAAAAGATTTCTGTCAATACACTGTTGAGGATAAAGTACCTTTCATCAGCCTGTCAACAAACATTCAACTAGTGTTAATACTCAATATAAAAATAAGAAAAGCGTAACACATAACATAATCATAAGAAGAAGAAAACAATGGCAAGGAAAACTTCTAAGATTGTTAGAAGAGTAATAGTTATCTAGCGTTGTGATTCATACCTTTCCAGAAAGATTGTTTTCTGGATTGAGGGGAAAAGAACCAAGTAATTTTTTTGACAACATTGATGCGATGTCTTGTTCCAATATCATCATGGTGACTTTTTCAGATGCAGTTGGGCACCACCATTTACCAAGTGTTTTTATGTGGCTACGAATGGAAAACTTGATTGCATAACGAATGCTGCAAAGTATATGGTGTAAGCAATCAAATGATTGTGCATCAAATCCTCGCGGAGCATGAATCAATGGAATGAAATCTTGGAAACAATTGATTAAGGCTCCAACAATCTCCTTCAATCTCCCGGATACATCGGCAAAACCTGCAAGAACCCAGGGGAACAAGGTAAGAATACTGTAAACTAGTCTATATATATTCTAACTCCCATGAGAGATGATTTAATGGGTACTATCAAATTATACAGAAAACCAAATCTATGACAACATTGCTACGTACAAACCATAAGATATGAGTTGTTGGGCGAGACAACGAAAGAAAAAAAGAAGGCAACAGCAACTTATTTCTTCAAAGCTTTGCAGAGAGGCGAGACAACGAAAGAAAAAAAGAAGGCAACAGCAACTTATTTCTTCAAAGCTTTGCAGAGAAAATCTAGAGGTCGGTCATACTAGAGAGTAAGAGGGAAAAGGACAATGAACTAGTAGACAGTGTTGCAAAATGCATAAATTCAAGGAAACATATTAAAAGCTATATACCAATAATCTATTAACTAGACAAGAAGAAAGATGTGACATACGAATGCATTCTTGTGGAACATCTTGCTCATATGCGAGTAGTGGTTCATTCGGTAAACGTGCCTACCATAGAAAATGAAGACATGTAAGAAAAATAGTTAAACACAAGGAGAACAGCAACATCTGCATTCATATGCTATATTGTGGCATATACGAAATAAGAGTTTTGGTGTTATCCAGACTGAAAATGATTCTACTTACCTTTTTCTGTGATTTGGCGTCGCTCTCATCGCATGGCAACAGCGACAGACAATGTGCCAATCCAGAAAGAGCTACCTTCAGATTGCTTTTATCTTGCACATAAAAATGATTTTTCTGTATAACATCCCTGTAGTTTTCGAGAATCTGCAACAAGAGACAGAAATTTCAGGGAGTTTTGCAAGAATAAGAAATCCTACAGTCTGTGACATGATCCAAGAAATCAAAGTAGACACCTCTTGAGCATGCAGGGAAAAGGTAGGCGGGTAGTACTCTACAACAAGGTGAAAAAATTTAAAAGCCATCAAACGAACATCAATAGCTGAATCAGCCATCGCTTTAAATATGTATGGCATCAAAAGTGACACCATAGGGCCCTGGTTATCCTGAATAGATTCATACATAGAATCAGATGTTAGATAAACTAGTAAACTAGAAAAAGACATGATCATTTCAATACATGCAAGTTTGAGAAGAATATGCATAAGCAACCAAAATAAATTTCAAATTCACATCTTGCAGCTCATGATA
Source organism: Physaria fendleri (assembly GCA_036630335.1). NCBI lineage: Eukaryota > Viridiplantae > Streptophyta > Magnoliopsida > Brassicales > Brassicaceae > Physaria > Physaria fendleri. The sequence goes on from CM071717.1 coordinate 32,745,435, forward strand.
TGAAGGCGGACTAACACAACAAACTAATAGAAACAGATGTAAACGGAACCGGTAAGAATATCAATGAAATAACAAGTGGTAAGAAAAGAAAATAATCCATACCTCTTTACAAGCAGGAAAGATCTGCGTATTAAATTAAGAATATCAATGAAATAACAAGTGGTAAGAAAAGAAAATAATCCATACCTCTTTACAAGCAGGAAAGATCTGCGTATTAAATAGTTGATAAAAAGTATCTCTCACATGCTTATCATCATCACTAACGCGTTCTCTGAGTTTCTGTATAATAGCATATTTATGTGACAGCAGCTCTGCTGGATGATTCTTGAATAGGTCTTTGATACCATGTAATGCATCTATACAGACAGAACCCAATAAATGATCCACGGAACAACAACATAGCAAGCATCATTGTTTCTTCAACCAACAACATCTAATTCGACCGTACCTTTGCGAACTTTAGCATTGTGATGTGAAGATTGTTGCAGAAGCTCTTTTAAGGTCAAACCTTTCTTACTTGTAGCTAAGCCACTCTTTTCAGCTGCTACACTTTGTTCAGGAAGTATAATTGCTGCAACACAACGATGAAATTTTTTAGCCGTATTCAGTGAGCTAATTAGGTAAAATCATGAGAAAGCAGATTGATACCTTTGGATTTAATCTCAGTGTTAGTTGCATTCTTTGGTGGAGGTAATTTTCTCCCGAGCTTTCTCTTAATTTTCTACCAAATCAAAATAAAAAATAATCAGAACAATCAATCAAACGGTTGAAGAATGTTCATCGAAGAAAAGAGACAATAATTTTAAAACGTACCTTGAAATCAATTCCTTTCTTTTGCTGCTTCTTTGCCGGAGCCTTAGAACGAACCATTAGTTTTCTTCTTCAGCAAAAAAAAGGCAACGGCGAAGACAAAACCAACGGCGAAGACAAAACACAGAGAAGAAGTTCAGTTAAAAGGTTAGGTTTTGATTGGGTGTTTTATTTCCAAATCTGAGTATGAGTTAGGGTATTTATTTGAAACCCTGACGGGCCCGTATAAGTTTTATGGGCTTTTCAAAGTCTAATTCTATAAGTTTTGGGCCCTAAATATTTTAAATGGTCCATCAATTTCATATGTGAAATTAAATCAGTGGTTGACTTTGTACCTTTTGGTCAAATCGGTGTTAGAAGTTATATTTCCAGACCACAATCATCACTAGGATTTGTCACTGATTTGATATGTCGGATCATGAAGCATTGATCCATGTATCAAAAATCCTAAATCTTCTACTTCCCCACTGATCCATTTTGTCTTTGTAGTATGAGAACAAGCAACATTGCACCCATGGAGGATTCCTTGGCACTTGCTCCATTTCCTCACCCCCCAGTAATCTATCCAGCTTCTTGACCAGAGCTTTTTCATCAGACTTGCCACACCCGAAAAACTTTTCCTGTTAATAAACATGTCCATGTATAAATATTTGACAAATCCTCCATGAACACTCAATAATGACTGTGTTTTCACTTTTACCCCTTCATTAGCATATAGAGAAACTTGGATTCTGGCTGTTGCATCTTCTAGTATAGCAAGCACTTTGATCTTTCCATTGGAATCGCGGAGTTTTCTTACATCTCGGGGATATACTTGTATGAATCGAACAACACATCTGAATTTAGCAGTCACCTGCATAAGTCAGCATCACTAAAAATATCAATTGAAGAAAGTTTTCATTATTCTTGCTCTACAACTTCAGATAAATCCAAGCTTCTGGGATACATTACATTGTGATATGTCAGAATGTCCATCAGAGAAACAAATGGAGCGTCCTCATGAGCAACTCCTAAAAGGATTCAACCATTGGTATTTGTATAAAACTTTTGTCAACCAGTTTTGTCAAATTTCTACACTTCAAAACTATGAGCTGATTATTACCAGTGATTCCTGAATGTGAAGAATTAACATAACGTGCAATGGGGTTCCATGTAGATGAAAACTTCTCTTTGCGCATTCTGAAATTGTAAGAGAATGTGTTTAAGCTGAAGAACAAACGGTTGAAACAGAACTTCAATTACAGAAATAGAAAAAAACCTTTCAGGACTAATGGCTTGCATCTCTCTGCTCATTGTGAACTGCATCTTTGTAGAGGGAGTAAAAGTGGCGTTCCATAAACCCATATTTACTTGAAATAAAAGGTTCAAGAGCTTCACGTGTTGCCCAGGTTGAAGAGAATGAATGGCTTGCTTTTCACTAGCCCTTTCTACTAAGATCCTTAAAATGGAACCAAAAGTAGGAAACTCGCGTAATATGTATGTTGGCAACATCTCGGGTTCGACACATAAAGGAAGCCTTTCTGACCTGTTCCGATGTCAAATTGCAAGCCAAAACAATGAGCTTTCAAGACTAAGAAGGGTAAATAGTTTGGGATACATGAACAGAAGCTAGGAAATGAATACAAGACATAAGAGAAGCTGTTTTGTACTCTTTGTATTCGGATAAGGAAATAAAGACTTACTTTACCAAGATACTGCACGGGGGCATCTCAGTTCCGTCCCAAACAAAGATGTAACACCTATCTTTATAGACCTTGGAAATGTGAACAATCTACAAAGGAAACAAAGAATGAGAAACAATGTCAAAGTCATAGCAGACCATAATACACTTTAAGACACTTCTAGTTAAACTAAAAAGATTGATCTACCAGGCAAGATAGGTTTGAACATTTCCCTTCTTTGATATCTTTCAGAGATGTGAAACAGCATGATCCTATCATAAAACAAACACACATCATGACACAAAAAACCATTTGAGATTACAGTAGAAACTAAGAAGCAACCATTTGCATATGGGGATTTCAATGCTCATTACTACTATTCACTACTCATAAACAAATGCAAAGGAAGCTTAAGAAATGAAAACAACATTGGATCAGCAAGCAGATTGTATCATCATTACCATCTTCGAATTTATAAGTCCTCATCCATTCTCTTAGATTTGATAACAAATTCTTATCTTGTTCTCTCATCTGAAATTTAGGTGAAGACTGATATGGTAATAAATCATATCCACGTTTCCAAGTGAATAGAGCAAAAGACGAAGAAGATGCTTCATTACAGAAAGCTGTAATTTTCCGGTTAATCAGCATAATCTGCATTAGAAACAAGAGTTCATAAAAATTGCTTAAATAGTATAATCATCTTCCAAAAAATCATATAAGAGTACCTTTACGCGAGAAAGAAGGATTATATCCCCAATCGATTCAACTCGAGGAAGTGCTCGCATGGAACGAGCGATGAACTTAACAGGAAGGCCAGATCCTGTGTGCCATGGATCAACGATTTTAAGCGTACAGGAACAATCTGTAACAAAACTCGATCAATCTAGAGGGTAAAAAACGAAGCTATGAAATGGAAAATTTGAGATTTCGTATACCAGTGGGGAAATCTAACTCGACGATGACTCCAATGAGGCTAACATGGAGATTCAATGCTTTCAAAGCATCATCAACTCTCAGAAATTTGTAATCATCTCTAATCTCCATATCTGTATCACTGTGATCGTTAAGGGTTTTTTTAGTAGAGGTTGAAGAAAATCAACAAAGTGATGAACTCGGCGCTAAAAGTGAAACTCAATGAGTCGTTTCGTAACTTGATAAATGGGCCTTCAAAGGCCCAATATTAGTAATTTATTAGCTTGTTTTACTAAGTTGCTCACTAAAGGCCCAATATTTGTAACTAATGGGCCTCCATTACATTTTTATAACATTTTTTGTTATTCAAACCAATAGTTAAAATATGATTATGCTTCACTTCTTGTCAAAAAAAAAAAGATTATGCTTCACTATCAATCCAAAAGTATCTTTGATTTGTTTTTAACAAAAACTTTAAAATTTGAAGTGAACAAAGATGCTATATGAGCTTTCATTTTAATTTTTATATGTATCACCAGCTCATAGATAATCTTGATATCTTTAATATAAGCGACTTAGATGTACTTATTTTAAGGTATTAAATCTTATTTAATAATATTCACATATAAATATTGACATTAATTTATACAAACCATAGATACTTGTTGTCAACACATAAGCTTAGATACTTGATTTTTTCATATCTTATCTTAATTAATAAATCCTACTAATTCTAATTAATCTGTTGTACACTAATGGTGTGTATTGTTTTGGTATTCAAGTCTAAGAAGCATCATTCAAAATTGATGTAAGGATTCATCCAAATTTGTTGGATCATTACATCATCTTACAGCTGTTATATACTCAAAAACATATTATAAAAGTGTAGACCTTTCAGACCAAAAAAAAAACAGTATAGACCTAACAAATAAGTAATATATATGTATATACCCTACCTATTTAGAAAATATTCTTTGAATTTAGTACGTGTCATGTTCTAGTTAATTTCAGCTTGCTATAAAAATAAAATATGGTAATTTACTTAATCCTATATTGTAAAAAAAAATAATCAAATCAAAACCAAATCAGATCAGTGAGACAACTAGCAGGTTATATAATTATAAATGTCTAAACCTCGATTACAATGTGGTTGTCAAATCTTATTACAATGTATAGTGTAGATTATATTTAATGACCAATTTGCATTATCTTTAGTTAATTTCTAAGAATCTTTTGATCACTTAAAAGTGATTATATTCTGTCATAACTTTATGGTTATTCTACGAAAATTTATAAACTGGTTATTTTTATTTTGGTTTCATTAAATAATAGGTATAAAATTAAGTAAAATTTGGTTAAATTTAATTAGTTTGTTTTGGATATTCTATATTTATCATATTAATACATGAATATATAGTTATATTTTTATAATATTTCATGTTTCGTTTAGGTTTTGGTTTAGCTACACTTGAGTTTCAATTTTTGGATATTAGAATTGTGATTAAGCAAATTGGAAAGTTAATATTAAAAACATGATCCATAATCTATGAATCTGGTTTATAATGAACTAGTCAGATACAAAAATCCGAACAGATCTTCCAAGCTGTAATAGATCTAATCTAATGCTTCACACAACAATTATAAATCTCAGCCGTATAAAGACATGAAATGACTTTTCAAACAAATCTATTTAATATAATATCTATAAAAAAATATGAAAAATTCCTAAAACACTACTAACAATATTTTAACAAAAATGTTATATACAAAGCCAAAAATTAAGCCGTGTTGTTTTAGAGTTCACATGGACTATTCAAACTAAAAATAAAAATAATACAAAAAAATAGGTTAAACAAAATATAATTATTAAAAATGAAGAATAAAATAAGAATAAAAAAAAAATAAGAATAAAAAATAATACAAAAAAATAGGTTAAACAAAATATAATTATTAAAAATGAAGAATAAAATAAGAATAAAAAACGGGAAGAGCATGGGAATCGCATTTGCATTTATATTCTCTTGCTTCTTCTCATCTCTCTGTCTATATATATAAAAACTAACACAATACCAAAGTGTGGTCTCATTCAAAAAAATCTAAAAGAAAAACTTTTGAAGCTCTAAACTAAAGACAAAAGAAAGAAAGAAAGAAAGAGAAAAGATGGAAGAGACAAAATCAAGATTCAATAGGATCTGTGTCTTCTGTGGAAGCAGTTCTGGTAAAAAACCTTCTTATCAAGAAGCTGCTATTCAATTGGGTAACGAATTGGTAAGTTCTCATACACATATATAAATTTATACTCTATAGTTTTTGTATACATACTTTCATCTTCACAAAACATATAAATATACCCTTCTTTATCATCTTGTTGTATCATTGTTTGAGATATGAACTCTGAATCTTCTTTAAAACATTGGCTTGTTGTTATGTAGTTTTGATTGTGTGTTACAACGAACAATGATAAATCTATCAAACGTGTGGATGCTAATTTTATTATTTTTTTGTTGTGAAAGTGAAATCAAATTTGTGTTTATATGATTATTGACATGAGAGAGGGATGAGACAATAGTAAGTTCTAACTATGCTTAGCTGTATCCTGCTGTCACTCAAGCATCACTCTTGCATGATCTCTTGTTTGTTTTTTTTTTTAAAAAAAATTGAGTTTTAAGTAATTTATCATTACACACATATCTTGTTTTGTCCCATTTACTGGAGTATGTTTTATCTTAAACCTAGGTAAGTATAACTAATGATGTTTTTTTACGGGAAAAATAAATAATAATTACTCCACCTTTTTTATGTTTTCGTTGGAATAATAATGACACTATGTACAAAGCGTGTGTTGTGGGTTGTACTTATTGAACAACACATAATATTAAAAAAAAATACTGTAATAATTAGAAGCCCTTGTAAATTGTAATACTAGTTTTTTTATAGGTGGTAATAATAGTATTAATAGGATAGTGACAATTGATGATGATGATGATCTATTTTTTTCCCCTTTTATCTTAATTGAGATTTGATATTTGATGTGGTTGCTTCTTTTTGTAAAGTCCATTGTTGATTTGGGTTTGTGATACGTGTCCATTTTATTATAATAATACTAATAATTAAAGATGGTGGAAATATGGTTGAAGGTGGAGAGAAGGATTGATTTGGTATATGGAGGTGGAAGCGTGGGACTTATGGGTCTTGTTTCTCAAGCTGTTCATCATGGTGGTCGCCATGTTCTAGGGTTTGCTCTCTCTCTCTATATATTCACACATCTCTATGTATTATCAATCTTGATGCATTTGCTTATATACTCATCATTGTGTTTTAAAACATGATATTACCTATTATAACCCATAGTTTGTACTTTGTCACACATACAATTTGGTATTTGATTAATCTTAAGAGATACTAGTTTTATAGAGTAATAATAAGAGATGTAACATAACAACGACAAAAAAGGATCTGTGCATGTTTCCTTTGTCCAAAAATGTCTCTTTGCCTTATGAATTATTTACTTAAATTAAGCTACAAATTTGTTTTGTTGTGTCAATTATGTATACCAAAATGGTAAACTATTTCAATTTTTGTTTCTAAATAATGGGAAAATGATCTATATCTTCTTAATCTATGGTCATATGGTATTATTTACCTACAAACTATTAGTAAATAATACGATATGGTTATAGTTTAGGGAGAAATATATCGGTTTTTTCCTAATTAATTGTAGATTAGATTCCAAACAGTGTTTTCTTTTTTTTTGGGTATGAATTATTATGAACCTAACAGGTATATTCTCTTATTTTATTTGTAGGGTCATTCCAAAAACCTTAATGCCAAGAGAGGTATGCACCAAATATTCAATGAACTCTCTTTTTTTTGCCTAAATATTATTATATAGTATTATTGAGATAGAAATTGCAATGTAATGATCTACATAAAATAGTGGTAGGACCATAAAAGGAATGATTAAGACTTGGTGCGTTTATGTTTTGGTTTCCTTCACGATACATCTCTTTGACCAACTAATACATATTTATATGACATAACCCACTATTAAAATATCCATGTAATATAATAACATATAAGCCATTTTGCGGTGTTCACATTTAGAGTATATTTAAAAAGTGATTATTATTTTGTAGATAACTGGTGAGACCATCGGAGAAGTTAAAGCTGTTGCTGATATGCATCAAAGAAAAGCTGAAATGGCTCGTCAAGCTGATGCTTTCATTGCCCTTCCTGGTTTGTATATAGTCCATTTTTGTTCATTATTAGTTAAAAAAAAAAAAAAAAAATTTTTGTTCATTATTAGTTAAAAAAAAAAAAAAAAATTGAAATGTCTTAAATTAGGTATAGGGAAAACCCGAAACCGAAAATTCAAACTGAACAGAAAAAATAGAGATCGAAATCGAACGGATCCTGCATTTTTAGTACAGACAAATCCGGAACCGAATGAGTATCTAAAATATCCGAAATATTTTATTAATTAATATTTTAAGGTATTTTGGTTATATTTAGTTATTTATTATGTATATAAAAGATATTTTGATTATTATTGGTTACTTTGTTGAAAATACCATAAATATGTTTAAACATAACTCTAATGTATTTTTAGATATTTATATGGTTTTAGTTAAATAGAAAATTATAGGTACAAGTAATTATTGAACTATTTGGTTTTATCTTTTTAGTAATCATACCAAATCGAAATTGAGAAAATCGAACCAAATCAAATACGATCCGAATTTAGTAAAAACCTAATGAGTATTAGTTTTTAAGAACCGAAACTGAACCGAACTTAAAACCGAACTCCAAAGCTTATCTTAAATATTCGAAATTGATTTTTGTGATTGATTTTTGTGTGTAAATTGTTAGGTGGGTATGGTACATTGGAGGAACTGCTAGAAGTCATTACATGGGCACAACTCGGAATCCACCGTAAGCCGGTACGTAATCATCCAAATCAAAATCAAAATTTTATAACTTCCACTAATCAATATAATTATAATATAAGATGACATTATTGTTATTAGTTACGACCGGTATATGCGTGTTGAATAACTTTTGTCTTAATCAAAACATTTCAAGAGTTTTTTTTTATATATATGGTACATATGGTTCCATATGGGTACATCGTAATAATCACGTGAATTAAGATTCCTCTTTTGATTCTTTATACTTCTTTAAAATATTCTAATTTAATTGTATACATTGTATAAGCATGTAATTTTAATTATAAAAGTCGATGTGTTGTCACGACTTACGACTACATAACCCCTGATTATGAGACCGGAAGCTTCCCATGTCGTAATCTTTTCCTTTTCTATAAAATTTAATATAATTTGGTTTCTTCTAACATTATTAATAATTTATGACAGGTGGGTCTACTTAACGTGGATGGTTATTACAACTCGCTGTTAACGTTTATAGATAAGGCTGTGGACGAAGGGTTCATATCACCAATGGCTCGTAGGATCATTGTCTCTGCACCAAATGCTAAAGATTTGGTTCGACAACTCGAGGTATCATGGTTTTACTACATTCATATGTCATATTGTTACACCTAGATCTGCGGAAAAAATCTAGAAACCGAAAATCCGAACCGAGTCAAAAAATTAGAACTGAAATCAAACTGAATTTGTTTAAATATCCGAATAGATCATGAAGTTTAGAACCGAAAAATTTGGAATCGAGAAACTCAAAACTGAATTCGAACCCAAACCGAAAACATCTGAATACCCGAAATACTATAAATATTTTATTAATTAGTATGTTTGGGTATCTTGGTTATAATTTGTTACAATATTAAATATTTATATAAACTTTTTTAAAATATTTGATTATTTTGTAACCATAAATATATTTAAACCTAATAATTTTAAAATATTTTTTGATATTTTGTTACAAACCACTACAAAACTCAAAACGCGAATCTAGTGAAACACTTTTTTTGTTTTGTTTATTAATTAGTTCTGAAGTAACCATACCGAATTAAACTGGAAAGAACCGAAATCCAAAACCTGATACAACCGAACCGAACGTCGAGTTACATCTAAATGCATAATTTGTTTAATTAATTGTACTATAAATTGTTGTTTGTAGGAATATGAACCGGAGTTTGATGAGATAACATCAAAATTGGTTTGGGATGAAGTGGACCGGATAAGTTATGTACCGGGTTCAGAGGTTGCTACATAAGAAAATATTATCGAAGGAGTGCTATTTATTTTTTGGTGTACAGCGGAAATTGAAGTGTTTTTTTAACATCAGAAGAAAAAGGTCGAAAAGAAGACAAAAAAAAGTATTGGGGTCATTTTGATAACAGTTATTTTGTAGGGGTGGTTAATGCATGAAACTGATAAACCACGTGGGTAACTACTAACCGCGTATATACCAAACCTCATTATCCCCACTTGTCTTTTGTACATTTTGGTTATATGGCTAAATTACAAAACGATCCTTTTCTTTTGGATATTATTTATAATTGTATTTTATTTTATTTTTTATTTATGGTGTCCACGTAGCACAATTATGTTTACAATTTTTTTTTTTCTTCCATTAATTGCCTTATTTAGGATCAAATATTAGAATATTCAGAACGAACGTATACGTATATATAACCACACAATTTAGCTGTCAGATAAAGATGGAGATTAGCTTTTTAATAAACAAACTAATCAGATAATTCACATGCTATTTTTATAATTTTATTTCTGCTATGGTCAAATATTCTAAAAAGTATTTAGACAAGTGAAAAAAAAATCCTCAAGTTCTAGTGATGTTCAGTTTAAAGTGGTTAGAATTTAATAATTTATTGTCTTTGATCCCACAAAATTCAAAAATAACACATAAATGGATTGGACTCTATTGGGTTTTAATAGCCTATATGGGTCGATCAGCATATTAAAGAATGTGGGCTTCAATGGGCCTTAAGGACTTTAGGTATTGTTTCCCTTGTACTTATAAGTTGTAATCACTCACATCTTCTTATAATAGTATTTGTAATAGTATTTGTGAAGTACAATTTTAGAAGAAACCTTGTGTTGATCAGGGCCGGTCCGGCTAAACCGTAGGCCTAATACGGAAAAAAATTATAGGCCCCCCCAATAGTATTTTGAAAGAAATTTTTTTTTACCATTTTTATATAAAAAACATGCAGAAAACTACCCCCCAATAGTATTTTGAAAGAAATTTTTTTTTACCATTTTTATATAAAAAACATGCAGAAAACTATATCTGCTTGACTAAGAAAAAAAATAGAAAATATATCTATGTTTAATAAAATCGAAAAACTTGTAAAATATAGAAAAAAAGAGAGGTAAAAAGTAAAATAAGAATGAAAAAATCATATTGGTGTAATGGATATATAATATCAGATTCTTTCCAAAAAAGAATATATGTAATCAATGTATTTAGTAATAAGTCTTTTTAGAGTGGGGCCCCTAGGAAAGCTGGGCCCCATACGAATGTATCATTTCAATTGCTATAGGGCCGGTTCTGTGTTGATGAGAATATTACAGTATTTGTTATTAGGTTTTTTGTTTTCTAATAAAGATATTTAGGTCAGTTAATATAAAGGTAATGGAATATTTATTTGTATGATTTAATAATTCTTGATACGTTATACATTTTAGTTTCAACATAAAAAAAGGAAAATAAATATTTGATTAAATTAAATATCAATAGGTAATGTAGTACGGATATATATATTGAAAGAGAATCAAATTAAATGACACTAAATGTGGGGCGATTTGATTGAATATACGTTACAGTATATCAATCAAATATTAATGGTTTATTTTGTGAGGATAACATAAAGAATTTACTTTTATTTAAGTTTATATAAATAAGGCAATTAGATAAACGTTTTCGTGAGGATGACAAGAAGAATATTTAGTTTTCTAAATATAGTAGGTAATGACAAATTAAGGTAGAATACAATTATGTTCGAGATTGAATGATAACTTCGTATTTTTAGTGAATGATACGTTTTTAAGCCACAATTATTGATTCTAAATTACAAATAGTCTAGGCGACGCTTCTGGGCTTGTTCACGAGGAGAAGCAAGAAGCATCAAACGGCGAAGCCTCACAGCCGGATAAGGCTCCGAACCTGCAGTAACTTCCGGTACTGGCAAAAAGGTACACACGCGCGATTAATGGTGGAAGACTAAATTTGTTCTGTAGCAGTGTCTTTAGGGTTTGTAAAGAAATGGCTATAACATTAGTGATTTGCCAGATGAATTGCTTGTGAAGATATGTTCCAACAAAAGTTGCTGTATCCACTAGCATTTTGTCTAAACAATGGAACATTTTGTCTAAACAATGGAAGTTTCTTTGGATGTGGTGTCCTGATCTCGAGTTTGACTGTACTAGTGATTCAGTGAGGAATTTTATCAACAAGAATCTGCCTCTACACAGAGCTCCTATTATCAATAGCTAGCAATCTTTCTCACAGCATTCCTTAACTAATATGTAGGAGCATCTATTCTTATTACAGTGAAGTTTGGTCTTGCCGAGTACGAGTAGTTTGTATACTTGCAACTCTCTGGTGACTTTAGAACTTAATAGCCCAATGATTCTTGTTGATGTTCCTTATACAGTTTGTCTCTCATCCTTGAAAACATTGCAACTTAGATACTGTCATACTCAAACCAAGATTCTCTATCTGAGGAACATATCTAAGTTGCAAAGTTTTCAAGGATGAGAGACAAACTATCTGAGGAACATCAACAAGAATCATTGGGCTATTAAGTTCTAAAGTCACCAGGGAGTTGCAAGTATACAAACTACTCGTACTCGGTAAGACCAAAAACGCTTCACTGTAATAAGAATAGGTGCTCCTACATATTAGTTAACGAATGCTGTGAGAAACAGCAATTTCAACCCAAGATTTGAAATTCTCAGCTTCAAGTAGAAACAGCAATTTCAACCCAAGATTTGAAATTCTCAGCTTCAAGTGCTCTAGAAAGATTGCTAAGGCAAAACTTTTAGGACTCTTCAACAAACAATCCCTCTCTTCTTCTCGTTGCTTGAAATCTACTTCAATCTAAGTCGTTCAAGTGTCGTCATATTATGGGTTTTGCATTTGTTTTGTTATCCAAGAACAATTGAAATAGGAGTCTATACTCTGGTTATGTTATGTAGGTTTGCCTATGTCTTTGTATTTCAGTTTCAAATTACTTAATTAAGAAAAGAACCACTTCTAGTTGAATTCTTGATGGTTGTGCCTGAAATTGCTTTTGCAGATCTAATACAGTGAATAAACATGTGCTCTCTTCTTTCTCACAATATATATAGCTGCAGAGGCGTATGTGAGATACATTTGCAAGTGTTACTGGAGACAATGTTACTATGACATCGAACTTATGGCGAATAACTTCGATAATGGTTGCATTGACAGGCTAAATTCGGTTGCGGCGTATAACATACACTGAAGCAATAGAGCTACCTGAAGAAGCTGTGGCTAAAGGAAAGAGACTTCCTGCCATGGCTGTCCTCGTTCCAAAGGTAAATAACGTCGCATGCTAATTTTCTAAATTATCCCTGCTATCGTCAAAGATTCTAAACTATTTAACACAAGTGACAAAACCTCAAATTCTAGTGATGGTCTCATGGTCAGTTTAAAGTGGGGGTAGCATAAATGGATTAGACTCTATTGCGCTTATTGACACTTTCTGTCATGGATAAATGGTGGGCCTTATGGCCCAATAAGTTATGGTTGAGCGTTGGAGTGTCGGTTTGTGCATGGACTGTATAAAGTGAATATGCTTTATTTATTTATTTTTTATTTATTTTTGTCGTGGGAATAAAGTGAATATGCTAAAGGTCAATAGAAACTTGCATCAAAGATAGAAAATTTATAAATATAGTAAATAATCTTGGTTTGACCAAAAAAAAAAAAGTAAAAGTAGAGTAAAAATATATATATATATATTTTTTTTGTCGAAAAGAGTAAAATTATATTTACTAGTAATATATAAACAAGACAAGAGTTAGTGACAAAATGTTTAAATTAGCCAGTGAGTAAATCTAATTAGCCCACAAATAAAACCTTCACTAAAAGCAACAATAAGAAAAACAAGAGACAGAGAATCTTATGAAGATTCCACCGTCAGCATCTCCGGCGAAACTTCTCCGAGAATATGACGTGATGTCCATAAAATCATCTTACACATCACTCAGAGATATCATAAGTAATTCATCATTCACTTTAAAGACGATCAACAGTAACTGTTCAACCGTGGGAGATATTTCGATTCGTAATCGTCTTGTTAAGCAAGCTGCTTTGTTTTATCTTCAACCAAAAGCTTTAACTTTAAACGATTCAGCTTGTTCTCAATTATTCCGCCGTATACGGTTTCACTTCCAGTTCCTGAGCCGAATGTTTAATTCATTTTTCAATCGAATTGTTTCTTTGATTCTTAACTAATTCTGTAATTCTTATACATTTTGATTTTCTGGATAGATCGTATAAAACTTACAAAATACAAAAAAAAATATTCATTGTCTGAATACTTTGAATTCGTGTTCTGTTTTCAAATTTGTCCGTGTTGTCATGACCAACTCCGGTTTGGTTCTGGAAAATTTCAATCCCTGTCGGTTTAAAAACCGGTTATTGGGATTGTTGTTAGAGTAGATACATCCTCTGCAACAAACTAACGGAGAAACATAAACCAAGTTCTTGTTTGTTGTTGTCTATCTTTCGACTTTGTTCTGTTATTTCTCTGCAGACACAAGAAGTCAACGGGTTTGGTAAGAGTCTTTACAGATTTTGTATCATTTTGTTTTATACCTTGTCAATGATGTATTGCTTTTGCAATTGTCTGAAGAGTTTCACAGTCCAATCCAAGCCACATTGTAGTAGTTGACCAATTACAAAATGACCTCTAGTCTTTAAAACTAAGATTCCTTGATCAATGATTAATTCATGCTTTGACATGTATGGACATAGTAGCTTCTCGTAGACATAGATAAGTCCCTACACAGAGATTAGTTTTATGAATCAAAGAACAAAATCATGAAACTTTCTTGCATCATATAGTCACCTGTGATTTCGGGTACCATAAATAGATGAGAAAAGCGATTTTTATCTCTCCGTAAAGTGGTAACCTGTAAAATGAATCAGAAGGTTTATAATAAACCAATTCGTGAAGTTTTAGGGTATGAATGGTATTCACATACTCTGCGGATCGGACCAAAGTCATACTAGTACGAACTTATTTCACTATTCATCAAATCAACTTAGTCCTTACTACTTTGGACTATTTTTTTTTGTACCATTCCGACTTTAGAACGCATTTTTCTATCATAACATTTCTACCGTTTGTCTAATTTTTCCGATATCACCAATTTATCTCCATACGACTCGTGGTAAAATACTATACTCCAAATTATTCGGACGAAAATGATAATCCAAATCATTCGATCCGCAACATACATAGCCTGAAAAGTTATTACTAAGTACTAACCATGAAACGATGGTGTCTCCTATCCTTTCGAGAACTGTAAGAAGACTAACCAAGATCCTGCAAATAGAATCTGATTCATGATAAGAAGATTCTTTATGGATAAAAAGGAAGATTCTTTATTTAACAATTTGGTTAAGCTTTATTACCAATACTTGCACCAATATCGAAGTTCATGAATCTCAAGCTTTTTCTTTTCAATGCTTTTGTAGCATTCATATGCTGGGTATGCGTAACCCACAAGCAATCTGTAAAATTTCCACCAAAAAAAAAAGATAGAGAAGACGAAAACACCAAAATGTTATTGGAAGACAAGGGTTCTTACATTATGATTCTGGTAATGAAATCTCCGAGCATCTTTGAATCAACTACCAAACTTTTGAATCAAATCCATAACATAGACCACCGGATTCGTTCAGACCATAAGCAATGTGACAACAAGAGCAAAAAGCCAAATTTAGGTTTCTGAGTTTCAGACAGACTTGCAGAGAGAAACAGAGAGTTAAATTGGAATATGTTTAAAGGAAATGGGAGAGAAGAGAAGTAAAGTAAGTTTGAGATTTGCTTTTCTATTTTATATTTTAGAGTAAGTTTCAAGGAACGTTGCATTTCTTGGGAATGTAATACATTTCGTAACCGTTTTGGGTCAAAACAAATAGTTTTAGACCCAATGGGCTTCAAAATAGAATTGGGCCCAATTTGAAGTGGCATTTCAATCATATATATATATATAATAATAATTACAATACATACTATTAGGGAATTAATGGGAATAGTTAATATACAGTGCTATCTTCTATAATGTGCATTTATATTAATAGTTTAGTCGTTTTGATGATTAATGATAATTAATACAATAAGTTAGTAACAACAATTCAAACTTAATTGTCTGACAGTATGGCTCCCCAAATAAATTGATATGAAAGATGTCAATTAGACTATTGAATATACATGCTTGCCAAAAAAAAAAAAAAGGGACTATTGAATATACACACAAAAAAATAAAAATCGAAGCTTAAATGTGTACTGCACTCACAATAAAGAACAACATCATAAGATTTCAACTACTCAAGTTTAAATGCATTTGTAGAAGCATTAACTAATTATTAATTATGTATAAAAAACAAATATGTAAATCTATAATATATATATATATATGATAAAATAGAGAATCGAACTCAACCATTTTGTATGAAGCTTATGACTCTGATGAGGGGCGGACCCACGTTGTGAAGTGGGGTAGCACTTGCCCCAACCAAAATTTCAAGTTCTTAAGTGTTTGATATGTTAATATTGTATATCGTGTGGCAATTTGGTTTGATTTGCCCTTGTGTAATTGTGTAGATCATGGGTTCGATCCTATATGATGCGTTTTTGCATCCACCCTTTATTTATAACATATTTTGCACCCACCAAATCTTTTGGCTGGGTCCGCTACTGGCTGTGATACTATGATAAAATCAAGATTCGAATCTAATCATTTTGTATGAGGCTAAAGCTCTGATACCATAATAAAACAGAGAATCGAACCTAGCTTATATATTATAAACTTTGTAAAATTCCTTAAATAGATATATATTTTGTTTTAAGGTTTGGTAGAAATTTGATCGGAAATCATTTTAGTAGTAATGTGGTCGAAAATGAATGTGAGAAGAATTTGGTGGAAATCAAATTTTTTTTCCGACCACCGATTTTGGTTGAAAATAGGTTGTTCCAACCATATTTTATTCATTTTTGTAGTTAAAAATAGTATTTTTCTTGTAGTGAGTGAAAAATATATATGTTAAAGATAACAATATTTGAAATATAAATTCTAGACTTGATGATATTTTAAGATCCAAAAGACTTTTAATTTTTTATACAAGAGTCCAACAAATGTTTGAGCTGGTCCTGCCCAATAATTAAGCTATTAAGATAGTAACTAATGGATATTTTTTCAGTCAAGAAATAAGAAATGGCATAGTGGTCAAATCCAAAGTAGGGATTGATGTATTTTTGCATGTTTTACGTATTTGTGAACGTGAAGTTGCATGAGATTATAGTTTTTTGCATTGTGTATGTGTTGATCTAATTTCTCTTTGGTCCTAAAATATCTTTGGTGGGCGATCTTTCTTACATATGGAACCCACACCAAATCTACTTCTACCACTCTTGTCTCTCTTTCTCAATCTTTTTTCATCACTCATGTCTAGTAAGTACTCTTCAACATGAAAATAACCTTTAAACTTTTATATTCTTAGTTTTTATGTTAGTGGTTATGTGATTCTAACTCAAAATCAATTCGCGAACGATCATATTCTTTATATAATAGTGTTAGTTTTTCTTTTGTTACCAATGTGGGATTCTAACACGCGTTTTCGAAATGATAATTTTTTTTTAGCACATCTCGAACCAAATCATACTTTTGGGGCTTGTAAAACTCGTTTGCTGGCCTTCTTTGGATATGAGCTCTGATATATGTTAGAACTTAGATGTTTCAAATCAAAACCAATTAGCAATAATGGAGCGACTCATATCCTCTACATAGTAATGTTAATCCCTTTATGTTTTCGATAGGGAGTTCTAACATTTTATCGAACCAGAAAGACCAAAAGATATAGATTTAAGTGGGTGTTTATCCTATTTATGCTTAAGACATGATCTGGTCAAGAAAACAAAAAAAAGATATACACTTTGGTTGATGTCAATTTCCAAAAAAAAACCCAAAGATGTTAATTAATATCATCTAGCTGGTTTGGTTTCATTGTGGGGTTATAAATTTATAACTCTATATATGAAGGTAGGACGTTAATTAATCAAAAGAACCGACGATAATTGAAGAGAAAATGAGAGGTATGTATATGAAGTAAGAATTGAATAAGAGAACATGGAGCTTTGAAAGATGAGATTGCTAAATTTAGAAAAGAGGAAACAGAATTGTGGCATTTAGTGAATTATGTAAGATGATAAAATTGAATTCTTTAGAAAGTAATAAATAGAGAAAAATAAGGAAAACCAGCAAAAAAAATTTCATAACTCCACAAACGTAGAAAATGAAGAATAAATTTGCGTTTTTTGGATGCTTTACAATTTTTTTTGATAAAAGATAAATTTGAGAATAAATATATTAGCATTGTTAAAACATAGTAATAATCCTTAAGTCAACAAAATTTGGAAAATAAAATCAGGGCAACTTTGAGAAAATAAATATATTTTTTTATTTTCTTAAAAAACGCAAAATAAATTTGTAGCATCATCATGATCTTGATAATAATTATTAAAATTATTTGTAGATATTTATTTGATTGAAGAGGTGAGCAAAGAAAGAGCAATGAAGGTGGAATTAAATTTTCGTATTTATAATCTGACGTAACGCTCATTACATTTCTCAACTGTCTCAATTACTATTGCATTTATATTTTGGTTTTAATGATCTTTCTAAATCTCTACATTTTTTCACAGCTGTTATCATAAAAATAAATATTTATATATATTTAAATTGATGAACCTTCCTCTGTTTTATTAATTTTTAATTTTAATGCACTGAACTACTTTCCTCTTTGATTTTAACTAGCTTTCATTTTTCTTGTACTTCTTCCTTGGCTACATTATATTTTATAGATCGTATAATTTTTTTATATATATTTTATGTTTCATGATTACAAGTATCTACTCGATTATTTAACAAAAAAAAAAAAAAAGAATCTAAAAAAAAAAAAAAAAGTATCTACTCGAATTATGTTACTTATAGTATAATAGGTTATATGTTTTATCACTATTTTTTGCAAAGCAATTTATAGATTTGTCTTTCTAATCAACGAAACAAAATCTTGGTATGGATTCTTTTGCAGGAATGAGAAAACATATTTTTAGGCCTGTGATTAGCTATATACTCTTTATACTTTTTGAATGAACAGAGATCTAACTCAAGTTAACATATACACCCATTTTCGATAAATATTTATGTTAATCTAAAGGTAAAATTTGGGATTTGTGTTTACATGTGGGTATTCTTATTCGTTTTGGTTTCCATATTAAGTATAAGAATTTAGAAACCATAAATATATTTAAAAAAATTATTTTGCTTTTCATTGAGTATTATATTTGATTTTAGTATAAAATTTGAATAAAATATGATAGAAATTTGGGTCGGTTTGATTCAAATATTTTGGGTATATAATTATGATGTTAAATAATTGATTTAGTTTCAGTCCAAAAAAAAAAATGATTTA
The DNA here is from genome assembly GCA_036630335.1 of Physaria fendleri. Lineage (NCBI taxonomy): Eukaryota > Viridiplantae > Streptophyta > Magnoliopsida > Brassicales > Brassicaceae > Physaria > Physaria fendleri. Next base: position 32,764,493 of record CM071717.1, read on the forward strand.
GTTAAGTAAATTATTATGGGTAATATATAGTTACCTATTTTTGTTTCCATTTTTTAAAGATATTATAATTCATAAATAATTCGAGTATTTTATGTAAAACTACGTATGAGTGTATGAGTTTGTGCCTTTGTGGGGTCAAATGTTACCAAGTAAGACCAAAAAGTTCTTCTCCGATCTCTAACAATCTCACATTTTACGATTCTTTCGTGATGTCTAAGTAATCCTTCTGCTAATCTAAGAATGTAAGATTAGTTATATTCAACACACCAAACGTCCAAGAAATAGAGTATTAGCATAAACCCCTAGAAACAGAGCATAAGAGTAGTTACTACAAATAGATGGAGTAGAATAAGAAAACAACAACACATGTTTTTACATAAACATAAAATTCTTCTTCCATTAGAGGACTCAAAATGGTAGAAAAATATTGAGAAAAGAAAAGTTAGTGCTATTCACGCTCCACTCTCTTTTGACTAGGGTAAAAACCCCTAATTTCATCTTTAGGGTTTTAAAGTGGAGCGTGATTAGCACTACTCTATTACACCAATAACTACTACATTCGCCAAAAATAGAAAAAGGAGAATAAAACATAACATATAAAGACAGGATTTATGATTTTACTGATCTTTTCTTTAGTTCCTCCGAGTCTTACGACCAGAAGAAGCACCAGCTTGACCTTGACCAGTAACATTTGAAGCATTTTCATGGAGAAAATCAAGAAGAACAGTGCTTTTACATTTAGGACATTTAGGATCATTTTGAGAGAGCATCACATACATAAGACAACGAGGACATCCAACAAGAACCATAGATTCTGTCTCTGGACTTGTGGAGTATCTCACAGTTTGCTCATCTTGGTTCATCTCTAAAGAGACACATGAGCTTGGTGGTGAAGTAGGTGAAGTAGTCGCAGAGCGACTTGGAGATCGAACGGTCCTTCTTTGACTTGTTGTTGGTGGTGAAAGATTCAGCTTTAGGTCAACTTTTGGACTTCTTCGACTCATTTTCTGTGTTGAAATGAGTTATATTGGTTGTTTAGACAAAAAGAGATGAAGTAAAAGTGAGTTTGGTCGGAAAAAAGTACCTTAAAACTCTTAGACAAGAAGAGATGAAGTTGAAAGTGAGTTTGGTCGGAAAAAATACCTTAAAACCTGCGGATTGAGAAGGAGGGTTTCCTTTGATCTTTTGTTACTTACTTGTGTTTGGATTGCTTCTGCTTAGCCCTTTATATACAAGAACACAGAAAATAAAATTAAAGAGAAGATAGATAGATTTAATTATGAGTGAGAGAGAGAGGATCATAAAGATTGAATTGAAGTATACTAGAACTAGATGATGTTAGTATTAATTTTTTTGCCTCAAGAGTATCGAATTTAATTAGATTTTCAACTTCAAACCATTTTCTTAAATGTAATTAATAATAAATACAGAAGAAAATCTATTGATATTTGCAGGAATCAAATTTATTGCTTAATAAATAAAGGAGGAAAAGAACAAGAGAGGTGTGTTTAATGGTTAATACACAAAAATCAAATTAAATACACAACTATTATTTATTTCATTTTTCTTCATGGTAGTTAATATATAAAACCAAAAAATTAAATGACAGCCAGCTTGACTTAGATGTTTATAATAAAAGTTCAAACTGGAAAAAAAAAAAAATCATAATTACTAAGTAAAAAGTACAGTCAAAGAAATTTAATTGAAATTTGAAGAAACACACAAATAAAATTAAATTGCAAAATAAACAAATATAGAACCCAAATATATACAGTGAACCAACTCATAAGCTTAATTTTTTTATTATATAATTATAATATGAAAGAATAAAAATTTCAACTTTTGGTTTGTTGAATTTTTTGGGACAAGCAAGAAATTTTAGAAGATGATAAGAGAATTGAGAAGTTTAAGTAATAAACCACATGAAGTACTTCAAGTGGGTCCAAGTTTTGGTAATAAAGTATTGTAGTTGTTTAATGAAATTTGAATAACCATATATGTGGTTGGTGTAGGTCTGCCGTGGGACGGGTACTTGCTATTTTCGGTTGACTTGATATTTGACTTGCTACTTGCAAGTATCACAATTTTTAGGCTTGTACTTGGCTTGTTAGAAACGGGTAGCTACTTGCAAGTATCACAATTTTTAGGCTTGTACTTGGCTTGTTAGAAACGGGTACTTGGTCATACAGGTACTTGCCCAAAATCCTAAGGCTTGCGGGTTATTTGTCCCGCTACGGGTACTTGCGGGTAATGAGTAACAAGTAGTTTTTAACGGGTAATAAGTGTTTTTTTTAACGAGTAACAAATATTACTTGCGAGTAATGAGTATTACTTACGAGTAATACTTGCGAGTAACGAGTAATACTTGCGAGTAACGAGTAATACTTGCGAGTAACGAGTAACACTTGCGAGTAACAAGCAATACTTATGAGTAATAAGTAATTTTTTGCAAGTAACAACTAACTTTTTGCAAGTAGCAAATATTTTTTTGCGAGTAATAAGTAATTATTTACGAGTAATAGATAATAAGTAACAAGTAACGAGTACGGAACAAGTAACGGGACAAGTAGTGAAATTTTTTCCTTGGCTTGTTACTTGTCTCGTACTTGCAAGTAATAAGAAATGTGGATTTGATACTTAGCTTGTTCAATACGGATACTTGCTAAAACAAGCTGGATACGAGGCAAGTAATGAGTATCGGACGGGTAATGGGTACTTGTGCTTATGAGTAATAAGTAATTTTTTGCAAGTAACAACTAACTTTTTGCAAGTAGCAAATATTTTTTTGCGAGTAATAAGTAATTATTTACGAGTAATAGATAATAAGTAACAAGTAACGAGTACGGAACAAGTAACGGGACAAGTAGTGAAATTTTTTCCTTGGCTTGTTACTTGTCTCGTACTTGCAAGTAATAAGAAATGTGGATTTGATACTTAGCTTGTTCAATACGGATACTTGCTAAAACAAGCTGGATACGAGGCAAGTAATGAGTATCGGACGGGTAATGGGTACTTGTGCCCAGCCCTAAGTTGGTGGATCTTAAACTCAATGAAATAGGTTTTTTTTTTTTTTTTTGGTAAATGGCAGTAAATATCAAATTAAATGAATTTATTCAAAATTATGTAAAACCTTGACTTTTTATTTTTTTTTTAAAAAATAAATATGTCAATGCTAAGGTTACTAATGGATACACTACAAAAATTGACTTAGCTTCACGCCGAAAGCAAACTAATGTATACTAATATTTTGCAGCGTGACTTAGTTCCCCATGTGAAGTTATTAAATGAAATTTGGAAGAACGTTTATTACTTTACTTGTTTTAATACATTGGAAATAAATATTAAGATCTAATTTTCCACAACTTTAAATAGCATATTTATTTGAAATCGTATTAATATTCAAGTTGATAACATTACAATTAATACTAGTTAAATAAATTGAATACCATGCTTGGCCCGTATGTATGAATATCTTGGAGTATTGAATGGAAAATCAGAAAATAATTTTTAATTTAAGTAGTTTATACTAAAACAATGAAACAATCAAATTGTAGATTCTGCTAAGATTATAATTATTATTTGGTTTTAACGTCATTATTGTCGTAATTAAGATAAATGCCCGTTTGTGATTGGGCCCAATTTGAGCCTGTTAAGTGTTAAGTTTCCAAAGGGCCCAATCACAAACGGGCCTTTATCTTAATATCTGTAATTTGTTTTGTTTGGACAACAATATGTGTAATTAAGTAAAGAAAATTTTATTTTGGCCATTTTTTTGTTCTTTCTCTTATTTCAAAATAATAAATGTAGAATATATATATATATATATATATTTTAAACATATTACACATATATATAACGTATTAATTCAAACATTTACCTGTATATTTAATATATATTTTTAAACATATACTAGATTTTCTTTTCATAAAAGACTGATATATTTTATTATCGAATTTATTTACTTAAAAATATGCTAATCTTTTGATGCTTTTTATCACCTGCGTGACTCGAACCCCCGACTTATAGGTCAGAGGTGAGGTGCTGTTCCATCTGATCTGCACCTTCTCGTCAAGACTGATATATATTTTAATTGTGTCGTAATCTGCTTTACTCAACAAATGATTATATTCAGTTAAAAAAAAGCTTACCATCTAATGGTTGATAATATTAGTTAGAGGTGACGTTGTAGCTAATCACAAACCAGAAGATGCGACGAACGTGGATGATCAATATATTTAATAACATATTACATCATGTATGGTAGTAATATTTGCTTAATTAATTACTATCTTTTATATTATTTTATCAACAAAAAAAAAACGAATAAAAAGAAGAAGAAGAAGACTTGTTCAAAGAGATAACGAACAACATGGATCATTATTCTCTCTACGTCTTCATCAAGATCAAGAAACATCTCTGTATTAGCCTCTTTTTACTTAGCCTTCTCATATTCTCAATCGTAGTCTTCATTGACGTTGATCTCTTTTCACCTTTCGGATTATTCTCATCGTCTTCTCAAACCCTAAATAAGCAGTGCGATTACTCTAATGGAAGATGGGTTCATCAAACATCACCAACATCATTATACGGAGAAGAATGTCGATTTCTTGATTCAGGTTTCCGTTGTCGTAAAAATGGAAGAAAAGATTCTGATTATCTCCATTGGCGATGGCAACCACACGGCTGTGATCTTCCACGGTGCGTTATAAAGAACACAGGAATATGAAATTTCTTGCTTAGGTCTTAAGTTTAGTGCCTTGAGACTTACGTTTAGTGCTGACCATTGTTTTGTTACTATTGGATGATTAGATTTAACGCAAGTGATTTTCTGGAGAGGAGTCAGAATCGGAGGATAGTATTCGTCGGAGATTCCATAGGACGTAACCAATGGGAGTCTCTGATGTGTATGTTATCAGAAGCAATACCTAATAAATCTGAGATTTATGAAGTAAATGGGAACCCTATAACGAAACATAAGGGTTTTCTCTCGATGAGGTTCCCTAAGCAAAACCTTACTGTTGAGTATTACAGAACACCGTTTCTTGTTGTCATTGGTCGGCCACCTGATAAATCACCTGAAGAAGTTAAAACAACAGTGAGAGTTGATGAGTTTAACTGGCAATCGAAAAGATGGGTTGGCTCTGATGTTCTTGTCTTCAATACAGGACACTGGTGGAATGAAGAAAAAACTGTGTTGAAGTATGAGATATAACATCCCTCATTGTGAGACCCTACCCCGGGCTTTCTAGCCCGCGGTCGATAAAGTCCCAACTGTCTCTCCCAACACTCTGAATCCCAAGACCGCGTTAAGTTCCCTTCGGGACTTGGACACTTTCATATGCGCCATGGTGGGACTTTATGAACTGCGGGCTAGAAAGCCTGGGATAGGGTCTCACACTCATCAGCTTATATGGTCAGAAGTAAGACATGTTTTTGTTTGGTGTGTGCAGTGGATGCTATTTTGAGGAGGGAAGGAAAGTGAACAAGACAATGGGAGTAATGGAAGCATTTGGAAAGTCTTTGAAGACATGGAAGTCATGGGTTTTGAAGAAACTGGATCCAGACAAGAGTTATGTCTTCTTCAGAAGCTATTCTCCAGTGCACTACAGGTTAGAGACATAATGAGAAGGAAAAAGTTAATTATATTATGGTTTTGAAAGTGAAAGTATCCTTTCGTTGTTGCAGAAATGGGACATGGAATTTGGGTGGTTTATGTGATGCAGAGATGGAGCCTGAGACTGATAAAAGGAAGATAGAACCTGATGCGAGTCACAATAGATACATTTATGAAGTAATTGAAGAAATGAGATATCAACACAGTAAGGTTAAGTTTCTGAATATTACGTATCTGACAGAGTTTAGGAAAGATGGTCATCCTTCTCGGTATCGAGAGCAAAGCACTCCTGTTGATGCTCCTCAAGACTGTAGTCACTGGTGCCTACCGGGCGTACCTGATACATGGAATGAGATTCTCTATGCGGAACTCCTGTCAATGAATTATAGAACAAAGTGATTTTTTGAGGTATAGACTAATATATTTTAGCTCCTTGATCTAGCTCCGTTTCATCTGTTTGCATTTGCGTGACCTTCTCAAGCTGTATCAACAGGTTCAACCTTTCGGCTCCTTAGGTAGAAGGTATCTGAACAAAAACATATTTTGTCAACTTGAGCAAAGAGATGGAAGAAATGTACAGAAGAGCAGAAGCAAGTACAAAAGACAGTATTAGCAGTTTGTGGTGCACCCATCATCTCGGGTATTAAACATTTTTCATATACCAAAAAAAAAATCTAGAACTTTATTCCAGCTAATCAATAGATCAGATATATCCAAATGGCAAAAGGTAAAAGAATTAACTAAGTCCATAAAGTTCAAACATGGTCTGGAAGTATAGTGTGCTTGTGGTGGTCATTGATCAATATCTACTCCAATGATACTAAACTTGGATTGGAACCCGGAAAATCAGTTAGGAGATCAATACGATAAGAGAAAAGACAGTTACTCTGGAAAACTTGTGTTGGGAAAGTACGGTCATGTCTTAATTTTCCAGCCCCGCTTGGCCAGATCTTGAATCACTCGCCTTGCAGCTTCTGCATTATCGTTAAGAGGAGAGTAACTCCACTTCTCACGCATCTTGATATATAAAATTCATGATAGAGGCTAATCAATGTCAGAAATCACCCAAGAAAAAAGAGAAGGGTCTTGCAGATTATAGCTATCATATATAAATAACAAAAGACTTAAATAAAGTTTTATTAGATTTACATTTTCTTTGCCAGTTAAAGGCCGAACAGCTCCTCTTTCATGGAGAGTCTTCTGAAAGTCAGCAAATTTCCATGTACATCGTTCAGCACCCACAACATAAACGGGTTTCCTGTGTTGAGAATGAGATTCCAATATAACATTTAAACACTGAAGAAAGAAAAAGGTTGTGTTGTCGTAAACATACCCGGTACTACATGCCTCGCTCAACATACTTATAGAATCAGCAGTTATGATAAAAGTATCGGCTAAAGCTAGATGTCCCAAATGCGGATTAGGGTCTGAGAAATGGAACAAGAGAGAGCATGAAACTTTGCCACTGACAAGTTGGGGGTAAGAAATTCCATTTACCTCTTCCATCCCAAATGTAGACCTTAGAGTTACAGCTCAGCTCTCTAGTTATGATTTCTGCAATCTGTAGAAAGATTGACTAAATATGATGACTATATGCTCGGCACTGTCGTGATATTATAAAGAGACTTTTACTAACCTTCTTTGGCGTTCTTCTTGAGAAAGATATTCTTAGGCTTCCACAGCTCAAGAGGACACTCTGAAGCATACCACACAATTGCTTTGCAAGATCAACACCATACAAACAGTTCCCTAAATAAATATAACAGAAAACAAAAAAGAAAGCAAGTTTATTCGCAGTCAACAAAACAACTCGATAAACATATAAAAGACAAAGAGGCGCAAGTGTATTAACTTGTAGGTCCTCCAATATTAACTACAACTAAAGGTTTTGACAGCGAATCAAACTCATCCTTCCATTTCAAAGTAGCTTTTCTCAGAGTGGAAGCATCAATGTTATGAAGCGCTCCAGTAGTGAGAAACTGGAATTCATAATCAAGCTTGTTATCAGCAACAAAATGACAATTCTTTGCTATCAAATCCGTTTTTAATGAAATTTTCAAGAGACACATACCACATTTCTACCTGGAGGTTCACGTGGAGTTACCCATGGCCTGAGAAAGAAAGGAATTTGCCTCTTCCCTTCAGGTGTTAAAGAATAATAATCATGACGAGGTGTGATCACTAGATCAAATCTCTCCAGACGCGACCTTGGATGTTGTACCTGGAACAATAGTGAACAAGTAACAAAATTTGGTAATGCAACCAAAAGAAGAAAATTTAGTTAAAACATCGGGAAAACAAGGACTATAAGGCCAATATTTGGCATTTGCAGATATCAGTCATCAATACTTTCTCAAAGGAAAAGACTTTACCTGAACAACAAAGACATTTTCCATAGCTAGTCGTCTTATGGAGCTTGCGACAGAAATAGTATCACTACCAGATGCCACAACTAACAACGGGCCATCCCTATCACAAGACAGACGAAAGAAGAAACAAAGCAACTCAAAATTCAATTTAAAACAAAATCTCAATAATCCATCAAGTGCCAAATATGCAATCATAACCACTGATCTCTGATTCAAATCACATCAATAAAATTGTTTTCGAGCAGCCAAAAGAGGATCTAAACTGTAATTCTGAAGCACAATTAAAGAGCTGAGATTTCAAGAAGACAAAACAATACTTGTCAAACGTACTACGAGCCATAGCAGCAATCTGCTTCGCATCTGCAACGTCAAACACATCCGTAATTCCTGCAGCCATTTTCAGGAAACAAATTACTACTAAACATCTCTTCTAAGGTCTTAGTTTCACTCAAACCTTAATGATCAAACACAAATTGAATTATCAAACAACTTTGCAACAATTTTTCAAAGTGTTAATCGTAGTAGCATTCAATAAAAAATTAAGCTCTACCAGTAGCGTTAATGGATAATCCGGCACAAATACTGCTGACAAATCGATGAATCCTTTTGTAGATAGAGATCGGAAGCCACTTAAAGAACCTATTGATTCCACCTTTTGGCCTAGGGACACTCTAAACAGTGAAAAACGAACTCAGAAAATTTAAAAATGGATACAGATACATTTAGAAATGTTTTGAATGAAGCTTACATAATAGAGATGGCGATCAAATAGGCCTAAGGATCTCACAAGACCAAAGCACTGATTCTCCGCACCGGCGCAGCCGTTTCCGATCACAACAGCTCGTTTCACCGCACCGTAAACACTTCCCTTGCGATTCTCCGATAAACCAGTGACGGCCAGTTCCGGTAGCTGTGTTCGTCGCATTATAGTTGAGTGACGACGATTCAAACCGAGTCAAAATCTAAACCAACTAGACCAAATCGAAATGGCTATTGTATTGGTTTTGTACATAGTCGAAGCTCATTAACATTTCGATTTTAGGCCCATATTATTTTCGGCCCATGTGATAGTCCAATATTTACGGGCCCAAATTTGGTTTTGAGAATTTTTTTTTTTTTCCCTAATCATATTTACCATTTTTCTTTTTAGAGAAAGAGAAACAAATATGCAACTAATAATAGGAAAATGATTTTTTTAAAAAATCTTGGAAGTTATTAAAAAATACAAATTTATTTTCGAAATTATTTTTATGCAGTTTTATTCCCTATTTTTTTTTTTAGCGAAATTAGTCTCGTTTCTATTAACACTAATGGAAATTTATTTTTTTAACTTATTAATTAAAAAGATTTGACAAGTATCCATACAAACGCAGATTTATTCTTTATTTTCTTTGTTTGTAATTTTTGGCCCGCATCTGTAAAAACCGAAGAACTCACGAATAATCCACAAAAAAATTTTAAAGAAATCACATAAATCCGTTCAAAAACCCGTAAAATCCTAAAATCCAGGGAAAACCCCACTAGTGGATAGAAATTAATAATGTATATGTGCATGAAAAGAAAAACAAAAATCAAAATTAAGGCAAGAGAGTAAAGGCCACAACACTACTCAATGCAGCTGCAATAGCTCCAACAACAAAACCTGGTAAGTTTCCACCTCCAAATAAAGCATCAAAAGGACCAGCTCCAAATGATACTATCATTTGTGGTATTACTATTGCCATGTTCAAAACTCCTAAAGATAATCCTGTATAAAAATAACATTTACAAATTAAATAAAAATCATCATCAATGTTCATGTAGCATAAATTAATATTGTATTTATTATAATGATACCAAATAAATAATTTTAAATGTTAACGGATTTTATAAGATGTTTTTAGTAACATATTATCCAAATAATTACTCAATATAAATAGTTTTAGTAACTTATTATCCAAATATTTACTGAGTATAAATGTTTTTAATGTTGTTAGAGGTTTTTTAACAGAAAATATTAAAATACCTTGGCCGGCGCCGGAGCTGCTTGAGATTATGGAAGCTAATGCAAACGGAATACTAAACGTAATCTATAAAAAAAAGCAGATTAATAGTGTTAACAAAAATAATATATAATAGAATAGTCCGACTAAATTCCGACTAAAATCAAATTTCCGACTATATATAATCGATTATCTAATTTGGTTGGAAACTGATCGGAAAAATGCGCTTTTCCACAAAAAAACCCAACCAAAATGGTGGTAAAAAATTAGACCATTTCTTGTAGTGATAATGAGTAACAAAATTTGGATAAAAAAAGCAAGAAGTAAACTTACAGCTAGAGGAATCCCAAGAAGAGCAAAAAGAGTTAAAGCAGCAGCTCTAACACTCTCCGTCGGAGGAGCCAAATCCCCGACGATTCTCCGGTGTTCCTGCGCCTTTTTAGTAACCAAAACCGTCATCGCCAAACAAACGGCCAGAACAATATTCACAGCTCCCCAAAGCCTTTTAGCTCCTATTAACCTACTAATCTTTTCAATACCAAGAGAAAAGAATCCAAGAACAATTGAATTAAGCATTAACCCTAATGCACCAACATGGATTCCTTGGTTGTATAGTTTCTTCATTTTCTCATTTCCTTCTGAACTTCCACCGTAAATTTCTCGACCCATCCAATCAGTATCAAATAAAAGAAATGGAAACCACGCGATCCAGTTTAAGGCTGTGACTATTAGAAGCATCCACATGGGACGTTTCATTACTCTAAAAGCTCCAAAGATTTCGCCTAAAAACGGAGTTTTCTTGTCGTCTTCGGAGTTTGTTTTTGGTGACCATTGTTTATCTTCTACATACCAAAGAGATATGATGGTTACAACGAGAAGGAGAGTGATGGAGAGGAAGAAACAACTTTTGAGATTCGCGCAATAGATGTCGCAAGCTTTAGTCATTGTGAAAGGAAAGATCTTGTGGAGATTTGTGTAGGAACCAGCTGCGTAGCCTAAAATGTTTCCTACTGCCATAAAGAAAGAGAAAGCTGCGTTTGCTGTTCTCGTTTTTCGAGCGTCTCCTGCGGCTAAATCGCCGAGGAAAGCTCGACATGGTCCTTGAAGAGTGTTGTTAGCTACGTCAAGGATCCAGAAACCAAGAGCGAAGATAATGACGGCTCGTGTTTTTACACTTTCGTCGAGTTTATCTCCCAAACTATGGCCCAAATCTGCCGCAAAACCTGTTAAGTGAATCAGAGACGAATCATAATGAAGTGTCAATAAGATGGTAATGAAATGACTGTCCAAAAATATTGAAATAAAAATGAATCAATAAGATTACGAAAATATTTCATACCGATCAGGAAAACAGCAACTGCAACAAGAAATGCACCAGTGGCTATAAAAGGACGACGACGACCAAATCTTGACTGACACCGATCGCTGTAATAGCCTACGGTTGGCTGAACAAGCAAGCCAGAGACAGGACCACAGAGCCAAATTAGAGATGCCCATTTGTGTGGAATCCCAAGAAGCTGAACGTATGGAGTTAGTAGAGATAATTGTAAAGCCCAACCAAATTGTATACCTGCAGCTATAGAAGCTACAGATATCATCTTTCTTAGTGGTGATGGTGCTTCAAGATTAGACGAAGAAGAAGACTGTTTATCCAAAGTTGCTGCATTATTGTTTGCTTGGGGATCACTCATCTTCTTCACCTTATCTTTTGAGGGTTGTGATGGTGAAGATAATGAAGAAGCAGATTTATATTTGTATTAAAACAATAGGTTAGGGAAGTAAATCTTTTAATGAAATGGGTATAACGTTGATATCCTTATTGGATTATTGTATTAATGACCAGACTAACGTTAATATAACCGTGATCAGTTTTTGATCTTATTTACTTCATTGTAGATCCTAAAAGATTTTTTTTCCCATTCATGTTTTTATTTTCTTTCTCTGCAAGTAAATATGATTAGTGGAAAAATCACAAAACCCAAATTGGGCCTGTAAATATTTGACTATCACATGAATCTTTACAAATACGTACGAGTACAAAGAATATGTGACTAATTGCTCCCAAGAATTGCCAAAAGTAATCACCACAACAAGCTATTTATAATTTTGTTTCTTGTGAAAGAAGAAACAAACTGTACACAAGCTATCGACTATTTTTTTATACCATTTGTAAAACCTAAACACATTTTTGCACAATATGTCATGTGGATCTTTCATGAGGAGACCCTAATGTGGCACTGTGGCTTATGGAGGCGATTCTATCCAAGGCGGAACTCGTCTCTGAAAAGGATTAAGTTCTGAGTGAAATGGTCTCTGTTCTTTATATCTAATCCCCTCGAAACATCTCTCATAAGATCGTCAAAGCAGGCAGAGAGTCGCTGGTGTTGATTCACGGGCTGCACCATTAATATAAATCTCAATACGCATACACATTGAGAGGTAAAATGGTAAAAAAGATACACTAGGATTACCTGTGATGAGAGGATCTTAGCTTTCACATCAGAGAAAATCTGGTGAAAACAATTAGAATAAGTTTAGATGAAATATAAAACTGGACAAGAGCTATAACTATATGTTACACATACCTGTTCACTAATAAGGATCAAGCTTAACATTGGCCTACTGAGACTCCATTGATTGCCACAATCCTCGAATAATACTATTTCAAACAGTGTCTTTAATATCTGCTTGTAAGATCAAAGTTGTTAAAATGTGTTTACATCTCACCAAAGAGAGATTTGAGTAGTGTAGTGACTTACCTCCGGGAACAAACTTGGGCAATCTGCAATGTGCTGTGCAAAACGAATGGCGAGAGGAGTAGGTGCCTCAACCATTGTGATGTTATTGAAATAGTATGTAGCAAGATTGTCTATAGCTATTGCACACTGAAACGATAATAGATATCAGTGCTTCAGAACTTCAATTAAGAACTATTTGATAAATGGGTGTTAGATTTCAAAATTCTCACCTGTGATGAAATACTTGGGTCCACCTCCTTAAGTCCAGATTCAAGGGAACTTACAAGATGCTTCAAGGCGGCGGTATCCAGTTTCAATATGAAGGTAATATGACTGCTACACAAAACCTCGACGAATCCAAAGTATGCCTTTGTAAGCTAAAGGATGAAAGGAAGATAATAAAGATTTGATAAGAGTACGCATCAGTAACAATTTAAAAAAATCAAAGACACAGTGCCACACAAACCTTGCGATATGCGAATATATCTGCCAAGGGTATTGCTAGGGTCATCTTCAACGTGATATCAAGTGCATCCGCAAGAGCCGGATCGCCGTAGAGTTCCATCACACCAAAGTTGCAATGATTTCCCAAGAGCGCTGCCCATTAGACAACGATAAAGTATCATAACATCAATGACTAACTCTAAATGGTTTTATAATGTGAAAAAATCATGTTCTAACCTCTTGACAGAATTGTCAGTGAAACCAAGATCCCCTTGTATTTGAAGGCGTACATATCCGGAACATTTGGAGATGCTACTAAAATCCTTGAACCATAAGCCACAATCAATTTACTGACTTCCCGGAAAAGCAGGACGCCGTTTGGAGAATTAGAATCAAATGTAGGGTGCTGGGATTTGTTATGCACAAACTCAGACATGAACTTCAACAACGGGGTCGTAACCTACCTCAAGTCAAGAAGAGAAGATGAGACAAAGAGTCACCATATTCACATAATAAAGGCAGACAGCGCAACTTAATTAACAGTTGATTAGAATATTTTGTTCCACACGGACTCGGGTTATTACTAGGTCAGCGACTTGTTCATATAATAAAGTGGAGCAGAATGCATAACTAAATACCTCTGGTGTGTCGATCCAATGTGAGATCCCTCTCAAAAGAAGTGGCATGTGTGCAGGATAGAGCCAGTCAAACAAAAGACTATAACTTTTCCGGCTGGAAGTCAAACGAAAAAGCTTCAATAAATCATGAGATGCAACATGTCTATGGATATCAAAGTAATTAGATGAAGTCGAAACCTGCAAGCTGCCATTGCAATTCCTCTTAAATCCCTCATTAATCCAATAAAAGCGAACTTCACAGCATCAGAGCGAAACATTGAATCTGGTGTTGATTCCAGGGTGTAGAAAACCTGAAATGATTGAATAAAAATGTGGTTTACTGAAGAGCTACGCACACAACACAAAATATGAACACTATGTAAACAGATCTAATGTAATGCTGCTAAAATGCTGAAAGAAATAAAGTAAAACCTCCAGAAGATGTTCCATAGAATTCTTGAACTTTATTGAGTTATCCTCCAAGAAAATCAACCGGCCAATAGTGTGGTAAAATGTTGTTCTGCTGCGAGGTAGAAATGGAAACAGCTCCTTCTGAAATTAGACAATCACATAATTAGATTATTGCTAGTGATAAATAACAATGCACAATGATGTCCAAAAGAGAAGAACAGCTCCTTCTGAAATTAGACAATCACATACCTGGAGAAGAACTACAGTGTCATTAGAAATAATAAAGTTCACAGCGTCCAACTTCAAAAGTAGCTTCCCGGTCATGTATCTGCATGAGAGCAGCAAAGCAAGAAAAATTGATATGAAAAAGAGCAAAGCAAGAAAAATTGATATGAAAAAGATGCATATGGACTAATAGTAATAATCAGGTTATAACAGAGATACCCAGTTGCCAACTCCTGAAACAAACTTAGCGTTTGATCAATGACTTTTTCACTCTGTAGAAACAAAAGAGAGATTGTTTGGACAATATGTGACTTTGATGTTTAGAGCGTCATGTCAAAAAAAAAAAAAACAAAAAAACAAACAAGTAAATAACACAAGAATTACCTTCGTATAACATTTCAAGTTTGTAGCAATTTTGCTAACAATAATGTTCAAGAGAAGTAGATGTTCATCAAGTCCAAGGAGGTCTTTCAATCTAGCATACAATGCCTGCAACAGGATAGGAGTATCAGAAATATACATAAACAAATAAAAGTATGCAAGAAAAGAAACAATTTTGTATTTACTTTGGATGAATGCATGGCCTGAGGATCACCAATGTAAGACTTCCGGAAATTCTGGAAGAAGGTGAGAACGGCACGGTCAAGCCTTTGTTTACTTATTTCACCATATCTCTGCAGAAAGAATGTGTCATTTGATTACTTTACAGGAGTTCAATTGGGAGAAAATAAAAACCAACATGAAGGGCACAAGAGTTCAATTAACACAGTATGCTATGCAGATCATGTATAATATAATTTTTAAAACTAATGAAATCACTCTATGTAAATAATTGTGACTGGAAACACGAGCAGTCTGCATAGTTTAATTGCTATCAATACTATATCAATACTAGACGAGCAATCTGCAAAGTTTATTTTTCTCCCAATTGCTATCAATACTATGGAACAACTCAATCAAAGAGACTAGCTACTTATATGTTGATATAGTTTAACTGCTTGAATCTAACAGACGTAACACCTGTCTAAGCAATCCACTGTCCATAACATTTACTAGCCGGAATACACGAGCAGAGAGTTCGGCATCAAACACCTCTTGTGTCTCCACGCTGCAAAATATGTTTAGTTTCCACTTCAATGTTCATATATTGTGTTGTAAGCAGACCTAAATGCAAAGAACCCCCAAGATATGATACAAACTTACCTACAAACTTTGCACTGCCTTATGTTGAAAATAGCAGCAACAATATGAACAATCCATGACAATTTTGCTTCAATAAGTGCGAGTTCTGAATTGTCAGCAAACTGCAGTTTCCCCCTTTCCTGTTCCACAATCACTCAGCTCAAGATTAAGAAGACACATAAAAGAATCGACAGAGAAAAACAATAAGCTCATCACATAATAAAATTTGGCTTTACCTTATACGATTGCAGAAGAGGATCCATTGTGTTTATTATATACGTACCAGTTCTTTCATACTGCATGATATGAATCCCAGGAGCAGTTCGATTTTATTAAGATAAAACATATGCAAAAAAACAATATGCACAAAACCAAGGAACAGCATGACAGACATATGAAAAAAAAATAACCTGAAATCTGCATAGGTAAGGAAAACAATCGAGCTCATCCTGCAGGACTTCAACTTTATCTAAAGGATGATCAGTCGGAGGAACACTAGCCTGCAAAGGGGATTTCATATAGGAACAGATAAAAAATACACTTAGTACTGGGACCTCCAGAATCTGTGGTGTTATATACCTGCACAGAATTGAATCTGGAGATGATAAAACCCTCAATGATTTTAGGTACAAATTCATCAAGTAGACTTGGTGAATCACCCTTAAAGTATGGGACAGATGCTACTAAGTAGGACCACGTTCCAAGCAGGTAATACACGCTGCTGCTGGCCCACTGAAAAAAAAGGATAGAACCATCTTAACTAAGACGATCATGTTGAGCAGAAGTGTCTAAAATGATTAGTAGTGCATATAATCGCTATGCTAATCCATTGGCTAACATAAAGTAGTGAAAATTAACCTGCCATGCCCGGAGAGATTGAAGAGTAAACTCTGCCATCAACTGTATCCAATCAGCATAACCGTCCATCTTCACAAGCTCTGCTAGCTGCAGATGAACAAATCCATGCTATTAGATACTATCTCGACTTATCTGCCATCTAAACCAATAAACCATGTTCAAATGGTGTCCTCCCAAATATCACCATGACCACAAAAAACAATTACATGCTGTCATAGCATCTTGTATTATACCAGTACTAAGGAACATCCAAAGAAAAACCAAAACAATAAAAAGCACCAGAAAGTACAAACCGAGTACTTCAATCTACGATTGTCAAATACATTTTAGCCAAGTATCCTCCCAAGGAAGAAATAATTAAGAGAACGACGCTGAAATCTAAACTGTTTCTGAGCGAGCATTGAATTCTATAGTATATATAGCATCACTATTTACGAATAGTTAATCCTCCAACTGTGAGACAGGAAAAAGAAACATGTGTGTTTCTACTCAAGTAAATGACATCATAACATATATTTCTAGCTACAACACAATCAAATTGTACGAACAGTACAGTGTAAACTAGAAAGAAATATAATCCAGACATTTACCTGATAATTCAATCTAAAACACCCAATTAAACGGCAGAACGCATGGTAATTATCATGATCAGTAAGACCTGATCCAACAAAAGCAATACCAAGATCATGAGATATAAGACCTAAGAGGTGTAAAGTTCCATTAAAGTAAGACCTAAGAGGTGTAAAGTTTCCATTAAAACACAAGATTAGAACATACTATACATAACAAGTTAATAGACTGCATATGTGAGAGGCTGAAATTTCAGTCATGAAGTTTAAAATTGGAAATGACAAAGTTGCATATAATGCACACCTTAAGCGCAATATTTGAAGTCAGACATAGGGAAGTCTCACAGTATAAGATATCAGACATACCCTTTCCAGTTTGAAGAATTTCTCTGGTTCCCGTCATTAGATGAGCTAAAAACTTAGAGCGTGTAGCATCATTTGTGAACAGAGCAGGCCTTACAGAAGCCAATCGCACCAAGCACTCAAGTGCCTAGAAGATAAAACAGAGGAACATTAATATATAACAAAGTCTAATTTAACTATAACAAACTATGCAGTCCAAACTAAATATGAATATGAAATAAGTCACATCCTCAATTACATTACTGCAACTGAAACATCCATCTTCACAATGAGGTGAATAACATTTTAACGCATTCTATCTTTGATACAAAAGATGCCAATTTGTTTATTCGCATCAAGAACTGAAAATAAACATATGGAGATACCTCTTTCGAAAGATGCGACTCTGTACTGCCATAATAATCGAAAAATATCTGCAGCGTGGGAGAATCCTCCAATACTGACCTCCAGGAAATTGGAATCTAAAAAAAATACCAGTAATACTAGAATTAAACAAATGCATAGGCCCTAAGCATTGAAAAAGAGATTAAAAATTTAAAAATATCAATGTTCTACCTGAACTGTATCAAACTCGTCTGTGCTTTCATCAATTGAAGTTCCGGAAAAGTTAAATGATACACACCTCAGGGCAAGAGAAAGCGCCAGTTCTTGTAAACGACCATCGGCTGGTTAAAAGAAAATCACAGACTCAATTACTATCGAACATTTCCATGCCTGTGCCTAGATCAATAGATGGACATCGACAAAGATAGTAAAACACTTAACGATTACAAAACATCCAATAGCATAAATTTTCATGCTGGTATTTACTAGTTTCCAGACATGGCATCAAAGGAAATAAGGGAAAAGCTACAAATATGACTCATTTACCATCATTTTTCAGATAGCTTAATGATGTCAAAGCTATTTGGAATACTGGAAGTAAGGAATGTTCCTTAAAGTTGTGTGCAATCATCCGGTGATGTGTAGTAGGCAGTCCCGGATTAGGCTAGGAATTGAGCAAAATATATATGAAAAGATGTCAATAAGAATTTTCAGAAAGATAAATAAATGGACGAAACCAAGTGAGTTGAAACACAGACGAAAAATGTAAAGCTAGAAATCAATACTCTCGAAAAGATATATATATTGTGATACAGTATCTATCAAGAAAATGCACACTGTGAAAATGTATAATTCTGCCCCGTATAACAAAACAACCATTTGAAATCTTGAAGTGCTTTTGATGAAAAGATAAAGGAATGGTGGAAACAGAGAATTATTAATATACAGCACAAAAATCTCACAAAACTCTGGTTTCTATCTATAACAGACTGGTATTCTACATCAAAAAGAAACAAAATGATGATGAACTCAAAGCTAATATAAGAAACCATGACTCTAAAGCAATGAGGAATCCGTGCCAGGAACATGGGTAACCAACCACATGACATCACTAACCTGAATCATCTCCTGCACAAGTTGATCCAAAATTTTTAAACCAATAGCATAGTGATCCGAGGAACCCTATTCAAATAAAATTATGTAACATATTCAGCAATCCAATGTTAAAAAATATCTGAAAGTTCTATAAATGTATCATCTACATGGGTTACTGAGACAAAAATGACCACAGACCACTACAAACCATGGAAACACAGTAACAATATTCCCCAAGAAGACACACCACCTGTTCCATGAAGTTTGTAGATTCCTTGACCACATTCCTGAATTTATTATCATCAAACCATCCACACTTTGTGAGGCGGCAAAGCAGTTGAATGAGTGAAACAATAACAAATGATTGCATCTTCGGTCCCCTTGTAGCCAGATAGTTCACGATATAATTCCCTAAACAAGTGAAGAACACGAGAGACAAGTAAGATATGGAAGGCCAAAAAGAGATATTTCTAGTTATTTGATTAGGAGAGCATAAGAAGTTTACTGATGCCAAGGCAAAGATCCGGCTCCAGGTTATGATCAGTCACTTGCTTCAGCAAACTTGAGCTAGCGAGCATTAAAGCATAAGGTTTTGATGAATTATCGAGAATGTATTGACATTGTGGTATATATTCTGTATTCTCATAAAAGCATCTCAGACAATTTTCAGCCTGAGCCCTCTCAGCTGAATCCTGGGAATTGTATAATGTCTCGCACATTGCTTCAAGTTGTGCCAAGCTCTCCATTGGTACAGGATCTGACCAAAAGGTTAGAAAAACATAGATACTAGTACTACTGTTTTAACCAGAATATTTTGACAAGATTTCAGCTTCATTACAAGTATTAAGAACTGTCATGTGGAAACAAAAAAAGGGAATGAATCATTACAAGAACATTTTCCCAGATAGATTTGAACGTTCGACATCACAATAAATCACACAAGTTGTTAGAGAAAAATCAAATGATACATTTCACAATAAACACCAAGATCAAAACAGACATGGAACAACATTGACAATGAAAAAAGAGCAGTATCAATTAGTGTGGCACAACATAAGTGAGCTAATGGTAAATATCATTTAGATCTCATACAAAAGAGAGCACAAGAGAAACAAAGTACAAAAGTAGAAGAAGAAAAATATGTATATAGCCTAATGGCAGACATAAGTTCCTAACTCTGCATCATGGAAAACGTATGCTGTGTATCACCTTATTCCAGCTCAGTGCTCGAGTTGATTTCTGTTTAAAAGGCCAAAATTCAACTTCAGTTGCCAAATTAGTTATAGAAAACGCCATACTTACCTAAGGATAAAAAGCTACAAATGAGATACAGGCCTAACATTATCAAATGCTGCTATAAGCTCCGTATGTCAGCCAATATAAGCTAATTCCAGCAGAAACGATTATACTACCGTTCCATTACATCTCCTAGCAGATTTTACGAAAGCGCACAGAAAATGTGTTGATGAAACACTAAGCGAAGTATATAGACAATATATACGCTACGCTACATCATCTTCAACATTCGATACAATTCAAAGATATACTCGAACAAAGAGAAACCGAAACAATAACAAGAAATGAGCAAATAGAAAACCTAGATTCCGTTCCCGCCAAAAAAAAAAAAAAAAAACCAAAAAAAAAAAAAAAAAAAACCTAGATTCCGTATTTCAATGATATCCTGATAAATTCGCGCAAACACATAGCAAGAAGACATATATCATCGATCTTCATCACTTAAAGAATCTTGACATTGATAACAAGAAACCATCGAGTAAAAAAAGAAAGCTCGGAAAACAACGATGTGAGAAATTAAAAACTTAAAGACTTACCAGAGATTGAGCTGCTAACTACTAAGAATCTCTGTTCGGTAAGTTTATCCGGCGAAGTAAACTCTCGATCAAGTCGAGCGTCGAAGGTTCAACGAAGACGACGAAGAGGATTCGTGAAGTTTGATCAGGCGATGATTGAGCGGTTAACGCATAAGAAGAAAGTAATTTGCCGTTTATAAACTTCCCTTTTTGGTTAGGCTCGAAATCTTTCAATATGGGCTAAAAATGGGCCTAAGCCTAGGGATCATATTTAATGGGCTTAGGGATCATATAAAAGCGAAAAATGTGTTAAAGAGTATTAGTCCACTTCCCACTTTTTAGTAAACATTTTTGTCTCTCTCTTTTCTCTTCTTCTTCATTGAGCTGCCCTCGCCGCCGCTTCCTCTTGAAGTTCTTGAACTTCTCTCTTTTACGAACTGCGATTAACTTCGGAGGAGAAACTTAGGGCAGGATAATCTTAGCGACGGCGAGCTTAATTTTTGGTAAGAAAGCTTGTTGTTTGTTCTTATGAATAGGGTCGATTTGGGGGTTTTGAGATCGGTTTTGAATATATCTTAGTTTGTATGTATTGTTTCTTATAGAGATTAACCTAGAAGACGGAATCTAGGGGTTTTTTGTACGTTTATTCTTTGTGTTAATGATATTGAGTAGGAATGTTATAACTAGGGTTTCTGAGATATGTCTTGAGGTATTGATTGTTTGTTGACTCTGTTCAACTTTCGTTGACAAGTTTCAGGTTGTAGTACGTCTTTACTGCTTGTGGGTTTTTTAGAAAGGTTTTGTGAATACTTTTAGGTCTTGTTCATTATTTGGATTTATGACACTGTTCTCTTGGTTTTAAATGCTTAGTTTCTATTGTGATTGCAAAAGGTTTGAGTTTGACCTTGGATCTCTCCTTCCAAGTAGATCTGAAGTAGAAAAAAATAGTTTCTATCTTCATACATAAGTGTATTTGTAGCTCTGGATCTAGTCAATTTGATATGGATATTTAGCTTTGTCTATGTCTGCTTCTGGGTTAACACCGACTAACATGTTTGAAACATTGCTATGATCTTTGTGGCAGGAACAGACGTTGGTAATCATTTTTGAAGTAAAAGTGGATTCAAAGCTTTCGACGAATATTTCATCATGCAGAGTTATGGAATTAACTCTGCTATTAAGCTTCTTACATACTCCGATGAGCTTTTGGGTGGAAAAGTACTCTATGCTTCTTCCAATTGTCATCCTGTGAAGGCATTAAACCTTGAACCTGCTGGTTATGCCTTTCATTCTGCTGCTCTCAAACTGTGTGGTGGTGCAAAGGAAGCCACAGGCAAGAGTGAAGATACCGATAAGAAAGTCCCCAAGGAGAAGGATAATGACTATATTCCTTCCTATGACTCGCATAACATCAAAGGAAAGAAGAAGTCTGGGAAGCAACAACATGATCACTATGCTTTGTTGGGTTTGGGGAATCTAAGATACCTTGCAACAGATGATCAGATTAGAAAAAGCTACCGCGATGCTGCATTAAAGCATCACCCTGATAAGCTTGCTACTCTACTAGTTGCTGAGGAGACAGAAGAAGCAAAACAAGCCAAAAAGGATGAGATAGAATCTCACTTCAAGTTGATTCAAGAAGCATATGAGATTTTGATGGATCCAGCAAAAAGAAGAATATTCGACTCTACAGATGAGTTTGATGATGAAGTCCCAACTGATTGTGCTCCTCAAGACTTCTTCAAGGTTTTTGGTCCAGCTTTTAAGAGAAACGCAAGGTGGTCGGTAAACTCGCGTGTACCAGATTTGGGAGATGAGAATACAAATCTTAAAGAGGTTGATAGCTTCTACAGTTACTGGTACGCTTTTAAAAGCTGGAGAGAGTTTCCTGAAGAAGAGGAACATGATCTCGAGCAAGCAGAATCCCGTGAGGAAAAGAGGTGGATGGAGAGAGAGAATGCAAGAAAAACTCAGAAGGCTAGAAAGGAGGAATATGCCAGGATTAGGACTCTTGTCGACAATGCATATAAAAAAGACATAAGAATATTGAAAAGAAAAGAGGACGAGAAGGCAAAGAAGCTACAGAAGAAAGAAGCGAAAGTAATGGCCAAGAAGAAACTAGAAGAAGAAGCTGCTGCAGCTATTGAAGAAGAGAAAAGGCGAAAAGAAGAAGAAGCAAAACGTGCAGCAGAAGCTGCTCAGCTGCACAAAAGAACCAAAGAAAAAGAGAAGAAGCTTCTACGCAAAGAACGAAGTCGCCTCAGAACTCTCTCCGCCCCTGTTTGTTCCCAGCGACTCCTTGGTATATCTAGTGATCATGTAGAAGATCTATGTATGTCACTTAACACTGAGCAGTTGCGAAAGCTTTGTGATAAGATGGAGAACAAGGAAGGACTAGCTTTGGCTAAGGTGATCAAGAATGTGAATGATGATGATGATGAAACAGAGGGTAAAGAAGAAGTAGCTGTGAAGCAGAATGGTCATATAGAAGCCAATGGTCATGCAGAACCCAAGAGTAAACCCACAGCTCAACTTACCTGAGCCTTGGAGCTATATGCTCTGCGATTTTGTTTTGAGAGATGAGCTTAAGACTCAAATTTTGTTACTAATATGTTTCTTATACTTCATGATCATGTGAACCGAATCTGTTCTTATTTTTATCTATTTTGATCTAAATTTATTATTGTCCGACATCAATCTTTTAGACAGATCTTTTACGGACTTAACTTGTTTGAGCAGTTTTCACATCTTCCGTCAAATCAATGTACTTTTTCTGAATGTTTGAACGAACTAAAGAATTTTTCGTTGACATAAAATCATTTTACGACTAATTGGGATGCATTGGTCTTTTCTCTAGCTATAAATAATTCTTCTATCCAAATTACTACAACTATTTCTTGAACTATTAACAATTCTAGTTTAATAAATTATTAAATCATATATATATATATATATATATATATATATATATAACACATATATATATATATATATATATATATATATATATAACACATTTACAGGTATACAATTACGATTTTAAAACTCTTAAATTCCGATATGATTGTTAACTTGATTTTAAATAAGGTTTTGTCCTTGCAATATATTATTTTTTTTTTCTCATTGCAATGGTCAAAAAGTAAATGAATTTTTTTTCTTTTCATATATGAGTTTAAATTCCTAACTAAAAGTGTATTACACCTTATTTTCTTCTGATATTAGTTCTAGTAGTAGTTATATTAAAAATGTTGATCCCAAAAAAAAGTAGTTATTATTAAAAATCATATATTTTTTTCTATTTGTTTTGGGTAGTGTTTATAACTAACTACTAAAGAAGTTGTAGATGATACAAATATAAAAAAACGTTTTCATAATTGAATCCATAAAACGTTAAAGACGTACCCTGAGTAGGTTTTGGTGATGGCAAGTAAAAAAAAAATTTTGACAACTAATTTAGTGATTTATCAATATATAAAAAAAAATGTTATTGGAAAATTTGAATCAGAAATCTTATCTTAAAAGTTAAAACAATGTGAATAACTATATGATTGCATGCGTACATTAATTAAAACGACAAACGTTATAGCTAGCTCGAAATTCGAATGTTCAATCAGTGAACTCTTCATTAATCCCAATGCCTCAAACCTCTTCTAGTCTGCTCTTTTGTGTCATAGTCTGGCGATTTTTTAATTAATAAAAATGTGGGTTTCTAGAATGTAGTCAAAGTTATCAGATCGACAAATAAAACTAAATTGAGGTTTTGGGAGCACTTACAATGTATTAGGATTTAGGGTTCAATATATTATTGACACTTTGTGTCATAGTCGCCGTCTTTTTTTGCTGTTCACTTTTCTTCTTATTTTGCGCATCCAATACAATAAGTGGCAAACAAAGAAAGTGCCGTTTCTAATTATAATAATCATATGAAATGGACACTAAACTTAGACTAGTAATTATTGATCTATCAAGACAACGTATAGATTATATGACTCATTACCTACAATCACAGTAATTTGACGTAATTAACTGATTCAAGTTGGAGTTTATTAATTTAATCACGTTTAACTATTGAGTTTTAATAGATTCATTGTATTAGTGATTTTTTTTTTCTCCGAAAAATGATATTATAGTTCAGATGACTACTGTGGAGAACTTAACTCCAACTATTACGAGAAATTAAAGTCTTAATGTACTAAATAAAACTCAGTCGGAGAATACAAAACCATCCGAAATGTACTATTGATTTACACTGCAAAACAAAAGAAAAAGTAACATAAAAATATTTTTGGACTCCAAATGATCGCGGTCAAATGTTAGGTCTCTGATGGTGAACATAATCTCATTATCAAGGTTCGAATTCGACAGAAACAAAAGCATGATTATCTTGGACATCCTTGTCTACCACGTAAATAACCTGGGTGAGTGGTTCGATAGGCGGCCTTCTCTCCCAAGAATTAGTCGAGCCAGGTTTCCGGCTAGGATTTATTTTTGAAGTTCACTAAGACTTCAAATGATAGTATAAGAGATTAACAAATAGAATAAGAGAAATTAGTATAGAGGAAAAAAAAAGTGAAAGTAAAATGTGTTGCACTAGAGGAAAATATTCCTCTAAATTTTTAAATTTGTAAATGGTTTACTAGGAATAAAGTAGAATGATATATTAGTCTGCAAAATTTTCCTCTAAACAAACAACTATTTGCACCCTAATATTATTGACACTTGTATGAATGTTAATTTTGTTTTGAATAAACAGATGACTTATTATTCAAAAATATTATATTTTTTGTTTTAGATTGCAGCATGATATATGTCAGACGAGTGATCAGGGGCTTCTTTGGGTTGAATGTAAGGTAAAGAAAAAGAAGATTAGCTTAGTGTGACATTTTCCTAAGGTACAATACCTTTAGTTTGTATCACCATGCAAAATGGCTTCACTTGAATTATCAGAGTAGTGGTAGTATAATCACACGGTTTTTTGGGGTTTAAATTAAAGTAAGAAAAACACGGATTGGCTTCAACAAATTAAATAGGAGATTTGACATTTTCTAAGGTATTGTATACCTTTATAGTTTGTATCACCATGCATGCTGCATGCAGTTATTTGAATCACATAATTAACCAATAGTAGTATATTTTATCATTTCCTTAAAGGCTAAAAGCCTAAAAGACTAGTTCATAGTTGTGGACTAGAGAAATTTTAAAAGAAGAGTTTAGCCGAAACGTAATTATGATTTTAAGCAAAGTTTTGAAAAGACTCTTTTAAGCCATTAAATAATACAAGAGGTTTGCCCAAAACAAGTATGGAAATGTAGGCCATTATGCAGACCCCAAGAACATAAGAGATAAACCAGTTTAAAATTGATTAGGACATGACACTATTCAATCTGTACGATACTGATCTGATCAATCATTCAAATATTAATTAATAACATTAATTCAGTCACAAGTACTTATACTTATCTGATCCATTAGATTTGCCTCGTATCCGCTTTGTAAAAACAAGTATTCATTCTGCTCAGTTCAAGTAACAATTCGGATTCCATCACTAATTATAAGATAAGTAACAAATACAAGTCGGGGGAAAACTTCCATTAATTGATCTTTCATTTGCCCCGTATTTGTTACTCGGTTATTTATTTTATGTTGCTTGTATAAAATTATTAGTTATCCGTAAAAAAAACTCATTTCTTATATAAATATTATCCAATATCTAAATATATATATATATATATATTATTTGTAAAATGTATTTTTT
The DNA here is from genome assembly GCA_036630335.1 of Physaria fendleri. NCBI lineage: Eukaryota > Viridiplantae > Streptophyta > Magnoliopsida > Brassicales > Brassicaceae > Physaria > Physaria fendleri. Next base: position 32,790,850 of record CM071717.1, read on the forward strand.
CCACAATTTTAAAATATATCTGTTATCTGCAAAGAAATATCCCTGATCTATTAAAAATAAAAAAATTGGAACAAATACTAGTTATTTACAAATACTTATAGCGGAAAAAATATGCGCAAGACTTAAGATCTTTGGCATATGTTTTGGCGAGTATTTGTTTCCAGATAGCCAAATACCAAATAGGTAGACAGCAAAATTGCAAGTACCCGACTCCTTAAATAAGACAAAAATCTCATAAGATAATACGTATAGCCATAAAAAAAATTCTTGTTCTAAAACCATATTAATTTAATGTTTCACAAACATACAGCTAAAAGGTGACTAATGTTTATCTCAAAAACTCTTTTGTCATCCTCCTACCAAGACCTTTTAATGGTGGGGCTTATAAAACCCAACAAGATTTATCTCAATCTAACAAAAAGTAAAACCCACAAAACAAAACAGAGTAAAACCACCCAAAGAATGACAGGACATGGATCATCTTGTGGAGCATGCAAGTTCCTAAGGAGGAAATGTAACTGCGACTGTGTCTTTGCACCTTACTTCAGCTATGAACAAGCATCTTCCCATTTTGCAGCAGTTCACAAAGTCTTTGGTGCAAGTAATGTCTCAAAACATTTACTTCATTTGCCTCTACATCAAAGAAGTGATGCTGCGATCACTATTTCGTATGAGGCTTTATGTCGTATGCGTGATCCTGTTTATGGTTGTGTTGCTCATATATATGCTCTTCATCAACAGGTTGTCTTGAACTTTCGGACATGATTCTTTTGTTCTTGTTGTTCATGTTTTATAAAATTATTCAAAATTTGCAAAATTACCTTTATTTCAAGAAAATGTAGATATATATTTATTATTTTATTTGAATTTTTTATACATATTATACATATTAAATAAAAATAGATATCACTCATAAAAAACAAATTTAATAAATTATATTGAGTTTAAACTAAAAAAATATACTATGTATTTTTTAAAAAAAAATAATTGATTTTTTGTTGGTTTTGTTGTTCCACAAAATTTGAATTTATGCGGTTCTTTTTTATGTTTATTTTTGTTAATGTGAATTTCAAGAAAATATATAATTACAGTTAATTAAATTTGCACAAATAGTATTGGTTAGTTGTTATTGAAAACAGTCGATGTTTAGATAATCGATATGATAATAATTAAATATATTTTATAAAATCATTTTTTTTTTTCATTGACAAAAAAAAAAAAAAAAAAAAAAAAAAAAAAAAAAAAAAAAAAAAAAATATATCAGTCTCATGATCACGTTACTTTGTGTTTTGTTTGTTAGGTTGTGACTTTACAAGAGGAGATCGAGTTTCTCGAGTCACAGATGCCAAATTTCTCATACTCTAATCAAAACGTAACACAAGTACTTAACAACATGCCAGAGTATGAGAATCAGATGACAATGGACACGACAAATTTGGTCGGAGAGAGTCTTTTGAACAATGATGAAGGAAGAAACTGTCTTGATGGGTTTTTCATGAGCTCAGAGGAAATGCTCGTGAACCATCCATGGATTCAGAACATGGATTATTATTACTACGCACCACAAAATTAGAAATCAAACTAAAAATGATCAATGTGGAACATGGTTTAGTGTTACGATAATCTGAATTTTTTTTTTCCTATATTTCTCTTTTTGTATATCGATCATATGCAATTTCTAATGATGAAGTAGATCTTATATATTCTCCAATTTAAATTGGATGATTGATTTTAAGTATGTCTATATGTAAAAAGATTGTGTGACATTGACTTGAGTTCAAATTATTAACTAATGTGATATATGATATTTGATTTTCTAACATGTTTATATTGTTTTATAATATTTGTTTTTTAAGTAATTAATAGTAATATAATTTGTAAGAAATCTTATAAATTTAAATATAATTAGTAAGTATGCAATTACATACTTAATATAACCTATTAATAGTAAGAAATCTTATAAATTGATTTGCTTTTAATAGGTTATATTAAGTATGTAATCATATTTATAAAAAAAATTTTATAACTAAAATTATGAAATGTCCCACATCGAAAAAGTGAAAGATTTCATTCAAGTCAACGACCTATATAAGGAGAGTCTCTCAATTCTCAAGGTACACGATTTTTTCTTGTGTTCCAACCTTCTTCGGTTTTCAGATTTTCATTCTTTCGGAAAATGTAAGTAATATTAAGTACAATGTTTTATTTATTTATGTTGTTTTTATTTATTTTAGTTAATTATATTTTTTGTAACGGATACTTCAACGGTAACTACACTAATCAAGCACACATTATTTGACTCAGTGTTTGAGCGTGACAATGGAGACTAATCAAAGGTGGTCCCTCGCTGGAAAAACAGCTCTTGTAACCGGAGGAACTCGCGGAATCGGGTTTGGCTCTCATCTTTCTTCGATTTTGCTTCCATTATTCTCACGAAAATTTAGCCTTAAGTTCTACAACATTTTTTTTGGGATGAGTAATGCTGATATTGAGTTTGTTTGATAATCTTATTGAGCCTCTATATTGACCTATATTACAAGATTTTGAATAGTTTACGGTTTAGATGTGACTGCATGAGCATTGAATTCATAATTCTCTGTTTTTTCTTCAAACTTTAGGCGAGCAGTAGTGGAAGAGCTAGGAAAATTCGGTGCGTCAGTTCATACTTGTTCAAGGAACCAGGAAGAGTTAAATGCATGCTTGAATGATTGGAAATCCCAGGGTTTAGTGGTGTCTGGTTCAGTTTGTGATGCTTCAGTTAAGGATCAGAGGGAGAAATTGATTCAGGATGTGTCTTCTGCCTTCAGCGGCAAGCTCAACATTCTTGTAAGTTACTCTCTCTTTAAAGATATTTGTTTAAACACATTTTCTCTGCATTGTTGTAAGATTTGTCATATTCTTGATATAGTTGACTGCATTAGCTCAACATCCTTATAAGTTCCTTTATTGTTAAAACATCCTTGAAGCAATCTATTATGATTATATTAGGTTTCAACATTATGTGGTCGTACCCCTGAATTGGTTTAGGCTTGTGGTTAGATTATCTGTACTTTAGCTTTGTGGCATTTCAATGCATGTAATGATGGATCTAATGTGTAAGTTTCCATCTAGTACTATATGTTGTATGACATGGTTAACATTACCAGCACGGTTTAGAGGTTTGAATCATTTGTTGCCCTACTGAAAATCTCCTAACTTTGCTTTGTGTTCAGATAAATAACGTTGGAACTAATATCAGGAAACCAACAGTTGAATACTCGAGCGAGGAATATGCAAAAATCATGTCGACCAATTTAGAACCCGCTTTCCACATATCCCAAATTGCACATCCTCTTCTAAAAGCATCTGGGGCAGGAAGCATTGTCTTCATCTCCTCTGTTGCAGGGTTGGTGCATCTTCTCAGTGGTGGATCTATCTATGGTGCTACTAAAGGTAAAAGTCTATTCAGAGATACAAGAATTAGAGTAGAGTGAAAATAGGTAACATTAGGATTGTTTTGTTCAGGAGCACTTAATCAACTTACAAGAAATCTAGCTTGTGAATGGGCAAAAGATAACATCAGAACCAATTGTGTGGCGCCTTGGTATATCAAGACCTCACTAGTCGAATCGGTATCTTTTCCTATACTCTTCTATGAATCAAACTGATCCAAATTCTTTAAACAGAGAGCATATCAAAACAAAATTTGTGATGTTCTTATGCAGCTAGTTGAGAAGAAAGATTTTGTGGAGGCTGTAGTATCAAGAACACCACTTGGCCGCGTTGGAGAGCCAGAGGAAGTAGCATCGCTGGTTGCTTTCCTCTGCCTTCCCGCAGCATCTTATATTACCGGACAGGTTATTTCCGTTGATGGAGGAATGACAGTTAACGGTTTCAACTACAGTGTGTAATCAAAAGCACTTGTCGCAGCAGCTTTACTAATAAGGCACGAATCAGTTAAAGTGAGGTTTTTGCCAACCAAACAAGGTCATGTTGCACGAATCAGTTAAAGTGAGGTTTTTGCCAACCAAACAAGGTCATGTTGTCATGTTTGCACCTGAACAATGTCACCAACAAAACACAGTTTATAAAACAAACTTAAAATCAAAATTTTAAGGATTTTAGCCCATTTATATGCATCCTATGTGTATTTCAATGTAAAGAATATAATTGATCATGCCAAAAATGGATATAATGGGCCGTAAGCACATAAGTGGGCCCATAGTGAGTTAAGGCCCAATTGGTATATCTCAAACCAGAGTTGAGTCAACCACCACTCACAGTCTCACACATTCGCAAAAGAGTTACAGTGAGATTAGAGGAGGATAGTGCTTGAGCGTGAAAATGGAGACCAACCAAAGATGGTCCCTCGCCGGAAAAACAGCTCTAGTAACCGGAGGAACTCGTGGAATCGGGTTTGGCTCTCATCTTTCTTCGATTTTGCTTCCACTATATTGACGACGATTTTGCCTTCTTTCTTCTCGCCACCGTTAAGATTTGTCGGTTAAGACCTTTTAAGTTCTACTACAGATTCTCGTTTTTTTGGGATGAGGAATGCAAAAATTTCTCTCGATTCTCAAACTTTTAATAATGATTTGCTTATTGGTTTGTTTTCATGCATAATTTGGTTTATCCTATGATTGTTTCAAATAAACATGTTTGATAGTCTTGGTGAGCCTCTATATTGACAATTCTAACAAGATTTGAATCGAATTTAGGGCATAAATGTGATTGCATGAGCATTGAATTCATAATTCTCTGTTTTTTTCTTCTGTGGTATAAACTTCAGGAGAGCAGTAGTTGAAGAGTTAGCAAGATTCGGTGCAACAGTGCATACTTGTTCAAGGAACCAGGAAGAGCTAAATGCATGCTTGAATGATTGGAAATCTCATGGTTTTGTGGTGTCTGGTTCGGTTTGTGATGCTTCAGTTAGGGATCAGAGGGAGAAATTGATTCAGGATGTGTCGTCTGCTTTCAACGGCAAGCTCAACATCCTTGTAAGTTACTCTCTCATGAAAAATACTCGTTGAGCTCACATTTTCTCTGCATTGTGGTCAGAGTTGTCATAATCTTGAAATCATTTGTTGCATTAGCTCAACATCCTTATGAGTTCCTTTATCTGTCAAAACATCCTTGAAGCAATCTATTAAGCTGGCTACACTTTTATAAGGTTTCTACTTTCTACATTAGGCTGGTCGTACCCTGAATTGGTTTTGGCTTGTGGTGCTTTTGCCTTAGATTATCTGTACTTTAGCTTTGTGTCGTTGTTTGCCTTTATGATACTTGTTCAGTTGAATAGAATTATCTTGGTGGATCTAATATGTATGTTTCCATCTATTACAATCTGGTGTATGATATGGTTAACATTACAAGCAAGTCCTAGGGGGTTTGAATCATTTGTCACCCTTTTGAAAATTTCTCAACTTTTCTTTGTGCTCAGATAAACAATGTTGGAACTAATATCAGGAAACCAACAGTTGAATACTCAAGTGAGGAATATGCAAAAATCATGTCGACCAATTTAGAATCTGCTTACCACTTATCCCAAATTGCACATCCTCTTCTAAAAGCATCTGGGGTCGGAAGCATTGTATTTATCTCTTCTGTGGCTGGCCTGGTGCATCTTCGCAGTGGATCTATCTATGGTGCAACTAAAGGTAAGTCTATGTTTTTCATTATTCGGAGAAACCAGAAATAAAGTAGAGTGAAAGTAGGTAACATTAGAGTTGTATTATCAGGAGCACTTAATCAGCTTACAAGAAATCTAGCTTGTGAGTGGGCAAAAGACAACATTAGAACCAATTGTGTGGCACCTTGGTATATCAAGACCTCACTAGTGGAACCGGTAATGCATATGGAACTTTGTTTTACTTTGATAAAGTTGTAAGAGACATGAGTACATGTTGGCATATAAATCAAACTGATCCAAAATGTTTACACTGAGAGCATATCAAAACAAAATTTATAACCCATATTATACGTTGTTTTGATGTTCTTATGCAGCTACTTGAGAAGAAAGACTTTGTGGAGGCGGTAGTATCAAGAACACCACTTGGGCGAGTTGGAGAACCAGAGGAAGTCGCATCGCTGGTTGCTTTCCTCTGCCTTCCCGCAGCCTCTTACATTACCGGACAGGTCATTTCCGTCGATGGAGGAATGACGGTTAACGGTTTTAACTACACTATGTAGCCAAAAGCACTTGTACTAATAAAGCAAGAATCCGTTCGTTAGGCTTTGTCAACCAAACAAAGTCATGTTGTCATGTTAGGACCTGAACAATGTCACCATCCAAAACAAAGCTTAAATGTGCAACTTTTTTTACCAAATCATGGCCTAGTGTGCACAATACCCAAACATCTTGTGGTGACATGGAATCGAATTTTCGATCCTGGATTATGTCTATAAAAATGAAGCCACCTACCAGCTAAATTACTAACTCCGGATCTAGCAACTTTTTTATCGCTCTAGTGACCAATAACCCAAACTACTAACTCCGGATCTAGCATTTTAATGCGACTTTTTTATCGTTCTAGTGACCAATAACCCAACGGGAATTTTTGTCTATAAAAATGATGCAACTACCAACTAAGTTATCACACTCCAGATGGTCTGACATTTTAGTGTTGTGGCGATAAAAAATTTTCGTTCTGACATTTTAGTGTTGTGACGATAAAAAATTTTCGTAAAATTGTCTGAGCCCGGGTTCGAACCGGGGACCTCTAGTGTGTGAGACTAGCGTGATAACCAACTACACCGCCCGGGTTCGAACCGGGGACCTCTAGTGTGTGAGACTAGCGTGATAACCAACTACACCACCCAGACGAATTGTTAACTTTTGTGAACTAATCCTATACATATGCTTTTGGATAATTGGTGATTCGTTAAATTACCGGACTAGTCAACACAGGGAAGGTGGAGTGCAATGTTAGCGACAACAGAATGTTTGCTGTTTCGTTAGCACCTCGTACCACATCCTGCCGTTTGAGCTCTACGTTCCTCTGTCACCTCTCGATTCCTGAAGCACTACGGCTCCACCACCACTACCAACCGCACCAGCCGCCACACCTTACAACTCCCTCTTTTCAGGTCTCTCTCTACTATTCCAATCATCTCAAAGTGTGGACATCTTTTTTACTCGAATTTATCTATTTTCAGATTCGTTCGTTAAGAAAGCAGATCCACATGGCAACTCAAGGTTTGTTATTGATCTTTATTCATTCTCAAGCTCGTACTCACTTGGATATTTATGTTACAATTCGTTGAATCGAGATCACTTGTTTGTTTTTTTGGTTATAGGCGATAATGGAATAGTGAAGCAAAAAACAAGAGGAGATTCGTATGAGGAAGCATTAGCTGCTTTATCTTCGTTGATTACGAAACGAAGTCGTGCTGATAAGAGTAACAAAGGAGATCGGTTTGAGTTAGTCTTTGATTATCTTAAGGTTTCTCTTCAATTGATTTGTCTTATAGTTTTGATTGTTTTTGCACCTTTATTCTGCTGAATTTAATGCTTGGTGTGAATAATTTGTAGCTACTTGACCTTGAAGAAGACATATTAAAGATGAAAGTTATTCATGTCGCTGGAACCAAAGGCAAGGTATAACAAATTGATTTGGGATTGTACGTTTTATGAGTTCTTTCTTTTAGATCATGATAGCACTGGAAAATGTTATGAAACTAGTACTTTGTGTGCATGGTAGATTACTATTTAATTCGAACTTCAGTGTGAACTCGTTTGATGACAGTTGTTCATTGTTTGTCATGGCTGATTACTATCTGATACTGCAGCTAACATTTTTCCTTTTAATGTGGTATGAAGGGATCTACATGTGTCTTTACAGAGTCTATAATACGAAACTATGGGTTTAGAACTGGAGTTTTCACTTCACCTCACCTCATTGATGTCCGGGAACGATTTCGCTTGGATGGGTAAGTTTTGCTAAGTTTTTCATACCCAAAAAAAGAAGTTTTGCTAAGTTTGTGGAAGGTTTTGAGAAAATATGTATATATGTGTCGTAGAGTCAGGAACCAACAATACTTCGCTAACATGGTCCTCTTGTTGATAGTTGTTTCCATTTTCCAGAGCGTATAATCTTTTTGTTGTTTCAAGTTTTGTAATTTGTGATAATTTACTCGATCTAACAAACAGAAATCTAAAGTAATAAACAAGGCAGTTCATCTCCAGTTTGCACTGTTCCTTATTGAGAATTTCTTATATTTTCCTTATCTGAAATGTTCTATTTATTGCTGCAGTGTGGACATAAGTGAGGAGAAGTTTTTGGGTTATTTCTGGTGGTGCTATAACAGGCTTAAGGTATGTTTGTCACAAAAGGAAAATTCGGTAATCTATACTAAAATTTGTAGTTTGGTTTCTCGTTTGACTAGTAGTTATCAGTAACGTTCTGTAAACTTGGAATCATCTTGATTAAAGCGAGCCATATAGAATGTTATGAACAAGTAAAGCACGCATTTGTCATGAATACATGTATAGTGTCCCTCCTTGTATATCTTGTTGAAATCACCTTTTTTGTTTCGTTCTGAGAATTTCGTGATATGAACTTGTAATGGTGTGCATAGTTGCAAATTAAGATGGAAGCTTTAGTTTCAAACTGAGTATTTGATTTGCAGGAGAGAACTAACGAGGAGATACCAATGCCTACATTTTTTCGCTTCCTTGCATTGCTAGCTTTTAAAATATTTTCTGCTGAAAAGGTTTGATACTAATCTTTACCTGGATTGACCCTTTTTCCTTACCAAGTGATGTAATAAACATCAAAACATCATTTTCTCTTTATCGACATAAGGAGTGCTGCTCTTTGCTTCTTTATGCAGGTAGATGCTGCTATATTGGAGGTTGGATTAGGTGGAAAGTTTGATGCCACCAATGCGGTACGTTTCACCTTTTTCTCAGCTGAAATTATTTTGTCTGAACATATCCCTTTACCTAATGATTGAAGTTAATTACAAAAGAGGAAACCTGAAATTTGATCATTACTTTTTCTTGGGCCAGGGGAAATTTATTCGAAAACCTTAGATAAGATCGGAACTCAGATCATTTAATCAACCACTGAAGTATAGTACCATCCTCAAAAAACGCCAACTAGTAAAATATAAATAACTTTCAGGAAGGTTGCACGTAGCTTTTACTGTACCTTATTTAGTTCTCATGGGGAATTACTGTTGACTTGTTACAGGTTCAGAAACCTGTGGTATGTGGAATTTCTTCACTCGGATTTGACCACATGGAAATCCTAGGTTTGTAACTCATTTCATACGTGCAACATGTCATACCAATACTGCTAAGAAAACGTTATTGTTGTCCATGCCTCTACTTTTCTCATATTAAAACTTTAAATCGTGAGCTTTATGCTTGCATTAAATGTGTAGACATAGTTTGAGTTACATTTCTTTTATCTGATAGTATATCATGATATATTTCCTCTCTGTGGATGCATCATAGGTGATACACTTGGAAAAATTGCTGGTGAGAAGGCTGGAATTTTCAAGGTGGCTATTACTCTTATATATTTAAATCTAAGGCATATCTTCTTTCATGTAACTTACCATAATTGCCTACTCATCTTCCTTGTTCATATTTCAGCTTGGTGTTCCAGCTTTCACAGTGCCCCAAGCTGATGAAGCCATGCATGTCCTTGAAGAGAAAGCTTCCAAATTAAAGGTACGTTCAATTTTCATTATTAAACACTATGGTCATTACATTTGGTAGGGGATGTAATGCACCTATCTGTGCTGCTTGGTTGATTGTATTTTAGATATCCAATGCTTATAGTGTGAAAATTGATAAATCAATGCATTAGTTATAGTCCCATTCTAGCTTTTTGATCTGTGAAAGTGTGGGTGCTTTTGTTGAGATGATTCAACAGTCTATTGATAGATTGAGAACCTAGTGGTAGGTGTTTTTGAGAAGCTTTAACATCATATTGACAGGTGAATCTCGAAGTGGTGCAACCACTAACCGCAGGGCTGTTAAATGGTCAGAAACTTGGGCTTGATGGGGAGCACCAGTATATCAATGCTGGTCTAGCTGTTTCGCTTGCTTCTACCTGGCTTCAGCAAATTGGTAAACTCGAATTTCCGAGTAGGACTCAGATGGTATACTGCTGTTTTTCGTCTTTATTTAAGATTAACTCACAGTTTGTATCTTGGCTCTTGTCTCATTTGTGAATTTCATCCTTTTCCACTTTCTTGTTCGAATTAGGGTATATTGCCTGAGCAATTCATCAACGGATTAGCTACAGCGAGCTTGCAAGGGCGAGCACAGGTCGTCCCTGATCAATTTACTGAATCTCGGACTTCAGGAGATCTAGTGTTTTATCTTGATGGAGCTCACAGTCCAGAAAGCATGGAAGCATGTGGCAAATGGTTTTCATTAGCCGTTAAGGGAGACAATCAGTCAAATATTTCGGAACATTTGGTTAATGGCTCCGCGGGATCCTCTCATGATAAACGGTCTAGTGAAACCTGTGAACAGGTTAGGTTCTGTCTTGGATCTATAAATCATATGAGAGACTCAATGAATTCACATGGAAAGGATTAAGTTGAGACTATCTTGACAAAAAAAAAAAGACTATTTTTCCTATACTTGTTTTTCTCTGCGGTTCCTCAAGCTTACAAAAAAAAAAAGACTATTTTTCCTATACTTGTTTTTCTCTGCGGTTCCTCAAGCTTCGGATATATCTGAACGAAGGCATCTGAATCTTTGCAGATATTGTTGTTCAATTGTATGTCAGTTCGGGACCCAAATCTACTGCTTCCACATCTCAAGAATACATGTGCAAACTACAGTAAGTTCTCGAGCATTGTGTCAATGTTGAAACCAAAAAAGTTAGCTGAGTAAAAACAGATTATTAGGAAAACCTGATTAATGGTTTGATGTAGGTGTCCATTTCAAGAAGGCATTATTTGTACCAAACATGTCAGTGTATCACAAGGTTGGTACAGCGACTGATTTGCCAGAGAATGATCCACAAGTTGACTTGTCATGGCAATTCACACTCCAAAAAGTTTGGGAAAGCCTTGTTCAGAGTGAAAGAGGTAGTAAACAATATTCAGTAGTCCTAAATCTTCCTGATCATGTAATAAAGTAAACACACGATCATCACAATTCATATCTCAATTCTCAATTTTTTTTTTTGGTTATAGGGAAGTTAGAAGGAGAAGAAGAAGATAGAGAAAAAGATGGTGAAAGTAGTGGGAACAGTGAGGTGTTCACTTCATTACCTATGGCAATAAAATGGCTAAGGGATAATATACATGAGAGTAGCTCAGCCACACGTTTCCAGGTATAGCACAAACCCATTTTGTGGACAATGACTAGTTAGCAATGTAAAATGGCTTAGAGAAACTGTGTGTGTTTGCAGGTTCTTGTAACTGGTTCGTTACATCTAGTGGGAGATGTGCTAAGATTAATTAGGAAATGAAAAGAAACAAAGACACGTTAGGTTTTGAAATTTCAATACACCAAAGGCTTCATACACCTAGGGTTTGATCTTTTATCATTAAAAATCTTGTTTTGTATTATTTTGAGAGTTTACTTTACAGCTTAGTACTAACAAAAGCTGTTCTTTTGTTTTTTTTAAAAAAAAAATTCAAGAACCAGTATAGTTTACAAAAGAAGAAAGAAACATGTTTTTGCAGAAGTGACATGAAAGAGTACTAAAGAGAATGATAGGACACACAAAAAAACACATACCAAACACCTCTAAAGCCTTTGCCTGAGCTCTTGATTCTCTCTTCTTAATAACTCCAACTCGTTCATTTGTTCTGCTTGGTTCTCTAGAATTGTGTTTAATAACCTTGACATCTCCATCTGTTTAAGAAAAAGGAACTGTTTTGACTTTGTTTGAAGAAGAGAAAAGGATAAGATTCGAGCAAAAGAGCCAACATTACCTCATGCATGTGGAATTGTCTGAGGAGCTCAGTGTGAAGGTTTCTAACATCGTCGTGAATTGAGTTTCTGAAAGAATCTAGAGTTTCTTCAAGCGTTCTTTGAGATAGTTGAAGCCTGAAATTGTTACTACCCATCACTTGCTGTTGATCCGGTTGAGATTGCTCCAACCCTCCCTGCAACATGATTTGCAGAACTTAGTAAAGTTACAGAGTATAAGAAATGGTTTATGAAGATTTTACATACATTCATTTGCGGAATAGCTCCTGCTTCTGTTGCTACAACTGTCTCAGGTCTTGGCAACAATGTGAGAGTGGCCCCGTCACTGAAGGAAGAAGTGTTGCCGATTCTCTCAGCATATGACCTCCGATTTAGTGATTGCCTCGGCGAGTCAATGTTACCCGGAGCTGTGATGCCTTGTGTAAACAATGGTCTTGAAGTTAAGTTGTTGTCTGTCATTGATGAGGATGCTTCAGAAGCAGAAGAGATATCTCTGTTCCCTAGGAACTCTGAGCTAATGTTTGCGAGGTTTGTCTGACCAAGTGAGAAGGGGAAATCTCGGGAGCTAGAGAACGTCGATCCAGATGTACTAGCATTTGTGCTTGAAACCGCAAGATGTGAAGGTGGATGCGGGTGGCTAAATCTATTACCACCCCATGCGTTTGGAGGTGTCAAGGCAGAGTATTCGCTTCTAGATGAACCTGTTGGCCTAGTCGAACCAGCTCTCATGTCATCCTGAGTAAACATTTGCTGCTCGTGTCCATCGTCTCCAGATGAAAATACCCTGCTGATTGAAGGAAACAAAGAGGAATGGTTATTATTGAGTCCTTCACTATCAGCCAACTCCTCAACAGATTGTACGTCAATAACAGGTGAAAAATCACCCATATAATCATTCAAATTCTCGTTGGCTGCATGTTGTCTGCTCGGTGGCCCGCCAGGCCGTAGATAAGTTCTATTTGGTGTTTGTTCGGCTGATGATGCATTCATAGTACTCGTGGAAGCTCCACGGGAGCCTGGTGCTAAAGCGGAGGGTGCCTTTGAGGAAAGTGGATCCGGAATGACAACTGAATCTTCCACAGTACTGTCCAAAAGAGCCGTCTCAGAAGTGTAGTTTTCCTCATTCACAATAACTGGTTTTGATGTTTGCCATGATAAACTTTTTACATCCTGATCGATACAAACAAATGATGTTAACTTTGCAACAACCTATGAAACTAGAGACATTAGATTGGACATGCTACATAGCTTGTAATGGGTAAAAAATGTAATGACCTTCTTAAAAGCCTTCAGGATAGTAACAGGCTGCGGTTTACCACGGACGTCGTAGACCACTACTTTACCATCACTGGTTCCAGCTGCCAGAATATAACCATTATCCCCAAATGCCAAAGAGGAGAAAGGTGCTTCATAAGCAATGCAGGACAAAGGTTTTCTGGATCCAGAATCATAAGTGTAGAGTTTCTTGTCCATTCCCACACTAGCAATTATCTGTTACAGTAGATTATCTAGATTGTACATTACTTAGATACTATGTTTATAAACACTATGTCAAAGAGAATCAGACAGGCTTATGAAAAGTAAGAGTGCCATGAAAACACTTCAATCTGACTTTTTGTGTGTATGTTTTGCAAGATGATTGGTATGGCTTACCTTTTCGTTTGATGGAGAAAAACAAACACCAGCAGTTGGTGCCGTATGCTGAATCTCCCAGGACATCTGTGGAAATAAAAGCAAATCATCACAATGGAATGGAACATACAGTCTGTTCTACATGGATTGCAATAACTACAAGAGCAAACCTTCGGCCTACGACGAGTTGTGTCCCATAGATGCACAGTACCATCATCACCAGCAGTAACTAGAAGGTGTCGACTAGATCTTGAATAATCTAGCAACGTTAATGCCTGATATCTCGAATCAATTCAAAAGTTAGTTAGTTCGATGAGACCAAAGCTCTGAACTTTGAAGCATACATGTACAACCTGCCGATTTGGATCTTTGAGTTTTGTAGCCCTTGCTCCAGAAGCAAGGTTATGGACTATTAGATCACCACTAACACTGACAGAAGCCAAATGCTGATCTTTGCAATTGTACATCACACCTGTTATTGTACTTGTATGACCCTTCAACTGCTTAATACAAAGCTTTTCTTTCAGATCCCATATCTTAACAATTTTACCAGTTCCTCCAGAACAAAGATACCTGGACCCTTTATTGCTGAAGCTAATAGCTGATAAACATTCCTGAAGTCATTAACACAAGCATATAAGATCATTCAAGCAATGCAAATCAAAATCATCTTGAGAAGAACTAACCTCGGCACTATTAGTAACTGGAATTGTTCCTACACTCTGCTCATTTTTACTCCACAGAGATATATTCTTATCTTCTCCTGCACTTGCTAGAACTAAATCTGCATCCCAACTTCAACAGATGAAAAAAGAAAGAGAACAAACAATCTCCTTTCACTAAAGCCAAATAGTTTCACCAGATGGAATCAAAAAGTATCTGAAACACAATGACCTAACACATCTACCAAGAAATATGTTTGCTTCTATCAGATATTGACTAATCACATTCCCATATCTGATCCTTAAACCTAAAATGCACATCAACTCAACACAAAAAACACAATTTTTGAGCAGATTTTTCTAAGATCAAAGGTGTGATTGATCACTACTTCAGTCACGTTCCTATATCTTTCACCAACCAACCAGACCAAGGGAATGTGACTAATCGGAGATTTACTTACTCGTATGACTCCACTTGACTGAGTTTACAGCACGACCAGGTGACGGAGTATAACTCAAAACGAAGGGATCACCGGTATTGGCTGAAATGTCGAAAAGCTTAATCGTATCTCCGCCGCTTGCAGCCAAAAGACACCGGTTTGATACCATTATTGCTCTCACCTTAGACTCGATGTCACTAGAAAATTCCAGAAAAAAAAAAAACTCAAATTGAAGAATGAATCTTTCAGAATCTGGACAATACGGGATCTCTGTTTTTCTTTTTAAACCCTATGAGATGAGACAGAGATATGCATTTTTAAAAAATTAAATATCGTTGACAAAAAAAGGACACAAAATATATCAAACGGTTACCAAATAATAAAATGGATTTGTATGCCCAAAACAGAAATATCTATAAAGCCCAATAATATGATTTTAAAGGCCCATGATTTTTAGTTAAGGAGCACAGAAACAACCATAGTCCTTAACACAGAGGATCACTTGTACCTGAATATCCCTTTGCGCGTACACGTGTTTATTTCGCAAACCAATCCATCTCATCTTTTTCCACCGATTGATCCAATCGCCAGAGCAAGCAAGAAGATAACTCTCTGTCTCATCGACTTTTCTTCGATTCAAATTAGCCAAATTTTTCATCTTTTCTGGAAATCTTATTCGAAAATCATCTCATCTAATGGGATTTGAGAAACAAGCTAGCTCCTCTTCATCCCATACCCTAAAAATACCACCAGCTAGAGAAGACACGCCTCTTCTCGGCAAAGGACCTCCATTATCAAGTCAATTCAAAACCTTTGCCAACATCTTCATAGCAGTGGTAGGTGCTGGTGTTCTTGGTCTTCCTTACGCCTTTAAACGAACCGGATGGCTTATGGGTGTTCTCCTTCTCGTCTCCGTCTCTCTTTTGACTTATCATTGTATGATGCTTCTTGTTTATACCCGTCGAAAGCTCGATTCTTTGAATGGGGGTTTCTCCAAAATCGGATCTTTTGGTGACCTTGGATTTGCTGTATGTGGTTCCCCTGGGAGGATGGTTGTTGACTTGTTTATTATTTTGTCTCAAGCTGGGTTTTGTGTTGGTTATCTTATCTTCATTGGTACTACTTTATCTAGTCTATTTGATCCTGATTCTCCCACTAGTCTGAGGCATCAGGTTACAAGGATGGGTTCTGAATTCTTGGGTGTGTCTTCTAAGAGTCTTTACATATGGGGATGCTTTCCTTTTCAGTTGGGTTTGAATTCCATTAAGACGCTTACTCACTTAGCTCCTTTGAGCATCTTCGCCGATGTTGTTGACCTTGGTGCTATGGCTGTGGTGATTGTAGAGGATGCTATGATTATAGCGAAGCAAAGGCCTGAAGTTGTTGCCTTTGGTGGTATGTCGCTTTTCTTCTATGGAATGGGTGTGGCTGTCTATTCCTTTGAAGGGGTTGGAATGGTTTTGCCTCTTGAATCGGAGACGAAAGACAAGGAAAAGTTTGGTAAAGTGTTGGCATTGGGGATGGGATTCATCTCTTTGATATACATATCATTTGGTTTCTTGGGTTACTTAGCTTTCGGTGAAGACACTATGGATATAATCACAGGAAACTTAGGGGCAGGTCTTGTAAGCACGGTTGTTCAGCTTGGGCTATGCATCAACCTCTTCTTCACTTTCCCTTTGATGATGAATCCAGTGTTTGAGATAGTCGAGAGGCGTTTCTCGAGTGGGATGTACTCTGCGTGGCTAAGATGGTTGCTCGTCTTGGTAGTGACTCTAGTGGCTCTCTTTGTGCCAAACTTTACAGATTTTCTGTCGTTGGTGGGTAGTAGTACTTGTTGTGTGTTGGGGTTTGTGTTGCCAGCTTTGTTTCATTTGCTTGTATTCAAGGAAGAGATGGGGTGGATGCAATGGAGTTCGGATATGGCGATTGTGGGATTAGGTGTGGTTATTGCTGTCTCTGGAACTTGGAGTTCTCTGAGTGAGATCTTCTCCATCAAAGTGTAAGTATCTTGAAAGTGATATTGGACATGTTTTTCTACACGTTTCCAACAAGTTTGAATTGTGTCATTATGTATGTATGTGGGATTGTGGTTGTAAAATTATTGTGATTGTTTTACCAAACAGAAAAAGAATATGTTGATGGTTGGAATAAAAAGAGAAAACAGACTTGTGTAGTCTCTTCTGTGTTTACATGAATGCACAAAATATAGTCTCTTTGAAGTGTGATCATTGTGTTTTGATCAGAATTTTTATTATAACCAAGTCACAAGAACATGACTATGGTGCTTTAATGCAGAGTATACAAATAATAAAAACTTGATAAGCTAACTTGAATCTGCAATGAACCACACAAAAAGGTTAAATAAGCTTTTATGTTGTTATCTCCACACTTGTAACTGATAGGATGATTTAGCAATGTTGTAGCGTTTAGGTCCTAGCTCTAGAAGAAAGCATGATATCACAAAGGCACTCCATTGTGTCTAGTGCAGCCATTGCAAAAAGGAACCAGCTTTACAGATTCTCTCTATTGGGAGGAGTAAGAGGTTTCACCCACATTCTCTACCTCCATCACCATGGTTTGAAGACTATAGATGCAGAGAACTAGGAGGAGAATCGAGAGATAAAACATGGGTCTCCATTTTCGAAGATGACTTGATCCATATACTACTTGTGAATCCTTGGTATATGGATCAAGTCATCTTCAACAATGGAGACCCTAAAGCACTAAAGGGACATAATAGTTAGTTCACCTAATCAGTGGCATTATTCTCCCCTTATTCTCTATCTAATCAAGGTATAGCAACCAAAGAAAAGCTTCAAATACAGGTCAAAGGATCAAATAACAATAGTTTTTATGAGTTTGATCTCATTTCTGAAGAACATATCAAAGTGCTCTCTTTTGAATCTCATGTTTGATTCCAAGTAAGGTAACACATCATTCTTTGAAGAGAACCTCTTCTTTTATCAACAATCCAAGAGAACAATAGATCAAACCAAACAAGCATCAGAAAAAGCAAGAACCATTCTCATTTCCATAACATCATCATATAAACATATCAATCATGGAATCAAGAACCATGTTTTCTAATGTGTAAAAGCATATAACATAAGAGAAACATAAATAAAAAGACCAGAAGGAACCAAAATCAAAAGAGGAGTAATAGCAGCATAACTATGACCACTATCACCACACCCTAAAGTCCCAAGTTTTATCTGAACAACATAAATCAAACCCAACAATAAAAACACAAATCCAAAAACCGATCCTAATCCAGAAACAACCATCCCAAATCTGAGAACAGTCTTATTAACATAATAAACAAAAGGATCAATCCGAGTAGAGAAATGAAACGAAGAAGCTATATCGAGTTTCATAGCTTGTTTGAGACATAGAGCTATGAGACTTGAGAAGAGGAATGAAGCGAAAGAGTAGACATGGAAGACGACGAGATTCTCGGCTAATTGAGATGTAGGGCTGCAATTAGGATCGGTTACGAGAGTGTCGTCTGGATCATAAGGGTTCCATGATAATCCGATGAAGACGGCGAGTGTGAAGAGTGAGTTTACGCTTATGATTTCGTCGAGAGCTGTGACTTGAATGTTTGTAGTCATTTTGGAGATTCTCTCCGGCAGATTCGGAGACGAAACTAAAGAGGAGAAAAAGAAACAAAAAGTCCAGCCAATTTTAGTAGGCTTTGTTACTTGCTCTGTTCCACGTATTTATCATTTGCTTTGGTACTTCCACTTGGTAACAATATATTTGATCAAAATCTTAAGATTTGCGGGTTATTTATTCCGTTTTTGCTCTAAAATATGCTTAGTCTATGAATGGTTAGATGGTATAGTGCGGATCGGATCAGTCGCGTTCGGATTTAGTAAGTAACATATTTAATATGCAAAGGTGCGAATTGTTCCGAAGTATATCGAGAAAGATTGGTGCGGACCGATTAAAGTCGTACCATCGAATAAGTTTACATTATGAAGAAGTGCAGACTTATTTAATGTTGGTCCCAGTTTTAAATCCGACTAGTGTTGATTACATCAATTTGTTGAATGGTGAAATAAGTGCGGATTGATCTGAACTTGGTAACAGCATACGGAACAACCATTCACACCCTTAGTAATACATTTTTTAGCAGATAATAAGTTATTTCTGCTGTTAACGGATAATAGCGAGTACAGAATATTATTTACTAGATAACATTTGCGGACAACGTATATTTTTTTACGGATAATATACGAAGGATAACAAAAAACCGATACAGAACGAATATTAAAAAAATTCTACATCGGTATTTGGCTTAGACTTATAAGGACCGAATCGGGCTGATAACAAATACTCGTGTCCAATCCTATGCGGGATTTAAGAAAACAAGTTGCAAAAATGTAAATCGCCGTTGCCGGGGATCGAACCCGGGTCACCCGCGTGACAGGCGGGAATACTTACCACTATATGCCGGGGATCGAACCCGGGTCACCCGCGTGACAGGCGGGAATACTTACCACTATACTACAACGACTCTGATGTTCCCTATTTTCAGTCTAACTAATTTATAAATATATTGACAATGTAATAATCTTTTTCTTCTTTGCTAATTAATACATAAATTGGTTAACCAACCAGACCAAATTTGGTGAGAATATTTGTTAAAGCTACTTCCATTTTTATGATTATCTTCATCTGATTAGGTTTGCACAAGTAAACACTTTTCCATTCAAAATAAGACAATAACTATACCAAATCAATCAGTGTCTTCAATCATACAATCCATTTTTTTTTTCCCAATTTTAGGAACAACAATGATAAATATTTATCAAATATTCCCAAATCACAACAACAATATATGATTAACTAAACTCTCTGTAGACCTAAAAGAAGACCCACCATCTCTAACAGATCTCTCAACCTCATTTCTCAAACCCTTAATCCTCTCCCTAATCTCATCTCCTTCACTTTCCACCATTAACATCCTCACACTTTTCTCAATCTCTCTTCTCTCAATCTTACCTTCTAAATGAATCCCAACTTTCCAAACATCACTCACAAATCTTGAATTCATCATTTGATCCCATCCTCCAGGTAAACAAATCATAGGAACACCTTCACATATACTCTCTAGTGTAGAGTTCCAACCATTATGAGTCAAAAACCCTCCAACAGATCTATGTGCAAGAACCTCTTGTTGTGGTGACCATTTCACAATTTTACCTCTCTTTTCAAGACTCCTCATAAGCTCTTCATCGATCCAGGTCCGGCCCTGAGATATAGAAGGCCACAAGCAAAAATGAAAAAAAATGGTCTCTTAATACATGAAGTATATAATAATCACTAGTCCTAGGCATTCGACCGGATCCGAATAAGTTGAATCCTACCGAACCGATTAAATTAATTTCGGTTTAAACCGGATTCACATGTATAATATGATCAGAAGAGTTTTAAAATACAATTTGGTTATTGGGTTATTCGAGTTTAATTCGAGAACCGAATAAACAGATTTAAAATGAAATATTAAAAAATTATAAATTTTAGTTGAATCACCTTAAACCGATATCTTGAGTGTTTTACCTGAAATCGATTTTTCTTTTAACAAAACAATTTTTCCTGAATAAACTGATATCTTCAGTGTTTTGTTTTGTTTTTTTCGAAAAAACTCGGATTTCTTTGGAATAAACCAAATAATCCCAGTCTGAACCGAACCGATTTTTATTCGGTCAAATTCGGCTATCATTTATTCCACCGAATAGCCCGAAAATCCAACCAATCCGATCCGATAATCCGAGAAAACCAAATACCCAAGACTAGTAATCACTACTCTACACACATATTTTAGAAATTTGAGGGCCACAAAAATTATTACCCGCAAGCCCAAGCTTAGCCAGTTTGTGCTCAGGGCTGAGTCTGGTTCGATCCACTCCGCATCCGCACCGAGGCCAAGCTTAGCCAGTTTGTGCTCAGGGCTGAGTCTGGTTCGATCCACTCCGCATCCGCACCGAGGACTAAACCAGGTCTTACCACCCACAAGAAAGGTTGCTTACTATTGGCTAACCCATAAGCTATCTCCAAGAACTCTTGTTCTGTAATGTTCACAACACTTCCTAAACTCACGTAGATAACAGAATTATCTTTTTGAGTATCTAACCAAGAGAGACAAGTCTTGTCTTGTGTTAATAAGCTACTTGATGAAGCAGAGAAATAGCTATGAAATGGACCAATCGCAAAGATTGGTACTTTGAAGATTTCGTTAGCTTGAGTTAATGAATCTTTCTCTAGCTCCTCGCATGACATGAATATTAGTCCTGAAGATTTCTTAATTGTTTCAACAGTAGCATCTAAGAACGGATCGAGTTTCTCTCCAGATTTGCCGAAGATCTTTGGAAGATCTCTCTTTTTGAGTGGTGTGATCTCAAGAACAGTGTCGTCTTCTTCTGAATCTAAGACATAAAGAGTCAAAAACATTCTGACATCAACGATTTTTTTTAAGACAAGACTTCTTTAACTGTTTATGTTACATTTTTTTCTTTTTTCTTTTTTTTTTTAACCAAGAATTACCTGAAACTGAAAGATAACCTTTGTTTCGGACAAGAGGAAGAGTGGGAAAAGCATTTAAGAAAGATGCTTTAAAAGTACAAAGAACCATCCTCGGAATCTTCAAACTCTCAGCAACAGATTGTGTAAATAACCATCCAGAATCATCAATCAAACAACTAATCCTCTTCCCAGATTCCATCAACACCTTACTCAAACACTCACGAAACGGAGACTCAGCATTACAATTGATCTGAGCAAGGAGAGACATAACATTTAAAGTTTGACCATCAGATTCAGACAAACCATCAGAGATCTGTAAGAAAGTGAAGTGAGGATGGTTTGAAGGTGTTGGAGAGTTGAAACGTGTGTGGATTATAGTGATTGAGAAGCCTTTTGAGTGAAGTATGTTGGCTAGTTGAAGCATTGGGCTTATACATCCTTGTAATGGAAGTGGGAAGAGGATTACTTTGAGACTGTTTTTGTTGTTGTCCTCCATTGAAAGTGAGTAAAGGTTTGGTTTTTGTTTTTGGGTTTTGTGTAAAGATTGAAGCTTTTTGTGGGGTTTTTGATCCAATTGTTTTGTTGATACTCTGATATGGAGAATCTATAATGGAGACAAAAGTGTTTTATGGATATGTGTGTTTGGTTTTTTTGACTCATTCAAGTTTCCACCGGTTTTATTGACGTTTTTGATTTTAATATTCTTTGTGTGGTCACTGTCTAAGAGAGTAAGAGATATTGAGTTTTTTTAAGTGTTTGATTTTAAACGTTTTAAATTCATTTTTCAAGTTGAAGATAAAAATTGAGAGTAAATAAATATTGAGGTGATAATGACATGGTTCTTGTCGTAATCATCTACAAGTTGACATTACAAAACATTGTGCTCCCCACCCTTATTATTTTTTTTTTTTTTAGTTTTCAAAGAAAAAAGCAATATTTAATTACAAATATTTTATCTTTGATCAACTTGGAAAAATACTTTTAAACTTTTAAATCTCTAAAACAATTAGCTTGAGATCAGTGCTAAATCCCAAAAAGTCAAATTCTTGTATCTTTTATAATTCTGATATGTACTTGTTAAAGATGTATACTTTGATTTGTATGTTATGTCCATATTGACTATTCAGATAGGTTCTGTTTCCTCTGTTTTATTAAGCTCTTTGTTTCTTGGTTCACTTTCCTCTGTTTTATTAAGCTCTCTCTGTTTCTTTCTTATTGATTCAAAGATCATTGGTTGTTTTGGACCCAAGCTACAACAATATCACTTACTTACCAACAAACATTGGATTCGAGTTAGTGAACTAGAGAAGCTCTTGTTCCATCTCAACAAAATCAGATCCTTACTTACCAACTTCTATCGACGAAATGGGATCCTTACGATGCTTCAATGCGCATTTTAGTGAACTCATTTGTCTGCTAGATTCTTTTTGGGATGCTTACAAACCTCGAGTACCTTAAAGGCTTAAACTAAGCAGTAACTTCAGCAATCTCCAAGATCTTCCTGCTTCATTTGGCGGCCTCATAAGCCTCCAAGAACTCTACTTGAGCAACAATTAGAACTAGATTCAACCTAGTGAACCTGACCAAATGTATGGAGCTTCATTACAAAGGATTTTAAATAATTATGTGGTATATTTTAGAAAACATTACAATAGGGTAATTAGAAAACAATTCAAAATATATTATATATTCCGGAAATAATCTTTTACAAAAAAAAAATCAACACAAACAAAGAATCATATTAAAATTGATTCAGATGAACGTGCATGCAATACACATAGTTTTACGAACAGATATATATATAACCCTTGCTTCCATATATAAAAGATTTATACAAATAAATGATCTCATTTTTTGTATAAATGTTAAATTATATAAAATCCCTTTTTGACAAAAAAAAATCAAAATACATATATGATTAATTACTGATTTTAACCTTGTAATAAACTTTGAAAATTAAAATCATAATTGATTTTAACCATATTTTGGTGGTGATTCTAGTCTTACAATAGTCTTAGTATATTAAAATAATACTTTGATGAAAAGATTATTTTCCATTGAATTAGTATTTACTTTTTAGTCATAAATAAATTTCTGTTCACATATATGACTTCCGCTCTACATGGCACTAATTGATACATTCATAACTAGTCAAAAAAGTCTATTCAATATTATCAAAAGGTCTATTTAATTGCTATACTTCAATTATATAAATAAGTTATTGTTAGANNNNCCGTACGCGAGTCCGGTGGACTAGTCAGGCCATGATAAAGTGGTCTGGACACTGGGTTACCAAAAAAGTTATTGTTAGATAATTGGTGTTTGCATTAATATATGTTCTTTTTTCCGATTCGTTATATCCAAAAGCCAAATTCAAAATTTTCAATTAATTGATTACAACTTGAATATATCTACTAATCAAGAGTCATGCACTCGTGTATTAGTTTTGTTAATACTATTTTTTTAAATAAAAAAAAACTTATAAATGTATTCACAAATTATTATATTTGATTACAACTTCAGTAACCGGATGTCACGAATCTTGCCAAAAGCCAATGTACATAATAATTAGTTCGATTCATAATCTAATCCTCCAATCTTTAAAGATCATGTCTAATTCAACTTAAATGATATTTATATAATTCTTTTAAACATAATCGTAATTTTCTATTAATTTTTGTGGTATGATTTCTAACTGGTTGCACGATTAATTATTCTGTCCAAAAAAAATTCTCTAACAGGATATATCATATTCAATTTAGTTAGAGGTTGATATAGTCATCGTATTGTCACCGAATAATAAATATTATTATGATGAACCAAATAGATATTGTACTTAAGCATATCTTGATCCCATGTCTTGTATCTACACATATAAACAAACGTAAGCAAGAGTAAGAGAGCGTGCAGACACGACAAAACTAAAGCCCTTCCCACGTTCCGGTCGGTTGGTGACACTTTCTTCCTTTCTTCATTTCAATCTCTTTTTAAGTTTTCTTCTAATCCAAATTTTTCAACTCTCTCTCTTTCTCTTTCTCTTTCTCTTCACTTAGATTCTCATGATGAGGAAGCTTTGTCCAAATTACAATCTCGAAGATGGGTTAGAAACAGTTCTTGAAGTTCCAATGCCTGAGGAGTTATTTGCTGCTTCAAAGACAAAACCAGGATGGAACCAAATGAAGTCTTACTGGTCAAAACCAACAGCAACTGGAACTGGAACGGGGACAAATATGACGAAATTGTTTGGTGGTCGTAACGCTGAGATTCAGCTTCTTCTTGGAGTTGTTGGTGCTCCTTTGATTCCTCTCCCTGTTCATCATAATGATTATGAGAATCCTATCCATAAAGACATTAAAGATCAACCTCTCGTAATTTTCATCTTCCTTTACTTTATATGGTTCCTTTATTTTACAATCTTGATATATCGTTAGAGATTATGATTTTCCAACTCAAAATTACGAGTAGGAGGAATCGTAATTTTTATATATTAGTGTTCGTCCCTCCAAATTTTCTATGTGGAATTCTAATCCATACCCTCTAGATAATGATTTTTTCGGTTCATATGGAACCAAATCTTGAGCGGTGTAATCCATATATATAAGGAATATGAGTCATTCTACTCGTATATTAGCGTTATTTTTTTATATATATTTCCGATGTGGAATTTTAACATGTTCCATCGGAACCAAAACTCATTTAATGTCCGGAAAAAAAACTTTTGGTCACTTTTTTTGGGTTTGAACTCTAATATCATGTTAAAAATTATAGGTTTTCAATCTCAAATCGCAATGAGTAGAGTAGTTTATATCCTCTATATATTAATGTTAATCCCTTCAAATTTTTGACGTGGGATTCTAACAGATATATTCTATATATGCAGGAGATGTCGATGGCGCAATATATAGTGAAACAATACATAGCATCAGTAGGAGGAGATAAAGCCTTAAGCGCAATAGAGAGCATGTACGCAATGGGAAAAGTGAAGATGACAGCATCAGAGTTTTGTACAGGAGAAGGAAGCTTGAATAGCAAAATGGTGAAAGCAAGAAGTATCAAGAGTGGTGGAGGTGAAGTAGGAGGCTTTGTGTTGTGGCAAAAGGGGATTGAGTTATGGTGTCTTGAACTAGTTGTGTCTGGTTGTAAAATCAGTGCAGGAAGTGATGGTAAAGTTACTTGGAGACAAACTCCATGGCATCCTTCTCATGCTTCTCGTGGTCCTCCTAGACCCTTGCGCCGTTTCCTTCAGGTAATCTATTTTTTTTTTTTTAATTATTTTATTAAATTTTAATAAAATTTATGATATTTTATACTATATATTTACATTTTTTTTGTTTTAATATAAGTGCCATTGATTTAAAAATAAAATATAAATAATTATATCAAGAAAATTTATGATGGAATTGAGGTAACTTACTTGGCAATGTTTTTCTATCTAGTTAATTATTATTTTTTTGGTTTATGCGTACATATCAATTGATTTTAAAAACGTAAATTATAATTTTTTTCTTCGATGTTTTGGCTAAAACACGCACTCAAGAAAATAAGTTAATTTTTTTTGTTTAAATAGTTTTACACAAAAATTTTAGATAATTTATCCCATTTAAAAATAATATTACAAATATATATATATATATTTTAATTATTTGCACATAAAACATATAACTCCTTACATTTTAAAATAAAAACAAAAAATCTAAAACCTCTTGAATATTTAATTGAAACAGAAGTTTAAGTGAAATATTTGGAAAATAATGTGGATATTTATCATGTGGTTATGCTATAATTCTAATTTGTATTGGATTAATGAAAAGACAAAGATCCTTTATGTTTTTTTTTTTTTTTTTTCTCATTAAAGTTATATGAAAGCAATGATCATTATGACATTTGAATGAAATGAAAAGACAAAGATCCTTTATGTTTTTTTTTTTTTTTTTTCTCATTAAAGTTATATGAAAGCAATGATCATTATGACATTTGAATGATTGACTTTATCCACACTTGGAGTTCAATGATTCATTCTTCTTATATTTGATTTTTTTTCAATGATTTCCTTGATTGTTGGCAAAAATATCTTTTAATCATAAAACTTCATCTTGCTTTTAGTACCTCATATTCTCCTTTTATCATTATTCTCTTTCACATTTATTTCTAAAAAACATTTATTAGCTAAGCTAACTTTGACTTTCTCAAATATGAAAATTTGCATATAATAAATTCTACCTAATGGTTTTTTTTTTTGGATATTTTATATTGTAATTTTATGACTTTTAAGTATTTGGAATCATCTATGGTCCACCACTAACAACAATAACAAAGATATTACTAAAAAAAGATTATCTCCAAATATAAATAAATATATTTTTCTCATAACAAAGTAGACTTTTGTTTTTATTACAACTTAAGATCGTTTGTAATGTCTTCAAAACAATAGCATTTGTTTGTTTTCAAGAAACTGAATTTATGATGAAGTATGTTACTTAGCGTTGACTTGTGTTTAACAGGGTCTTGATCCAAAATCAACGGCTAATCTATTTGCAAGATCAGCATGTATAGGAGAAAAAAAGATAAACAATGAAGACTGTTTCATACTCAAATTAGACGCTGAGCCATCTGCACTTAAAGCAAGAAGTAGCACTAATGTAGAGATCATAAGGCACACTGTGTGGGGATGTTTTAGCCAAAGAACAGGTCTTTTAATCCAACTAGAAGACTCTCACTTACTTAGAATCAAAGCTCAAGATGATAACAGTATCTTTTGGGAGACAACAATGGAGTCTTTGATCCAAGATTACAGAACTATTGATGGTATTCAAGTAGCACATGCTGGTAAAAGTTCAGTTTCTTTGTTTCGGTTTGGCGAAAACTCGGATAATCATTCAAGGACTAGGATGGAAGAGACTTGGGAGATTGAAGAAATGGATTTTAATATTAAGGGTTTGTGTATGGATTGTTTCTTACCTCCTTCTGATCTAAAGAAAGCAGATGATGATGAAGAAAAAGAAGAAGTTGAATGTGGTTTAGCTGCTGATAATGAGAAGTTACCTATGAAGATACGAAGCGCTTCTTTGAGGATTAGTTCTTCTAAGATCTTAGCCATTGTTGATGAAGAAGAAGAAGAAGATGAATCAGAGTTCACTGAAGAGACATAAAAGCTCTTAACGTTTGTACATAATTCAATCTGTTGTAACAACAAAACAGAGAATTTTTTTTTTCGGTTTTCGAGTTTTGGTTTCCTCTGTAAATCACTGAGATGCAAAATGCAATAAAAGTGATCAGATATAAGAGAAGAGACTTTTCACAAAGACTGCATTTGCATTAAGCTTAAGAGTGCCCTAGGGCTTATTTACATCTTCAAGTCAAATAAAGACATGGGTACAAGAGTGAAGTACCCGACTTTGACCCTACTACTTGTTTTGCTATGTAGAGGGAACATTGAAATGGAAGAGCTAAGAGATCACAAATCCAAAGACCATACAAGCTAAGAGGAAATTCAAGAACCTGTGATCTAGCCAATAGCTTCTAGCTTCCGAAATTCGTGGACCAGATGATCTTTGAGCTTGATTCACTACACCATTTGCTTCATTCTGGCTTTCCTCGTGGACCAGATGATCTTTGAGCTTGATTCACTACACCATTTGCTTCATTCTGGCTTTCCTCAGACTCTACCTCAAGAGTTCCAACAACACTACATGCAACTGACCCACATACTTCACAGATTCTGCTCAACAAAACCAAACCATGTAATAACACAAAAAAACGACTTCAATTTGTTTTGAATATTCACAAAAATTTACAAGAATATATGTTTTTTAGAGTAAACCGACTTCAATTTGTTTTGAACTATGAAGCATGCTAGATAAGCCATCTTCTTCTTCTTTCTTTTGTCAAAAAATGAAATGCTTAGTACATACATCTATTACTGTATGCAGGCTTTACACAGGTATCTATGCTAAACCAAAACCGAAGTTAAGTAATAATTGTTTGCTATGTTAATGGATTTGAGAGAGTGAATTTAAGTTCTCTATACTCGTCCTTCTCTCTCTCTGGCATGAACAAGTAAGTAGCCCCCTAATTTCTTTAAAATATAATACAGTGTTATGTATAGTTTTTGCCTCTGTTCTGTTTGTTTCTGATTCTGTTTGCCCAAAATTCTAACTTATATCCCTTACAGAAAATGTTTTTGATAAAAGAGATATCTGTGTGTTGCTGATTTTGGATTTATGATTTGACTAGTTGCTATGTTGATGATAGTGTGAATGTTCATTGTGTTGTTTACACCAGTTTATAATTTTTGTGCTTTGATAGTGTGAATGTTCATTGTGTTGTTTACACCAGTTTATAATTTTTGTGCTTATAATTTTATTGGGTGAAAGGTCTGCAGCCCCAAGGTTTGAAACATATCGGGCTCAGTCCACCCGCTTTTTAGACCAATGATTTCATTAATTACTCTTTTTG
>CM071717.1:32819666-32830867 GCA_036630335.1 Physaria fendleri
TTCGTCGATTGTAAATCACGATTTAAATGATTAAATAATTTTAATAAAAAATTATAAAAGAAAATCACTAAACGAGGACTGAGACCGTTATTTTTAAAAGTGGGGGGTTACAGACCGTTAAAGTTTATTTTGGGTGGATACAAACTTTGCTCTAAAAAGCGGGTGGACTGAGCCCGATATATTTCAAACTGTGGGGCTGCAAACCTTTCACCCAATTTTATTTCTTAATTATATATAATGCACAGATCAATGGCGGGTGAAGCTACCTTTTCCTTGGTTAGGTTCAGAAACAAACTTGCTGAATACCGGCGGAGGGCAACACAAGTAAGAATATTCTTATATACCAAGTGAATTAATTCTTATATACCAAGTGAATTAATTAAGCCACATTTAACGATTACTTTTTAAATTTTTTCAGATGGCTCCGGAGGATGTAGAATTGCTGCGCCGTTTACCCGTACATCTAAACCGGGTTTTCGACCGTCTGCGCCCGTTAATCGATACGTTTGAACCAACATATACAGTTGCACCATTAGCTCTGGCACCGACAGCAGCTGATGTGGAGATTAGGGATGTTGTCAACCAGGGTCTAGATCGGATTGAACTCGTGGTTGATCGCGTCAACGATCTTATACAGAACCGGGTATCAGACTCGACCCTATCTTTCGTAGCATGTATTCCCATCGGTGTCGTCGGTAAAATTTGGTTACAGGAGTTTGGTGTGGAGCAGCTGCAGAGCGTTCGAGACTTGTTCGATTGGAGCAGGGCTAGTCTATTCAACGATGAGATAGACGTTGAACTCAGGTGTGTCGTAACCCTCCTCGAGAGGTTAGCTGACCTTTTGAACCCGAGGCGCTTGGACTGGATAATTTTCTGCGTCGGCGTTGCAAGAATTTTTTTGGGAAAGAGGTTGGAAAAAGATCAGAATCTTTGTGGCAGTTTTTTTAATGCAAATTTTAGGAGATAGAACTCTATTCCTTTTTATTTTACTTATATTTTATTAGGTATTATGACCCGTGGATGCACGAGTTCTGATATTTGAGTAAATAATTAAAATTTATTTACTTATTCATAGGTAATTAAATTATAATATGCTAAATATTCTTTTTTTTCCTTTTTAACTATATTTTACTTATATTTGTAATTTGATATTTAATAAATAAAATAAAAAATAAAAATTTTTAGATTTGATATAATAGATATAAAGATAAATTAACATAATATCAAATGTTTAATTTAATAAATTATAAATGATCAGGCAAAGTTGTTAAGTTCCATTCAAAAACAACTGTAAAATCATAAATGAATGAAACTTGTTTCTAAGTGGAACCAAAAGTATACACGATTTGGTTGTTGTTCATGTCTCTTCTGATACGATGGAAGACGATTTCCATCTCTTTATGTGTTTGCTCCGTTCCGAAGTGAAGATGAATTGTGAATAACTACTGTATTTGTAGCCAAAATACATGATGTGAATCCAGAAAATTAACATTTTTAAAAATGAAAAATTGCTTGACAATTAACATGTAAACAATTAAAGGTATGTAAATATTTAGTTTCCATTTTTTAATATAAATTTTATTTTTAATAAGTTAAAATTCTACTTTAATCAATTAAATTAGCAAATAATAATTCAACGGTTGAGATTTAGAGTAACCAATACGTGTCAAAATCATGTATTTTATCATGTTTCAATTCATTCTTTATATAATAAGATAAGTATTTTTAGAGAACCACATTTTTTTTCTTTTAACAATTTTTTTTTCACTACACCAAAATAATGTTAACAACATCTAATTAATTTTTAATATTTGGATAAAATTTATATAATTAACAGTATTTTTTTAAAAAATTATATATAGTCAAAATCTATAGTTAAAAAATTATGTACACCAAATACGAAACATCGAGAAGCTAGTTTACTTAATCAGAATAATAAAAAATTTATTTGAATGGTCGGTTTTGTATTGGATTTAGGATTACATATTTATGTGCCATTTTTAAAATATAAATATGAATACACATACATAAATAATTTAGGCCACAAATTCTATTAAGAGGCGACATTTTTTTTAGTCGTTTTAGGCCCCAAATATTACCGATCCGGACCATCCAAGATTACAGAACAATTGATGGTATTCAAGTAGCACATGCTGGTAGAAGTTCAGTTTCTTTGTTTCGGTTTGGAGAAAACTCGGATAATCATTCAAGAACTAGGATGGAAGAGACTTGGGAGATTGAAGAAATGGATTATAATATAAGTGTTTGTGTATGGATTGTTTTTTACCTCCTTCTGATCTCAAGAAGCAAGATGATGAAGAAGAAGAATGTGGTTTAGCTGCTAATAATGAGAAGTTACCTATGAAGATTCGAAGCGCTTCTTTGAGGATATTAGTTCCTCTCCTTTTTTGGAAACTGAGGATTAGTTCCTCTAAGATCTTAGCCATTGTTGATGAAGAAGAAGATGATGAATCAGAGTTCACTGAAGAGACATAAACGCTTAACTTTTGTACATAATTCAATCTGTTGTAACGTCAGAACAGAGGATTTCTTTTTGGGTTTCGGGGTATGGTAATCACTGGGATGCAAAATGCAATGCAAGTGATCAGATTTTTTCATAATAAAATGAGATAAAAGAAGAGACTTTTCACAAAGACTGCATTTTTGCATTAAGCTTTAGAGTTCCTTAGAGCTTTTTTTTTTGGTCAACAGAGTTCCCTAGAGCTTATTTACATTATCTTCAAGTCAAATAAAGACATGGGTACAATGAGTGAAGTACCTGACTTTGACCCTTTGAACATTACTACTTGTTTTGTTATGTGGATGGAACATTGAAATGGAAGAGCCACGAGATCACAAAAGCAAAGACCATACAAGCTAAAAGGAAATTCAAGAACCTGTGACCTTGCCAATAGCTTCTAGCTTCCGAAAATCGTGGACCAGATGATCTTTGAGCTTGATTCACTACACCATTTGCTTCATTCTGGCTTTCCTCGTGGACCAGATGATCTTTGAGCTTGATTCACTACACCATTTGCTTCATTCTGGCTTTCCTCAGTCTCTACCTCAAGATTTCCAACAACATTACATGCAATTGATCCACATACTTCACAGATTCTGCTCAACAAAAGCAAACCATAAGTCTCATCACAATGAAAAAGCTTAGCTTTGTCTCTAAACTGAACCAGAAAACCCTACAAAAGTAATATTTCTTAAGTTTATAGAGAAATGTAGTCATTGAGCTTTTCTAAACTATCTTTAAGCTTAGATTTTTATGAACTCCTAGTGGAAGCAAGTAGCTAAATCATCATTCTCATCACAATTTAGGGACATTATCTTACTAAACTGAACCAGAAACCCTAAAAAAGTAACCTTTCCTAATTTTTATAGAAATATACCCATTAAGCCTTTCTAAACTATCTTAAAGCTTAGATTTTTATGAACTCCTAGTGGAAGCAAAGTAACTAAACCATCACTGGGGACTTAATCTTACTTGTTTCCTTTGATTTTGAACCAAGTCTCAGCACAATGCTTATGAGCTTCTGCAAGATCATCCTTACAAGAACAACCAAGCTCAATGGGAACCCCAGATTCA
Source organism: Physaria fendleri (assembly GCA_036630335.1). NCBI lineage: Eukaryota > Viridiplantae > Streptophyta > Magnoliopsida > Brassicales > Brassicaceae > Physaria > Physaria fendleri. Next base: position 32,823,262 of record CM071717.1, read on the forward strand.
GGATTTGCTACATCCAAACTCATGTGACAAATCCTACATTCTCTCTCAGATTGTGACAAATGTAGAACTTTCTCAGACAATCCAAGCTCCAGATCTACTTCTACTGAACTCACAGACACATTAGATCTCCTTTCTTCATCCTTCACTATCTCTTCTTGCTCTTTGTCGCCATTACAGCCACTTGAGCTATGGATTACTTGAACAGAGTCATGGGTTTCAAGATGTGGTTGTAAAGATTCCATTTTTGTGTATAAATTAAGAAATGAGATTTGGGAAGATGATCAATGCCATAGAGTTGCTTTGAAGAGAGAGAGAGAAAGAAAGAGATTTCTTGTTGAAACGTTACAGTAGAATCACATGTTTGCCATTGGAATTTGGAGTTAAGGGATTGTCAGGTTCTCACTATAAATATTTTGGCTACTTCTATAATATTCTGAAAAAGTTGCTTAAAATCCTCAACATTATTAATTAACATTAAAGTATAAAATAATCAATAATATATTTATGTTAGTTGGAAGTATGTTTTTTTTTTTTTTGACAGACAGTTGGAAGTATGTATATAATCAAAATTATACTAATAAATATTTCCATAAATATGTATATATTTGATTTTTTTCTATTTTCTAATAAATATTTGTGAATTTTTACTATTTTTCTCATTTTTAATATATTAAATATAGTAAATTAANNNNAAAAAAAAAAAAAAAAAATGTAGTTATAGCTAAGTAATTATTATTTTTGATATGTATGTAAATTATAGAAAATTAAATATTAGATCAACAATGAATTTAAATTTTTTATTTGCTTATATATTTAAGTAAGTACATAACCCACCAAAATCATGAAACTGGTATTGCAAAGATCTCTCCTTTTTTTTTGGGCAGGGTTCTCTGTGTCATCTTTCTTAAAAATCCAAACTTTCACTTCCCGGCTTCTTCGTTTCCAGCATTTTAACGTGTTAATTCTCACCCTGACCTAACTTGTCTGAAAGATCAATGAATTAACAACGTCATCAATTCATCACAAGTCAAAATCTGTGTGCTTTCTCCAAATTTGATTTCGTGAAATTCATATAGGGTTTTAGATTGAACCTCATCAGAAGAAGATGGAGACGAATGGCCGGTTATTCACAATCGGAATATCGGATTAGTAACATCATGGTACTCATCAAACATTGGAGTATTTTTTTTTTTTGAAAGACAAACATTGGAGTATTGTTATTGAACAAGTATTTGCTTAGCAACTATGGATTCAAATATCCGATCTTTCTCTCTATGTGTCACATGACAGCTTGTTCTTTACTCAGCTATGTCGCCATTGCTTGGTTAAAGATGGTTCCAATGCAAACGATTGGATCAAAAGTTCAGTTTTTTAAGATCTTAGCTCTAAGTCTCGTTTTTTGTGTGTCAGTGGTGTTTGGAAACATCTCGCTTAGGTTTCTTCCTGTTTCGTTTAACCAAGCTATTGGTGCTACGACGCCGTTTTTTACAGCTGTGTTTGCTTACTTGATGACATTGAAGAGAGAAGCTTGGTTGACTTATTTTACTCTTGTGTTTTTTACAGCTGTGTTTGCTTACTTGATGACATTGAAGAGAGAAGCTTGGTTGACTTATTTTACTCTTGTCCCTGTTGTTACTGGTGTTGTTATTGCTAGTGGGGTAAGTTTTAACTCTAAATTTGATTCCTTTTGATGAAATTGAGATAATTATGTATTGTTACTGGTGAAGAATTGTTATCTGAAGTAGGAGCTTGAACTACTATATAAACTTTTATCTTTTTCATGAAGTTTAGTTTAGTAGAGATGTTGTTTCACTATCTATATGTGCTTTGTCTGTATCATCTTGGATCTTAGCTTTGTTTCATATCTATTTGTGTTTGTTAGAGAGGTTGCTATAGATGTGAAGCAGAAGCTTGAATTACCATATGAACTCTCTGCTTCTCAAGAAGTTTGATTAGTAAAGATGTGTCTGTATTTCTCTTGGATCTTAGCTTTGTTTCATATCTATTTGTGTTGAATTGATAGAGAGGTTGTTATAGATGTGAAGCAGAAGCTTGAACTAACATTATCATATGAAATTTATGTTTCTCAAGAAGTTAGATTAGTGGTGATGTTGTTGCTCTATCTATATGTGTTTGTATGTTTGTGTCCTCTTGGATCTTAGCTTTGTTTTGTTTAGATGTGTGTTTGGTTCATCTGTTTGATATCATTTTATTGTCTCTGTGTTGTTAGGGTCAGCCAAGCTTTCATCTGTTTGGATTCCTAATGTGCATTGGAGCTACAGCTGCAAGAGCACTTAAATCAGTGCTTCAAGGTATTTTGCTTTCTTCTGAAGGGTAAGAACTAGCTCACATTGTCCTGCTTTGAGTTGTTTAAAAGTCTATATATTGAGGTTGCTAAAAATATTCTAAATTATATTGAAGGGAAAAGCTAGACGCCATGAATCTTCTCCTTTACATGGCTCCTATAGCTGTTGTATTACTTCTTCCTGCTACACTTATCATGGAGAAAAATGTTGTTGGTATTACGATTTCACTTGCAAGAGATGATTTGAGAATCGTTTGGTATCTTAAAATGTATCACAAAAGTAACACAAAGATCATCACTGAAGGTTTTTTGTTCTTTCTCGAATTTTCTTAAAATGTATCTAGATAGGTAAGACTTTTTTTTTTTTCGTCAAGAAGATAGGTAAGACTCTTTATGGAGATTTCGACACATTGATGTGAAACTTTGCGACTTTTAAAACCTCTCAAAAGGGCCTAAACGAACTTGAAAGATAAAATGAAGACTCTTGGATACATTTTGAATGAGAACAATAACTAAACTTGTTTGTTCCTTCTTGACTTGTTTCTTCTTTTGGGAGAAGAGAGAACACATAACAGCTGTCTTAATCTTGGGGCAATGTTGACCAAGTGATGAGAAAATCGGATCTTAGCTGGTGGCAGGTATAGCCACTGGCTTTGAGTCTTCTGTTTTCTCATGTTCTTTGTTCAGCAACTGAAACATAGCATCAAAAGATTAAGGTCAATCAAAAGTAAGGTACTTTCAGGTTATTGTGTCTTTGTGAGAGAGTTAAGACCTAACCTTGTTGTTGATCAAGTTGTGGAGAGCAATCACACTTCTAATGAGGGATGATAGATAGATAACGAGCATCATGTCATTTGTTTTCACTGCATCATATAAATGTAGTAAGACTAATGAAAGGAAATGCTTTAAGAAAGCAGCTCAATTGATAGCATAGACTCACCTGAAAAGGCCTTGACCAACTCGTTCACATTCAGGTTCGGAAGCAAGTTAAATACGTCCTATTGATTTTTAGGATTTTCATTAGATGGGATCCAAAATTGCGAAGAGGAAAGATCAAATAGATTTGGATAATATATATGTAAGTTCTAACCTGCAGATGGTATAAAATCTCATGGTTTAGAGGGAGCTTTCCTTCAATTACAAGATCAAGGTAACTTCGAATCTCCCGAAGACGTGCATCAAGTCCTTTTAAAGCAGTAAGTTTTGCTGTGACCTGGACCAAAATACGATAGACGCTATGTAAGTCCTCAAGCAAAACCTTTTATGTTCATAAATAAGCTTTCAAGAACACAAGTACTGTCAACCTCGGTTGCCAGGGTACTGATTGTTGTGTCTTTCACATCCCTGAGCAAATGTTCCACACCTGTATAAGAACGAGAACAAAGCAGATCAATGTCAGAAGACCTTCCTTAGAAGCAATTGATCACACATTTTTTATGCATCATATAGGGGTGATTAAACCATCAAAAGACTCAATTTCACTTTTGGACATACCGATTTCCTCGACTTCATGAGCAGCAATTTCAGTGGACACATGAACGAAGACTTTCTGGCTTTTCTGAGTAGCATTCTAAAGAGACAAAGATATTTGCTGAATAAATATAAGGATAGAACTGTGAAAAGTAGACAGGATTCAAAATGGTATGTATCTTACCTCCTTGACCTCCTCCACTGCATAGTAAGCTTTTGTGGGGATTCCAAGTTCTTTAGGCTGAACATCAATAATGACCAACACTGGATTTGGAACATAGCTGCACCACCCAAAACATAACGAAATAACGCTTAATCATGACATAACGAAAAAACATATCCTCATTCTATCTCCCATCTGAACAGGTCGAAGATAAAGACCAATTAAATACTATCTCAATGAGTAAGCTGGAAACTAACCCATTGAACAACGCGTGAACATCCAAATCATTCTCTCTAAGTTTCGGGCCTGTGCTGTACCAACCTACAACATGCTCCTTAGCTGAAAAGCAAATACTTTATGTTAAAAGCCTGCTTTCTACATTTTCAAATATGATTTTCCCGAGAAATACCATTAATTCTCTTGAACATGTGGAACATTGATTCATGGTAGTTGTGATCAAGAAACCAGATACTTGGATCTTTGTCATCCTCCTCAAATGGCACTACAATTCAAAATGTCAAACTGTTAAACGATTCATATGCAAGCAGCAGCTATTAGCTAAAGAGCTTCCTAGTCACAGTATCCGAAGATTACTAAGCACAACTGCGACCTAAAATTCAACTTAACCTCCAACGAATCAGCCTAATACTACAAAATCAACTCTAAAGGTGCTCAATTCCAGAACAAGACTTTACAAAACAACTATATTGGTACTATATATATATACATTTAGCTCAAGCCCAGATACGAATAACCCTTAAAACATGAACAAAAGCACCGAATTCATATGCAACAGAGAGCTCAACGGAACCTGAGATCTGACATAGAGAACAAGAGAAAAGTAAAATTAAGCGATACCTGCGTAGCTATTTGTGACATCAACGACACCACGAGAGCTACTCCCGAGCAGAACTCCAACGACACGCTTTCTCGAATCCTTAGCAACACGATTGTAGTGATCGACGATACTAAGCAAGACGAGTGGATGAACCACCACTTTCTCGATCGTCCTTGCTGATATTTGTTGCGTCTTAATCACATCCATGATAGAAGAATCAACCTTCGGTCTACTAAAGTAATCTGACTTCTCAAAATTTGAGAAAAACGTGAACTCTCCGATCTGGTTTTGCTTTTCACGACGGAGCTCGACTTTGCTTCTTCTCCAGGAAAAGAAAACTTCTCACACAAATTGATTTTATATTCTAGTGAATGGGCTGTTTTATTAAGCCCAATGTTAAGGGCCTATTTTCAGCCTGGGCCTTATAACCGACCCGTTTGGTACCGACCGAATGGAACCGTTTAATCATCCAATCAGATGATCCGAATCCACTAACCGGTTCCAATAGGCGTGGTTATTGTAAAATACTAACCGGTTCCAATAGGCGTGGTTATTGTAAAATTTCGGTTCTCGTACTGAATCAACACCGAACCGTAAACCGACAATTTTAACCAGTTATATATATACTCTCACAAACTCAACCAAAACTCATTAACTCGCACAACCCTAAAATCATCATCTCTCGATACTCCTCTCTGTGGTTACGGCGATGCTTGTGGCGATGCTTGCGGCGAGTGAGATTCCGATGATTATCGTCACTTTTCCTATCAAAATCGACAGATAAGGTATGTCCATGCCTCCTTTTGTCTTTTGAATCAATTTACTCGGTTGAAATCGAGTGATTTTTAGATCCAATTTTTTTTTAACCTTCGATCCCTATTTTGTTATGAAATCGAAGCGAAAATTGTTTTTTCTTCGAGATCCTGTATGTATGTCATGTTTATTACATGGATTTGAACTCCGATTGAAAAACCCCCAAATTTTTCAAAATCCTAAAATAGCTCAATATCTATTGATTAATTCCTTTTTCTGTTACTTGTAGGCACATGAACTATGCAATACACACCAGGAGATGAAAACTTATCCCATTTTTCACGGTAAATTTCGGACTCTCTATTATCTATTTTGCTCAACGAATGTTAGGGTTGATTACCTGGGGCGATGATTTTTGTAGCATGATTATCTCGCAAACGGAGAACATTTTTGTTTTTTTGTAATTCCAGCAAATAAGTTGAGAATATGCTTAGAAAATCACACATCAAATCGACTAGAATTGTTAGAGATATAGGTCAATCCATTTTTGGTAATCGATTATATGGAGCATTGTCATTGATCTGCAGAAACAATATGAAATGCGTCTACCTTTGTTACTAGCTTAATATTAAGCAATACAAGAAATCTATGGTGATTGGTGAAATTCTTTATTGTGGTATATTTGTACATGTTTTTGAGAAATGGACCTCACCGTTTTTCCAGAGACACACTATTGCTCAAATGCAATGGAATAGGTCAAGATGAGCCTGTTCTTTAAGGTGCAAAAGCTTAACATACGACAGTCATTTGATTTATCCTTACGAGTTTAACATACGACACTAACACACCATAAACTATGCTTACTGATTTATTTTTATTGCTAGAATCTGAAACATGTTTTAAACTGTATTGACAGTTTCTTTCTAATGATTAGGTGTTTCAAGAGAAGTGAAGTTGGTCTTTTGACAAGTTATTATGGCTTTTTGAGCATGGATTTGTCTCAGCATAGACAATTAACAAGGTAACAAACAATGTAACAATGTTATTGAACACATATGTTACCTTCTTTTGATCAGCCAAAACTATTATGGTTGATGAATGCTTTGTCACCAGGAACAACCAAGAGTTAAAGAGTTAAGAGGCTGAATTGTTGATCCGTAATGCTTGTAATATTGTAATGATCTTGTATATATGCTTGTAATGGCTGTTATATTATGAATTTATATGTATAAATGTTTAAAATGATTTGAAACAGGTCATAACAGTGGAAGAAAGCCAAAATTGGCTTATTGGTTTAATCGGAAACCGATCAATTTCCTCTAAATCGGATCGTTTCGGTAATTGCAAATTCATTGCAATTCCGACTGAACCGAAATTATTTTGACCGAGCCGAACCGATAAATTTATATGGTATAATAGTTATTTAAGAACAATATAAATTTGTAAAATACTTATTTAAGCCCAATATAAAGATCTACTTACATCATTTATTGGGCCTATTTTTAAAGCCCAATATTAAGGGCCTATTTGCATCTTGGCCCATTTTTGTAAAATAAGGTTTTGACGGTTATTGGGCTCGAAGTTAAATTGATTAATTGGCCTGTTTTATTAAGCCCAATATTAAGGTCTACTTACATCATTAATTGGCCCATTTTGTAATATAGTTACTGGCCCGAAATTATATTGATTAATGGGCCTGTTCTATTAAGCCCAATATTAATGTTTACTTACATCATTTATTGGACCTATTTTATTAAGCCCAATATTCAGGGCCTACTTACAAAATTTATTGGCCCATTTTGTAAAATAAGGTTTTGGCGGTTATTGGGCCCGAAATTAAATAGATTAATGGGCCTGGATTATTAAACCCAATATTAGGGTCTACATACATCATATTGGGCCTATTTTATTAAGCTCAATATTAAGGGCCTACTTACAGCATTAATGGCCCGTTTCGGAAAGTAGTTATTGGGTCCGAAATTATATTGATTAATGGGCCTGTTTTATTAAGCCCAATATTAAGGTCTACTTACATCATTTATTGGGCCTTTGTTATTAGGCCCAATATTAAGGGCCT
>CM071717.1:32831092-32849841 GCA_036630335.1 Physaria fendleri
CGGTTATCGGGCCCGAAATTATATTGTTATGGGCTGTTATTAGGCCCAATATTATGGTCTACTTACATCATTTATTGGGCCTTTGTTATTAGGCCCAATATTAAGGGCCTACTTATATCATTATATTATGGTCTACTTACATCATTTATTGGGCCTTTGTTATTAGGCCCAATATTAAGGGCCTACTTATATCATTGGGCCTACTTATATCATTTTTGGCCCATTTTTACAGTTATTGGGCCTGAAATAATATTGATTATGGGACTCTTTTACTAAGCCCAATATTAAGGTCTGCTTACAACATTTATTGGGCTTATTTTGTTAAGCCCAATATCAAGGGCCTACTTATATCATATATCATTGGGCCTACTTATATCATTTTTGGCCCATTTTTACAGTTATTGGGCCTGAAATAATATTGATTATGGGACTCTTTTACTAAGCCCAATATTAAGGTCTGCTTACAACATTTATTGGGCTTATTTTGTTAAGCCCAATATCAAGGGCCTACTTATATCATTTTTGGCCCATTTTTACAGTTATTGGGCCTGAAATAATATTGATTATGGGCCTGTTTTATTAAGCCCAATATTAAGGTCTGCTTACAACATTTATTGGGCTTATTTTATTAAGCCCAATATCAAGGGCCTACTTATATCATTTACTGGCCCATTTTCACGGTTATCGGGCCCGAAATTATATTATTTATGGGCCTGTTTTATTAGCCCAATATTAAAGTACTTACATCATTTATTGGGCCTATTTTAGTAAGCCCAATATTAAGGGCCTACTTACATCATTTATGGGTTCATTTTGACGGTTATTGGGCCCGAAATTATATTGATTATGGGCCTGTTTTATGAAGCCCAATATTGAGGTCTACTTACATCAATATTGGGCCTGTTTTATTAAGCCCGATATTAAGGGCCTATTTATCATTTATTGGCCCATTTTGTATGTTATTGGGCCCAAAATAATATTGATTAATGGGCCTGTTTTATTAAGCCCAATATTAAGGTCCTAATTACCTCATTGATTAATGGGCTTTTCGGTTGCCAGATATTATAACGCGACAGAATCCAGCAAGAGAAAACAACAAGACGTTCGACGTCACAACAAAACAATGACACGCAGTCTTTGTTACTTTTTCTTTGGTTGATAAATCTCTCATGGAGCTCACCATTCCTACATAGTTGAGAATCAAAAAGTTTCAATTTTTCTTCTGCAAGATTTAATTTTTTTACCAGGAAAGTTCTAAAGTAGCAGCATTTAACCTGTGGCTACATTGATCACGAAAAATTCAAGCAAAACCAAGTTTTATTTCCAGATATAATCACACAATATGTTTATAGTAAACATCATATGAAGCACAGTAATCAACGTATATGAGTTTGGACTTAGAAAATCTAACTCTATAAAGCATCAAGTTTCTTGGGTTTAGTATACTAACTTGGTGCTTTAGTGTCTCCCCTCACTTGGGAATGGTTTATGCAGCAGCTGAATCAAACCTGAAACCTCTTCATCATGTCACAGTGAGGCGTCTCTCGGACAAAACCCCATTGTTGTCTCTGACGCTCATGCCTACAATTCTGACTCAATATAGACAAGTAATCGCTATCAACTTGCTCCTCAATGTTCAGTCTCTCGATGCTGTTTATCGGGTATTCCTGCTCAAATTTGGCTGATCTCACAAAGTAATTGACGCCTCTATGAGTAGTGAATTTGTGCTCGTAGTTGTATGATGGGGAAAGTGAGTAAATTGGTTGAGGAGAAGGTATGAAGTTGAGTAGTAGTATGAACAGTACTGGGAGTAATTGAAGGAGTACACGAGGATTGAATCCTGCATCAGATGTGGCTTGATTTGGTGTTCTTGTTCCAGTACTGAAATTGAATGATCTGAATTGTGTAGTAGCAGGATTCATTCCTCCACCAAAGAAGCTTCTGAAAATCTCATCAGCATCAAATTCATCATCGTAGAAGCCATTGAATCCGTTGTTTCTTCTCGCAGCTCGACGTGGTTGATAAACAGGTTCATCGGAAGAACCAGTGATGTCGTATTTTCGCCTAGTGTCTTCGTTGCTTAAGCATTGAAAAGCTTTCGAAACGGATTTGAAAGCTTCTTCTGAACCTGGAGCTTTGTTCTTATCGGGATGAACCTTTAACGAGAGTTTCCGATAAGCTTTCCTCATATCTTCAACTGAACAGGTGTTTTTCAATCCGAGAATCTCGTAGTAATCCTTTTTCGATTTTATCTCCTTCACGATTGTTCGTTGTTCTTCAGTGAAAGATGATGACGAAGAAGATCCACGTTGACGAAGCGAAGGCTTAGATGACTCTTTGGCAGCAGATCCAGGAGAAGAAACATCCGGAACCACCGGATCATCTGATTGCTTCATAAGATCCGAAACAAGATCATCGATCGGGAGACTTGGATCAAGACGACGAGCTTTCTCAAGAAATTTCAAAGCGCGAGATCGATCTCCTGCTACAATCGCATCCTTGCCGATTTTTAGGCATTTCAACGCGTCATCTTTGTTACCATCCATGGGAAATCAATATCCTGATCAGACTATCAAAAACTCCTGAGGAATTAGGGTTTATATCACCGATCGAAGTTCATCTCAGATACGAAGAATTTTCTAAAACGAGCGACTATTGAAAAATATCGCTGCTGGGATCCTCTCCTCAAAGCGAACATGCGTGACGTTTTATATTTCGAGGATTATAAGAGAACATGCGTTACGTTTTATATTTCAAGAACAGAAAATCTTGTCGTTTCGGTTAGTTCAAAATTGTACAGCTATATCTAAACGCTTGTATAGTGTGTTCTTGATATATTAAGTTGTGTAGGTGACAGGATTAGTTACAAGATGATTCGACTTGCTAGGACACACTACGTGCAGCTTTATAAGTGGGAACAGTTAGTGGTGCACCAAAGGTTAAAGCAATGGAACTAATAGATGAACAAAAGAGCCAACTAGACGTGGACCATATATATAGTAGTGGTTTTGGTGGATCAAAGAAGGATTTAGCTCGAACAATAAAGAAAATTATGGTTCTGATACCATTTTGGTTGAAACAGAAAGCTAAATAACATTATTTCTTCATTAATTAGAATGAAACAAATCAACAAGCAGATATCAAAGAAGCACTATCTAATCCGTTACATTTTAATTCAATTTAATATCTCTTTATATTCTGAGTTAAAAAAGAAACATAACCACTCCAAACTACTGTTCCGATTATGCATAACAAGAACAAACAATCACCCAAAACCGCCACTTTATAGTCGTCTTCGGATTTGGATTCGGATTCGTAGTTGTAGTTTCTTCTTGGAGATCGACGTCGTTGATCATAAACAGGCTCAGGATCGGAAGAAGAACCACGAGTGATGTCGTATATTCGCCTAGTGTCTTCATTGCTTAAGCACTGAAAAGCTTCTGAGACGGATTTGAAAGCTTCTTCTGAACCAGGAGCTTTGTTCTTATCGGGATGAACTCTCAACGAGAGTTTCCTATAAGCTTTCCTTATATCTTCAACTGAACAGTTTTTGTTTTTCAATCCGAGAATCTCGTAGTAATCTTTTTTTGATTTTATCTCCCTCACGATCGCTCGTTGTTCTTCTTCAGTGAAAGATGAAGATGATGAAGAAGATCCACGTTGTTGACGTAGCGAAGGCTCAGATTGCTTCATCAGAAGAGGAAAAACACTATCGATTGGGAGACTTGGATCAAGAAGACAAGCTTTCTCAAGAAATTTCAAAGCACGAGATCTATCTCCTGCTTCAATCGCATTCTTTCCTATAAGCTTTCCTTATATCTTCAACTGAACAGTTTTTGTTTTTCAATCCGAGAATCTCGTAGTAATCTTTTTTTGATTTTATCTCCCTCACGATCGCTCGTTGTTCTTCTTCAGTGAAAGATGAAGATGATGAAGAAGATCCACGTTGTTGACGTAGCGAAGGCTCAGATTGCTTCATCAGAAGAGGAAAAACACTATCGATTGGGAGACTTGGATCAAGAAGACAAGCTTTCTCAAGAAATTTCAAAGCACGAGATCTATCTCCTGCTTCAATCGCATTCTTGCCCCTTTTTAGCCATTTGAACGCCTCTTCTTTGTTACCTTCCATGGAAAAATCAAATATCCCCGATCACAAAATCCTGAGGAATTATGGTTTCTAGCACCGATCTGAGTTCACCTAAGATACGAAGAATTTTCCAAAACGTGCAGACGATTTAAAAATATCTCTGGTCGGATCTTCTTCTACAAAGCGATCGTTCAAGTTTCAAGGATTGTTTTCTTGAGTACCAAAGATTGTTTTCTTGAGCTCCAAGGATTATAAGAGATTTTTATTTTATTTTATATCCCAAAAAAAAAAAGAACATATCTTATTTTATATAAAAGGGTTTAAAATTAGATTATTAAGAATTAATTTTATATTAAAATTTTTGGAAACTAAATATCTATATATCTTCATAAAATTGTTAATTGTTCATAAAAGTAAAAAAAACATTAGTTAAAATCTAATGGAATTTTGTCACAAAATGTTAATAATTCTCAGAAAATCAAACCCGTAGCGGGTCAAAATATGTGGAACATTGCGGGTACGAGTCAAAATTTACAGCTATATCAAAACTTTCTCTTGTATAGTGTGTTCCTTTCGACTTGCTGGGACACGCTACGTGCAGCTTTACCGGTGGGAACGGTTAGTGGTGCACCAAAGGTTAAACCAATGGAACTAATAGAATAACTAGAGCCAACAAGACGTGGACCATATATAGTGGGGTGGTTTTGGTGGAGTCTCATTCACTGGTGACTATATTCAAATTAAGTTCAGTAACTATATTCAAATTTGAAGAGCCTACCCGAAACTACGTTCTTGCGACTTCAACGCCGATTCCACCATCTTGACTTTCTCGGAGTTATGGCTGTTCACCAGTAATAGTTTGGCGAGTGTGGACTGAAGCTCTGACATTTGTCTATCTTCAATGAAGTTTATCTTCGAATATTGTTGATTCTGGGTAACTATGCCCTTTGGAGATTTTTTATCTGACTTCTTCACTCTTGCTCTTAGTGTTTTGATAGATGATTGAACTGCATCTAACTCAACTCCTGCAATTTGATCTGCATTCAAAACAGAAAAGAAAAGATGATAAAATGGGGTTTGGTATATATCTCTCTTGAGGATGGAGAATATTTGATTTTACCGAGCTCCGACTTAAAATCGAGTTCTGCTCTTGTCAGAGGTTTCTTGTGTGTGTCAAACAAGATACGCAGATGTTGCAAACGTTGCTCAAGAGAATTATGATTCTGAATTGCTTTTTCGATCCTTTTGTCCAACAAAGATTGATTTTTCTCAAGTTTTGATACTTTCTGATTTGCCTCAGCAAGCCGTTCGTGTTGGTCATTGAATATTCTCTTCAGGTTAGGAGCATGATGCTGCAGCTCAAAGTAGACCTGCCAAAAAAAACACAACGAGATCTCATTCTTGATAATGAAGAAAACACAATGACGCTTTTGCTCTCACCTTGTGTGCATATTCGATGTAGTTTTCATGGAAAAGGTTGACATAGTTGAGCAGAATTGATCGGCCTTCTACAGAATTAGCTGAAGTTGAATGCGGGTTAGGTAAAGCATGGGGAGCAATTCTTATTTTGGGACCTGTAAGGATCTCCTTGCTTATGATGCATGAGGTATCTTGATCTTTTTTCTCTATTGCGCTTGAAGACACTGTCTTATCTGTACCGACATGAATCGGAAGTAAGAGATCCCATGTTTTCATCTCTGCCACAATGCATTCTCCTGAGGATAAAACTGCAATGATCCATGCATACCCAAAAGAATCCGAGAGAGGCACGAAACCCAACAAAGGAGATCCGGGTGATTCTTCTTGGCAAGTACTTAACACAGTGTGAAGAGAAGGCATTTTGAGGGTTTGATTTTTTCCAGTGACCTGATTTGTGAAGGGAAGAGAGTATAAAACTGTTGAATCAATACCACCTTCGTGGAGGGAGTATATTCGTTCTGGCAAAAGGGAGTCAGCAATCAAGGTAACAAGATAGCCACCTTCAAGCTTTGTCGGAAGAGCCAAATCAACCACTGCAAGTCTTAGAAGTGGCGGTGGGTGGCCTAACCAAACAGGGTGATAGAGCGGTAGGTCTGAAGTTGCAACTGGAAGCTCACCAATGTTTGACTCACAAATCATTGCAATTCCTTGTAATTTGTTGTGGGAATTCATGCGAAGACGAGATGAGTTACCAGATATCCAAACAGGCTGGATTTCATCTGCTATATCATCAACCTGTAATTGTCCAGCACTCCAGGCGGTTACCAGAATCGAGTCTTTGCCGACAATACTATATAATAGACTCACTGCTCGACCTTTACATTCTGGATCCCGAACAGCAAAGTCTTCATCTCCTTTGCCACTAGATACTTCATATAAAGGGCCCTGTACATAAGGAAAACAAAATATCATCATTCCAGGGCGTGCAATATATAAACAAAGAGCACTTACGGAACATAAGGAAAGGTGTCATCTATTTAGTCCGATTTGTGTTCTAAATCAAGTGAAGGCGGGTATAAATCTTTGATGAAGACCATTGGCTTATAACCACAAATCCATAACATTGGTGAGACAACTAAAACCCAATAGGAGCACTTTAAGAACCTCACGTAAAAAAATGAGGAATCCATACCTGTAAAGCTAATGATGCGTCAAGAAAAACATAAGGATGAGCTTTCACCACCAATATATCGTCACCTCTAGTTCCTTGTTCAATCAAATCTGGAAATGTAGCTTCCAACCATTCAATAGCTCGACTGGAGTTGCTAACTGCTATTGAATTGGATGACTTAACCCCATAAATGTTAGCATCGTTGTAAATCGCGATTATCGATTCCCATTTGTGAACACTGTTGAAATACACACCCAAAGCATCTCAGTCAACATTTAGAACCGTTTAATGGTCCAACACGAGGAGGATAGCCGTGGACGGAATGCATTTCAATACAAGGAGTCACCACATATATATAAAAGGAACCATGAGACCACGCTGATTTTACCCCTGAAAAGCCTCAAACGAGCTGGCAAAACCTAGATCTCTGATTTAAAACAGCTTGATGGGAATCATTCATATCTCGTTCCAGAAATGAGAAAAACGAAAAGAAACTAAATGTTGAACTATCTTGGAAATTTAGCATACCAGATGAAAGAAACTTATTAAAAGCTACCAGAGAGGATGAAAAGGAGAAAGAAGCATCATCTGCCTACCTTCCAAATGGCACAACAGGGCACAGGATATAAATTGAACCATCAGTGAATAATATAAAGACCTGCACCAATGCAAGATCTGGTCAAAATCTAAACACGTGATCCTCAAGGCTCTACTTGACATGAAAACTAAACAAAATAGTAAATCTTGGTCAGTTATCAAACAAGGGAAGCAAGAGTATGTGCTGAACTTACAGTAAATCTATACCACAGACGATCTCCTCCAAAACTAAAATTAGCAGGATAAATAGATGAAGTTGTTCTACCGAACTTACAGTAAATCTATCCCACAGATGATCTCCTCCAAAACAAAAATGAGCAGGATAAATTGATGAAGCTGTTCTAGATCTTCTGGGCTCACCAGGCTGCAGATAATATTCATGCTCGGGCAACTCAGCATCGCAAGGCACATCGAAAAGCCTAGCAAGGCATGCAAATTACTTTTAGGAAGCCAATAGGCTCTTAAATCAGGATAATTGGAATAAATTAATCTCCTTACAGATGGTAACATAGTATGTCATTGCAGGCCAGGAGTTAAGAACCTACAACCTTTGTTACTTAATTCTTATATAATTTAATGTGATATTTATCATTACATTGCTATATACATCCACCTCTATTATCAACCGAAAAGATTGTTACCTAAAAACTGCGTCCGAGGATAGAATTCCCAAATGGGCGTCACTATCAGGGTGCCAAGATGCTTGAATCAAGTTTATGGCACTGCCACCTCCAGTATATATTTCTGAACCAATAGGAACCACCCTACAACCATAGATTATGAAGTTAGAAAGTATAAGCAAAAGGCCATCAAATAAAGGTGACATAATAATGAATATAGATGAATAAAGGCCAAATGTTCTTTGATTACCTGCAAATGACAATATCTTCTATCACAGAAGCACGTCCAAATAGGTACATCACACATATAGAATCTGAGCCGGCAAGAATTACAGCAGATCCAGGCTTATTGATGGAGATTTTCTTAACATCAAATGTCAACTGGCGATCTGGTTGCATCACCTATCATAATACTTTTATTAAAACTTATGCAAACACGAAACTAACACAACCTTGTACATTCCTTCCCAGCTATGTACAAGAATAGCACAACAACTGAAAGAGACTACAAAATGGTAACGGAGAGCAATCAATGACCTAGCGCAACAAATGAATTTTCTGGTAATTTTTCTCCACCAACTCCAATCAATCGAAAAAGAGATAATATTCACCGATAGCTATCAGTCTCCAAGCTCATCATTCAAAAAATTAGCTAAAAGCTTATGATCAATAATTCATATTCTAGAAACTGATCGCGAACACAGATATAGATAAATGACCTTGGATGGGACTGCGGCGAGGATGGAGGATGGTTCAGGTTCACCTAAACGCAGAGACAATCGGTGTAAGAGATATCGTCCAGAATCCCAGTAGTATAAGCGCGATTCTCCGTCCCAAGCCATAAAATTCCTCAAGAATCGTTGCGACACGGCAGGATCATCCTGGTAAGATGAAGGATTAGCGAAAACCCGGTGGTTCTGTAAGGGAACCCACCGAACAGGCTCTTTAGGCGTCGGAGATCGCCGCGAATCTGACGTATCCTCTAGTTCCTGAAAATTAAATCGCATTGTTCGTTCTCACTTTACTGTATCTGTGTTCGTTGGCCAAATATGCAGAAAAACGGGAAGAGAAGCAAGAACCAACGAAGTAGAGTCACAGTTCAAACGAAACTGTATGATTTCTCAAGGGCTTTTACGCGGCCCATATTTAATTTATCGTTCGACAATTAAAAGCCTGGCCCATTTAGAAAAATTCGGTTTGGTTCGGTTCAATTTCACCTAACAAATTTGTTGGTAGATTCGTTTGATTTTTCCTCGTTCTCTTCTCTGATTCTTCTTCGGCGGCACAACCACCGTCTCCGCTGACTCTCCTCGTCTTATTTAATCGACGGGAGAGAATCTGACATCAACTGAGATTTCTGGCAGTGGGATTATGATGTCGACAGGTATTTTTTGTGCTTCTTCTGGGGATGATGAGCTTGTTCTGAGAAATGCAGATAACTTGTTCGATGAATATACTCAAAGAGCTTAGTTTTGTTTTCTAGTAGTGTTTCTCTGCTATCTATAGTGATAATCCTAAGCTTGTGTTGTAAATTAAGAGCTTGTACTGATAAATATTGTAAATTTGTATTGTAAATTCAGAGCTTGTGTTGTTTTGTTAATTACTAGCTTTATTCTAAGATCAGTTGATGAAACAAGCTTTATTTTTTTGCTCAGGTATATCCACAGATCTTCGCGTCCATCATAGAGCTCTGAATTACAATTTTTCCAGGACATATAATTCAGGTTACTTTTGACTTTTTAGTTTTCTTGAGATTTCACTAGACCTTGTGTGTGATTATCTTTGTTTTGAGTAAATTACTGAAACTTACTCATCGATCTCAGGTATAAGCAATCAAAAGGTGTCTTTTTCAAGAGTGGGGTATGCTCAGAACTTGAAATTGAGCTGTAGTGTAGAGAATGTAGCTCGTAAGGATGATGAAAGAGGAAAGGATAGACCTTTGGTTAAGATGTGTGGCATTACATCAGCAAGAGATGCTGCAATGGCAGTTGAGGCTGGTGCTGATTTAATCGGAATGATTATTTGGCCGAATTCAAAACGATCCATTTCTCTTTCTGTTGCAAAGGATATCTCCAAAGTGGCGAGAGAAGGTGGGGCGAAATCTGTTGGTGTGTTCGTTGATGATGATGAGAATACAATACTGAGAGCAGCTGATGCTTCAGACCTTGAGCTTGTGCAGGTTGTTTTACATTCTTACCGATTTTGATTTTGCTCTTTCTCAACTTTCTAAGTGGGTTATAGCTATGGTGTCTTACAGCTTCATGGTAAGGGCTCGCGTGCTGGTTTCTCGAGATTAGTACGTGAAAGGAGAGTTGTATATGTCCTTCATGCAAATGAGGATGGAAAGCTCCTGAATGAAGTTCCCGAAGAAGATTCTCATCTCGCTGATTGGATTCTTGTGGATAGTGCAACCGGTGGGAGGTATTTATAGCAACGTCTTCGCATTTTCTCATCGTATTGTACTCTTTAAAGGAGTAATTTAAACAATAGGTTTCAATTTGCTGCAGTGGAAAAGGATTTAACTGGGCTCAGTTTAAGTTACCCTCCATTAGAAGCCGAAATGGGTGGCTCTTAGCTGGGGGAATCAATCCGAAAAATGTTTCAGAAGCTCTTTCTATCCTTCAACCTGATGGAATTGATGTTAGCAGTGGTATATGTGGTACAGACGGAATTCAGAAGGATAAGTCTAAGATAAGTTCCTTCATGACTTCTGTTCGTTCAGTACACTACTAATGGCTAGCAATATAAGCCAATGTGATTTATCTTGTAACTATAGTTTCCGAGAATCATCAACCTGTTGTCTTCCAGGGCATTGAGTTTTGAATAATAGTTGGCTGATATATATAGTGCTCATAATGGTCCCTTCTTCCAAATCTCATAAAGCAATGAGTTTATTTATTTAAATAAGCTCACAAGCAATTTATCAAGTTAGAAGGGTTACTTCCTTTTGGTCAATCTATTTTTACAGATAAAAAAGAATATTATGAAAAAGAGGTTTCACCTGTGGAAACACAAGAGATGGTTAATTTATATACGGAAGAACTAGAGTGATTGCAACATTCTCATATGTTCCACCATTTTCGCTTCTCCATTTGTTTAGCAAGTTCATGTGCCATGGATGCAAAGTTCTCAGCCCCATCTTGGAGCTCAGCTGTGCGTTGACTGATTCTCTGGTGGACAAAACAAAGAAACATATGTTTTCTAGTTAGGACCAATGTGAAATGAAGATCAGATCTCTGTTGCTTAAAATATGACCTCGAGTTTTTCGCCACGCTCAAGAAGTTTGTCCTTTGCTTGTGAAGCTATTGCTGATGTTTCCTGGAAAAATTATCCAACCATGTTAGAGATGGAAGCAAATAAAGCTCTTTTGGGTATATCAAATTGGTTTTGACTCACCCCTGCTTTTCTGTATTTGGACTTGATTTCATCCACGGTTCTCATCTTGGGTTGTGCATCACTGGATGCACCGTCAAAGAGTTTCTCCTTATCTGTTCTCTTATCTGCAAGGAAACCTTATGATTCGTCTGATGCGTTCAAAATGATACTGGAACTTCAGAAAAACTTCTCTATTCACCTTTCTTTTCTTGTTTTTCTTTCTCTTTCAAAGGCACGACCATCAAAGGTTCATCTATCTCAATGTCATCTACATAAAACCATCTTAAGTAAGAGGTAGAAAACCAGGGAGGAGTATTTTAGTATAGATATTACAAACCTATGTTTAGCTCGACAATCTTTTGGTCGTCGCCACCGGTATCAGAAGGCTTTAAGTATGGTGGATTAGAATAGATGTTCCCAAGATGGGAAAAGTCTTGTACTTGTTCCACCTTCTGTTCACTGCTTGATCTGAAGCCTTTGATAATGTTACTTAGGAATTTTGGAGCACCATCCTGTAGGTCACAAGCACTTATATAGCAAAACAATGGAGCTTAAGGAAAAAGGTTTCACATGTGAGAACAGAACATACAATATTTTTCTTAGGAGAAGAGATATGGTTAAATGTAGCTTCAGCAGCTGCTGCTAGGACTTTGTCATGAAGCAAAGGTAAAGAAGACTCTGGGAGCCTGAGATGAATGCAGAGTTAGGTACTTAGGTATTATATCTTACTGTTACTTTGCTAGCTAGCATGAAGATTCTAGATGTAGTCACTAAGAAACAAAGTATGAAACAACAGATGTAAGCCAGTACCTGAAGCTGTTTACGTGTGCCAAAAACGAAAGGATAGCTACTTCACAACCATTAACCTGTAGTTTTAGTCTTTATTCTGTCATAAATCAAGATCTAACTTGGCATACTTAATTCATAACATGTTGAAAGTTCTCTGCTAAGAAGTCTCACCAGGACAACATGGCCGAAATCATCTGAACATATGGTCTTCTCCATGGCAGGCTTGAAGTTCCACCTAAGAAGTGTCAGCAAAGAGCTCTCTCCCACAACTCAAGATCCGGAAAAGATCTGTTCAATTAAGAAAACCATCTTTACAGCTGATTTTTCTGAGCAATTCAATGGTCCATATATAGTGGCCTTCAGACTAAATAGTCAGCTAGTTACAAGACTGGGTTTGGTAACTAACTTTTATCTGGCATACATATGATACTTGTGGTATCAATTAGAAATTCACCTTATTTCAATATGCCCTGTTTTATAAAGCAGGAGTGCTGCACATTCCCTTCCATCTTTTTTAAGGATTCCCATCCAGCAACACGGTTTTGGAAGATTTACCTCGATAATCCTTTCAAGACCTCCCTAGGTATTGAAAGCAAGTCCATGTTATCAGAATCCAGCAAGATAATTTAGTTATCCTAAATAAAGGTAGATTCTGTAATATACCTGAGATAGGGACTTTAAAGAATACAAGCGCAGAGTATCCTCAGAACACATGAGAAATAATGAGTTTGCAAATCTCTGACCAACGAGTTTTCTCTCTGTGACAGCATTCTGTTCATCATCAGGTGAATGACTCTCACTAGCATTGATTATATGAGATTTGTTCTCATGTTTCTCCGTTACTGATGGATTTTCAGCTGCTTTTTCACTTGGTGTTTGAGAGTTCTCATAGCAGTCCTCTGCAAAAATAATTATTTTTATGAATACAAGATGCAAAAGGAAACACATCTTTAGTTAGTACAAGAAAACTACCTATAATGTGCATATGAATTGCAGTTGGGTTTTTCTGAGGTCTCAAGCATGAGGCAAGTATTTTCCCAGTATTGCCATCCAAAAGAATGGTCTGTCCGTCCTTGGTCATTGCACACAAGGTTAAATCTTCTTCAGAAGTTGTGGAGTTGTGATCAGATGGATCACTTTTTGAGCCAGTTGGAGCTGAAGAGGATTTCACATAGAGTGACTTGATCGGGGAACCTGAGTCAGATAAGCTATCTGTAACGAACAGTACTGATGGCACATCAATTTGAAGCATCACAACCTGAAATGTGAAATACTAATTAGAACTGGTTTGAAAATCATTGTTGAAGCTTTAATTTGCTAAGGTTTGGTTAGAGAAATTAGCTGTATGCTGACACTTAAACATATGTAAAATCCTTACCTTGCCACATTTAAATCCCACAGCAAGCCTTTTTGTAGACTGTACGAAATGCAGGGTGCATACTGCGGAATTCAGAAAGGAAAACACAGCCACCCATTGAGGACCATCTTCTTGATGCAAATGGTGAGCTACAAGTAATGAACCTGAAGCATGAGATAAAGCAGAAAAAAATACAGTGTCAACGTTGTAAAAATACACTGTAATAAAAGTCAAACCTTTCTTGTCAGTGTTGGTAACAATTTCTAAAGTTCCTCCACTTTTATGGTCGACCAGCTTGAATAGGCGAACCTACAGAGACCGAGATACGAGAAAGAATCAGATGCACATTAAAATCTAAGATGGAATCAAGAAGGTATAAACAAAAACAGGTCTTCTTACCATACCACATTCGTTACCGATAGCTAATAAAGAAGTCTTAGAGCAGAAGCAAAATGCCGTTACTGATGTATCTATTCCAGTTATGTCAATAACATTTGCCTGATCATTGGTAAAGGATCAATATTAATTGCAGGAAAAAATTCTCGTCAAAATATCAACCAGCTAATACATGACTTTTCAAGATGAAGCTCAAAAGAAGGAAAGTTATAGCATTAATACCTTTGCCTCAATAACATAAATAAGAGACAGGCATGGATAGGTTGCATCCCATATTCGCACAGAGCCATCTTGATATCCTGCCATGTACAGTCTTTCAAGCTTGTAGTCATCAAGGTGGCTTGGAACACCACCTGTCAGAGGCCATTGTGCACTTTCTCCGGATGGAGTACGTGGGGTTCGAGATTTTGCAGCTAAGACTATCTATCAGGAATAAGATATAAGTTACTAGCCTTACAATGGGAAGCCAACTAGGGAAATTTGTGGAGGGACTACCTCGGAAAGACCTAGTGATGTTTTATCATTCACATTTAATGCAGAAAACATTGCCACTGTCATATGTGGGTTCATTGTTGGTACAGTCACCGGATATGGCAGTGGAGAAACAGAATTTATATTCTCTTTTTGAGACATCAGAGAAGCCAGAGAGGTATCATCATATACTTGCAATTGGCCTGGATTTGTCAATAGAAACAAAAACATCCCACTTTGCCTTGAACTGGCAATTGGAGACAAAACCATATCCGCGAATGATCCGCTAAGGGTCAGGTCAGCACGGCCAACACATTTCAGACTTCCAATACCAGAAGACCAATCAAGACCTAACATCTGCAAATGGTGGTCAGCAAAAGAACATCATATTAGGCTATACATTTTCATATACAAGGTAAGATATATGGTAGGTTTCCCTTGTGCCATGAAAATGCTAGATGCTTAGGAGAACATTTTTGTCTCTTTATATTTGGAAAGAAAATCAAACGTTTAAATTTGAGATGAGTTATTACCGTAAGTACTTCGTCAGATCCAATGACATCACCACCATAGATGAAGAGTTTCCCACCATTACTCTTGAGCGATACATCCAAACACCAATGCATAACAATGACAGGAAGTCTTTTCTCAGCAGAAGACAACTGTAACTTAATAATGTGATTAGATGGCTTTCCCTTTTTCCCATCAGAAAAATCCCAAAATAATATATCCCCATCCACATAGCCAACGGCAAGAACTGAACCATCAGTTGATGCCCAACACAAAGAACTTATCTCTTTTCCATCAAGTTCAAGATCAGAAAGCTCATCATGTGAAGCTTCCAGAGAATCACCTACTGTGGTACCCTCCACAGGTAGATCTTTGTTTCCTCGGACTGACAAAACAAGATCTTCTGATGCATCCCAAAGAAAAAGCAATCCATTTGAAAATGCAATCAACAACCTGCAGGTAATTCATAAAATTAATTAACAACGTTCAATAAGAAGGTTAAATTTGAATCATTGAAATGATATAGCAATCCTTTCCATTCATAGTTCAAAGTATTTGGTCTCACCTAGCTCCCCTTGAACAAGGCTGAGAAAGAAGTCCCACAACCGGATAATCAATAGGAGATGAGAGCCCCGCTGCTTCTGTACAAACAAGGAAAAGGGAGAAAATAAGTTTGAAATAATTAACTGGTAGAAGATATGGTTCCCTGCTAAGGATTTACTATGCATAATTTATGGTGAAGGTAGGTCGACCACTAAGAGACAAAGTAATGACTAACTAAAACTTTCTAAACAGAGTAATGCCTGCAAACACATTTATCATACTCTGAAAGAAGAACCCCATACCAGCTAAAGCATCAGTTGGAACATAATAAGGAAGCTGCACTAATTTCCCTTCGTCAGCACTGTAGTTTAGAACAGACACCATACCATACTCATCACCAACATACCTATGAAGAAAATTAGAAACACAGTTAATTACGCCATAGTAACTGTTGATGAAACAATATTGCTCCAAATTTTCATATTGATAAGCTCAATACATGTAACCAGTGCCATGAAGGATTGAAAATGCAGTAATGTTTGACTCCCACTGTAAGCTTGATGCTGGTTGCCTAAGATCCAAATCCCAAACCTAATAATAGTGAAACTTTGTTGATGAAGCTGATCAATTAGGTTGTCGAGAAAAGCGAAGAAGTAGATGATTATAAGATAAGAGTCAAGAAAGTCAAATAGAAGTGAATGCATCAGCTGATAATATAGAAATTTTGAACATAACCCTGAACTGGTACCTGAATCTCATTTTCATTTGAGATGCTGACCAGAAAGCCTTGGTTCTGCAGGAACTGTAAAACAATAAAGATAAAATGTCAAGTGGAGTTACAGATAACTGGGATCACAAAGTCAGACGACTGTAATATATGTCTCAAGGACACCAGAAACACCATTTGTGCCCAGTACAGACTCAACTAAGAGACTGTAATATATGTCTCAAGGACACCAGAAACACCATTTGTGCCCAGTACAGACTCAACTAAGATCGACTTAAAGATTATTTACATATGAAAGTCAGTTTATTTTATGATTGACATCTTATAACCATTTTTAAGAAGAAAGAGATTTAAGCTAGCATGCACGTCAGAAGCTATAATTTTGAAAACTGAACGTGATGATAGCCTCTCAAAATATATCAAGAGGTGAAAAAATACCACAAACCTCTAAGTTTTTGAAAGGTAACTGCTTAGGAGATGCAAGAATTGCCTCGATGTTATCGCCACCAATCACTTTTATCCTTCCATCTCTGCAAGAGTTAGCAAAAAGAACATTACTTTGTAAAGTTGAAATAAAATACAAACAAGGGAGATAATTGTTTCTCTCATCATAGATAGTGTAGTAACTAGATATACTAAAGAACGATTCAACAGCCAAACTTCTGATACAGTTCCTCCCCTTAATTTCAATCATAATTTCCTTCGCATACACCAGCATTTGTTTTGAACTGAGTAGCACTGGTTTCTCAAGCGAGAATATTGAAGAAAATACAGTCTTAGACAAGATCTTACAGTGTTCCCACAGCCAAGAGACATTGAATAGGATCGAAAGCAAGAAGAGATGCTGTTGAAGGTATCCCACAGTGGGTGACAATATGTGGATTCAGGTCTTGTGTTATCAAACATCCCTGGAAAGAGTCGATACTACACGTTAACGTCTAAATCAAAAATGCAATCCTGGAATGGAGGAATGTTTGGAGCTGTCTTAGGTTAAAGCATGGAATTTAAGGACTTGAAGTAAACCAATGCGTTCATAATGTATCTAAAAAAGGTAGGATGAGTTCAGTCCTCAATGAGACATCTCTTTCTCTCGCTATTAAGAAAACTCAATAATTGAAAATTATAAGTTTTGTTACATTTCTTTTTCTGAAGTTCTCGTCTTCAACATAATTCTCAATCCTAAATTCGTGACCAAATATGGGTGACATGGACTATATTTTAAAATAGAACATACTAATCATTGCAAAGAAAATACTGCAAATTTCATAACTTGAGGTACATTATAGGCATCAATCAAAATCCAAAAAGATATACAGCTGATCCTAGCGGGAGAATGATAATAAAACCATAATCATGGAACTTTAATTCCTTCAAGGAAAGTATAATTAAAAGAGGGGAAGATATAATAATACCCGTGTGGGAGGAGCTGTAGAAGGAGGTTTTTTCTGATCGCCGGACGATTTCTGCAGAAATTTTCTGGCAAACATCGAGCTAAATCAAAAAGAAAGATGATTGCTCACTTCTCCGATGGATCAAACTCGATAGAATTTTCAATCGGATGGTGAAAATGGAGAAAGCAATAAAATTTGTTCGTCGGAATTTGATCGCAGAAATTTTGAAAAAGAGCTTCAGATTCAATTTGAGAGAGTCAAGAGAAAGATGACCGATGATTCGAATTTTACTGAAGTCGTCAAAAGAGTTTTGTGTTATCTTAAACCGGTTTCAGGTTTAACCATCAAATTCGGTTCGGTTCGTATATATTTTCAGGCCCATTAATACAATGCTAAACTTATTTCATCCCTAATGAAAATTAACTACGTGTCGTTTATAAATCCCAAAATGGCAAGCAGTAGAAGAGAAATGATGTCGAGACTGGAGCGAGGACAAGGACAGTGTGGGGGCAGCTACGGTAACGGAATTTCGAAAGCTATACTAGAGTCGCACGTGTGAACCTATAACTGTATACGTGTCGAAATATGAGAGGGCACTTGTGTTTTTCATCACAGTCATTTCTCCTTAACGAATTCTCCTGACATTCTCACTCTCACTCTCCGATCACTGCAAGTTTTGTCCTTAAATTCTCATGGCCGTATCATAAAACCTTTACACACAGACAGCTTTTTACATCAAACAAAATCCAGTAAAATAAATCTTACCCAGATTCAGCTTCTTCTCCACGCACGTTTCTCTCTTTTCTTCACCTGGGTTTTGGAGTTTTTCTTAAGCTTAATCAATCATGTTCTATTCTCACCAGTTTTTAGCTCGTAAAACTCCGTTGGGTCAAATATGGTAAGTCTAAACCTCTTAGCTAAGTTTTCCGATGTTTCATGATTTTTGAAAGAAACCTCTGTTTTTTCATCGGTTTTTGGAAATTTCCTCTCCGGAATAAATCTTACTTGTTACTGCTTCAAATATTCACTATCGTTTTCATTTGGGTTGATCTTTCTATGGATTATTAGTTGGTGATTACAATGTATCTTCAACCTCTGTTTTTGTTTTTGTTTTTCTTTAGGATCGCCGCTACCTTGCACGCGAAGTTTAATCGGAATAAACTAGACAAACTCGATATCATTCAAATCTGGTGAGTGTAGATGAATGTGATTTCTGGGTTTTCTTAGTATAACATTTCATGAAAACGGACGTTGATTTTTTTACTTTCTCACTCACAGCGAAGAGATTTTGAATCC
>CM071717.1:32865515-32876394 GCA_036630335.1 Physaria fendleri
CATTTTCGCGGATAGTGGCACGCCTGTTTCGGAGACGACAATGACAATTTTAAAAGTAATCTCCAAAAATGTAAAAGACAGTGATAAAATGACAGAATAAACAAAATTCTCTTATATATATATATGTGTATAATGAAAAGGTCAGAGAAGGTGTCATTGAAAAAGTCACATGGAGTAGCGAAAGTGATTGGTTCGATAATTGGAATGTTAGGAGCAATAGTGTTCGCCTTTGTGAAAGGGCCAGGTTTGATCAACCAACACACAAGCAGCACCATCCCACACAGCAACCTTGAATCACCCAAAAATTCTGTAAAAGGTGTACTCACAATGCTCGCCGCCAATTTTAGCTGGTCTTTGTGGATTATCATGCAGGTATCCCACTCACTTCACTACCTGCCTCTCTCTTTTTCTTTTCTCTTTTAACCATTTCAACTTTGATGAATATTGTTATTAGAGCAAGGTGCTGAAGGAATACACAGCAAAGTTGAGAATGGTAACACTTCAATGCTTATTCAGTTGCATGCAAACCGCAGTTGTGGCAGTGGCCTTGGATAGAAGGCCATCTGTTTGGAAGCTCGAACTCGGGTTACCTCTTCTCTCAATGGCTTATTGTGTATGTTAACCCTAG
The DNA here is from genome assembly GCA_036630335.1 of Physaria fendleri. Classification (NCBI taxonomy): domain Eukaryota; kingdom Viridiplantae; phylum Streptophyta; class Magnoliopsida; order Brassicales; family Brassicaceae; genus Physaria; species Physaria fendleri. The sequence continues at coordinate 32,866,144 of CM071717.1, forward strand.
TCCCCATCTCTAATCTCTAAAATTATATATGAAATAACTATATGATCGGTTTATTAAAAAACAGGGCATTATGGTGACTAGTGTGACATATTCGATACAAGCATGGGTAATAGAGAAGAAAGGGCCAGTATTCACTGCACTCTATACCCCTTTATCTCTCATCGTTACTTGCATCTTCTCATCTTTCCTCTTCAAAGAAACACTATACCTTGGAAGGTTTGTTCTTTAAACAAAAATTAAATAATTAATATACATGTATATGTCTGTCTTTAGAATCTGATAATGAGTTTTTGTTGGTACATGTGGATTATAATTGGTTCATCAGTGTGGGTGGGGCAGTGTTGTTGGTGTCTGGACTCTACCTTGGTCTGTGGGGTAAAACTAAAGAAGAAGAAATACAAAGATTGGGTGATCAAAAGCAAAGCCTAAAAGAAACTAAAGAAGAGGTTATCAGCGTCTAGGACTTTAATTAGTTTGGCCATATATCCTAGTCTTTGCTCCTTTTCGACAATTTATGTACCTTATCGCAGTTATCTTATCTATAATGTCTCAATTCATATAATATAAACAAAAATTATGATTATCCAGTTTCTCTTATCCAAACTAAATAGTATATATCTTCACTAAAATTGTTTTCTGTTTACAATCAAAATTTTAAACCTTTGAATTTATTCTGTGCTAAGTAAGATTATAGAAAACAATATAGAAGGAAAAGAGTCATTAGGATTAAGATTATCTGTAGATAGAGTTAGCACAGAATCTGTAAGATTATAGAAAACAATACTCCCTCTCTTTCAAATTATAAGGGGTTTTACCCATTTTTTTTTTGTTTCACAATATAAGGGGTTTTACTAATCCCCATACAACTTTTACTATTTTCTACACATTTTAATTAACTTTAAAAAAAAAAGTAAAAACAATATTGGTTGAATGTTATAGTAAACTGTGTTTTTAATAAACAAAAACTAAAAGTTATTTTTCTTAATTGTTTTATTAAAATGCGTGATTTTTCTTAAAACCCCCTATAATTTGAAACAGAGGGAAAAATGCGTGATTTTTCTTAAAACCCCCTATAATTTGAAACAGAGGGAGCATTAGAAGTAAAACAATTTCTAATCACTCTTATTTGTAAAACAATCTGTAAGATTATTTGTAGAGTTTTACTTCAACCAAAATTTGTACCATAATTTTTTTGAAAATAACTCTATTAAGTAAGTCATGTACCCTGCATCAAAATCCTTGACTTTTAAAAGCATGTGTATCCTAGTTTCTCTTAATAATCTTAACTCCACAAATATTTCATGTCCACTAACATCAAAATCCTTATCTTTTTAATAAAATCAAGTGTGTCTTAACTTCTCTTAGTAATCTTTAAGTGCTCCACAAACATTTCATGTCCACTAATATTAAAAAAATCCTCATCTTTTTTGAATAGCATTTACGACAATAACCATCTAAAGTCGTCTTATCAGTTATCAGCAAAAGAAAAGACAGTCCTGTCCATAGGTTTCATAGTACAACCATCGGAAAACAAACTTCTTTTTATTTCGGTAATGTCTTGACACCCCAGAATCTTACTTCGCCTCTTGTCAAATTGCATCCGTATTGCATTTAAGAACATCCGTATTGCTCTCTCTTATACTTCAAACTAGAAAACGTAACGAATAAAAAAAAATTATCTTTTTAGGACCAAACCTACTATTTATGGAGATCAAACGGTCCATCAGACCGAGAACTCAACCCTTAGAAGCTTATTTGCTAGAGCAGTCCATATAGTAGATATGGAGAAGTGGACACGAGAAGAAAATAAGGTGTCTTCATTTCGTCTTAACAGTTATATGATAAAAATGATGAGATTGTTAACAAAGCAAGACCGGTTGGCATACGAATTCCAAATCCCAAGTATCCTCGTCGAATCGGCCGGCTATTCGTTTATTTGGTATCTTTATTTGTTTCAGCATTGGCCCAATAAATCTATGNCTCGTCGTCTTCTGAGTACCTCCTTAGTCCTTACAATTCGGATTTGTCATCCAAAACGAAATTTAAAGAACTTTTTTAACTCTGCTGTTTCACGCGAAGCTCCTTCAATGGCGATTTCTCTCTCCACCGCCTTTTCATCTCCTCGTTTTTCCTCGGAATCTCGTCATTCCGTTTCACCATCACGAATACTTTCTTCTCTTTCATCTTTGCGCTTACCTGCTCAGTTTCGTCGCTTTGGATTCCCCCACGAGAGTTTTAAATCGCCTTCGTCGTCGTCTAATCGCTTAGCTCCACTCACTGTGAGTTTCTCCGTTCTCAATCCAACGTTAATTGTTCCAATTTGTTTGAGTACATCTTTCTATTTCCTCACTGTGAGTTTCTCCGTTCTCAATCCAACGTTAATTGTTCCAATTTGTTTGAGTACATCTTTCTATTTCCTCCTAGAACGAATTCAATTTTGTTTATGTTTTAGTTTCGTAGATTGGTCCAATTGAAAGAAGAAGGATAATGAAACACTTAATGCTACAACATTAGAATGTGATTCCAACACATTTTTTTTTTTAATCTACATGGTGTTAGATCATTCTTCTGTATAATCTAAAGGAAGAATCAGTTCAAAATGAGCATTAAGACTGATTCCCACTGGAACATACTTCTCTCTGTGTACATGCATCTATTCAACTGAGAGAAAACTGATACTATCAAACATAATAACTTTGCTGAATTATGGTTAGCGAATGAGAAAACTTAAAATCTTTCGATGAAATTGCGGCGTATCTGTTAGTGGATTGTTCTGATGTAATGTTGTTTACATTATTTAGTGGAAGTATGTAAAACTTGTTGATTTAATTTTGTATAAAGCTTTTTTCATGTGGGGCGGTTATTATTTGATGCAGGTTAGAGCAAAGAATCAAACTTTCAACTCTTATAAAGCTTTTTTCATGTGGGGCGGTTATTATTTGATGCAGGTTAGAGCAAAGAATCAAACTTTCAACTCTTTTGATGATATGCTGCAGAACTCTGACAAGCCTGTACTAGTAGACTTCTATGCCACATGGTGAGTTAGTTAGGTGCAGTAACAATATGTCTCTCTCTATGTTAGTACCATGGTTACAAGTTGTGTTCCTCCTTTTTGTAGGTGTGGTCCAATATGTCTCTCTCTATGTTAGTACCATGGTTACAAGTTGTGTTCCTCCTTTTTGTAGGTGTGGTCCATGTCAGCTTATGGTACCTATACTCAATCAAGTGAGTGAAACTCTGAAAGATAAGATTTCTGTTGTGAAAATCGACACTGAGAAGTACCCAAATCTTGCTAACAAATACCAGATTGAGGCTTTACCCACGTTCATCTTATTCAAAGACGGAAAAGTCTGGGATCGTTTCGTAAGTTTTCAATCACGCCATAGCTAGAGTGGATAGTGTTGTTTTTGTTTGTAGATACATAGTTCAGAGACAATCAATGACATGTTCTTGCTTTTGGGTTGTGGCAGGAGGGTGCCTGCAAGCGAACAAACTTGTTGAACGTATCGAGAATTCTTTGCAAGTGAAGCAATAGGTATGAAGAAAACTTACTCATCTATTGGGACATGAGGCCTTTTGTTGATTGTTGCACAGTATGTGATCTACCTATTCATACATGGCGTCAGCCATTTTTCTTATGTGTGACAAATTCCTCTTGAAATGTTCAGATTGTTAAATTAAACCAAAATAATCGATTCCAAATTCCAAAATTAAACCATATCCAGTATAGTTTTACTGTAAGTATTGGGAACTAGATCCATTACATCCAAATACAGAGTCTGACGTTGTCTTGTTCGATGAGATATTCGCAAGTCAATGTAGATCCATTACATCCAAATACAGAGTCTGACGTTGTCTTGTTCGATGAGATATTCGCAAGTCAATGTCAATAAGAATTCTCAAGAGAACATGCGACATGTTGTATTGTACCAGGCTTGATAGTTATTCCAGTAGTTAGAAAGGAACATCTTAACAATCGAATTTTGAATAGCTTTTTGGGAATAATAAATTGTTACTAAGATCATCACACCATAAATTTTGAAGCTTAAATAATCGGAATATTTTGTACACAAAATTGTGTTTGAAAGTTAAAGAATATGTGATATCCAAAAATGTGGGATACAACAAAATAGTTTTGTTCGGGTTATATTGTTTACAAAACTAGTTTTTGTGCGAACAAAATTTTGATTATTAAAAAGGGTCACTTTCAACAANCTTTGTAAAAGGAAAAAATATATATTTTGTGAATTATCTAAAAATTTGAAATAATTTTAGAAAATTTGTTTTGTTTTGAATTATTTTTGAACGGATTTCAACATATTTTGAACTTTGAGGAGAAGTATTATTTTGTTTGAAAAAAGAATTCAAATTTTTTTTTTGATTTTAAGGTTAATTGTATTAAAAAGAGTAATGGGAACCAATATGTACAAATATACAAGTAAAGAAGAGAAAATTGAAAGAAAAAATGGGCAATCCCAGTGGGGAAAGTCCTTGTAAGGGAAATCCAGTGAGGGTAACCAACCGTGATCGCTCTGTAAAGAGAGAGCACGAGCTTTCTTTCGGAAGAACGGACTGCCTCATTAAAACCTTGCCTAGTAAATCTAGTGGGAGAAAAACCTAGGGAGGGAAAAAGAATATAACCGTGAAGAGAAAAGCAGTCGCCAGATGAAAAGAAAAGAAGTGAATAATTTAATTGAAACTTGATAGACCCATCTGAAGACCAAACCAAAGAAGTGAATAATTTAATTGAAACTTGATAGACCCATCTGAAGACCAAACCATACTTGAAAGATATGAAGGAGCTGATTGTGGGGACGAATGGGAGGGGATAGACACCAACTTTGCTTTGATCAAGGTGGAGATCTCCCTGTGAAGATTAGCCGCGGTCTTACAAATCTGAGAATGAATTCTGGAATTGCGTTTTCGCCATAATAGGTTGTGGCTTGGACAATGATATGAGCGATAAGACGGAGCTGGCGGTTTGGTGATGAATTTGGGAGCCAATGCAAAATAGCATCAAAAGTGTTGTGAGGAGGGAAAGTGTATAACAGGAGCTAAGAAGATCAAAAGAATATGAACAATCAGAAAAGAGATGCTCCCTTGTCTCGACGCTTGAAAGGCAAAGAGTGCAGACTGATGGCGAATTCGGCGAGAAGCAGAGGATCTTATTGCGGGTGAGCATCCGGTCTCTACCGATAAGCTAGGCTAGGAAGGCATGACGAGGGATCCCGCGCGAGAACCAAATTTGTTTGAACCACGGAACTTCGAGAGGGCTGGGACTCATGGCTGAGAAGGTTCTTGAGGAGGAGAAGGGATGGATGGATCATGTAAATTGGGAGCTGGAGGAGCAGTGATCAAGGAATAACGGTCAGGGGATGTGGAAGCGGAGATCAGCGAAGCATCAGGGAGACAGTCTCTGAGAAGGGCGATGATTGGGTTTCTGGATCTGGTGGATAGGAGCCAGGTACCGTTGACAATAGCATGGGACACTAAAGCGTGTATAGGAATGCCAGTAGTTCGTGAAGCCGTTGGTCCAACCAGATGAAATAGCGGTCCAAGTCTTGTCCAATTGTCGTTCCAAAACAAACAAGAAGTACCAATACCAACGTGATAAAAGAGGAAGGGTCTAGTTTGAGAACGGAGTTGGAGAAGCCTTCGCCACATCCAGCTACCCCGAGAGCTAGAGATATCCCAAAATTAGTTGTAGCTAACGAATTTGATCCAATATATCTTTTAAGTGTTCGAAGAATTTTTTTTTTCTCGCTTGGTCTTTGTAACAGTGATTCAGAGTTGTGATTTAGACATGGAAGTGTTCTGATTTTTTTATGTTTTTGTTTTTAGCAAGGTCTATGTTTTGTCAATCAGTTTTGATGGTGGTGTTTATGTTTGGAGAACTTCTTGAATCAAAAATAAAATTTGTATCTCTTTTAATCCTCTTTATATCAAAATTAAAAATATTTAGCAAACCTTGCCATTAAGCGTCATTTTTGGTAAAACAACTTTTGTCATTTTTGCAATAGGTTCTTAAAACAGTGTGATTTAGAAGATCACTTTGAACCTTTTGTGCATGTAGGCAAACCGGTGAACCGGTGAAGCCACTTACAAGAGACTAGAAATCCAAACACTAACCTTAGGAGAGGAGATACTTAATTAAACCTCAAAATAAGAGTTGATGTTATTTTCAACATTGCAAATCATCTTTATCTTCGAAAATATATATTTTTTTTTAAACTAAAAGGAAAGAAAACACTTTGCATAGTTTGAACTTGAAGGATAACATCTCCTGACAAAGTAACATATAACCAACAAAAAATATCTCCAAGAAGAATTGTGATCAAACAAAAAGACAACTAAGCCTTGACACGACCGTAAAACTTCATCTTCTCCTCAGTGGTTTGGAAGCGACCATGTCCGAAAATGGACGATGTGTCAATGAACTTAAGTTTGATCTCTTCCATGGCAAGACGTGAAGTCTGAGTGAGTAATGATTGTCTGAGGGTTACAACTCTCTTCTTTGGACCCATGCAGCATCCCTTAATCATCAGGTAGTCATCCTTCACCACACCGTAGTGTGGGAATCCTCCCATTGGAGTCACATCCTTCTCAGTCCTATATCAAACCCCAAAACATTATAATCAAAACCAGACGAGAGAAAGAACTAGATCATATAAAACCCTACTAACCTGTCATATTCAGTCATAGCTGAATGTGCTTCAGTACCAACTTTGCCCAACCTGTAAACCACTTTACGTAGACCTCTGTGAGTCTTACGTGGTAGCCTTGTTACACCCCAACGAGTAACAACACCCTCGTATCCCTTACCTTTGGTTACACCAATCACGTCAATCATTTCGTCTTTTTGGAAAACAGCATCAATTGGGATTTGCTTCTCAAAGAAACTGTAGGCAAAGTCAACTTTTTGGGCAATGGTACCACCATTGATCTGAATCTCCATCATGTGAGCTTTCTTCTGCTTCAATCCCTTCATCTTCCTGATCTGCAAGGATAGACGTGTCAGCAAAACTGAGATTAAGATGTTTACCATTGATCCTAAACATTCAATAAGCAATATTACCTGAGTGTGAGCCAAAACACGGATAACAGTTCCATATTTCTTCATCTTCTCGAGCTGAGCCTGGATATTCTTTTTGCCCTCCTCACTCTCATACTGCTTTGCATAGCCAGTGAAAGCCTTCTTCTTAGACTTAGCCCAGTTCTTGTAGAACCTTCTCCTGACCTCCTCACTCAAATGCTGTGCCCAGACAGTGTTCAAAGACCTCAAACCTCTTGGGGTCTTCACATATGCAACAACCCCAACAACAACCATAGCAGGTGTCTCAATAATGGTAACAGCCTCACATGTCTCCTTTTTGTGAAGCTCTACATAACAATGAAAACAATGTTACAACAAAGGAATATCTCTACTATGACACATCTTACTTACTGGATTGAACAAAAATTTTACTTACTGGATCCGGGTTTCTCGACTTCCCTGACAATGTGAGTCATACCAGCTTTGTAACCCATAAAAGCTGTAAACTTGCAAGGCTTGGTTTATGTGAGTCATACCAGCTTTGTAACCCATAAAAGCTGTAAACTTGCAAGGCTTGGTTTGGTCATCCTTAGGAAATGCCTTCACTGATTATACAATTCAACATACATGAATAAGCAGAAGTAGTCCAACTTGATCAAAATTCAAGAAAGCATCAACTAACACTGAATCTAAAAATTGAAAAATGACTTACCCTTTCCTCTGTGACGACTAGCTCTCTTCCTTGGTAAGAAACCAAGAGAACCATGTCTTGGGTGCTCAAACTTCCTGTGAGACATTCTTTTCCTCCTACCACATTTCAATATACCATAAATTAAATCTCAAGCTCAATTCAAATCATACTCTAATGGAGGATATGAAACTCATTCACCATCAACTGATTCTTTTGGATTCAACTAAAGATCTAGAAAGATTAACAGTGAGATCCTAAAAAGATAGAAATCTTAGAACTCTACAAATGGAGCGAGGGAAATGAGAAGAACCTGAAACTCCGACGAGTCCCTGAGGCCGGCGGCGTATGACAGCGAAACGACGTTTAACTGTGAAGTAACAAAAACCTAATTTCGTTCCTTATATATTGTCTTGACATTTTAAAACGTGACTTTTTCATAAATGGGCCTAAAAGCCCAATACAATCAAAATCAGGGCAAATAATTAGTGTTCTTCATGGATTCAGTAGCTTCTATTTATACAAGTTTCAAAAATAATTGGATTGTGTTTCAAATAATCAAATTCATTAATTCAGGTATCAAGTAGTTCAGATATTGATTTCTCATACCCAAAAATATTAATTCAGATCATTAGTATGTTTACCAATATAATTTATTTTGAATATCATATAATAAAGTATCATATCATTTCAAAAAATATGATACTGCATATTCTATAGTATGAGCTTTAAAAAAGAAAAACAAAGGAATGTACTCTTTGAGTGCTGTATAAAACAAGAACATATGGTTGTTGAAGTTATTTCCAAGGAAACAGGTAGAGATATAAATAACACAAAACATTTTTGTATAACCAATGGAACATTAGATCAAAGCCTAGACAAATCTCTAAGGATCCAATCTCTTAGTATAAATAAGACAAAACATACAAGTTACAAAAATAACAAATTGTACCTGTAAGACTATGTTTCTCTCTATCCATCTGTCTAAGCTTTTTTGTGACCAACTTCAACATCTTTTGATATTGTAGTTTCTACACCTTCCTTCAAAAGTTCAAACCCTTCTTCTATTTTCAAACCTTTTGCTGCAATATTAGACTGTTTCTCCAATTCCATAGCCCAACTATAGATTATCATCCCAATAATTGCAACAATCATGCCTGATATGTTTTTAAAAGTCATTGCAGAATCAAATAAGAGCCATCCCAATGTGAGGATGCAGACAGTTTTCATATGACCGATAACTTGGAATGATACTGCTGAAAATCGCCCGATGCAGAGGTATTGGCTTATGTTGCAGAAGACGGCTAGAGAACATGAGATAAGGATGAATAGCTGCAAATGGTAAAACATAAGAATACTAGGAGAGCCATGGGGAGAGATATAAAGCAAACAAAAGAGATAATTTAGTTCATAATGAAGAATACTAGACCAAGGATAGCATAAGTAGACTACGAGAGCCATGGAGAGAGATCCTTACAAAGCAACCAGAAGACATAGTGAAGTTCAAAATGAACTTCCCAGTGAGGAGATAATCAGCAACTCTTGAGTATCTCTTGCTGTGAAGAATCCATTCCATAACACACACCACAGGAATCATGCTCAGCTTTGAGATCTAATCAAACACATAGCTACTTCATTCAGATCCTAATACTATACCGATCCAGATCAAGATATATCAAAAGAGGAGGTGAATTACCTGATAGAATCCAACAGAATTAAGCATGAGACTGAAATTCATAGCGGTTATAGAGACATTAGCAACAACAGAGAACCAAATAAGCTCCCACATTGGAACATGTTTGGAAGCAGATAGTCCCGTAGCGTTGGAGATCATACCGACCAATGCGGTTAAAGCAAAGTGAAATCCGGTGAGAGTCGTAGCTGAAAACAACACGAAATCTTCAGATCTCAAAATCAAATTTAATCAAACCAAAAAAAAAAAGAAAGATCGAAGAAGAAGACGAACCGAAACCAAATGCGTATCCTGAAGAAGACATAAGTTGCTTATTCACCATGATAATTGTAACGGAGCTGATCACATTCATAGCCCAAGCTCCCATATCGGAGACTGCTGAAGAAGGTTTTCTTTCGCTCTCCGCCGTCATCTTTGGTTAACAGTTGTCACCACCGTGAGATCCCGATGAATATTAGCCGTCCGATTAGAGTTTCAGAGAAAGAAGAAATCTGTGTCGTTGGATCACGCTTTATGAAACGCTCTGCTCACCTGTACTACTACTACTGCTCTTCACGTTTCGAGCAAATCTTAAATCTTAAATCATCACTTTAAAAGGAAGTTGTAGAATATATTTTATTTTTTTCCTACTTTAACCGCAGAAATACTATATTTTTATATTTTTATAGTGTATTAATCCATTTGTTACTATATTTTGTTTTTATCTTAAAACTATTTTTATTTTACTATATTTTGTAATGAGGATAAATTATGTATTATTGAATTATTGATGTTTTGTTTGTATAAGAATTTCCAATTTTTTGTTTATCATTCAAAATTTATTCGTAAGTTTTTTTT
>CM071717.1:32933881-32945951 GCA_036630335.1 Physaria fendleri
CCTTTAAAAATATTACTTTCTCCAAATCTTTAAAGTGATCAAAAGTATTTAAAAATCATAAACCAATAACACCCCCTAAAATTTATCGACTGATGTCAAGATCGAACCAGTTGCTAATTACAATTTTGATTAGTGTCAAAATCTATTGACAAGTCTTACTAAACTTTTGATGTTTTTAATTAGTTACAAACATTTAATATGTATATGTGTAGTACTTTTGAATATATATCTAATAATTATTAATTAAGTTTTTTGTATTAATATATTATTAAATAATTACATATTATATTAAATATTTATATATTTTATTAGATATTAGTGTCAAAATCTATTGAAAAGTCTTACTAAACTTTTGATGTTTTTAATTAGTCACAAACATTTTATATGTATATGTGTAATACTTTTGAATATATATCTAATAATTATTAATTATATTTTATTATTAATATATTATTAAATAATTACATATTATATAAAATATTTATATATTTTATTAGATATTGATATACTTTATCACTTTTATCCAATTGTAAATGATTCAAGATTTTATAGAACTTAAGTTATAATACATTGTAATTTTTTTCTTGAATTATTTATTTTAATTGATTCATAATTTTAGGAATAGAAGTTGTCGTATATTTGAACACATTAAATTAATTATTTTAATTGATTTAAAAATTATATGAAATTTAATTTGAATAAATTGTTAATTGATTCAAATTTTATGAAATTTGAGTTAACATATTTTGTTAAATTCTTGAATAGATTTTTTGTTTTGAGATCTTATCAAATTCAGGGAAGGAAATTTACGTCAAAAGTTTGAACATAAAATGAGATTTTAAAAAAGAAAAAGAAAAATTGAGTCCACCATCAAAATAATAAACTGAGACACATTAGCATAATTAGTCTTTTTCTTCCGTAGGAATCATCAAAATAATTTCTCTAATCATCAAATAACTGATATATTGATTATTTTATCGTTTTCTTTCCCTGTTTTTCGGTGTTTCCAAGGTATTTTTGTTTTCTCTTTATTTCATTTTTATTGACTATATAGATTATACAAGCAGGAGACCTTCATCCGAAGAGACGAAAAAAGCATAAACCAAGCGTTCAAAGCACAAGGAATGCATTTTGGAGCTTAGGTACATTAGATACACCGGATACTTGAAGATTTCTGAAGATTCGAGATAAGATCCAAGAGATGACCTCAGATTCGCTCGAGCACATGAAGATTCGCTCGAGTACATGCCTTAGGGTTCTTCCAGATCACGTGGTTGCTTGTAGAGGAAAAAAAGAAGAAAAAGCTTCCATAAGGCCTAGGGATCGAGCGAATCCATCCTGATTCGCTCGAGCATGACCCAGTCAAAAAGAAGAAAAAGCTTCCATAAGGCCTAGGGATCGAGCGAATCCATCCTGATTCGCTCGAGCATGACCCAGTCAGGATAGTTTCGAGCTAGGTCTAGAGCATACTCGCATGCTCGAAGTGGATAAGCATAGAAGGATCCATAAAGGAATCTAAATTTGGATAAGCGTGAAGGCGCCCGAGCGAATTCACATAGATTCGCTCGGGCATTAGGGCATCTTTAGAATAATCTCAAATTTCTCTTCTCATGTATAAATAGGGGTATCCTTCACTGCATTAGGGCATCTTTAGAATAATCTCAAATTTCTCTTCTCATGTATAAATAGGGGTATCCTTCACTCTTGTAATCATTCAGAAATCGAGAAATAAAGTTCTTAATAAAGGTTGGCTATTGTAAAAGCTTTTCTTATCTTTCGGTTTAGTAGATTTCCTCTAGGGATTGGGGAGATACTTCCTCAGAGTGCTAGTACCCTTTGAGCGAGTGGTCTCTCCAGTAGGGGAAGTAGGGTTCTGTCCCTAAGGGTTTGTAAACCCCTAGATCTGTAGATCTGTCGCGAATAGATGAGATAATGTCTCCAAGGGTTCGAATCCCCGGGGGTAGTAGATTGATCACAGTAGATCATATCTAAGAAAGTCTTCATCATGTGTTGACTAATGCTTAGGGCTTTTTGGTGATCACAGTAGATCATATCTAAGAAAGTCTTCATCATGTGTTGACTAATGCTTAGGGCTTTTTGGCCATATGTCCTCTGATCCTAGGCTAGACTTTGACTCTCAGCGGAGCGTTGTCTACCTGAACATGGGAGTGATGAGCAACAAAACTTTGGCGACGAAAGTGCTGTTCAAATAAAGTTGTGAATATATCAGTCTCGAGCGAATTAATGCTCCCTAGGGGGGGTTATGGAGTGTGGCAGTCTCTGGTCTCAACCCTGCAACACCTAGGGTATGACCGAACACCACGGCGTTGTCAATATTTGTGAATGAGTTCTAGAGAAGAACCTAACCAGCATCTGAATAGTCGACGATCTATAGTCTAGAGCCCCTTAGATCAGTTCACCGAAACCTCTACAAATTAGGTTTTACGATGAACTCCCCTCACACAAACACACTCTCAAACACAACCCCCTTGCTACATACTAGACCTTAGATCTCTAGATGTATACCAGATTTCCCTATGGATCGACCGCTCTATGCTACAAGTGACTTAACCGTGAACTTGCGGTAGCGAACGGGTTTAAACTCTCAGGTCTACTTTCTAGTATTCATGGGTGAAACCTGACTAATCCGGCGGTAGCGAACGGGTTTAAACTCTCAGGTCTACTTTCTAGTATTCATGGGTGAAACCTGACTAATCCGGATGAAGGGTTTAAACTCTCAGGTCTACTTTCTAGTATTCATGGGTGAAACCTGACTAATCCGGATGAAAAATTCGGACGACACCAAGTTTTTCCGCCGTTCACGGGGAAATCTTGCGATACACTTAAGAAATTTTAGGTTTAGTTCCGTCCACGGTATAGAGCCCGAGCGAAGCTCTATAGATTCGCTCGAGCACTATTCAGCTGTACAAATTCTAGGTTAGAACCAACTTAGCATTAGGCTAGATTAGGTTTATGATTAGGATTTTACATTCTAACCCCTGTAATTATCTAACTAGTTTTTGCTCTACAGGAAATTTGTTACATAAAATTGGATTCAACTCAACAACGACTTCGAGCATCATGGTGTAATGAATATCTTAATGCAATAATTCGGATAATCCTGGATCAACAATGCGATTTGTTCCAATAACGATATTTTTCATCTTGGCCTCCAAAACTAAAAATAATAATTTTGAAAACTTATAAACTTTTGTTATTCCAATATTATAAAAAATGGTAATGCAAATGTTTTATGGATTCTCTTGACACAACTTTCAATTCCACCATCACTATCAATGTGCAAAACATTATTATAACACCCGTGATCCGGCTTAGTAAGTACCAGACGGTTATCCGATTTAGTGGAGTGAATTGGTCGTATCGACCAGGTCGGTTGAATTATGACACTGGACCGAGTAAGCCGTACATTTAAGGTTGTCTGATCTATTAGCTACTTGTTGTTGAAAAAGGTTTTGGGCTTATTAGACATGGAGGTTATTTTAGAGTTATTATTGGGCTTATTTTAAGGTATAATATAAGTTTAATTAAGAATTAAGCCCACTTAAATCATAATATCTTCGAAACCCTAGTTTAGTATTCTAAATTTCGTGGCCTCCTTTAGATAAGAGAAAAGGGTGAGTTTTGGTGATGGTTGGATGAGAGAAAGATGCTTTCTTATGGAGGAGATGGAGACAGATCTATTGGATGAGAGAAAGATGCTTTCTTATGGAGGAGATGGAGACAGATCTAGCGTGTTGTGGAAGAAATTGTTGGATTCGTATCAAACCGACTCCAAAAAGGCTGAATTTTGGAGGAGTCGTAGGTAAGCCATAGATCTAGATGTCTGACGTGGACGGTTTTTCACCAGTTTAGTCAGGCTTCACCCAAAAGACGAACTCTCAAGAGTTTAACCCGTTCAGAACCGCAAGTGCACAGTATTNGTCGTGGCACAACGACCTTTCTAGATTTGTAAAGGTTTCAGGAACTGATCTAAGGGACTCTAGAATCTGTAAATAAGTCGACTATTCAGATGCTTAGTTCGCTCTTGTCTAGAACTCAGTCATGAATATTGACTACGTCTTGGTGTTCAGTCATAGCCGTCATACCTCAGAGGTTGTTGGGATCAGACCAGGGGCTGCCACACTGCCTAATCGTCATGAATATTGACTACGTCTTGGTGTTCAGTCATAGCCGTCATACCTCAGAGGTTGTTGGGATCAGACCAGGGGCTGCCACACTGCCTAATCCTCGTTCAGTTGCTCATCACTACCATGTTCAGGTAGACAGCGTTCCGCTAAGAGTCAAAGTCTAGCCTAGAATCATTAGACAGTTGGCCAAAAAGGCATAAGCATTAGTCAACACATGACGAAGACTTTCTTAGATGATGTTCCCGTGATCAATCTAGTACCTCCGGAGATTTGAACCCTTGAAGGCATTAACTCATCTATTCGCGACAGATCTACAGATCTTCGCGACAGATCTACAGATCTAGGGCTTTAAACCCTTAGGGACAGAACCTTATTCCCCCTACTGGAGAGATTACTCACTCTCATAGGGACTTTAGCCCTAGAGCAGCATCTCCCCAATCCCTAGAGAGATTTCCTAATCTAAGCAGAAACCGAAATATAAGGAAAACAACATTTTTTTTTAACTTTTCGTCACTTCTGTGCGATTTATGTATATTTAGAATGACTTCAGAGAGCCTCTATTTATAGGGGCAGAGAGAAAATCGAGAATCTTCCTAGGTCAACTAGCGCCCGAGCGAATTCAATATGATTCGCTCGGGCTCACAAAGAATATCCTAATTCTAGATCTTTCCCGTGGATTCGCTCGGGCTCACAAAGAATATCCTAATTCTAGATCTTTCCCGTGCTTATCCACTTCGGATGAGTGTCTACGCCCTAAACCTAGCTTCGAATTGTGCCGCCTTAACAGAGCCCGAGCGAATTGTGTTAATTCGCTCGCTCCCTAGATCCTTCTCGAAGCTTTTTGTTTGGACTGCAAGTAAGCAGGTGATCCGTTGAAATTAGGACAGAACCCGACCGAATTAGGTGAGCCCGACCGAATTGTGAGCATCTCTTGGAATCTTCTCGAAATCTTCAGAAATCTTCTAATCTTGATTGCCTTCAACGCACCTAAGCCTCCGAATGCATCCATAGTCCTTTAAACGCTTGATTTCTGCTCTCTTCCTCTTGTTGGCATATCATCTCTTAAACTCGTATTTTACCTGAAAAGTTATTAAAAAAATAAAAAGGAAACAAAACTATTCTAAAAACACCAAAAAACGAAGAATAAAACGGTCAAATAACCGGTATATCAAGAATCCCACGTTTGATGGTCCACAATAGCCAGGTGGATAATATGGGGGATAGCCTGTTTCTTATTCCTGAAGATTAGCTCGTTTCTAGCCTTCCAGATTCGCCTTCCCAGGAAAAAGGGTAGAGATGATGATGTTTCCTTGAAGAAATCTTCTACGTTGGTGATGAAGTCCATTAAATTATATAGATGGTTCATGTTTCCATGGAACTGGGATAAAGCTAGTTCCCGAATTTCTTGTGATACACGACACTGCCAGATCATGTGAAAAGCTGATTCAGTGTGAGTTTTACAGAACAGATATTGGGTGTCTAACGAGATCTTCCTGTCTGCTAAGTTTTGTGCTGTGGGCAAAGCATTGTTAGTAACCTTCCACCAAAAATGTTTGAGTTTTGGTGGTATAGGTAGCGACCAAATATGTTTTGAGAAGCACTTTTGAATAGGAGTAGAGGATGTACCTACCTCTGATTCTGTGAATGTGTCCGCGGGGTTTAGGGCAGTGAGGAGCTTATGGTAACAGTGCTTGACTGTAAGAATACCTGAGTGGTGAAAGTTCCAAAGGATACATTCATTTCTAGGGTGGATATTGACTTTTACCTGGCGGATTAGAGGGACATCCTGAGGATGCACTTGTTGGCGAAGGAGATCCAGATTCCATTGGTGAGCGTAGGGATCAATAGCTTCAGAGACTTTTTGAAACAGAGGAGGATTTTGTATATTAGCTATTCTTGGGGGGTCTTGGTGGAGAAGTTGGGAGCCAGTTGTCTTCCCAAAAGTTAATGTTCCTGCCATCTCCCACTTTCCATTGGTAGTAAGTTCTGATTGTAGATATACCTTCACACAAAAGCTCGAACGTTTTTTAACAGTAGCAGAGAGAATATGCTTCTTGTGAAAGTACTTCCCTTGAAGAACTTTTTACAACAGAGAAGTTGGGGAACAAGTAAGACGAGAGATTTTCTTTGCAAGGAGGGATAAGTTGAAGGTTTTTAGATCTCTGAAACCAATCCCACCTTTGGATTTTGAATTTGTAAGCTTTGACCATGGAGCAAGAGCAAGGTAACGTCCTTTGTTTTTATTATTCCACCAGAAGTTGCGAGTTTGGCTTTCAATAGAATTAATAATCTTTTTAGGGAGACGAAAGCAAGACATAACGTAGGACGAAATATTTTGAAGAACCGCTTTGATAAGAGTTTCTTTTCCACCAGGAGAGAGGAGATTGGAAGTCCAATTTTGTGTGAGTTTTGAAGTTTTTTGCAGGAGGTAGGAGAAATTGTTATTTTTGTTTCTTGAGGAAGTATCCGGGAGGCCAAGGTATTTGCCAATACTTGTGATCTCTGTGACGCCAAGGATTGTAGATACCGATTGTTGATCAAGCGGCTGAACAGTTTTATCAAAGACAAGACTGGACTTATGATAGTTGATATGCTGACCAGAGAGGTTTGCATAAGTATTGAGAATATCGTTAAGGCACATACATTCTTCAGTGTTTCCTTTGCACAAGAGAAGTGAATCATCTGCAAACAAAAGATGAGAGATAGCAGGACCATCTTTTCAGCTCTGAACCCATGAATACGACCCTGCTTTGTGGCTCGAGTAAGATATAATTCGAGAAGGTTTCTAAACCTTTTTGTTTCTTGGTTATTTTATTAATGCATTCTTTTGTATTTATATCTTTTTACTTTATTATTCTAACAAGATCCATAGTTAGGGTTTAGAGATTTCAAAGGAATTTTGGTAGCTTTAGAGTTAAAAAAATCGAGAATCGATTCATTTTTTATATTTGCTTATACTCGATTTTAATGTTTAGATTTAAACTGGCCACTTGATCTCTGATGATAAGTTGAACTTATAGTTCCGAAACCTCATAGGTCGATGGAACTAGACAAAAGTGAGCAATATTCCCTAGCCTATGAAGTCAACATTAGGGCTAAAATGTTCCAAGCTTTTTGTGTATTATTGGCTCGTTTAGTACTTTATCTTTTGATGTATTATTAACGGAAAAAGGCCTAAAAAGGCCCAGACAATGTTCAATAGGGAAATCTACTACCCGAATATAACACATGTGCGTTTTAATTTGTCAAGTTTTAATAAAACAACATAGTTTTGATTTAAGCTAATTAAAATTGAGAAGTGGATTGGGCTTGGGCATGACCCTTTTTTTTTAACATTTTTTTTTATCGAAACTACGTCGTTTTGTCTAATCCATCATCATTTAACGGTTTAATTTTTTGTTAAAATCTAAATCCGTCAGTCAACGCGGATTAGAAAAAATTAAGGGATTTAAAAGCTGACGGAGTATATGTCTGGGTATAACGTTTTAGACGGAAGCGTCGGAGTATATGTCTGGGTATAACGTTTTAGACGGAAGCGTTATCTGGGTATTTAAACGCACATGTGCTATATTCGGGTAGTAGGTTTCGCTATTGAACATTGTCTGGCCTTTTTAGGCCGTTTTCCCTATTATTGACACGTTTAGTACTTTGACTTTTGTAATATATTTCCAGCATTTCCAGTATTTCCAGTATTTTCAGTATTCCGAGAATTTCCAGTATTGACAGTATTATTAGTATTGCTAGTATTATTATTTAAAAGGCCATGTGGCGCTGCAATTTGTTCTGATCGTGTCATGTGGTGCCACAATTTGTTTTGTTCTTGCCATGTTTCACCACCATTTGTTCTGATTGTGCCATGTGGCGCCGTCATTTTCCAAGTCATTACGTAGTTTTACACCTAATATTTCAGTATTTCAAATTTGTATATAGTTTTGCAAAATGATAGAAATATAAAATTTAATTAATCTTCTTCTGGTCTTTGTGAAGTAAC
Source organism: Physaria fendleri (assembly GCA_036630335.1). NCBI lineage: Eukaryota > Viridiplantae > Streptophyta > Magnoliopsida > Brassicales > Brassicaceae > Physaria > Physaria fendleri. Next base: position 32,942,021 of record CM071717.1, read on the forward strand.
TTTTTAAAATAAACCTTAATTTCACTAGAATATTATGTTATCTGCCATTAGAATTTTGGACTCTAATAACGATATTTTGGTAAAAAAAAAATTAGTTTTAATTTGAAAAAGAAAAAAAGGGTCGACCACCTATTTACCCACGAAAACTTTCATATTGTTGTAAATAAAATATATTATATATATATGTGTTTATGCTTTTATTTTAAAGAGATGGTGGTAACGAAGATGATGGTGGAGACATGAGATAGAGAGACACGTGAGATGAGAGTAAATTTTTGTTCTTCTTCTTATTGTTAATTTACAAAATAAGAGCCATCCTCTATTTATACAAGTGAGGAGGCGGTTACGTAAACTTGTGAGATAATGTAACACCCGTGATCCGGTTTAGTAAGTACCAGACGGTTATCTGGTTTCCGGTTTAGTAAGTACCAGACGGTTATCTGGTTTAGTGGAGTGAATTGATCGATTTCGGCCAGGTCGGTTGACTTATGACATTGTACCGAGTAGGTCGTATCTTTAAGGTTGTTTGATCTGTCAGCTACTTGTCGTTGGAAAAAGTTTTGGGCTTATTAGGCATTGAGGTTATGTTAGAGTTATTATTGAGTTTATTTTAAATTATAATATAAGTTTAATTAAGACTTAAGCCCATTTATATCCTAATATCTTTAAAACCCTAGTTTAATCATACAAGTTTCGTGGCCTCCTTTAGATAAGAGAAAATGCTGAGTTTTGGTGATGGTTGGATGAGAGAAAGATGTTTTCTAATGGAGGAGATGTAGACAGATCTAACGTGTTGTGGAAAAAATTGTTGGATTCGTGTCAAATCGAATCCAAAAAGCCTTAATTTTGGAGGATTCGTAGGTAAGCATTAGATCTAGATATCCCAATTTACAGATTCTGATTTGAGTTTGTATTCTAAGAGTTATGTTTTTTTGACTGAGGCGCTCTGTTGCAGTCGCGATTCTGGAGCAGCATGGACTCAAAGTTAGATCGAGAATTCATCTTTGGTCGGATCGCTCTCATCTTTGGAGGGTAGTTTCTTGACATCCAGGGATTACTTTTCAACGGTGGAGATCTGATATGTACGGTTAGGTCTTGATTTTCATTGGGATCTCTGGGACTGATATTTTATGTCAGATTTCTGGTTTTTTGCTTGGTTCAAGGTGAGTGCAGTACCGTAGCTTATCTGGGAGATTATATATTGATATGTGTATTTGTATGATGGATTCATTTCTATGTTGATTGATTGATTATTGTTGTGAGTGTTTTGATAGTTTTGTGATAAATCTATTTCTGTAAGTGTTTCTTATCGTACTTATATACTGATTCGTATGTGATCCTGTGTGTATAGCTGTGAGACGGGTTGATCGCCCCACTCAATATTTATTAAATATTGATTGCAATCACTTCCTGGATGCAGATAAAGGTGTTAGAAGGTAGCTTAAGCTGGAACGTGGAATCATGGTTGGGAAGGAGAATCGATCTAGACATGGGTAGTCTGTGGCTGGTTTTGCAATTTGTTTTCGTCTTCTTGTTTTAATTCCTGAGATAATTCGGTGTTTATTGCTGGTTTTGCAATTTGTTTTCGTCTTCTTGTTTTAATTCCTGAGATAATTCGGTGTTTATTACGTTGTTTTATATTCTGGTTATTGTTTTGTTATTGATTAAGGTGTTAATAATTTTGGTAAAAATCGCATTATTAAGATGCAAGCATGATACGCTAATTAAGAGTTATTTCTGTTGTTGTTAAAAAGTAAAAATCCAGGTGTTATAGATAAGGTCGTACGAATTAAACCATTCTACTACCTTCTACAAGTATGTGTAATAATATAAAATTACAAAGTATCTTAACACTCCCTCTTAATTATATATTATTATCTATCGGGACGTACTGTCTCGTTAAAAATCTTACAGTGGAAAACCTAGTGGGACAAAACCACGACCTGGGAAAAAAGAGTACAATATAGTATTATCCCCCTTGAAAATACTTTCATTTATAGGTCCCGTAAATGATGCATCCCAATACTCTCAATGTGCTTTCTAAACGTTGTTGTAGGAAGCGCCTTCGTCAGTAGGTCTGCTGGGTTGTCGCACGATCGAACGTACTCGACTTTAACTTCTCGATTTTCTTCGAGCTCATGAGTGTATGAGAAGAACCTTAGTGGGATGTGCTTCGTTCGATCGCTTTTGATGTAACCTTCCTTGACTTGTGCGACACAAGCAACATTGTCGTCGAATATTGTCATTGGTTCTTTGCTCGTAGTCATTCTGCTAGCTTCTTGTATATGTTGAATCATCGATCTCAACCATACACATTCTCTCATTCTTAGCTTCTTGTATATGTTGAATCATCGATCTCAACCATACACATTCTCGTCAGGCCTCGTGCAATGCTATGATCTCCGCATAGTTTGATGAAGTAGCCACCAAAATATGCTTTTGGGAACGCCAAAATATTCAGTGCCTCCAACAGTAAATACATAACGGTTTGTGATCTCGCCTTGTGCTAATCCGATAAATATCCTGCATCTGCAAAAACCGACAAGACAAAAATTGCTATTTCTAGGTTGGTATAATCCTAGATCAACAGTGCCTTGTAAATAACGGAATATATGTTTTATTCCGTTTCAATGTCTATGAGTTGGTGACGAGTTATATCTTGCAAGAAAATTAGTAACAAAAGCTATATCTGGTCTTGTATAATTGGCAAGATACATCAGTACACCGATGGCACTCATATAGGGTACCTCAGGACCCAAGATCTCTTCATTACTTTCACAAGGTCGAAAAGGATCACTTTTGATATTTAACGATCTATTGACCATTGGAGTACTCAAAGGAGTCGCTTTATCCATACTAAAGCGTTTGAGGATTTTTCTTGTATAATTTGACTGATACACGAAAATACCATCTCGAAGATGCTCTCTATCTGGAGCCCTAAACAAAACTTTATCTTTCCGAGATCTTTCATTTCAAACTCCGATTTCAAATGATTTCGTACTTCCTAATCTCCTCTCGAGTTCCAATTATGTTCAGATCATCTACATACACAGCAATAATCACAAATCCACTCAAGGATTTCTTAATAAACACGCATGGACAAATCACATTATTCACATAACCTTTCTGCAAAAGATATTCACTTAAACGAATGTACTGATGTGCTCTAAGTTTTACCCAAAATATTTCCCGCAAGTATACGAGATACCGCAGTAGTACTTAAGGATCGATCCCACAGAGATCAAGGCACTTCTTAAATCTAAGCTTTCGTAAGGAAATCTAGATCTAGGAGAAAACAATATGATTGGGGGTTTATGAGTCTAGAGCTACTACTAAAATCTAAAACGATGTAATCAATAATAAAAAACGCTGAGTATCGGGGTTCTAGGGAATTCTCGCCACTTTTGATCAGACAACTATTCAAGGTTCTATTAACTACCATTTCTCGAACTATAGCTTTCTTGCTCTAGTGCAGCTGCAAGCGGGAACTGTTCAGGAAACACTACCTAGGCCTCACGCTTCGGCCCTTGCAACTACACCCTTCTCTACACCACTAGGTCTGGTCAGGTACTTAAACCTAGGCATCTCGCTTCGGCGTGATGTAGAGAGCATTAAATCTACAAGCTGTCATTGTTCCGGTCAGGGACTTAAACCTAGGCATCTCGCTTCGGCGTGATGTAGAGACCATTAAATCTACAAGCTGTCATTGTTCATAACTCTAACATACCTAGGATCACTACCGTTTCATTTCCGAGTTTTACATGACCTACTGCGGTGCCACCCGAGTATCTCATCCCTACAACCCCAACAGCCCAAACAGCAGCAAGCAGACAGCCCAAAGAGACACAACAAAACTAGCTACACATCTAGTTATCTAACTCGGCTACCACTAGCTTAACCACATCAAGCATAACGACAAACAGCACAAACA
>CM071717.1:32946286-32957132 GCA_036630335.1 Physaria fendleri
TGGAAAATTGTTCAGAAAAAACTTAAAGAATCAGTTTCCAATGGTTTTAAACTTCAAACAAATCTTTATTTTTGTGGAAAATGATTGCAAGATGAGAAGAATCCTTTACCCATGTACACTCTCCGATGCACAAACCAGAGAACCATTGTCCAACAACGTGTCATTCATGTCGTCACGGCCGAGCAGCTAGATGCAACGGAGTGGCTCTTTTACCATCTCTTATTTTCACAAATCTTGTATACCCCCTGAAACAAATAAGAAAATATGGGTTGTTCTCACCTTCAAAATACATGATTTGTTTCAACACATCACATAAAATGTTGGATTTCAATAAAGTAAATGCATCAACCTTGCTTAGGTCTGTTACTCTTATTAACCCAACAAAGAGCATTGTTATCTGATTCATTTTAATGAATAGGTGATAAATATCTCTTAAGGGAAACTCAACTTCCAGCCAGGAGCAAGTGAGGTTTAGGCATAGGGACAGAGAACACACCTGCAAACATAGATGCCAAAAAAATGTTTCAAAGTACGAAACATCAAACGTGAACCTTTCATGCATCCAATATTTTTTTGAAAAGAAAGCATGTGTCCATCATAGGGACAGAGGAGAGACATGTAAACATAGAGGACACTAAGAAATGCTTAAAATTACAAAATTTTTTATTAACACACGGTCTTAAGTATATATCATGAGAACAAAGAAATAGACACAAATCAGACCATGTATACATGTACGTAAAATTTCTGGCTTGCCCGTAAAGGGGTGTAAGAAATAAAGGTAATAGTGATAAGATGTTGTAACAGAGATTATACATCAAATACAAAAATAGGTAACAAAGGTTAATCAGCATGTGTTTACTTCCAGAGTACTGCAAGTAATAATGAAACAAACAGATGCAAAAGGAAGTTGAGAAAAAAGAAGAGTACTGCAAGTAATAATGAAACAAACAGATGCAAAAGGAAGTTGAGAAAAAAGACAAATCTCAAATAGCTTTCTTTGTTTAAACAAAATCTTTATAGAGACTTGAGTAAGTGAGTAACCATGACATCTATTATTAAAAGCTTTGTTATACTCATTGGTACTGGTGAAAGCTGAGGAAAAACAGTAGAACAAACCTTTTGGTCTTCCTCTCTTCATCACTCTTTTCTCTACTTCCTCTGAATAATCTATAAAAGGTAAATCTTCATCCTTCACCACTCCTTTCTCTACTCTCGTTTTGTAGTATTTCTCCTGAAACCACCTTCTCACAATCTCACAAATACAATAACATTATTGACCTAAAAACCATAAGGGAAGCTTTTTACTACCTTGATGAAGCATATATATTTCATCACCTGTCTGTAAATAAAATTATTAGACTTAATAAGCAAATGGAAAGCATAAAAAAACTCAAGTAAGCATTAAGTAACAATGAATCTAAAAATTGAAAAGCGACTCACTAAAAAAACTCAAGTAAGCATTAAGTAACAATGAATCTAAAAATTGAAAAGCGACTCACCCTTTCCTATTGACAGTTTGCTCTCTTCCTTGGTAATAAATCCAGAAAGCCATGCCTTGGGTGCTCAAACTTCATGTGAGACATTCTTCTCCTCCTACCTTGTTTCAGTATAAGCATCAAAGCCAAAACAGTGTTTCATTCATCATGAACTATTCACGGTATCTATTAATCCCAGAAACCAGCACTACCTTGAGACAAAGCTTTTGCATAGAAGCAATGCGTTCCTCTGCATCCCAAGAAGCATTCTTAGAATGTGAAAACCCACAAGGAGATTCTCCACATTATGTGGTGACTAAGAGGAATTGGGGAGTCGAAGATTCAATCTGTAAAAGAGAAGGCTAAAGGAAAATAAGAAAACAAACAAAACCAATGATTGATATACAGAACTCAACATCAAAACCAATGTTAAGATACCTCTATAATGATGGAACAACATGTTGTAAAAGTCTATATTCTAAAATACCAATAGAAAACAGAAACAAAACTACAATTTCTTTCAGAATTATATACACGGGTGACAAAATCTAATCTTACCACGTAACTTAATGTAGGCTCTGTAAACAATCCCAAAAAGAAAGGAAAACCTAAACTATAAAACACCAAATTACGACGCAACATCTATATGAACACCAGAATAAGAAAAATAGGGAAGAATACAGCGCAATTCACAACAACAATCAATCTATATAATGTTAAAATTCAGGAAATAGTTGGAACCCACAAAAAGGAACAACAGAGACGAATAAGGATCGGTGATGGGGCGTTTATTCCTTCATCGTGAACAAAATTTATTGCGAGCTCGCCATAACCAAAACCTTGGTGAGGATACGGATCGAGAAGTGAATTCAGTGAAGATCGAATTATTCTTGTCCATAACAAAGCCTCAATCGTATTCACACCATTGAAATTCTAACCGAAGAAGACGAATCGAGAAAAAATTTCGGCGAGGAGGCGTGTTTGATTTTTCGTTTTTCAAAATTTATTGCGAGCTCGCCATAACTAAAACCTTGGTGAGGATAAGGATCAAGAAGTGAATTCAGTGAAGATCGAATTATTCTTCCCCATAACAAAGCGTCAATCGTATTCACAACATTGAAATTCTAACCGAAGAAGACGATTCGATAAAACTTTTCGGCGAGGAGACCTGTTTGATTTTGCCTTTTCTTTAATTCTTTTTTTCACTTTTTTTTTTGAAAAAAGGAAAAAACACGTGGCATAGCTATCTAGCGAGAATGAACTCTGCTATTATAGTAATAGATTTCAGGATCTTTCCTTATCTTAATAATATAATCACACTCCCTCAAAGGAAGCAATGTCCCAAAAAAAAAAAAACATAATTCAATGTTAACAATAGTATAAAATTACTTAATGGTACAAAAGAGTTTGAGGTTTTAAACTAATCAGCTTAAATTTTCTCAGAAGCATCAAAAACAAACAAATAGCCCAACGGTAAAGCTATACAAAACACTGCCATAATGAGTAAAATCATTAAAGTCAACTGATTCGAATTTAGAGCAAGGCCAAATAATGATAGGACTCACTCAGACACGAGGATACAAAATATAAAGAAACTTACTCAGTGGTGCTTATCAGATTGACGAGATGTGTAGTGTGCAGACAGCAAAAGCAGTGATAGAAATGCACTGGCCACACAAAATTGCATTGAACCATCGATGATAGAAATCAAATTGAATATCTCCACCCAATACATCTGTTATGATCCCTCTGCCAAATTAGACCAATAAAGCTTCCGCAATTCAGGTTCATTCTATGATTACACTTTGGATCATAGAAGCAGTGTGACTAAAAATCTAACCAGGACACTGATCTTCTTAGGGATCAGAATTATACGTACCTGTATTCAATTCTCAAGCTTTTTTTTTTTGATAAGATCAGAATTATACGTACCTGTATTCAATTCTCAAGCTTTTTTTTTTTGATAAGAAGAATGGAAGATAGAAAGTACATTCCCATTATCTCAGATAGGAATAGCACAACATTGCTTGAAGACCCATTTCCCACTCTCGACACTGCGAAGAAAAACTGCACCACCCACAAAATACAGCTTATTAACCAATTTGTGGCATTTAACTAATATGTGAGTATATTACTACTATTTAACTAATATGTGGCCGATCAAAAAAAAAACTAATATGTGAGTCTTACGGGGTAACAACTTCTCGCTATTTAAAAGTGAAAAATTCAACTAGTATTTTAACATGAATGCGTCTAAGATAGCTTGATTAAATAGTGTGTAGCCACTATCGAAACAGCATAAAGGATTGTACGAGCTATTCTAAGATAGCTTGATTAAATAGTGTGTAGCCACTATCGAAACAGCATAAAGGATTGTACGAGCTATCATTCCAATGTGTTTTTCCACAAACGCATATGATCCACAAGAGTCTTGGTTGCATAGATGACAATATATAGACACACCAATGAACAAAATTTGAGAAACGAAACAATAATTCACCTTCATCAGGTTTGTCAAGAACCCCCTCACTGAAATCACAATCAACATCCCAATAAACAACAAGGATATATACTGAAAACAAGGAATAACAAAATAGAATTAGAGAAAAGCTGCATAATATCAGACGCAAGTTGGCTTATATTTTACATTTTTTAAGATAAATCGTCAGCCATATAACGAGGCCCTAAGAAAGCTTTGATCTCTTTAACCATCTAACTTTGCATCATACCAGATATTACCTCTTTCAACAAGATGGAATCCATCCAAGTTGCAAGCTCAGAAGTGGACCCGCTCCTGCGTTCTTCACCTTTACTCAAGTATTTATCAAGTATTAATCATCCTTCAAAAACAGAGAATCTATCCTACACATTCCAAAAACAAAGACCAAACAACAATAACTCAATAAGCTAACCTTTCAAACATATAGGGCGCCTCAAAAACTGTCTCCCTTGCCTTACGCATTCTTCAACCCATTGATGATTAACAACAATGGTGTTGAACTTCTTGGCAAGATCATACTTTTTACCCTCACATTTCCAACACACCTACACACCATAACCAACAAAACGAAAGGGATTGTATCTCCACAGTAGTTAAGCTCATCAAAAAAAACAGAAAAATCTACACTAACCAAATGTGTAATAGATCTTACCAAATGTGTAATAGATCTTGACATTGCCCCCAACATAATTTGCTCCAGAATGAGAGATAAGTTTGATGAGCTTGAACAATGAGAGATAAGTTTGATGAGCTTGAACCTCTCAGATCCATGATAACCCCTCACAGTTGCAACCACGTTTTCCATACCTAGAGTAGCAGATTCACAAAATCTTAAAAATTGGGAAGGAAACCTAAAACTGGATATGCAACAATTTTCTTCAAAAATGAATCTTAATCAAGAACATAAAACAATTTCTTCAAAAACACATGGTGCGACTAAACCGCAATACCAACCAGAAGATCAGTACTGGGAAATTTTACTTCAGTAGAAAAAATGGTGTTTGAACAAGAGCCACAGAAATAGGATTCAATGTAACTAAAGAGTCAGAAGCTAATTAAATCTAGTTGCAACAATCGAGAGATTGAAACCCTTTACAGAGATTGAATAATGAAACCCTAAAAACCGCAATTTCTTTTTCCGAGTAGAATTACCTGGTCTTAATTGGTACAAAATTGCCGGCGAATATCTTTTTGTTTTGGGGAATTTGTCGTAAATATCTCGAATTTCCAAATATACAAATTTGGTCCTGAATTATTTTGAGATTTCTTCTTTTTTTTTAAGGTTCAACTTTTTAAGGACATTCATGTTTTTACCTTTGTTTACTCGTCAAATTTTGCTTTTCATTGGTTGATCTTTGTGTTTTTTCTTGCTTTTGCTAGCATTAGCATTGTGCTCTCCTAGAAATGTCGTTTCTATAGTGTGCCTTGTTTGTGCTCTCCTAGAAATGTCGTTTCTATAGTGTGCCTTGTAATTGCGCGAGAGATATTGTTTTGATATTTTGGAGTTAGAGATGTTAGTATGGTCTTCAGCCCAGAAAAAAAAAGATGTTAGTATGGTCCTTTCTCGACAGGTTCTCATCTTCAAAGTCATAAGTATTGAATGCTAAGAACTCATGGAACGCTGATTCGTCGTGGTTCTCTCCTCTTGTTGAGTTTTGCTACGTCTTTGTAGTTTCTTTGTTGAACGGACTTCCCTCTTTCTTTAGCTTCTTCACGTTGTTCTCTCTACTTATAACACCAAAGTAGTGAATGGAAAGCATATGTCAAGGAACAAAAGTGGCCATAATGGAGAGACGACACATCTCTAATACATTGTATATATATCGCATATCATATATATAAAAGATGAACACCTCTCAATCCTGAGGGTGTCCACATCAGCACAATTACTCCACGTCAGCAGTAGTGAGAAGGAAAAAAAAATATCAAACGATCAAATCGGATGTTTCACATTCTTCTCTGTGACTCTTTCTTTTCGTTTTCCTTCTGTTGCGACTCTCCTATCCGATCACTCTTCTTCCATACCGCGTCACCGGAGCCACAACCAACTCACGTTGCTTCCTCCTCAACGCCTTTTAGTTCAGCGAGATCCTAACCGATTATGACTCGAACTGCTTCACATAGTTATAATCATCATTCAGGTGAAGCCAATAAAAATCTCATTCATAGTCTTTAGCTTAATCACCAGAGTGATGTTGCTAATCGACTGGCGCCCCTATCTGATGCAATTGGTGAATATACAGACCAAAACAGAGGAGAAAGATATGAGTTGATGTCTTTGAATGTTGATGTTCTTAAGGTTTGGTTTCTTGGTGATAGTATTTGAAGTTATGGAGTGAGTGATGTTTTAAGGCTTGAGATTGTTGTTGCAGAGTACTGAAATTGGAAAGACTATTAATGGACTGAGAAAACATGGTTTAGATAAGATTCGCCTGCTCGCAAAGTCCCTTATCACGTATGAGTTTAATCTTTAAGTTAAGTCGCTTCTTACTTGGAATATGAAGATTGAGTTTTAATGATGGGTTTATGCAGAGAATGAAAGGAGTTAGTGGATCAATGGGTCAATACCACAGAAGAAATTGCTGATACTTGTGCTCTCTCTGTCTCGCCTTTAAAGACCTTAGACTCGGCTTCTTGAATTAGATTCAGTCTTTGGTACTAATGTTGTGTTTAAAACAGGTTCTGAAGGTACACCAGAGTCTGCAAACCCGTTTGTAGTTGATGAATAAGAAGCATTTCCATCGCTTCCACATGATGTTGATATCTCCTCACAAGAACCAAATGGGTTTGAGATCTCACACTTCTTTGATGCCTTGGACTTCGATGGAAGTGAGTTAAAAAACCGTTCTCTTGTCTGTTCGATACAATGTTAGTTAGATATATGTATTTGGTTTATTGATTTTCTCGTGGATATTTGTTTTAGATCTTTGTAACTCTGGAGAATACAAAACAAGCCGAGAACACGAAAGACGACCACATTATATCGCCAAGACAAACCCCAAGGGAACACATACGAAGACTAAGCCAACTGATTTTGATGAGACTAGATGACCTCTAAAGCAAAGGATGAAGAATGAAATAGTATCAATTCACAAGTCTGAAAAACTGCTGATCCCAAGGAAGCCGATTGTTACAGAACAGAAACTGAAAGAGTCAGGACCTCAACAATAAGTAAGTGGGGACAAATAAAGGTCTAGCTTTGATCATATAATCTTGGACATGGAAATGACGGTGTTTTTTTTTTTTTTTTTTTTTTTTTTTTTTTTGTTATGGTCCCTTGCAGAACCTTAAAGGTCTTAACGAAGATGCAAAGTTTGAGTTTGCAAAGAGGAAATTCAAGAGAGATATCAGCAACACGAGAATGGTTTGTTTCTTTTACTTTGGTTCTGTTTATTAGAGTATTTCAATTACATTCTTACTGATAAACATAAAATTTTATATGATATGGTCACAGGCAAGAAGTAAAGGACAATACAAGTACTTGAGATGATCCCAAAGCAAGGTAGTGCTCAGAAACTACAAGTCAGAAGACCTGTGAGGAAATAGCTTCTTCTCTGTGATTAATTCACCTCAGGGCTAAAGACATTACTACATATGTACCGCACTAATCCACAATCACTGGTGCAACAAAAGGCAAACACAGCTTGGAGACAGAAACATAAGTTTACTTTGAACAAACTGTTTTCTCCTCTGTTTTGGTCTCTATATTCACCAATTGCAACAGATAGGGTACCAATTATTGTTACTTTGTTCTACTACATTCTTGAGACTTTCAATCTGCACAATGATAAAGTGATATGTTAGTAGCACATTACTAAGTTTCACTTTTCTCTCATTTATAGATTGTTGTTCTTAAGGATTCTTCTAGAGGGGCACATTTTAGAAGTGCAGGACCGCCCCCAAAGGACAAAGGTATTCCATCTCTTTACACGGGTTCCCTTTCTTCTGCAGCTTCAACATCTAAAGATGATGTATGACTGCTGATGTATGATTTTATATTGTGTTTAGGTGTATATCAATCCAGCTGATGTTCGTGCCTGTATTGTCACATGTGGTGGCCTATGCCCTGGGCTTAATACTTTAATCAGAAAAATCGTGTGTGGTCTTCATTTTATGTACGGTGCAACAGACGTGATTGGTGTATACCAAATGAGGAAAACTCTGTTGCCACAACAGATTTAGAAAAGATCACTTTGACTGGTGTTCAAGACCTGGCATATTGATTAACCGGGTTATTTTCTTTTTTGGTTTAGGTCTATTAAAAGCTATTTCATATAAATTTTGTTACTTTTTCCAATTATTCTCAAGAATCGAACTGATAAAAGTGCCAATGTTGGCTCTTTGTTGAATACATCAAACTTATCATATGAAAAATCAACTAAAACACATTTATTTGTTTTTAAGGAAGTGGTCAGCAGGTAATTTCAAGCAGCGAAAATGAAATTGAAGTTGGCGCAATTAGTGCGACGGCCCAATAACATAGAACTAAACCCAAATCTGTTACTCGACATTCAGTTAGATGGTCTTCCAGCTGATACCCGACCCGCCGATCACCACATAGGTCTTAAGGAAGAAGGACAAAGAAGATGATCGGAGACTTACACAAACTACTAATTAAGATATGTAACTTTGCTCCAACCTTTAATCATAGCTAATGTATAGTTGTACATTGACTATTTTTGTAAATAGAGAGATTATATTATATGATTATATTTTGCAAAAAAAAAAAAAAAATTCCTATGTGACGCGGCTAGCCCGAGAGGTAAGTCAGATGACGTAGTGCATGATTGGAAAAGTGGTGAGGTGAGTGGTAGCTGACAACAACAGAAGCGGTAGTGGAGAGTGGTTGCAATATTTAGAATATTGTTACCACATTTAATAATTAATTTTTAAATAAATTAATTTTAGTTATTTAATATATTAGTTCTCATACCTATATTTAGTGCATGATTGGAAAAGTGGTGAGGTGAGTGGTAGCTGACAACCGCGGAAGCGGTAGTGGAGAGCGGTTGCGGAGAGCGGTTAGAGAGAACGTTAGTGGAGAGTGGTTGCAGAGAGCGTTAGCTGTAAGCAGTAGCGGACAGTAATAATAATATTTAAAATATACTAATAAATCCAAAAAAATATACATGAAAAAAATACCCAAAATAATAAAAATTATACCAAAAGAACATATCATTTATATTTGTAAGTTTGAAGAAGACTAAAATAATTATCAAAAAATCCATAACACTCCACAACTCTCCCCACAAACTCTTCAATTTGTAGAAATTTGTAGAGGTATGACGCAGTGGTTATAATGACAGTTTTCAACAAATCTCACACGTGTAAACAAATTAAAAGTTAAACATGATTGGCGTTGTCACATCGCGTTACTAACGAAACGTAGCTCCAAACGTCTTTCCAATCAACCTTTTTAGAACATTGTTACCATATTTAATAATTAATGGTAAAATATATTTAAACATATCAAAAAAATCAAAAATATTAAAAACTTTAATATTAATTTTATATCCAAAAATTAATATTTTCAATATTTATTTTTTAAACATATTATTATCATGAATACTTAATTTTAAAAAACATCGTCTGATTTTTTATATAATTTTATTTATATATTATATAATATTTTTATAGTTTTTTTATACAGATTTGATAGCAGACAAAATATCGGAGGTTTTAACCTTCGTTAATCTACTTAACTATATTGCAATTTCGCCTATGACAATACAAACTTTAATCGATATTTGTTTTCAAATTAGCATATAATAAGAAGTAAATTATTTTTCACAAACATATATGTGTTACTTAAGATATTTTTAAATTTATATAGTTTTAAATAATATTTTTTTAAAAATAATTCCGCACGTAGTACGGGTACGATTTCTAGTTACTTTTAAAGCTTATGCATATTTTCATAACCACGTGTCTAACAAAAATGTCCTTACTACGATGCAGTGAAACAGCAGTGTTTAGTTGTTTTCAAAAACCATGGTTTTGTTTTTGACTAGATGGGTGAATGAGAAAACAAGAAAAAAAAAAAGGTAAGAATCAATTGCAAAAAGGTTTTATTTTGAACACTGATTGTTCTAATTTGATTGCTAAATCAGCTGCTCTTCTATAGTTTCATCTGATGGTATATGTGTTGGATCAAAAATTTAACAAGCAATTGGACTTGTAAATTTCTGAAAGTTTGAATGAGAAATGGGAACAAGCAATTGGACTTGTAAATTTCTGAAAGTTTGAATGAGAAATGGGCTTAACAATTCAAGTCCACAAGAGAATTTTAATCACGGTTTTAAGATGTTAACCGGATTAGTTTAAATTTAATTAAACCGAACTAATGATGTTGCGGTTTTTGTTTGGGAGAAAAGCCAAGTTGACATGCTAAAAATAGCATAAACTAATGATGTTGCGGTTTTTGTTTGGGAGAAAAGCCAAGTTGACATGCTAAAAATAGCATATGGAGTTCGACTTTGTGTTTGTACCGAGTCAACAAGACTTAGCTCTTGCGAGACTTACTCGGTCAAGATTGGTTGGCGTGAGACTTGGTGTGTGGCATGACCATCAAGTCAGCTTCTCTCCATCATGTGAACAAGTAAAGGAAAAATATAAATAATACAAGCACAACTTCTACTTGGTCTTAAGTGGTTGCAAAAAGAGTGGCACGTGGGGTATATTCTTTTGCTAAATTGAGTTCGAGAATATTGACTACCAAGTCATTATCTCATCCTCCACGAAAATCACACACTCTAGCACAACTCAAACTCGTCTCTCTCTCATTATTTTCTCTTGATCCTTCGATCTTCTACAACATCGTCTTCTATCTTTCAGAAACGTTAAGCTTTTCCTGAGTATTAGTAGTACA
>CM071717.1:32957652-32972458 GCA_036630335.1 Physaria fendleri
ATTTAGTTTCCTAAAAATATTATATTACGAAGTTAAGATTTATGAATATATTTACATTTCTTAAAATATTAATTTTCTTGATAGATATCATTGTCTTTTGGCTATAAATAGAATAGCGTAGATGAATCTCCGAGTAATAGGCTTCATGGTGTAGGAGATTTTTCGACGATGATGGAAGAGACACCTTCATTATGCAACAACAAGGTGGTGATGGTGTTTTAGAAGATAAAATAGAGTAGAGTAGATGAATCTCCGAGTAATAGGCTTCATGGTGTAGGAGATTGTTCGACGATGCTGGAAGAGACATCTTCATTGATGCAACAACAAGGTTGTGATGGTGTTTTAGAAGATAGTTTATTTAGAACGACGACGTATCAGTCAAATAGTTTAAACTGGTATTCTTTTTCTTAAATAAATAGTTTAAACTGGTATTCTTTTTCTTAAATGTTAACCGCTGTGAAGAATTGTTCCGATTGGTGGGATTATTTAGATTATATGATTTGGGATTTCTATGTATGTTTTGGACTAATTAATTGGTCATTTGGGGTTAGAAGGGGATTTAGAGAGACGAAGAAGTGAGGCAACATATAGAAAACGTAGGATTACAAAAATAATATTATTTCTTAATGTTAATGTATATACGTTATATATATTCTTAATGTTATGAGACGAAGAAGTGAGGCAACATATAGAAAACGTAGGATTACAAAAATAATATTATTTCTTAATGTTAATGTATATACGTTATATATATTCTTAATGTTATTTTTTTATTTTTAAAAACTTTCATAATATATAAAATAGAATAATTTCATATTAATTAATAATAATTAATAATTATATTATTTTATAAATTAATTGGACCCGTGGTATGCCACGGGTATATCAAAGCTAGTATACTCATAATTTTCACATCAACTTTATAATATTTTAATAATAGCTAATGATCAATTCTGGTCGATACCCATGAATACTCCAAATATCGCATCCAAGAATGTAGTATTTAAAATATTGAATCCAAAAATTTAATATTTAAAGATTATTTATATTTATTCTATAACTTTATAAAAAAAGGGTGATTATTATAAAATTTAAACGTTTCATTTAAAAATTTCTTATAATAATTAATTAAAAAATTTAGTCATGTTAAAATATTTTAATTTTTTATATTATATATATAAGGAAATGTTCAGATAAAAATTGTAATTACGATAATATTTATTGTGCCATTTTCTTAACGTACCTTTTCGTTTTTTTCCCCTCCTGCCATAAAAATCAAGTTTTCTATACTTGAGTATAGGCCTGTCAATTTTGACCCGCACCCGCGGGCCCCGCGGGCTTTGACCCGCCGCGGGACGGGTATTACCCGCGGGTTTTGCGGGTGCGGGTGCGGGCTTGTTTTTTTTACCCGCATATTATGCGGGGCGGGTTCGGGTATTGTGTTTTTTTGCGTGTTTTTGCGGGGCGGGTCACAGGGCGGGGCGGGTCAGGCCCGCTGACAGGCCTAGTTGCAGCTCCACCAATCACCCACTTGTTTTTCGTCGATGATTCGTTGCTATTCTGTCAAGCTACACTGGCCGAAGCACAGCGCTTAAAGTCGCTTATGGAGTTCTACGCCAGCTTCTCTGGACAAGTGGTAAATTTCTCAAAATCTGCTATCTCCTTCAGCTACTTACCTTCTGCTGTGGATCGTCAAACTTTAGCTGACTTAATGGGCATCCCGAATACTGGAGGCTTTGGCTATTATCTTGGACTACCTGATTTCGCTGGTAAATCCCTCTCTTCATGTTTCTCGTACCTCCTGGATAAGTTTCAATGCAGGACAAACGATTGGTCTCATAAGCTCCTAAACCATGCTGGCAAGGAAGTCCTCATAAAGGCGGTTATTCAGGCCATCCCCACCTATGCTATGTAGTGTTTCAGGCTTCCTGCTACCATCCTTAATAGAATCCAAAAGCTCACCAAGCAGTTTTGGTGGAGTAAGAAAGATAGCAGCTCTAGAAGTGCTTGGATCAAATGGTCAACGGTAGCATCTCCAAAACTTTTGGGAGGTCTTGGTTTCATAAAACTTTCATCTTTTAATACTGCATTACTGGCCAAACAGGTATGGAGGCTTCTCACTCGCCCCTCAACCCTCCTCTCTCGGGTGTTTAAAGCAAAATATTACAAGCATTCTTCTATTCTTCATGCCTCTGCAAGTAAATCGGCGAGCTATGCCTGGAAAAGTATTGTCTCAGCCATCCCACTCATTCGGAATCACACACGATTCCAGATTGGTCCAGGTACGGGAATTAAAATTTGGGACGATCCTTGGTTGAATACAAATCCTCCAAGACCTCCGCGACCAGCACCAAATCCCCAGAGTCAACTACTCAAACACCCATACCAGCTCATGAACCCCCACTCACGATCTTGGGACTTGACTAGTTTAAGAAATTTTATCCACCACCATGATATCCCACTTGTTATACGCACTCATCTAAGTGCCAGCGCAGCTGATGACAAACCGACTTGGTCTCTCTCTGTAAATGCTCAATACACGACCAAGTCAGGCTACAACGTGATGCAACGAATGGCTTCGAACCAAAGCCATCCTTCCTCATATGCACCGAACATCATTGCAGGTCTATGTAAAAAGCTTTGGAGCTTTTCGTGCCCTCCAAAGCTTAAGCTCTTTTGGTGGAAAGTGCTGCATGATGGTTTACCTACGATGGGACGATTGCAGCAGAGGCGAATCCCTGTCGACAATACTTGCCTGCTTTGTGGTGACTACAGAGAAAGCATCTTCCATTTATTTGTCTCATGTCCAGTTTCTAAGGAAATTTGGACTTTACTTATGCCAAGCACTCACAGCAAAATTCACCTCTCCCATTTGGATTTTGTCGACTTTCTATGGGATTCCCCAAAGTCTGGAGAGACACCCCTATGCCTCTTTGTTGGATGGTCTATTTGGAAGGCACGGAACAAGCTGGTTTTCAATAAAAATAGGATCCCAATTCCTATCATTCTGAACCAAGCCATTGATGAGCACTCGCTTTGGCTCGCTTGTGGAAAAACTCCTGATGTTTATAACAGGCAGACTTCTATAGGTAATACAAGTGCACCTGTCATCCCGGAAGAGCGTTTTGACTTCAAATGTTTTGTCGATGCATCTTGGGCAAACAACAACTCTTGTATTGGCTTTGGATGGCTGTTAATGGACAATTCCCAAAAATGTATCCTACAAGGCATTGGCCACCTTCCACCAACGATGTGCGCTCGCGACGCCGAAACAGCTGCTCTCCATCATGCCGTCCAGTCCATAGCCAATCTCAGCTACCAAAAAGTTCTCTTCCTCTCCGATGCGAAGAATGTGATCGACTCCATCAACCGTGGCGCCGTTGCTTCTATCCCGGAGATCGATGGCCCTTTTTCTGGAACCTCAAACATAATCCTCATCGAGGGCATTTGCGTTATTGCTGCTTTATCAACATGCAATTTCTCCTTTAGATCCATTTCCAGGGATCAAAACTGTGTCGCTGACTCTCTTGCTAAGAGGGGTCGGGAATTTCAAATCCCAAACACGATTAAGTGGTTTTTGATTGTTTTATTCCAAACCTTTAACTTTATAAATATAAATAAAATCCTATATTAGCCAAAAAAAAATATAAATCAAATTACTATTTATTAGTTTAGTTACAGCTGTAGTTTTAAATTTTTAAGGAACATTATACATTAACTTTTAGAAAAACAAAACAAAAGTCTTACAAATTAAATTCACATATGATTTAAACGAAGAGTTCAAAGACGCTTCTCATCTCTAATAGACCTTAATAACAAAATCTTTATCCTTGCTGAGGAAACCTTGATAAAAAATTATTGGGTTTATGGACATATATTTTGTCAAGCCATAAATTTACACTAATAAAATATCATTAAAAATTATTTAAATTATTATTGAATAACAAAAAATGAAATATATGGGTTACTTGATAACATTTAGATATACATATACTGATATATATACATATAAAATATAACACAATTTACTTTAGAAAAGAAATACAAAATAATGAAATTTTAATAGCATATAAAAATAGTTGAAAAGCATGTAAGGATACTTAAATATATAAAAAAAATCAAAAATATAATAAATAAATCTTAAATTGTTGAAAAAAAAAACAAAGAATCTTGATTTAAAATCATAGAAAACAATATTTTATAAATGTCACCTAGTTAATTATTATGATGACCATGTCATCATTATCACCCAAATAATTGTTTTATCATCAATTTTTATTTTCAACTTGAAAACTAACTTTTAAACGTTTGAAAATAAATAGTGAATAATTATCGTAATATTTTATTTAAGTAAGAAATAGATATAATAAAAAAACTAGATTTTCTCCTGTGCAATCTAAGTATAGTTATAATGTTGGCATTCTTGAACAAAACCCACTGCCTCAAAAGAGAGATCATATCCAAAGAATATGTTTTTGTTTGTTTGTTTATTCGCAGGTCCTTGGTAGATCACAGTTGTATCAAACCAATGTGTGATCTACTTAGTTGCGTAGACGTACAAGTCATAAAGCCATGTCTACTCGTTCTATAAAATATTGTTTACCGCGGCGTGAGAAATAATGTCACTCATATTATAAATGACGGAGGTCTAGAGAAAGTCAGACGTTTGGAGAACCACAAGGACCGTTGGATATATCTCACTGTTCAGAGTATAATTGGTATTGTTGTATAAAATGGAAAACAAGTTCTAATATAATGAATTTTAGCAGATTTTTGCTGAATTTTGCGGGTCTAATCACATTGCCATAGTATAAATTTCGTGGTTATAATTTCGCGACTTGCTTATTTCGTAGCTAGTTCATAAAAGCTAATATGTGGTTATATAACTTTTTAGTAGTGAAACGGTTTTAGAAAGAAGAGGCATTGTTTTAGCTTACCATGCCGAATCGGTCGGAGGTTCAGTAGTCCAGTCATAAGGATTTGTATTTGGAGCAACATGGTAATTTTGCTCATTTTTTATTCTCTATAACGCGAAGTTGGTTTAGGGGTTTAAGGAAAGAGGGGGATGAAATTATTTTCGAGTCTTGGAGGTTGAATAGTTGGGACCCCGACGTTTGGATTTGACATATGGTGTGATTGAAAAGCTGGAAAAATGCTAGAAGAATTCGTTCTGTTGTTGTTATGTCCATTTGATCTCCCGAGAAGCATCAGATTCATTCGTGTTACGGTTTCTTCCGCCATTTTCACCTTTAACATGACATTAAAAATTACAAGAATCAAAATTATAAGGTTAGATTCTTTTCTGTTGAAGTATTTCTTACCTTACCTTAGCTCTTAATGTCTCAATGCAGAGCCGGTCAGAAGGCCAAACAAGGCAAGCCTTTGCTTGCGGCCGTTTATGAATAAGTAAAAATTCGGCCGATTTGTAACAGTAGTTGCTCATGGTTTAGTGGTGTTAGTGATGTTTAAGAGTCTAAACATCCAGAGTTCGTGGTACCATATTGCATGTTTCTTATTAATTTTTTTTCCTTATAGATATATGTGAATTGAATTTTTTTTTTTTGCTTATGGCCTTATAATGTATAGGACCGGCTCTGCTCGATGTCAACTTTTAGTATTCTATTGTCAATAGCAGCTTCATCATACTTGTGATTCATGTTGCTTAAGTAGTGATGAATGTTCACCTTCTAGCTCATTAACATACCAACATAGAAATTAAGGCTCATTATAATATCATTCAACATAAAAAAAATTAAATTATATAATGAATTTCAGCAATGAAGGAACATTATACATTATTAATGACTTTTAGAAAAGAAAAACAAAAGTCTTACGAATTAAATTCACATGTGATTATATGAAGCCATCTTCTACTCCACGTGGGTGCATTACCAAAACAAAGAACACAAAGACCTGGTTTTAAATTGAAGTTAGTTAAAAACGCTTAGCAAATATGAAAATCTAACTAATCATATAGTAATGCTTTGTTTAGCTGATATAATATAATTAATTGGAGATCTAAACTTGCATCACTATTCACTACAGTAATTTAAAATAAAAAATAAAGCTAAAGTAACAAAGTTGATCAAAGTGATGAGCATGTTACTTTGCCACGTTTCTTATTTTCCGTAAACAAATAGAACATGTTCTTTTTTTGGACAGTGAGTTAGTGGTTGTACTGGCTCATCACTAGTATACATATGTGTCCATGACATTAATTTGGCTTTTACACTTTTTGTAACCCAATATCAAATTTACGAAATAATTATACATATATAGGTAATCATGTTATAATGAGGATTAAATTTAGCTGGATGGATATCTTAGTTTAAGAAGTAAGAAATTACAACGACATGTGCATATATAATGGCAATTATCATGTCTCATATATTATATCAAGAGTCTGAGGGTTTTATTCCTCTCGATCTCTCTGCTTCGCTTTTCTTTTTCTTTGTTACCGTTGTTGAAACTCTAGTTTCATTTTTTAACAGTTTCTGTTTCCTCCAGATCTTTCCCGTCTTCTCTCTTTTCTTATTCTTCTCTCTATGTCTTCTGACTCTACTGTTGATACATGGCATCGTTCTTAGCCTCGTGGCAATCATGGTACCAATACCAACTCATCACCCAATTGCTTTAGGTCTCGAAGCTTCGTCTTCGTCTTCATGAGCTCCATCATGCAGATTCGTGTTCAGGTTGTCACAAGACTCCACTAACACCAAAGCAATCTGCCATTTCTGTTGTTGCATTTTCGCCTCTGTTGCCTCCGGTTCCTGTTGTTACAATTCTCTCTTTGTCACCTTCGATCACTCGACTTTCAGAACAAGATTGGAGTCCGTGAACTCCCTCCATCTTGAGAAGACGTGTAGAATATATCAAGAGATATCAATCTCTTGATATGATTATTATATAATTGAGATATGGTTATATATAAATCTATATGATTGTGATTCTCTTAATATCTTATAATCACTTTACAATGTAAATATATTGACATATCACTACTTTATATACTACTACTATATAACGTCATTATCATCTAACATTAATACTTCATGTTGTATATATGAATCATGAATGTTTTTTCGTTTTTGTTGGACGGCAAGAAAAAACCAAAAACTTAGAAAAGAATATGAAAATTAATAATAAGGCTGTTATGGTGTATACCACATTTCTTTTTCAAGCCACATACTTTTATTAATTAAAAATACCAAAATTCCGTCCAAACAAAAACTTGTTCATAGAAGATTTTGCAATTGAGAAATTAGAGAGAACGAAATTTGCTTACTAATGTTTTCGTTATCAACTAAAATGAATTACATAGCTAATTTATAGCTTTTACACTAAAACCGATTTAACCAAAATGGTTAAGAGAAAAGAATTAAGAAACCGGCAGGGAATATAAGACCACCTCCAACGGTGGTCTTTTACAAGTTTCTAAAAAAATATATATATATTAAAAAAATAAAAAGAGAGGAGAGAAGTAATCAGTCGATCCTTAAATAGCAACATTAAGGGCATCTCCATCAGTTATAGAGTATCTCAACAAATCAAAATTAATATTTTAATAAATTTGATTATTTAATTAAATTAAAATAATTATTTAAAAGATTAACCAAAAGATTAACCATTTAGAATCTGACATGTGTAGAAAACAGTTTTAGAGACAGTTCTTAATGTTCTCAAAGCAGAGCCGATTCTGTATTCTCTTACTTACTTTTTTCTTTTTTATCATTAAAAAATGCTTCAGAAACTTGGTTAAAACCATCAATGGAGATGGCCTAACATACTCAGTATCAATACATGGCAACTTGTAATTGGTTTACCTTTTCTAACAAATATTTTTAATTGGTTCACCTTTTCTAACAAATATTTTAATTTATTTAAATAATTAATATTAATAAAATATTATTATTTTTTGTTTATGAGATTCATTTTAACATCCCAAACAATGGGGATGCTCTCACGGAGCTTCGAAAATCGAAATGATGCAAAGACTTTGACTAGCTTTAGCTGAGATGAGAACCATAGAACCCAAAAGCTCCATAACCACAACTTTCATTCTTCAAAATCACACCACACATCTATCTTCCTTCAGCAACGATGGCATCAACCATATTTTCCCACTCGGAATATAAAAAAGAAGGAAACCGATTCAAAATAAAAAGATAGAAGATAGATATTCAAAAGGATATGGTAAATCTCATAACTCGAATGTAATTTGATGAAATTAATAACTTTTTAGGGAAAAACAATGTATTTAGTCCCTGAAACTATCAACATCATGTCATATAGCCATGAACTTTGCTATCTTGTAATTAGTCCTCACAGGAAGTTTAACGTTCCAATTGACCCAAAATTGAAAGTACGACAACAATTTCACCCCGATTCAAAACTTAATATGACAATTTCATTCTATATTGGTTGTTCAAAAACCAAACAAAACCGAACAAAACCAAGTCTAAGGGCCAAATTACTGTAAAAACTTTCAATTGGGGCTAACGTGGCAAAGATCCACGACTATATATTATGATGTCGATAATTTCGGGGGCTACGTACATCTTTTTACCACTTTTTAGAGACATAATGAATAATGAATGTGCAGTGGCGAAGTCTTCAACTCGATAGGTAAGTGAACACAATACCAAAAGAAGTTCATGGCGCCAAGATGATATTATTTGAGAAGCCAAAGTTGACGTGGCTCTATTTCAAGTTTGATAACTTTACTAATATTGTTATGTTTGGCCGGAGACTAGTTTAGGATTATATAACGGCTTAATAAAATAAACAAACAGCTTTGCAACAAGTTCCAAACTGCAACAAAACAAATCACATAATCCTTCATTGTCCCTAAAATCAAACAGCAAACTTAGTAAAATAGCCAAATAGTAACATCATAACATGTTTGAGGCGGCTTTTAAAGATTTGGTCTTTTTCAAGAATCAGTGTCCATTGGCTATGGAAGATGCATCTTCACCTTTCTTGCCGTAGAATCTCCGGTACAAAGAATCAACCTCTTTCAGATAATAAGTTCCCGGAGCCAAAAGGTCTATAACACCCTCTTTGCTTGTCACAAAGTCCTTTGCTCCATACCTATGTTCCATTAGCTTCATTGTCTCCACAAACTTCTCTGGTGTATACTGCAGTAAACAAACCCCAAGTGGTGTGATTTAATCTTCAGGTTGTTTAAAGAATTACGGTTTTACTATGCGATATTCAAACCGATCACTTCTTGTGTTACCTCATGTCTAGCCTTCAATTTACCGTCAACATCCATTACAGATGCAATGTTTGAAAGGCTGAAAGGAGGCTTATTGTCGCAGAGGCGTAGTGAGAACATTGTTGCAGTTGAACCACTTCCATATGAAAACAAAATCACCCGTTTACCCGCCTAATCCAAACAAATGTACCAAACTTCAAACCGAAATGTGATGGAATTTCAATAGAATCAGAAGAAGCAAAGTTTTGTTTTTGTTTTTATTACCAAATCGTTGTGTTTGTTGTGGATGAGGGAGGCAAATGCAGCATAGAGCGAAGCTGTGTACATGTTACCGACTTCTTTTGGTATTAAAGTCGTTGGTTGTACTTTAGCATCATAAAACGGTTTCGCAAGTTGTTGAGATACCTGCAAACGAGACAAACATTGTAGGCTTTAACTCGGTTTCCCTTGGTACCATAAAACATGTAAAGCATCTAGTTTAGCCCACAACTATATAGTGCAATCCAAAATGTCACATTGAGTAAAATATAGAGTTGATCTAGTAGTTCGATACCCCCAATGAATGAACTAGAAAGCTCAAGTTCGACCCTTCAAGGAACCGAAAACAGAAAAGGGAAATGAGGAAAACCTTTTCAAGATCACGGCTTTGGTAACTCTCGTCGAGGGACAAAGATGAATAAGTGATGAACATTCCTTTGGAAGCTCCATCAATGGAGCTGCAATAGAGGAAAGAACATGTTACTCATGATCAAACAAGTAAAGAACTTTCCATCCGACAACACGCTTAATAGGCAAGAACCTTGCGTTTCTCAAGAAGTCATTGTACAAGAGACGAGCAAAGCTTTTCTGTACAAGCTGCAATAGCAGAAGACGAGAAGGCTAGTAAGAAATAATTCAAGTAGAGAAAAACTATTGTTGGAGTATGGAAAAGACTACTTTATTGTATGGAGAATGGAAGACAAAGTAATCAGCATCATTGATGGAGAACTCTTTTCCCTCGAGTTTCGCAAACCTAATAAGAACCAGAGAATTGAAATGAATCACACACACAACACCAGAAGAAAAAAAAACCGAGTTTTTGCAAAAACATGAAAACAAAATACTTACTTGTTGCATAAATGTTTATAACAAGAATCAAGAGCCATAAGGTAGCAAGTCTGTGATAGCTTACCATCAACAACCTACAAGAAGAACCGATAAAAATATGATTCATTACACCATATAATTGAGATTATATAAATAAAGATTACCGGGTACTCGCTAGCAAGATTTGGCTTGTAAAAGTCATAGACATGAGCCATGTGGCTTGCTCTCAATTTGCTTTCGAAAACGATAGGTGCATGAGGTCCTATCAACATAGCAATCGCTGCTGCTCCTCCAGTGGGTCTCGCAGGTCCTTCTGCATAAACCTGAAGGCACTCAAATATAAAAAGCTCATGATATATGCAAAGACTCTTACCGCATAACTAAAAAAGATAGCTATGTGGATGTTATACCGCACTGTCAGTACAAACAACGAGGCCATAGCGTCCATCCCACGAGTTGCTCTCAACCCAATTGACACAATTCAACAAAGCTGCAGTTCCTCCATAGCAAGCATTGGTTGAGTCAACACCTTCAACATCAGTGTTTCCACATTTCTGTTCATACCCCACAAAAAAAAGACACCTTTCACAATCTTTTCACACAAAAAAACTTCACCAATCCTCGGATTGAGTTCAAAAGAAAGTAGAAGTACCTCAAAGAGCTGCATCAAGAAGGTCTTGATGGACTTGCTTTTGTCTATCACAGTCTCACTTCCTACTTCAAGACGCCCAATTTGCTTCAAATCAATCTTATACTTCTCACAAAGTGATGTCACCGCATTAAAACTACAAAACACAACCAAGTAACAGATCAGCTCAGCCTTTGCATGAACATATATACGCATATGCAAACGAATTAACAAAACAGAAAACAAACCTCATTGAGATTACATCTTCAAGCTCAGTACAAAAAGCTAAGCAATCTTGTCCGAGTCCAATAGTGTATTTCCCTTTGCTTGCTCCATCATGAGCTTCCAACGCTTCCTATATACCAAAACACATTAACCAATTAAAAATTTGCAAGTACATGAACAAAAAGTAATCTCAATCCCACACATGGGTTTTTAAAAAGGTTTAAACTTTTTTTCAATGGAGTCATAATGAGAATCTCAGGATCAAGAACCTGCAAAAACCCTTTCAAAAACTCTTAATTTCAATCACATAGACACTCATTTATCAAATCAATCTCAAGAATTATCACCAGATGCAGAGATCTCGACTTTGAGAACTTTGAATCAGAACCGTAATCGTCTGTCTAATACTGTGAGATTTTTCCTAGAAAATGTTTTAAAGATTTTTCAGAATTTTTCATGAAGTTTGAAGATTTATCACATCAGACGTCAAAGGGAGATCAAAGTGTACCCTAAACATAAACAGAAACAGAGAATCAATGCAATGAGGGAATCGAAGAACAAAAATTGAAACTTTAACCTGTTGAACACAGGTGGGAGGGAAATAGATGTCCATAGCCAAAATCCCAACGTTCTTCGCCATTATCAGATGAAAACGAAAGAACTCTTTTTTTTTCGGAGAATGAAATCGAAAGGTTTTACCTTTGAGAAGAGAAGAGGAGAGAGAGAGAGAGATTTGTGAAGCTGTAGAGAACGAAGCTTTGAATCGGTTGAAACAGAAAATGTCAAAATGAAACTCAATTTGTAGCTTGACAAGGAAAAAAAAACTCAATTTGTTAATAAATAAATCCAGGAGAAAAATTAGCAGATTTTTATTTATTTTATTAAATGTAATTAAATACGTAAGTCCATTATTACTATGGTAGTATTTTTATTTTATAATTTTATGTAAACCAAAGTTTATTTGTAAAAAAAAAAAAAAATTATTCTCACGTTTATATTTATTTCTAAAAATTATTGTAATTTAAATTAAATAGTTTATATTTTAATTTCATATTCTGCATACTCCATTGATTTTATATACCATAAATGTCAAATATTTATTATAATTTATACTAATAAATAATTTTATATTAATGTGTCGTTCACATTTCTACATATTAATTTTATATTCGATAAATGTCAAATCTAAAACAGTTCTTCTATAATTTCTTCTAAAAAATTACTACTTCCAAATTTTTAATAAAAATACAAATTATAAAATAAAATCATTTTTCAAAAAAGAGAAAAAAATAAAATAATTATTTTGAAAATGGAAATATTGTGAGAGAGATTAGGGGAGGGTTTTGGGAAATATGGACAACACAGACTTCGTGAGTTAGGGCACCTCCATTGGTGTTTCTTAATATCATTTTTTAACAAATTTTAATGATAAAAAAATGAAAAGGAGGAAAGAGAGTCTAGAGATGGTTCTTATTTTGGTTTTAAAATTTTAATGATAAAAAAATGAAAAGGAGGAAAGAGAGTCTAGAGATGGTTCTTATTTTGGACTTTTAAGAATTAGTTTAAGAACTTGATTCTACACTTGTCATAGTATTAGTGGTTCAATAATTTTAATAAATATTTGATTTAATTAAATAGATCATTTTTCTTAAAATATTATTATTTTTGGATTTAAAACCTCATTTCAAGTCTCCAACCAATGGAGATGCTCTTACAACATACTTACTTCTATGCTTCTCTTTATTTTCATTTAAGACTACCTACCACTTCTCACCATTCACTAATTTTGGTTTTCTTTCAAGTTTTGGATTGACTTGGTTTTGTGCTCATTAATTACTCACAAAATTTTATATGACTACCAACTAGTCACAATTTTTTTTCTCGCTGATATATATATATATAATAAAAATAAATTAATAAAATATTCAAACAACAGCCACCAAAAATTTGTGGTAGTCTCAAAAATCTATGTAAATATATACTAAACACTCTAAGTAATGTGTTTTTAAGATTTTTATTAATAATGATTAATATTTTTTTAACTTAACCCATATTTTTAGATTTTTTAGTCAACATTATACATAATCTAACAATAAATAATTCTAAGAAATCAATTATTATGAAACAAGAAAAAAAAATTAAAAATCAAATAAATTGAAACGGAGAAGTATTTACTAGCCACTTAGAGTAACTTAACAATATAGCTTATATTATACTTGATTAGAATAGTTTGTTGTTTGTTTGTCCACTAATCTAGTATTTAAAGATTTTGAAACATGAATTTTTCAAAAATGGTTATTATTATGGCACATGAATTTTTCAAATATGGTTATTATTATGGCAACATAATTTACGTGAATCATATGGAATAATGATAGTTATTTGACTTATTTCTTAAATTTATGGGTTGACAACTTATTCCTACCCAAAGTATTTTTTATAATGAATTATACATCCGATCATGACCAAAAAAAAGAAATAAAGGAATTATACATCCGAATTGTTACCCTAAACATAAACTCATATTTATCTTTTTTTTTTTTGTTAAAACATAAACTCATAATTATCGTATGTTCAAAACATTTTTTTCAAACCTATCGTTAGTTAAATAAAAAGACACAAATGTATTAAAGTTAGTAACATGGCAATTAAGTTAACTTTAATCAGGTGAGAATATCTTTCGAACTTCTGATGCACGTATGTCTTTATATTTAACTTACGAAGAGTGTAAAAATATATTTAACTTCTGATGCACGTATGTCGTTATAAGAGATGGTTTGAGTAAGAATAGGTAGTCGACCCATTTTGTTATAATGTTATATTAAATTGTAAGATTAGATTTCAAACTTTGCACCCTATAATATTAAAGGATATATGGTTGAGTAGAAATTTGTTTTGAAAGATTATGAACCCATGCCATGCATAAATAATGTATGAGTCATTACCTTAATTCACTCTATCTATCAACCACCTTAATTAATTTTGATTTATATATTCTATAAGTATTAAAAATCTCATTGTTATCTAATAAGTTGACGTGATTTTATAGCTTTAACCACGTGAAACTAACGTATAACAGATAATCAACATTAGACTAATCTTCTTATAGTATTTTTTATAGTATTTGTGAAGTATTATTTTGGATTTATCAAATTTGTTTTTATGTTTACGGTAGTTACGTCATATTGTAAAATAAATTTGTGAAGTACTATTTTGGATTTATCAAATTTGTCCTTATGTTTACGGTAGTTACGTCATATTGTAAAATAAATTAATTTTAGATATTTCATAAATTAATTCTCATACTTATATTTAGAATATTGTTACCATATTTAATAACTAATTTAAAATAAATTAATTTTAGATATTTATTAGAATATTGTTACCATATTTAATCAAAGGCGGACCCAGCCCAAAATTTTAAAGGGTGCAAAAAATTTAAACATGTGCTTTGGGGTGGAGGGTGCAAAAAATTTAAACATGTGCTTTGGGGTGGTATTGAACTCATGATCTTTTAAGGAATAGGAGTTCATCAAGACCACTAGGCCAAAGATAACAACTAAAATCAACCATAATTTAACAAAATTATAATTTTATGGGTGTTCAATTGAACCCCTATAGCTCAATGTAGCACTACAAGAAAACAGGCC
>CM071717.1:32978446-33013255 GCA_036630335.1 Physaria fendleri
TATAGATACGATAATTAATTTATTAAATATTTAAAATTAATTTATCTTAAAATATGACATAATTACCTTTAATTATAAGGGATAAGATAATTAATTTATTAAATATTTAAAATTAATTTATCTTAAAATATGACATAATTACCTTTAATTATAAGGATAAATTTGGCAAAGCCAAAATAATACTTCACAAATACTATAATAAGATATATGCTGTGGTCAAACTTTCGACTAAACTATTAATATTTTTGACTAAATTACTAATAGTTTATTTAATTTCAATTCGGTTATGGTCAAATATTTGGTTGCTAGATAATTCGAAAAGACCGACAAATATAATGCTGAAAACAGGCGTGCTGTGCAATTATAATGGCCGGCGTTGGCGACTAAATTAATAACTTAATTTATAATTTATTTTATATTTTAAATAATTTTATAATTAGATGATGTAATTACACGACAGGTGTAACCGTTAAGTCGTTGAAGTCGCGGGAAATGAAAAGGAACAAGTAAACTAGGAAATAGACAAAATGTTGTCACTTCTTCTCCGGTAGGTCCGACCGTTGTAAAATAATGGTCTCTTGATAGAATATAACGTTAGGATGGATATAAAAATTAGGGACGGTTTTGAGATGTTCGAGACCCCAAAAGATAGAGATATTTGAGACCCAAAATTTTTTATAAATATATTGATACACAATTTGAAAAATTTAATTATAGAAATGATATACTTTTATGTATTTAATATGTGAAAATTGTCAGAAAAATCGTAAACTTGTATAAAAACGTAATTTAGGTCAAGAACTTTTTTATTATTATTTAAATTATGTAATTTTATATAATTATTATTTTAATCGCAAACATTTAAATTTTTATCAATTTAGGCATGACGTTAAATTGGCTAACGAAAAAAAAAACGACATTAGACTAATTCTGTTATCTGATAATGTGTCGAAACTCGATGACTTGGAAAAATAGGTGACGAGACGCATAGACCGAGAAATGAACCAATCAGATAATTGGAAATTGAAACGCATAGACCAAGAAATGAACCCAGGACCGCAAACACAAAACAGGAAATCGAATCTAAACATAAATTATACCATTAGTTAATAACAACACCAACCTTTTTTCACAAGTGAAAAGAATATTAACAGATCATTGCAATTTTAGTTTTGTCAATGAAATTTCAGTTATGTTATTCTACATTATTGTTTTAGTTTATTTGGTTGGCTTTAACCAAAATTCAAATATGTAATTTATTTACAAAAGTAACGTGCTATAGGCATGTTCGCTTACCAAGTGCTTGACTTGTAAAAGCATGCATGAAATGAATCGTAGCTAGACGATTAAAAAAAAGAATTAAGAAGACGAAATCCACACATTTATTGATACAAAAATATACATTCTGTTTCTCTATATTGTTTAAATAATTAGTAATAGTTTTTTTAAAAAAATATGATTAAATATTATGCTCGAATAAATGATGGCGTTAAGAATGCACTAGTTTTTTTTTTTTTTTTTCTTAATATTATGCTCGAATAAATGATGGCGTTAAGAATGCACTAGTTTTTTTTTTTTTTTTTTAATAGAAGTATGAATTGTTGGATCAAGTCTTATAAGTTATCATGGATTTCTAAAATTGAGTTGAATATGAATGACTATGACAAAAAAAAAAAAATAAATAAAAAAGTTGAATATGAATGAAAAATAGGTATCAAACTAGACCTATTAACCTGTTTTTTTTTTTTTTTTTAGTCTACAGACCTATTAACCTATTAAGAGTTAATTATTAAACTTACATTATAAGTAATCCCATTTTTCATTATAATGAGATCATCTAAGTTCAAATCAATATGTGTATAAGAGGATCACGAGCTTGTGGACTCGTGAACTAGTGAGTTTTTGGGAATGTCTCATGGGCCAATACGGTTCAAAGAGTCCAGCCACGAAACCACCAAGCGGGGAAGGGAAGGTGGTGGAGGACCTGAAACTTAACCGGTCAAGGAGGAGAGGCAAATCCAAGACGGGAATTACCCAGACTTGTCAAAGAGACAAGCTCCAGCCAAACTATGGAGATTTCAAGCCAAGCTAGAAGCACCGAAGACACGGGATCTAGGAGAGGGCCGACATTGATGGAGGAGAACCTCTCGTGACCTAATTCGTCGTCCTCAAGCAAGTTTCGGAGAGATAAAGAGGTCGCCGAAAGGTAGATTCTTGATTTTATCATGGTATCAAAGTTTTGGGTTCATATAAAACGGCTAGGTTCGATTCTTGATTTGTTCATTTTCAATGCATATATATATATATATATATAAGTTTTTTTTTACTGTTAAGCCCAAAGCACATCTTCAGAATACTCTGATATTTTTCTTCTCATTTGAGTGAATAAAACTTAAAGCTATTTGTCTAAAAAGATATAAAAGCCAAAGCTACTAATCAAAGAGCATCAAGACCTATAAAGGGTTTGATATATTCACTAAAAAAGAGTAGCATGCACGAGTTTCCATCTCTATCAGCAGATGCTCAACGTACATGACCCAGATGTAACCAAAAGCTATCACTCAGATGATTACAATATTACCAAATTTGCTATAAGAGCCATGAACGAGAATGGCATGTGGTTTTGTGTTTCCTCTTTTATGACATTGTCAAATGACTTCGACATATATCGAATCTACAAAAAGACATATATATCATTACTAACAAAGATATTTCCAATCAAAAAATGAATGGAGATCACAAGAAGCATCAAATGTGATCTAACAATCTCATGTGTTTTTAATAAGCATCGGATACTACGTACAATCTAGTGATTGATAAGATCTCTCTACATGACCTCGGACGGTACGGATGATTTCGAGGCCTTATACAATAATCGTTTTGAGGGCCTATTTAATCATCTTTTTATATCTATTTTTTTAATATATAATTAATTACTAATGCATGCAATTAAACAAATAAAACTCTTTTTCATTATGTATGAATTTATTTAATTTATATTTCATAAACAGTTAATCTATTTTATGTTTATTCTTCACTTAAATAATTTTTTTTTTTAGTTTTACAAAAAAAATCATATTTATTTTATAACTATTTGATAAATATATATGATATTTAGAAAAAAAAATATATGTGAGATTTTCAAGTTTCAGATTATTTTGAGACGTGCTGCAAAAAGTTAAAGCTCGAAAATCCAAAAAAAAAATCCTAAAATCCGAAAACATATCCGAAAATATCCAAAATACTTGAATTCGGTTTGGGTATACATCTATTTTGGTTCGGATTCGGCTTTGATTTTTTTGGGAGGTTCGGGTTCGATGTTGGGTATTTAGCTGATCTTATTATTATTATTTTTTATTTTTATTTTGGTGATGTTTATTATTTTGTTAGTAGTTAATAAATAAAGGTAAGGGAAGGGTCCAAAACCATGGTTAAAGCCCTTAGTCGTTTACCGTACGGATAGTAGCATGAAGACTTTTAGTACGGATCATGACTTAATTGGATTCTTTCACAATTGTGTACCATCTCTAAGACTTTATGTGGTTACTAAAAGAATTAGTCTCTCTTAGAGTATATATTCTTCCAACTGGCTTAACCCCACACCAAGCTTTTCTCCTCCTACTTATAAGGAGCTTTTGCTTCTTAGTTAACCAAAATACTCAAGCCATAAACACATCTTCCTCTTTCTTCTTCCTCCTAAGAAAAACCAGTTCAAAAGGCTCTTTTTCTTTTTCTTTTTATATCTATTCGTGAAATGGCTTCCAACTCCATGAGCTTATACGATTCTTGGACATTTAAGGAGAATAAGTTATTTGAAAGGGCATTGGCTACATATGACCAGGACACTCCTGACCGTTGGTATAACGTTGCTAGAGCAGTTGGTAACAAATCAGTTGAAGAAGTAAGACGACACTATGAGATCCTCGTTAGGGTTGTTGATGACATTGAGTCAGGGCGTTATCCCATTCCTACTTACCGTTCAAATGGAAACAACCACTAAAGAACTTATCGATAAGGTAAACAGAAACACAAGTTTTAATAACATTTATGTAAACAGAAATACAAGTTTTAATATTTCATGATGAAAAGCTTACATCCATCTTTTTATCTGTCTTTTAGTCAAGAAAAATCAAAGTCCCACATTATGATAGCAATGTCTCTTGTCTTCACCATTACAAAAACTACAGAGACATAAATAGTATAATCCCTTTCTCTTGATATAATTTAGTTTAATTATACTATAGCTTAACTCATTTGGACGTTCACTATCTTGCAGGGTCTTGTGAAGTCTACATGGTTCCAAGACCATTCTAAAATAAAATCTGAGCAAAAAAAATAAAATGTATTTACTTCTCTCTGTGTTACGATGATGTAAGAATCATCTACTTCTATGCTAATCTAAATAAAATCAGTGTGAGTTTCATATAGTACCAAGACTTGGACAGACTAGGTCGTATACCATAAGAAAAGTAATTAAATAACAAAAAAAAGGAAAAAAAAAGGGACGATTATAGACGTTTTAGAACATACTTTTGGTTCACGTTTGCACTCCATATCAATATTGTAATTTGATACGGACCATACCTTAACAAATCAAGAAACAGAAAAGATGAATTTTTAGTGGATCAATCAATGTCTGTATTTGGAGGAGGGAAACTTTTGCGGTCCAACTGTAATAGGGACCCAAACGAAAACCGAAAATTTGAGACCTCCTTTTAGAGAAAAAATCGAAAAAAATCTAAGTTTATGCGTTCAGTGGATTAAAACTAAAATACCCTAACTACTATACTACAAACATAATACTGTTTCAATTACAAAACCAAATTTCATACTTAGAAGGTTTTAAAATTTGGGACCAAAATTTTTTTAAAAAAAATCGGGTTCCTCAGCGATGGGTTATATATGCCACGGATCGGACGCATGTAATGTTATTTAAATATGAACGTGCTAAATTTGACACTGGTCATATTTTTAGATCTATTCTCATTTACATTTATGGTCCAAATTTATCAAAAAGTTACCATGATATTATTCAAAAGTCAAAAAGAGATGTCCCTTTTTCATATAATATACATCTTTTTTTTCTTTGTCAAATTTGATTCCATCGAGTATTATTATGTGTTTTGTGCCAACAATAAAATACTATTAATATACAAATATACGATCTGAAAGAAAAAAAAAAAAAGGAAAATAAATATATAGTTCATTCGGTAATATATTGTAGTCTGCCCATGATTCGTATATTCCACGTCGCAAAATTGTGACCCATATGAACCATGACGGAGAATTGGAATTATACATTTCAATATTAATATTTTCATACAGAATCTATTATCATTATAACTTAGTAATTATATGTATGGACACTATAAGCATATAAGTGTTTACATCATTTCAATCTTGTGAAAAGCCGTAAGAACTTTTCTTCAAAATTCGTATTCTCTTTTACACTTGACCCTAATTTGCGTCTATATTCATACTCTGATATCTCACACTCTCTTTAATTCTGTCCAAGCCTTAGGCTTTAACTATATATAGAAACGTAAAACGCCAGATCTTCTCATCAAAACATGAATCAGTACTCATATTTCCCCCCATATATATCTATACATGCGATAATAATGTATAAGAAACATTAGAAGTTGGATGTCTCCTAGAGTTCCTCTGAGCACTTCATTGGGAATGCAAATTTGGTTAATATGATGATTACCCACTGAAGTGTTTGGAGGAACTTTTGGACTCATTCTAACATATTTTTGCCTGTCAAGCCTAAAGATCATATAGTGTCATTTCCATTTTTTTTTAATTCATATTTTATATGTTTTGATATTTTTAACTGTTGTTTTACATAGTTATATATCATATCATATAACTACCCAATTTTTCATGTCTATATTTTTAATGTTTTAGTCATAGGGTCATGCTATAATTGTTTTATGTCTAACTTATGGTTGTATGAAAATGTTTTTATTGTGCTAATAGGCTGATGCATATAAAAACACATTTACTATCAATTTGAGTTGATTCGGTGTCTAGAATTATTACCTAAGTTTCTTCAATTCTTTCTTTCTTCAATATCCACGAAGTCCAACTCTATTTTTTTTTGGAACGAAACCCAAATCATATTAACGTTATTTTTTCCGAGGAAAACCCTCCCAAATAGCGACTCGAATTGGTGAACTTTGAGTTTTATCGATAGAGCTAATATTCTCTTATATCTTCTTTTTTTGTATGAACGTTAAATTTATTGCACACAAAAAAAAACCTGAAGTTGTTGTTTCTATAATGAATCTGAAATGATTAAGCCAAAAACATGAAATTTAAAAAAAATTAGAAGTTTTTTCGGGAAGAAGAGAACTAAGAAAACTTGAAGCCGTTGTCGTCTATAGGAAAGATCCATGTCAGAGACCAATCCTCCCGTACGCCTAGACGGAGCCTTGTTATCTTAGAGAGGAGGGAGAAAGAGGATGGTGATGAAGCTACCGGAGTGATGACAATAGCTAAGGCTGAGAAGAGAACCAAGTGGTGAGACAATCACTATATCTTGTGTCTCCAATATCCCTAATTGCACTGATATTATTCTGAACAGTCTTGTCAATAATTCGAATCAACAGTGTTGATGATGCTGCAGCTTGTCCATGGTTTCTTCCATTTTGTACCCTCTTATATCGATTCTTTCTTTTGCAAATTTGCAGTTTGATCTTTTGTAGTAGACTAATTTTAACTAGTTTATGAACACATTGATTTTCGACACATAATTGATAATTTGTCTAATTAAGTTTTTGCTTGATTACTACATTCAACGAGACTTGTAAATTGTAAGAATCAAACGTAAAAGCCTTGTCATTCATGCCTTTAGGCTTAGTTTAAGATGCAATTCCAAAAATTCCTCATACTAGGTAAATTCTTTTGAAAATACTTCCAACTTTTAAATCCACATGGTATTTTAATTTTTCTTATTCTTTCTAACATCAGTATTGCCAGATGCCTCATGAGTCTCTATAATAGGACATAGTAGAGATGTTTAGACTTGTTACTTGTCACGTACTTGCAAGTAATTAGAAACATGGACTTGATAGTTGACTTGCTTTATACGGATACTTGCTAAAACAAGTCGGGTACAAGGCAAATAACGAGTATTGAGCGGGTAACGGGTACTTGTGCCCATGCCTACGAGACTGGTTGGTGTTTGAGTATCGAGGGTCTTTCTCCATGTTTGAATTTAGATGGGTTTCTTGTATGAGGTAATTCTTCGATCTTCATCATGGCAAGAAAAACTATCCACACCAGCACATTGTATTTGACTCATTTGAACTCATACGTAATTATTTAGTTTATACGTGTTATAATACACGTCAAGGATCACACATTTAATGACCACATGCAAGGTGATTTAATAAAATGAGCACGACCAAACCATACACCATTGATAATATCTTGTTTGTCAGTCACACCATTGGTAATAAAACAGATAATCTAAACTAAAGGACCTCGAAAACATCAAGGTCTTTGTCTGTTTCTATCAAATTTAAAGTTATTTAAATTCAATCACTACTTCTCCACGTTTTATGATATTGTATAATACTAGTTTCAAACAGAACTTGCTTAGCATAAAAATTTAAGAGTACACATATATCATTATTGTGAATTTTTTTGATCGAAAATTGGTAGGAAATTTCCGAACAAACCAAAGAAAAAAATATCGTCGAAATTTCATCACAAATCAGATTCCTCTGATTATGCTCGTTTTTTGTCATGTGATGAAGTTGATCGGAAATTTATGATCAAAATCCATTTTTCGACCATCTGTAGCCGACCACCGAATTTGACCGGAAACGGCGATTTCCGACCAAAATTGATCATCGGAAAAGATGATTATTCTTGTAATGTCAGACTTTATAAATATATTTAGAAAGAAACTTGTAAATGGATCATTAGTAAAAATACAGAAGGATTTTCATTAATCATAAATATTAAAGGATCTCATGATACAAAGGCTACTATACAGCCAAGTCTGGACCCTCACATACAATTAATTTAAGATGCATACATACATACATAAAACCATAACATTATATAACATATATGAGTTGGCCTAATAATGACCTGAAACCCTAGCTATATCACATAACATATTAAGTAGAAGTAAACAGATCTGAAGATGGATCAATAGATGATTATTAATAGCTCTCAGATTAATTTAATAATCAAGCAAACTCCTAATGATAGCTGCTTCAGCACTGTTGTCATCAATGGAAGACAAGAGTTCCAACAAACGGTCACTTAGATCATCAACTTCTCTGTGTAAGTTCCTTATGTAGTTACAAGTCTCTTGTAATACCTTAGATGCTGAAACCTGTCCATTTATTTAAACAGAATATCTCATAAGTTAAAGTACAAAATCAATGATCATTAAGACACTCATGTGTTACTGTTTTTTTTACTTTCTTTGTATCACTTTCTCATCATTACCACTTCAATGTGCACAACGGTATAAACGGCCACTATTTATTGATCTTATTGCATAGCTATATATAGAATTATGTTGAGTATATATATAGGTAGAGAAGAGTAATTAATGAGGAGACATTGAAAGAACAAAAACGATATATGCATTAATGATACTTTATCTACGGTCACATGTGTATAATATATGGTTCCAATTCATTTCAACTTTCTAACGTCCATGTGCAGGCATAACTATACAAGTATACAAACAAATAACATGTATAGTATTTATATATATATGTGTGTATATATATATACAGAAAATATATATACATATGTTAAGCGAATCGAAAATATATTTGAATGGAAGATGTTAAGAGAATCGAAAATGTATATGAACAGATGGTAAAAATGATTCATCGTGATTATCAAAACAAAAAAATAATCTAGAAGGTTACGAAAATTCTGCTAACAAGACTTTGAAGTGTATACCTTGTCAGAACGACGGCGGCGGAGTTCAGGGATGAGGTGTTGGAGCTTAGAAACAAGATCAGAAATTTGATCATCAGAGATTCTTGAGGTTCCTGATTGTCTTGAACGTGATGATCTTCTGCTCGACATCTTTTTGTTAGGAGAATCAAAGATGTATTGGAAGATAGATATGAGAGAAGATAGAAAGGATATGTAGTAAATGTGTCAGAGACAATGAGAGTGGAGAAGAAGTGTTGAAGAGGGAAGAGCAAAGTGGATGTGTTTTTATAATGCGAATTTATGAAGAAAGAGAAGTAGAAGAAGAAGAGACAAGTGCATGGAAGGAGGGTGTGGGTATTGTTTCTATAAATAAGAATATGTTTAGCTATCAAATATTTATTGTTATTTGTTTTCAGTTTTTTTCAATATCGATTAGTACAAAAAAGATACTGTTTATTTTGGGTAAGCTTCTTAACTTACTTTCTTATGAGACCAACATCTTGATGTTACATCTATAAAACTAAACCACGTTTACTTATTTTTTCTTATATCTGTTCCACTTAACCTTCTTTCTATCTAGCTATTCACATGGGGTAGTATCTACATCAACTTAAACCACCATTACTAGAAATTCAAGTCCCTATGTTTCCTTTATCTCAATATTGATCACATATGTAACCAATATATGTATAAGAGTTTAAGTATTCAGAAGTAACTCCATATCATATGCAATCTTCAAATAGCTCTTTCAGGCTACTAGTCTTATTGATTATATTTATAATGAAGTATTTAACAAAAAGTTACTAATAATTTATCATATTATGTCATACGACGATCATATTAAAATCATATCGGAAAGTTAAAGGGACTAACACTAATATATAAAGGATATGAGCCAAAATACTCATAGTCAATTGGTTTTGGGTTGGAAGTCCAGAGCCCAAACCCAAATAGAGTTGCCCAAATGGGTTTATTGTCGATTCAAAAAGTGGGATTGGGTTCGAGATGCACCAAAAGAGATTCCATCATCTCGAGGGGGCGTGTTAGAATCTCACCTCGGAAACTTAAAGAGACTAACACTAATATATAAAGGATATGAACCAATATACTCATTGCCAATTTGTTTTGAGTTGGAAGCGCATGATCCCATAGTCATATGGTAGAGGTATCCAGATTATGGGCTATGACTAGGTATCGGCAACAAAACCATAACACAAAAAAAAAAAACAATTCAGACTTAAAGTAAGTGATTTTATTTCGTTATAAACCCAAAATTCAAACTCATTAACCCATCAGTTTTTCTTTGTATAGTTAAATAAACACTGATCTAAATTGTATAGTTAAGTCCACGGCGCTACATGCTACAAAGACTTCCAAAATGGGGCCTAGTAGAATCAATACATTGCAACATTTTTGGCTCTACGCATATCCAAGTATAATAAACAAAGAAATGAAAATAACAAGGGAAAATGATAGAGGACCATAGAAAGGAGAAGAAGGGGATCAAGTGGGGTTTTGTAATGACAAAATGTGTGTGTTTATTGCCAAACTAAACTGTCCCTCTTTGCCTTCTTTCTATCAGTCTCACCATTGTATCCCCACGTTATATCCATTACTTCCTTGTCCCTTTTATTTAATCCCTTATTTCTTTGTACTACTTTTTTATTCTTATTTCAAATTTTTATTTGTTATTAATATTTTGTTGACAAAACATTTTTTGGTTGTAATTTCTGGATGTCGGAATTGAATTATCGTGGTGTCTATACATAGATACTAAAACTATCTTTCTAACAATATATTAAATGTAATTTAGATACATAGATAAAAAAACATATAAAAGCTGCAAAATTTTAGACGTTTTATACAACAGTCATATTGTAAATTAATCGATAATGTTCGGATTATGAAGCAGTTAAAACAACAATCTTGAGGAATCTTAATTAGCTACATGACATAGTACTTATACCTAAAATTAATTTAGAGATTATTTTTTAAACTGCCTAGAGCATCATTCTCTTGTTGACTTGTCATTATTGTCCTCGATTTATCAAATATACCACTAACAGAAACGCGCTTCTCTGTTATGATTGAATTGAGTAGCCAAAAATAACCTCGTGAGTAACCTCGTGAGGACATGCTTGTGACACGTGAAGAACCGCGATTGGGACACGTAACGTTTCTGTCTTCATAAAAAAACCATGAGAAGACGAAAATGACTTCATAGATTACTATCCTTGTCACGGGTGTGGTATTTCTGTTAATAGCAATGAATAAATGGCAAAAATATAAGGACGGCAACAAAAAAAATGGCAATATATCTAATTGATTCATTAATTTAACCACTATGGTTACTATACATATGAACAAGAACATGCAATTGGGAGCCATTTGGATATGATGAAATGCCAAAAGAAAACCTATTGAAATTTGATATAGATCATAAGACAATATGATTCGTCCAAGCTAAGTCAGAATTAAAAGGAAACTTGAGGGTTTTAATTGGAATAAGAAGCTGATGAGAGAATAATGGGGTTAGTTCGTGAGACAACATGCAAATGGCTTTAAATGAGACCTACCCTTACACACAGTCCGAGATCAGTAGCTTTCCTACTAATTAGGAACCATCCTAACTCTTAATTTCATGCCATTTGCCCTCACTTAAATTATACTCTCATTTTTTTTTGTCTGTATCATTAAAACCCATTGTTTTTAGTCCTTTTTTCTGTTCTATATATTTATAAAAATTCGAAAGAATATGCCTAAGACTTCTACTAACTAACTACGACCTGTTCTAAATAGAATGGTGGTTCGTACGAATCATGACTCTTCTAACATAATTCTTTTTTAAAGGAAGATTCTTACGAAGTCAAATATAATAATACACAATTGATATTAAAAAATGATAAAAATAATCGAGCTTATGTTAGTGTAGTAATTTTTTTAAAAAAAAAAAAAAGATAGTGTAGTAATTTTAAATTGCTTATCTATTATTTTATAACATCATAAATATAAGTAAAGTGTATTTTTCCGATCACGATTGGAATAACTTATTTCCGACCATTTTCCGATATGTATATTTTGTATTGGTTTTGGTCGTATGGGTCAAAAGGTTAAAAAACGATGGAGGAGCCAAACATTGTCGACGGTCAAAGACATATAACGTTAAAACCAACCCATCCCTGAGGTTTAAAAACATGGCATGTGTTGCTCGCAATCTCTGTTTTTTTTCTTACTATTTAGAAGAAGACAAAATAGTCATAAAACATTATTTTAATGATGAAAAATATATTCAATTATTTGATGAACAGTGTAAAATATGATGTTCTATACAACGTTCTAGAAGATGATTGCCTAATTTTGTTTAACTATTATTAATAAACTAGTTAATTATTGCACCAATACGTGTGTGTGTGTGTTCTGATCCACATATCATTAGTTTGAATGTAGGTAGGATCACGATTCCTCTAGATCGAATCCAATTGCGTTATATACTTCTTTTTTTGTTAAAAAGCGTTATGATTTCTCGACATAATGAAATCTTGTTAATTAATTAGTATATACTTGGGTTAAAATGAAATCTAAGATAATAATTGATCTCTCCAAATGAAATGATTTCTAGACATATTATAAAATTAAATACAAACAAAATGTTATCTGGAGGTACAATGTATTAATTTTGTATTTAGCCATAACTACTAATGTGGCCAATACTTCATTACAAATACGTAAATAAATAAATAAAAATGAAGATTGTAACTTTCGTTCGAGGTTGAATATCATGAATAACATCTCATAAAATAAAAATACACTAATTTGTAATCAAGCCACACTAAAATGTATGTTAATACACTAATCCTAGTTAATCGTTTAGCTCAATTAACCGGTGTGGTTAACTCAATTTTGCAGGAACAATAACTTCATGTGAACAAAAAACCAGTTCATTCAACTGTGAACCTCAAAATGCATTGGTAAAACTTAAAACAATCAACTTTTTTTTTTCGGTCAATCCATCAACTTCTATATGATTATGATTCATAAAGTGAATATGTGAATCCAAATGACTTGTCAGATCTTGATTTTGTTTTATGTAATAGACAATGTAATTGTATATGTAAGTTGCAACCATTGGGCCCGGCCTACTACACTAGAACTGTGTGGGTAACCCTCA
The DNA here is from genome assembly GCA_036630335.1 of Physaria fendleri. Taxonomy (NCBI): domain Eukaryota; kingdom Viridiplantae; phylum Streptophyta; class Magnoliopsida; order Brassicales; family Brassicaceae; genus Physaria; species Physaria fendleri. Next base: position 32,991,534 of record CM071717.1, read on the forward strand.
AGTTGTGACACCACTACAATTTGAATTCCCCAACACAAACCTATAGGTTCTATTTGGGATCTACCCCTAAACAACGGACATAGAAAGCCATCTCCATTAATGCAGATGGGCAAGCAATGTTTGGATCAACATTATCAGACAAAAAAAACAGAGAAAAACAAGTTAAGAGACAAAAGTGAGGAAGAAGGAAGAGACAAAAAGTCAACGGAAAATGAGAAGACTAATAGTGTGAATTGAGAGACATGCCTAGTTTTTATTGGATAGAGAGATAAGAAGGAGACAAAGCAAAGCACATGGTGTTGTTTACTTATTTCATTAGTTCAGAGTTTTGACTATTTGGTGCTCAGAACTTGGGATTTTTGTCCCTGTGAACTCAGATTTTGCAGACAATGAAGTAAACAGACCATGATTCAATGTCTTCTCAACCTTTTACACTGTGTAACTACACTCTGTTGTCACATTTGCTTAACACTCAAGACTAGTGAATCTGTCTAGCATTATGGTATTTTTTTAACAGCAAAGATAACAAAGATGTCTTCTTTTCTAATTTTGTGTTACCTGGCGTGTTAGGCTTTGTTGGACAGTTCAAATGGACTCACTGGAAGCACTTCAACCTCTGCCAAAACACAAAGGGTCACAAATGTTAAGATAAATGTTAAGATACTTGAAGCCTTCTTTTCAGGACAGATCACTCCTCGTCACAGCTCTCCATTTTATTGTTTGAAAACAAGATTAGAAGTATCAAACCAGTGAATTTGGTATAAAGGATCTCTAAATGTCTGCTTTAGAATACTAATAACAGATTCTTAATTGCCAGCATAAATTTTATGATGAACTCAAAACAGAACCAATCGTTCAAAAGACTAGATCCTGAGTCTAATCACCTAAGATGACCTAATTTAAAGCATATCACTAAACTCTATACCTTCCCATGGAAAGAGTACCTCTAACATGCTTGACATCACTAAACTCTCCCACAATTTTCTTCTCAGCTTCTTTTCTTTGTTCCTCATTCGTACGGGCTAAACGTCCATTAGCAACATCTGCAACTTGAGCAACAACGCCTTTATCAACCTGCAAAAATCAACTCACTCTTGGTCAATGATGCAAGATCAAATCCAAAGCTCAAGTCTTCTGGAAGTCACATTACCCGGAAGAAATGATTAGTGTTGTAGCCTCCTACATGGGCAAGATTAGATGTGATCCACTGTTTTGGTGCAACGATGGGATAGAATCCGAATTCTATACCCCCCATAACTATTCTTTATACAATTTCGAATTCGATGAAGGAACAAACAATAAGGCCGATAATCTTGTGGGCTATGTCGGTTTGTGGGGTGAGCATAAACAAGAACTAGAACACAAGAGGTAACAATATGATTAAGCTCCTTGATGAAATGAAAACGAAACAAGTCTTTCATATAACACTTATCCACGGACAATAGAACCGTAAGAGGATAGTTTGCAACTGTTATCAACGTAAAACAAGACAAAAGACCGAACATCAGAATATCGAATCCAGATCGACAAGTCATCTGCATCATTGTGCACCAGCTGACAAGAACGCACTTCCGGGCTGACGGTTAGCTAATGGACCATGGCAAGAAAGAAACTTGGCGTTCACACCATCAGGGACAATCCTCTTCTCTTGCCTTAGCTTTGTGTAGTCAGCACGGTTAAACTTGGTGAATCCCCTGAAAATTTTCCAAACTCGAACATCAACAAGAAGCCTTTTACAAAACAAAAGGTAAGTAAGGAAACAGAATTGTACCATTTCCTGCTAACAATGATCTTTTGACGACCAGGGAACTTAAACTTAGCACGTCGAAGAGCTTCCTGAGCATGATGTCCATGAGCGTCTTTGCATCGAACAGATAGAAGAACCTGTCCAATAGCAACTCTAGCACAAGTACCAAGAGCCTTACCAAAGGCACCTCGCATACCAGTCTGAAGCCTATCAGCTCCAGCACAAGAAAGCATCTTGTTGATCCTAAGAACATGGAAAGGATGAACCCTAATACGTAGATGGAAAGCATCTTTTCCAGCAGATTTCACCATGTACTTATTACAAGCAATACGTGCAGCTTCAAGAGCTTCACTTGAAACATTTTCTTTTTCCCATGAAACCAAATGAACACAGTAAGGGAATTCATCAACTCCTTTTTTCTTCATACCAACATCGTAAATCCTGATCTTAGGATCAGGAACTCCACGGCAATATCTGGATTTAGGGTATGGCTTTCCCTTAATTTGACGATAACATCTCGCAGGTCCTACAAATTTCATACAATTTATTAATCTTCAATAGCAAACTGAATCATTTCTGAGATGAAAATCAAACAAAAGACTAATCCACATAGCTTAAGCCAATCTAATAATCGATTTGAGTTATTATTCAACCAAATTCGTAAAAATCCATTTCTGAAACTAACCCTAGCAAGCAAAAGCACCAATCCAATGTAAATTCTCAATTTAAGCAAATCCAATATACGATTCCGATTATTATACAATCCCAAAGAACTTCAATTTTCAGTACAAACATAGACTTACACAAATCAAATATACAAAGGATCTACATATCAATTAAAAACGATTACATTCAGAACAAAGAACAGATAAAGATATAATTTAGCAATTTACGTACTTCGCCCCATTACGCTGGTTGTGATTGTGATTAGAACCCTAGAAATGAACTTGATGACGGCGTAACAATTTTGTAGGAGGAACAAAGAACCCTGATTCTTTCGTCTTCCATATGTGACTTGCTTAAAGCCCATTAAGGAATTAAGGCCCAAGTCAGCTTTTGAAGCTAAAAAGTACCGAAATCGCAAAATTTAACCTTACATTTAATGGTTTAGAAGAGACTCGATCCTGGGATGTTGGAAAAAAAAATTAATAGAACCACTAGACCAAAAATATTCTTAAAAAGAAAATACTAAAATAATGGGGCTGGAAATATTGATATTTTTCTTCTTTAATTTTTCATTATTATTACCTATCATTTCCCACTTTTTTATTTTTTCCCCCAAATCTATTCACGGAAGCCAAGGATACATTCCAAGCCCTAATCCGTCTTTCTTCTCCTGTGATTTTCCGATTCCTCGATCCACCTGATTTTGTTTTTGTAACCTATTTCATGATTTTATATATTGTTTATTTTCGCTGTGTTTTTTCTTGGGATTTTAGATTGATTTGAGTTGATTTGCTTGGATTTAGGTTTGATTTTTTCATCGCTCGGTTCAATTAAACATGAGTAATCAGAAGAAGAGGAATTTTCAGATAGAGGCGTTTAAGCATCGAGTCGTTGTGGATCCTAAATATGCTGATAAAACCTGGCAGATTCTTGAGCGTGCGATCCATCAGATTTACAATCAAGATGCGAGCGGTCTCAGTTTCGAAGAGCTTTACAGGTCGCTTTATTTTTTTTTGCTCTCTTGAATCCTGTACAAGTCGTTAATGCGTAGATATCTATCAATTTCTTTGACTATAGCTTGAACTTTTGGATTTGTTGCGTTTTTGGATTTGCTATGTGAAGTTCTTTGCCATTTTGCTATATTGAATTGTTGTGTATATTGACTCAGAAATGCGTACAACATGGTCCTGCATAAGTTTGGTGAGAAGCTTTATACTGGGTTTATTGCTACTATGACTTCTTATTGCTACTATGACTTCTCATCTCAAAGAGAAGTCCAAGCTGATTGAGGCAGCACAGGGAGGATCATTTCTAGAAGAGCTCAATAAGAAATGGAATGAGCACAACAAAGCTTTAGAAATGATACGTGACATTCTCATGTACATGGATAGAACTTACATTGAGAGCAACAAAAAGACCCATGTTCATCCGATGGGGCTTAACTTATGGAGGGATAATGTAGTGCGTTACAATAAAATACATACAAGACTTCTAAGCACCCTTCTTGATCTAGTGCATAAGGAACGGACTGGTGAGGTCATAGACAGGGTGTTGATGAGGAATGTGATTAAGATGTTTATGGACTTCATAGACAGGGTGTTGATGAGGAATGTGATTAAGATGTTTATGGACTTGGGTGAATCTGTGTATCAGGAGGATTTTGAGAAGCCGTTTTTGGAAGCTTCTTCTGAGTTTTATAAGGTTGAGTCTCAGGAGTTTATTGAACTATGTGATTGTGGGGACTACATTAAGAAAGCTGAAAAACGCTTAACCGAAGAAATAGATAGAGTATCACACTACTTGGATGCCAAGAGTGAAGAGAAGATTACTAGCGTGGTTGAGAAAGAGATGATTGCCAACCACATGCAGAGACTGGTTCACATGGAGAATTCAGGTTTGGTTAATATGCTTATGAATGACAAGTATGAGGATTTGGGTAGAATGTACAACTTGTTCCACAGGGTTACCAACGGTCTTGTTACTGTCCGAGATGTTATGACTTCGCATCTGAGGGAGATGGGAAAGCAATTGGTTACTGATCCAGAGAAGACAAAGGACCCTGTGGAATATGTACAGCGTCTATTGGATGAGCGGGATAAATATGACAAGATTATCACCACCTCTTTTGGCAATGATAAAACATTTCAGAATGCGTTGAATTCTTCATTCGAGTATTTCATCAACTTGAATGCTCGTTCTCCCGAGTTCATCTCCCTGTTTGTTGATGACAAGCTACGAAAAGGAATTAAGGGTAGCACTGATGTGGACGTGGAGGTTATCCTTGATAAAGTAATGATGCTGTTCCGCTACTTACAAGAAAAAGATGTGTTTGAGAAGTATTACAAGCAGCATTTGGCTAAAAGGCTTCTCTCAGGCAAAACTGTGTCAGACGACGCAGAGAGGAGCTTAATAGTGAAACTAAAGACAGAATGTGGCTATCAGTTCACTTCAAAATTGGAAGGCATGTTCACTGACATGAAGACTTCAGAGGACACAATGCGCGGGTTTTATGGTAGTCACCCTGAGCTTTCAGAAGGACCAACACTTATTGTTCAGGTTCTTACAACTGGTTCTTGGCCCACACAGCCTGCAGTACCGTGTAATCTCCCAGCTGAAGTTTCAGTTCTCTGTGAAAAGTTCCGCTCTTACTACCTTGGAACCCATACTGGTAGAAGATTGTCCTGGCAAACAAACATGGGCACAGCAGATATCAAAGCCGTCTTCGGAAAAGGTCAGAAACATGAACTAAACGTGTCAACTTTCCAAATGTGTGTTCTCATGCTGTTCAACAACTCTGATCGACTCAGCTACAAAGAGATCGAACAAGCTACCGAAATCCCAGCACCAGATCTTAAACGTTGCTTGCAGTCGCTTGCGTGTGTAAAAGGCAAAAACGTCATAAAGAAAGAACCCATGAGCAAAGACATAGGAGAGGATGATTCGTTTGTAGTGAACGACAAGTTCACCAGCAAGTTTTACAAAGTCAAGATAGGAACCGTAGTGGCCCAAAAGGAAACAGAACCAGAGAAGCAAGAGACGAGACAGAGAGTGGAAGAAGATAGGAAACCTCAGATTGAAGCAGCTATTGTGAGGATAATGAAGTCGAGGAAAATACTGGACCATAACAACATAATCACAGAGGTGACCAAGCAGTTGCAACCACGATTCTTGGCTAACCCATCGGAGATAAAGAAGAGAATCGAGTCACTCATTGAACGGGAGTTCTTGGAACGGGATAGTACGGACCGGAAACTTTACCGCTATCTAGCCTAATAAGCTGAATACCGCAACGAAGATGAACAAAAAAAAAAAAAGCTTCTGAACTTCTTATCTGTTTCTTTGCTTTATTTCTTGTTGATGTAAAAGCTTCTACGGTAGTCTGGTAAGAACGAACAAACACTATGCTGCTGCCGTTAGTCGAATATACATTTGTTTTCTTTTTCGTCGTCTTTGGTCGGATACTGTTATATTACAATTTACGACATGCGATTCAGGTGTTGATTAAGTTTATAACTAACTGATCCATAACCATAATTCATAAATCTGAGGATAAACGAAACTTTAGAAAATTTTATGAATTACCCTAACTAACTGAATCTTTTCAACCGTACAAATTAGCCTAATGTTATTTTAAAATTAGTAAAACATATAGAAAAATACACTTAAGTATACGAAAAATCTTTAAAGAAAAAAAAATCCCAGAATGCAAAATTTAAATTTTTGAAGATTTCGGTTCTATTTGGAACAAATTTTCATTTTTTCCAAAATCTGAAATAACCATAACCCGTAAAACTCTAACCGAGCCGATCGTGTTTAGAACGTTATGGGCCGGACTGGGCCTTTATTCTAGGCCCATTTATAAGTAGACTAAAATTTCAAGCGCGGCTAAAATTTCAGTCATCAAACAATACCCGCCAAACTTCCTTTTCTAGCCAAACGGTGGCATCGTCTTCTTTATAGCGTATCGGTTCCATGGACATTTCTCAAAAATCCTTTCACTGTGACTTCGATTCTTTGTCTCAACAACCTCAAGAAACAAGGATATGGATACTTCCAATATAGCCAGGAAGCTTGGTCTCGCTGAAAACAAGGTTTTGATTCGAAAAGCTGCAGAGATTCGTCGTCTTTGTGATGCTCAATTCGATTCATCTATCATCGGCGTCGTAAGGATTCGATTTTACACCCACATTTCTTCGATTTTGGTTTTGATTTATTTTTAATTCGGAGTTTGTTTTTTTAGGGTGAAATCTGTAAAGCTGTGATATGCCTGGAGATTGCAGCATCTAGGTAAATTTTCTGATTAATTATATAAAAATTTTGATTTTTTAATGGGTGATTGCAATGGATTGCTTACTCAATTCGACTCGAATCGAATCTATTCCAGATTGCAGATTATTTTTGATAGACAAGCAGCGATTAAGTTGAGTGGTATGTCAGAAAAGGCTTACTCTAGATCATTCAATAGCCTTCAAAACGTTATTGGAATCAAGTGAGTTTATTTAATTTCCCAATCTTCTTCTTCTTGTTTAATGGATCTTGGATCGTTGGAGTTATCTTTGATTAATGTGTTTTAATTAACATTTCAGAATTAAGCTCAATATAAGAGAACTGGCTGTTCAATTTGGCTGCGTTCGGATAATCAAATCTGTGCAAAATCTTCTGTCTTCGTAAGCCCTTCTTTTGCCTTTTGTAGGCGTTCGGATAATCAAATCTGTGCAAAATCTTCTGTCTTCGTAAGCCCTTCTTTTGCCTTTTGTAGCATCTCTTTAGATTGATTTTTTGTTCATGTTTATTGAAATCAATTTGCTTTGATGCTCCTTGTTGCTCTATAGGTTTAAGGAGAGGTTTCTTGAGTCATTACCAGCATCAAGAAGGGCAAATGCTGACTTCAGTAGACCTGTTTTTACAGCGGTTGCTTTCTATTTGTGTGCTAAAAAGCAAAAGGTAATACTTAAATTCATTTCCTTTTTGATGGATGTTCAGATACTTTTGAATTGCTTGACGTTTTTTCTGAATCTAAGCCTGTTAATTATTTTGCAGCTTAAGGTAGATAAGCTTAGATTGATTGAGGTTTGTGGAACATCTGAGTCTGAGTTTGCTTGCGTGAGTGACATTGTTATTTCATTCACACACTCTTTTCTTTAATGGGTGGTTTGGTTTACCCAAGTACTGATTTAGAGCTATATTGATTCATGAAACAGGTCTCTACCTCCATGACAAACCTTTGCTTTGACTCTGTTGGGATCTCAAAGGAAAAGAAAGATGCAAAAGATGTAAAAGGAAACAGAGGTATGGTTGATGATTTGTCTTTGGACAAAACCATTCTTTCATGTCTTATGTTCACTACTTATCTTGAACAGAATAAGGATTGATTTGTCTTTGGACAAAACCATTCTTTCATGTCTTATGTTCACTACTTATCTTGAACAGAATAAGTGATTATATGCAAATTTTCTCAGATTTGCTTGATGTGTTACCTGGAAAGAGGAGATTAGAAGATGGTGGATATTCATCAGATGATGAGGTACTTTCTTGGCAACTACTTGTTTGGAATATCTCTCTGCCTATGTTTGATTATCAATCTTACATACTTGTAACCATTGCTGATTCACACGACATCTGAATTGGAACTTATGCAGTCTTCATGTTACAAAAGACACAAGAAGATGGAGGCAGCTAAATATGAGGACTGGAAATCTACAGTTGTTAATTCTATCAAGCAGAACACAGATAAAGGTACTTTACATTTCCCATATAACTTGCAAGACTTGATTCAGTTATGTTTTCTTTGTTACTTATGTTGTTGGGTCTTGTGTTTTTTTCAGTACCTAAGAGAGCTATACAGACTAGTCTCAGTTTCCCAAAGAAGTCTGAAGAAACAAAAGAGTTGAAGAATGATTCATAGCATCGCAACACCTTTCAAACTCAGGATCAAATTCAATTTTTCTTGTTATCTTCTTCACATGAATTATGTTAGATTGGGAAACAAAAGTATAAACTGTTCATTAATGATAGCTCTATCATATCAATCAAAATGTATGTAAGGTTACACTGGAAATGAAGAAACTTTCAGTGAGTCGATGTGGAGTTAGTGACCCAATACTGCTTCACAGCAATCAAAACCTTCTCTGGAACTAAAGGACCATCTTCATGATCAACAAGCTTTGAATCCCATCTCATTTCCAGCTATGATTCTCTTTACCTTGATTAATGTATCCACATTGTCTCGTATTATAACTGCTCCTTCTGGACGGAGAATTCGATCCATCTCCAGAAGAATGTCATCTACATTGCACCTAAAAGAGTTTTGGATTCACATATTAGCAATCTCAAAACAAAACCTTTATGGTTAACCAAAAAGATACATACTTGTTCTTGTACAGGCTAAAGAGGTAATTCGCGTGGATTAGATCATATGTTCTTGGGTATGTAGAGAAAGCCTCACACCTGAAAACCATTAACACCAGATCTCAGAGTTTCTCAAACCAGAAACAAGGAGATTTCAGAAGTTTTGAGAAGATGAGGGAACTATTTTTAACTTACCAGTCATGGTAGATACCGATAAGTCCTCGTTCATATACAACTCCAAGTCTATTCTTTTCAGCTATTGTGGGAACAACATTCATAACCCATAACTTTTGAGATTCAAGAGCAGCAGCAAATCCACCAAACCCTGCATTCATGTCCATGATGTTACGGTATCTTCCTGTGTCAAGAATACTGTTGATTCTTTTGTAAGCTTTCACATGTTTTTGCCATTGTCGGTTATCGTCTTCATAGGCATCAATAGTAACACCAGAGATCGAACCGCTGGAAATTCTAGGTGGCACTGCATTGCCTATCTGGGAAAACTTGAAGTTCTCCTCCAGCTACTTCATTTGAGCTACTTGTCTCAGGATATGGTGTAATACATGCCTCCATTTTCTTGTACCTAGCGAAGATGGATCAGTTAAAGCCTAAACTATACATTACAATGTTGATTAGGTATAACAAATGCTCCATACCAGACATCATCTGTATCAACAGTTTTGCAGAAATTGGCTCTAGGATCATCTTGTCTTGAACGACATGCCTCATCATTGAATCTCTTCTGCCAGATAGCGATTTCGCCATGTTCATACTTCTTCTCCCAACAAAGAAGTTTAGCAACTTCCTCAATCTTTCTTTGTTCCTCTTGAAGCTCTTCCTTGGGACGTTGCCATGCCTTGTAATTGATTTTCCAGTTTATTGGAGGATCAGACATAATCCAGTAGCCACCGGGTCTAAGAACACGGTCAACTTCCATCAAATACATCCCATCTGTTACAACACAAATACAGCACTGAGACTACGTGATCAATTTTTTTAGACAAAAGCAAATAACGATCGAAAATTGTTCTAACCATTTGCTCCCCATGGAATCAAACACCGAGAGCAATGAGCCATGTCGAAATCTCGAGTAGGATATGGCAACTTTATGGTGCCAAGAACACCAATAACAGCAGGAACACCTCTCTCTAAAGCAATTGTACTTGAGCCTCGTGGGAATCTCGTGGAGCAAAAGACATTGCCCGCACGTTTCTGCGCATAAGTATGCTCCCCAACTTGCAACCTACAAGAACATTTCAATTTAGTTCCACCATGTCACTAATGAAGAATATCAAACACAATAAGACAATCAAAGATAAGACATTACCCCACAGCCAGTGTCCAAAGCAGTCCTAACAGTTCCATTCTCCATAGGTATAACAGAAGCAAGCTGATCAATATACTTATCAGCACCTTGAGGGAACTGAGTTCCACCACCAGGGAATCTAAATACATCACCTTCATACTGAATCCAATTCTGAATAGCCTTCTAAACAGTCAACGCTTTATACGGCGCATTAGCATAAGGCACATAATCTCTACTCTTAGGCCACGAAAATGGTGTCACATATCCCTTAGGAGCTGGTATAAGACAATGCAATTTCTCTTTCTCAGGAGCACAATGCCTTTGTCGATGAATCATACTATCTCTCGAGAAAGTCATGGCACGCCTCTGATCTTGACATGGAGTATAATCCGTATAACGAGCATCACATGGCTCAAAAGCTTTAACCTTTGCTGATTCAGATGCACTAGCAATACTAGATTCACCTGCGTGATGAGTCTCAAAATTCAAACTTGGAACTATATTGCAATCAGCTCCACTTTTTGTCATCTCTAGAGCAATGCTATCTCCTTTACACCAAACCCACTTCTTTGCCATGCTCCCAAAATGTAAAAGAAGCAACATAAACTGAAGACAAGGAAGATCTGAACAGAGCTTCTGGTTTTACCATCTGCTGAACTAGACTTCAATGCCATGATTGATCTAACAAATAAAAGTTATAAACTTATAATGAGGCTCCAAACTAAATCAATAAGCACAAAAGGTTGAAGCTTTAGGTTTCAATCAGTAAATAGAGACCTAAGAAGGACAGATCGAAATTAATAAAAGAAGACTCACAGAATCTCAAATCCAATGAGATTATCAAACTAGATCATGTAGCAAGCTACACCAACACTACTCTTTAGTTTGAAACTTATAACCTGTATGAACAACCATCTTCTCCCAGAAAAACTTAATTACAAGAAGGTTTGTATAAAATCTCAAAAGCCTTCTGCTTCCTTACATTTACAAATATTATATGAAAACTCAACTTAACTACAGAACATTTTGACCGGAGAGAATTTTACGGTGAGACAAGCATGATCTGATAGATTGTAATTTTCCGGCCACATTCCTTTCTCTGCTTCTTCCGGAAACAAAACCGCTTTTTTCACTTTCAATCCTATTGTTTCTTCTTCTTCTTCTTTCTTACTCTCTATCTCACTTTCTTTGCAGTTTTCAGGTTTGTTTACCGTCATGTTCCAAATTTTCTGACATAACAATGCGTGATTCGTTTATAAATATTCATTCGAGGTCTCTTACTGGTTTTATTATATGAATTTTACCTTAAGTTCTTCGTAGTCGAAGACACCATTTCCATCAAGATCAGCTCGAGCCCATAGCTCTTTTGTTTCTTGGAAGCTAAGTCCATGTGGTATACCCGTTAGATTTACCTGCCACAATATTACTCATCCCCATTCTTAGTTGAACAAAGCTTAAGAATCCGAAAGAACTTTATGTGAATTTTATCTATTATTATGATTAAGTCTCTAGATGATCCCAAAAGTCAAAACTCCAATTAGAATTTGTGAAGTTAAACTCTTTGTTTCTTTTTGGCAGCAATTGTGGATGATTAAGGTATTTCTAGGCTCTTTTCTATTCTTAAAGAAACTAAACTGACCTTTTGAAGTGCTTGGCAAAATCCAGTGTAGGTCAGTGAATCACTGTCATTTTTTCCTCCAAGAAAAGAAAAGGCATCGTCATCAGCTATGGAAGCTTTGCGAAGTTGATACTGGAAGAACCATCAAGAAAAATCCGAATTAAACAAATAGGACACAAAAATATCAGTTGAGGAAAAAGAAAATCAGGAAGAATAAGACATGAGATAACTGGAAAAGCATGTGGTTACACTCACAAACAAACGTGGTATGGTCATTTAACATTTTATACAGGTACAGTGATTAATATCTTAGTTTCTGAATATCTCACCTTGATAATGCTGAAAACAGCTTCCACCCAGCTTGTTCTCAATGGCTTCCTTGAATTGTTAGGGTTACACAGCCATATGAAATCAACTCCGCATATGTTTCCCCTGTGGTTTCTGTGGCTAACCCACTGAAGAAAAAGTACAGAAAAAGACGTTAAAGATATGCCTTTTACACGTGAATTGAGTTTTAATAACATGAGACAGGAGAGAAAAAGTTTGCAAGAGATATCTACCCTATGAGCATCACTATCAGTATACTGGTGAGCATCATCATATGATGATATAAACCCTTGAGATCTCAAAAATTTGTAGACGTGCCCGCGCTTGCTTCCATTCCAGTCACTGAAAATACACATAATTCGAAAGTTTGTGAATATATTGACTAGGGGAGGAACATAATCTCAAGAGAGTAAAGACCAGAAGCTAACCCGCAAAGAATAATGGGTATGTTATTAAGTTTATATTGCTTTTGATAAGCTTCCAGATATTCAAGGATTTTGTAAACCTGTTTAGAGAAGAAGAGACAACCAAATTAAACAATTACAAGATACAAGGGGAATGGTCTCAAAAAGTAAAATGCTAATACGGATGACCAACCTGATGCAATCTTGCAATAGACAAACTAGAGTCATGAGGAAACAACAGGTGAGTGTTCACTATAATAACTTCTTGTTGAATGTCTTGCTTCCCATTAGGCGGGAAAGGAATAACTGATTTGACATGTAAGAGCTGAGCAACACGGTCTCCAAAATCGTTGAAGAGCAGCTCCCGGTAATTTACAACATTAAAATAGTCCTTATGGATGGCAGTTAAAAGACCTGTAAGAAAGATATCCAAGACCACAAATGAGACATCGAAGAAGGAAAAGCAACCTATAGAGTTCACTTTGAACTTTCTACTCCATTTATCAAAAAGTCATTGACAATAAGATTGCCGCTTACAATCATAAACAAAACCCCAAAGATTTTGAACTATCCTTCTCCATTCCCTCTTGTCTATTCCATCTCTAGCAACAGTGAACCTCTCAAGTTTCTAATAACTTTTGACAGAGAGGTTTAGCCTAGAACAAAATCAGTAATAACCACAGGCGCATTACATTCCTCTACTCCTAACTAGAGAACCTGACACCACTCTCAATCTCAAAAGTATCAAACATCATCAAAAATCAAGAATCTTACCATCGCCGCGACCATTCGTTCTAGCCAACTGGAAAATAGTGTAGCCTTCAGTGCCAAGCTGCTGGTGGTACATCTTCACCAACTCCTCATTCCCAACCCAAACTTCCTATCAAGAGTCAAAATTACTAAGAGTCAGGTTAAAAAGCTTACAACTATTAGACTTATCTAAGAAAACAAAAATTCTGATTACCTGAAGACAGATAACTGAAGATCTTTGATGAATTAACAAATCTAAAATCCTCTGGTTCCTAGGTAACCAAAGCGCGCGAAAATCGCTCTCTCGAGTGGTCTGATTCTGTAATACACAAACACAATCAATAAATTCTGATACAAATCAAGAGAAGAGATGAGAGAACAAACCATTTGATCAATGCGTTTATAAATCGGAGCCAAGATATTAAAAGTGGTACAAGAAATATTCGATTCCACCATAGAAGCAGCTAAGTTCGAATTGAATCTCTGCAAAATGATAATCAAAGAAATCATCATCATCAAAAAATCTCAGAGAAATTAGAAAATCGTTTTCAAAAAAGGGAAAGAGACGCACCATAACTGAAGCAGGCTTATTGTGTTTAGCGGAGAGTAGACCGGAGAAGTAAATCGGAAGAGGAACAGAAGCGAAAATGAAGAAGAGAGAAAGAGGCGAAGAGAAGGATGGGATTAATCGTGACCGTAGAATTAAGCTCAGCCTTCTACTTCGATTCTGATTGCTTTGCATTTGTTATTTTCTGTTATTAGGCTCTTTCGCATTGACAAAAAAAAAAAAAAAAAAAAAAAGGCTCTTTAAAAAAAAAAAAAAAAAAAAAAAGGCTCTTTCGAATTGTGAAGAGACCTTTACTCTTTTATAAAGTCTCTCTCAGTTTTTTTTTTTTTGGTCTGTCACTACTTACTTTTAAGAAGAATTAAAAAAATTGATGCCTTAACGTGAACCATTTGTTTCATAAATATCCAATTTTTCTACACCACGTTAAGGTTTTTGTTGGAAGAATGTTGTGATGTCAAGTTGGTCTCACGAAATTTGATATTGCCACATAATTACTAGGGCTGGGGTTTGGTAAAAACCGAACAAACAAAACCGAAGAAATCAGTTAAATAAATTTTGATAAAACCGAAGAATAGAATTCGGTTTATTCGATTGATTTTAAAATTTTAATTAGATTTCGGTTTATTTGGTTTGATAATCAATTAACCAAACAAACCAACAATCATGGATTTGAATCATGTCTATTTTATGCAATCAATTTTTCTGTCATTCTTGTGTTCGGATATTAGAGGACGATAAATTGCTCTGCTCTTAGTTCTTATTTTTTAGTGGTTAGATTTACGTGTCGTGTAATTCATGTGTTGAATAGTTTGGTTTGTTTAGATTTTTTCTTCTTTTTGAAACAACATTTCATAATTTTTGGGTCAAATTCAGGTTTTTCGGTTACTTTAATTTTTTATAAATCGAACTGAAATAATCTTAAATCGAATTGAATTGAACCAAATCTAAATTCGGTTTAATTTAGTAGCAAATCTAATTACGAGACAAACCGAAAACCCTATTAAACTGAACCGAAAACCCCAATTATACCAAACTCCCCAAGACTAACAATTACTATGCAATTTCAATGAAATTAAAAGAAAATTTATAAAACTTATAATTGAAGAAACTTGCAGAGAGAAGAGAAGCGCGTTTCAGGACAGTGTCGGTGATCGAATTATATTATTCGCATTTTTGGTCGTTGCATATATAAAAGTACATGCCTACAAATACATCAAGTTGCTTAACCACGTTGTATTAGACTAATCTTTTTTTTTTTTTTCGTCAACGATTAAAATAAATTATTTATAGTCAAATATAATAATACTATCTATTAAGAAACTTAACGATTTAAAATAAGAGATGTCCTTCATAATATCATCGATTGAAATTGATCTATAGCGGTTGTCAATTGAATGTTCAAAATGCAAAGTCCGTGGTCCGAAGATGGTTGAGATCTATCCATTTACGGATTTTAGAAGTGTGGATTGTTTTCCACTCGACATTTAAATTGGTTGGGCCTAAAATAATTAGTCCATTACACATCGCCTGTAGGCTAGGCTGTAGTCTAAGAATTTGTTTCCACTTTGGCATTATTATAGAGGATCATCGCACCATGCTCGAAGTTAAGCGTACGGTACGACTGGTCATTACACCTAAACTTTTTTTGGTTTTCAAAATAATATAATAGGAAATATTTTTTGGCCTTTAGCCTAATGGATATTACATAATATTTAGAGTGTGTAAAGGAGAGAAGTGAGGTTCGAACTCCCAACTTGTCTTTTGAAAGCAGATTATTGACTCGAACACCCAATTTATAGGTTAGGGGCGATGTGCTGTTCCATCTGACGATTCTGACCTGCACCTAATCGTCTTTTAGGTTTACTCTAGTTTTGAAAACCAAAGTTTTTCAAAGGAATTCAAAAAGAAATTGAACTTGAAATATATATGTAGCTCTTATATTTATTTGTTTTTTGCAATCTATGATTCATAAATATACTCCCTCTGTTCCATAAAATTTGATTTTATACCTTTTGCACACATATTAAGAAATTAAAGTTGTTTGATAAATGATTACAAGATTTAATAATTTTTAATCTAAGAGAACCAATAGTATTCAATAAAGTACAATGATGGTTTTTGAAAATTACAATTAATGATAATTTTTTTTTATGAAAAATCTAGAAAATCAATTATTATGAAACAAAATCAGTTATAAAGGAAATATATATATCTAATTTGGCAATATATATATCTAACATAAATTGAATATTAAGAAAAATGATTTCCAAACAATTTGATAACAACAAAATATATTAACAATTTGGTAATAATATCCCATATAGATTTGAGAATCAAAATGAAACCACGATCATCATTTTCATAAATTATATTTATAAATATGTAATTATGTTTAAAAATTGATGGATCAATTATAACTATTGACAGGTTGATCATAATTTTAAAATTTATTTTTATGTTTTATTGTTTCTCAAAATTTTCAAAAACCGAATCAAACAAATCGAAAAAAAAAAAAAATTACATTTCGCTTCAATTCGAAAGGAATTTTTATTTCTAAACAAACCAAACAAACCGTACCCATTGACTATTAGCACGTGTGAAGTTTAAAGAGATAGAATAATTGTTTGAACATCGAATAGTGTAAGTTCGAAGATTTTGGACTAGTCTAATATTATTAACCTTGAAGATCTAGATTCAAATCGATATAAGGATTTAGAATTTAGGTAAATATCCAGTTTATTGAAATAACAGAAACTACTAATTCGTTCAACAATAAAACAAGTTTCTGGTCATATACAGAATTTCGAAAGTGAGGGACACGATTAACTGTGTAATGAGAGTTAACTTTGTTCACGAAGACAGATGTATGGATGTTTGGGCTCGAAGACTTTAAAGTTTTGACTAACCATTTTTCTCATATTTATTATGTACTTTGAATAAATAATTCAACCATTTTTTTTTTTTTTTTTTTTTTTTTTTTTTTTTTTTTGACGTGAGGTTGATCTTATAGCCATTTTACACAATATGGGGAAAGATTTCTCCTTGCTTGCTTAGCTAAAAGATCCGCCTCAGTGTTTTGGCTCCTCGGAATATAGAAGAAGTCGTAGGATGTATCGTCTCGTTGCTGGTAATGCTTTATATCTGAGATTAAGCTTGGAATTGGTGCCGCCTTAGATTGAATAGAGGCTTGTGTTCCCTTTCCAAGTAACGAGAGATAGAGTTCCTGCGAATCTCCTACAAAAACAACAGACTTGAACCGGAGATGAAACAGGGTGATGATAGCTTCTCTAAGAGCACAAGCTTCTGCTTCAGTAGGAGTTGTCGTAGGATGACAAGTTCCTGATCCTTGTACAATAGGTCTGTCAGAGGAGTCTTTTAAAATCCATCCAAAGCCAATGTTCTCAGTGGGTGATGTCCAGGAAGCATCCGTAGAACAGCAAAGATTTGTGTTCTGAGGTCTCACGATCAATCTCTGTAGTGATGAAGGAGATTGGAGAGAACTGTTAGGTTGCTTACGAACTGTTACCCACAAGTTATAGTCGTGTATAGCTAGATGGATGGTGGTTGGAATAGGCTGGCGGGTTTGTTGGAAAGCGAGTTGGTTTCTCATTTTCCAAATGTTCCAGCCTACAATAGGCTGGCGGGTTTGTTGGAAAGCGAGTTGGTTTCTCATTTTCCAAATGTTCCAGCCTACAAAAAGTATGAAGTGTGTTTCTTCTTTTTTTCTTGTGAACCAAGAATCAGCTAGGAAATCAAAAATGTTGTAAGGGATGGTGGGGGTAAGATGAGTGGAGGTAAGTTCCCAAATTTCCTTTGTGATTCTGCAGTGTAAAAGAAGGTGATCCAGGGTTTCTTGTTTTTCTTTGCAAAGTAGACATGTTGTATCCACTGGAATTCGTTTGTTCTTAAGATTGGTGAGAACTGGGAGTGCATTGTGTATTACCTTCCACCAGAAGATGTGAATTTTGGGAGGTAGATTCATGCGCCAGAGTTTTTGTAGAATGCCTTTCTTGGTTGCATTTGTGGATGATGAAGGAGTTTGGTGGTCAACTTGAATGGTGGTTTGATAGCCCGTTTTCACTGAGTAGTCACATGTTCTTGTCAATGACCATATTAGTCGATCTGATTTTTGAGTCATACTTGCTTTGACATGAAGAACAGAGGGGATGTCATTGCTGTGGACAAATTTTTGTAGTTTCTGGATGTCCCAATTACGTGTATGTTCGATCATCAAGTCTTGGGGGGTCTTAATAAGTTTTCGCATTCTGACATTTCTAGGGCGAGGAGGACGATGGGGGGGAGAGGTGTTAAGCCAGTTGTCTGTCCAAAGGTTCATCGTGTTTCCAGGTCCAAGCATCCATGTAACATGAGGTTTTAGGAGAGTTGCCCCTGACTTAATGCTTCTCCATGCCCAGCTGGATGTACGGGGGGTGTGAGCTTCAAAGAGGGAAGTGTTCCGGAAATATTTAGCTTTAAAGACTTTAGAAAAGAGAGTTGATGGTTCAGAGATAATACGCCATGCTTGTTTCGCTAGGAGTGCTTGGTTAAAGTGTTCTAGGTTCTTGAAGCCTAGCCCTCCTAGGTTTTTTGGGAGTGTTATGGTTGACCATTTAAGCCAGGGAATAGGATGGCGATCCTTCGAGGATGTCCACCAGAAGTGTCTGATGAGGCTGTCAATACTTGTGATGAGTGTTTTTGGTATTAGGAAGCATTGCATAGCATAGGTCGGGAGTGCTTGAAGAACCGCTTTGATCAATGTTTCTTTCCCTGCAGGTGAGAGTAACTTTGAGGTCCAGTTATTGATCTTCGATTCAATGCGTTGGAGGATGTATTTGAAGTTCATTCTTTTGCCATTCTGGTTACAATCAGGAAGGCCCAAATATTTGCCAAAACCAGAAGTTTGAGGGATATTTAGGATTTGACTTATCTGTTGCTTGATGGTGGTATCTTGGAGAATACCAAAGCTTATAACAGATTTGGAAAAGTTCACTTGTTGACCGGATAAAGTGGCGTATGAGTCAAGGAGTGACTTGATGGTAATGCATTCTTGCTCTGAGGCTCGACAAAAAATGAGGGAGTCGTCAGCAAATAATAGATGGGTAATTTGTGGAGCCGAGGAAGCCGCTTTGAAGCCGTGGATAAGATTGGAACTGGCTGCTTGTTGAAGTAGGTGAGAAAGTCCCTCTGTACAGAGCAAGTAAAGATAGGGGGACAGAGGATCACCTTGTTTCAAGCCACATTTAGGAAGAAATGATGCTGTAGGGGAGCCATTCAGAAGGATTGAGTATGAAGTAGATCGTACATAGTTCATGATCCAAGTGTTCCAGGTAGTAGAGAAACCTAGTTTACAGAGAATGTATTCAAGGTAATCCCATCTTACTTTGTCAAAGGCCTTAGAGATGTCTAGTTTAATAGCAACTGAGGGTTCCTTACGTTTTCTTGTTTTGAGGGAGTGTAACATTTCATGTGCGATGAGGACATTATCCGTGATGTTTCTCCCGGGTAGAAATGCTGATTGGTTCGTTGATATAATATGCTGAAGGCAGGGCTTGAGTCTGTTGGCTAAGACTTTAGCCAGAATCTTTGCTAAGGTATTGCATAAGCTGATGGGACGAAATTGTGAGGGATTATATGGAGCAGAGACTTTTGGGATTAGACAGATAAGTGTAGAGTTGAGTCCAGACTGTGGTATATTATATGGAGCAGAGACTTTTGGGATTAGACAGATAAGTGTAGAGTTGAGTCCAGACTGTGGTATGCCAGAGAGCATGAAACCTTGAATGGTGGACACAACAGCAGGGCCAAGTAAGTCCCAATGCTGTTGGAAAAAACCAGGAGTTAGTCCGTCTGCCCCTGGGGCTTTGTGAGGATCCATTTGAAATAATGCAGTTTTTACTTCTTCAACAAGTAAGGGAGATATGAGCTTGTCATTCATCGTGGCAGTAACCTTTGGCTTTAAAGTCGAGAGTAGTGAGAGGTCAGGAGTGGTGTTTGATGGTGTATAAATTGACTGGTAGTATGCACTGAGAAGATGTTGGAGCTGGGAGGGATCCGTGATGACATTGCCTGCAAGGTCATGTAGGGCTAA
Organism: Physaria fendleri; assembly: GCA_036630335.1. NCBI lineage: Eukaryota > Viridiplantae > Streptophyta > Magnoliopsida > Brassicales > Brassicaceae > Physaria > Physaria fendleri. The sequence continues at coordinate 33,011,356 of CM071717.1, forward strand.
TATTTTATTGTGTCTTCTCCTTTGTTGGGTGTAGGCATGGAAAAACTTGGTGTTTTTGTCGCCAAGTTTAAGCCAGGAAATGCGACTTTTTTCTTTTCAGTAAATCTCCTCTTGGGTGTAGAGGTGGCTGATTTTCTCCTTGATCGCAGTGGCTGCATTAAAGTTGGGATGCAAAGGAGATAGAGCCTGTTTGAGTTGGCTTTTGAGAGTTGTGATGGCTCTGGCTGAATTTTGAAGGTTGGTGTGTTGCCATTGAGCTAGTGTCTTTGAGAGTAGATTTAGTTTTGTTCCTAGTGGCTCCTCCGCTTGTTCTGAGTGGAGATGGTTCCATGAGTCCCGGAGGAATTGAGAGAAGTTGTTGTTGTATTTGCAACGTTCAGAGTATTTGAATAGTTTTGGGGGGTTTTGGAGGGGTGGGGTAGAATTTGACCTGAAGTGGCCTATGATCTGAGCTGAACCAGTCGTGCAGATGTGCTGTGGCGTTAGGGAACATTGAGATCCACGCAGGGGTGGCGTAGGCTCTGTCTATTCTTGACTGCACTTGGTGCGTGTATCGTTTCCCGAACCAAGTATATTTACCTCCTTTGGTTGGGATGTGAGCATGTAGTGAATGGATCATAGTTTTGAATAATTTACAGCTTGCTATGGATCTAAGTGGCCCTCCTATTTTATCCGTTGGTTCTTCAGTATCATTGAAATCTCCTACAATCAGGTAAGGTTCTGAAGCAAAGTTACCTGGTATGGAGGATTTGATTAGGTCTCTCCAAAGTTGTCTTCGTTCTTTTGTTTCGGGAGGTCCATAGATGTACAGGACATAATAATAAGCCGAGGCCATCTTGATTTTCATTGTCGTACAGTTCAAAGATGGTTGTGTTACAAAAGTAAGGTCGATAAAATGTTTCTAAAAGAAAGCTAATCCTCCGCTACGACCATTAGCGGGGACAATACAAAAGTGATCGAAACCTAAAGAGAGTCCTAAATTGCTAACAAAAGATGACTTATTTTTTGTTTCTACGAGTACTAATATGTCAGGCGATGTCTTCTTACATAACTCCCGGAGTTGTCGAATTGTCATGTCCCGCCTTAAACCCTGACAATTCCAATGGAGTAGACTCATTCCGCTTCCGGTGACTGACAGCCAGTCACCTGTTCTTCGAAGTCGCGTGGTGGTGAAGCATCGTATTGGAACTGACGTGCTCTGACACAGCGAGGAGAGGGGCACTCATCATCGTGGTCCGGTTTGCGCTTACGAGAGGGAGAACCATGCTCTCGGATTGCAGGGGAGTTAAGGTTGAGGTTTTCGCCTTCATGAGTTGACAAGAGAGGGGCTTCGTGGGTGGAGGGGGGATTGGGTATGAGAGCAGGGGCTTGGCTGAGATGACCTACGACTTGATCAACACCAGGGTCCTCGGAGTCACCAGTTAGAGTCGAGGGACGAGTTGGGACAGGGACCCAGATTTGAGAAGGCCCTCTGATTTGGATTCCTTGAGAGTTGGGCCTGCGAGTGATTTGGGCTGCTAGGCTTGAGATGTAAGATTGGCTGTCAACAGAGGCTGGGCTTCTTGGGCTTGACGGAGGGGCAATTGGTCCGAGTGATTGGCTTTGTAGATTCCACTGATGGAAGGCTCTTCCTCGCGGGTTTCGGCTGGTCGAGGGGCCCAAGTAGGGATGCTGATGCTGGAGAGAGAGTGGGACTGGTGGTAGTCGGGAAACTGGAGCTGAAGCACTTTGAAGGGGTCCCGGGAGCGCAGCACTGGCCATTGGACTGTTGACAAGGTTCCTTGGAGATGAGCGATGGGAGTTGGATTGGCTATGGTCAGGGTCGTCTGGTCCATTACTGATATGCCTAGGATTTTGCCCATTCTAACGTCTATTTTGCAGGCATATTAATATCCTTTTG
>CM071717.1:33087279-33126120 GCA_036630335.1 Physaria fendleri
CTGAAATTACAAGAAGTATTTTCCTCTTGATCACACAAGGAGGGGAACGTCTATTGATTCCGCTGTGACGTAGTCGTGCGTGTTTCCCCAATAGATTGTTGGATGGGGCAAGACATTTTTACTCTAGGAGTTAATTTTTGTTGTGGATCTTAAACTTACACGTTTCATCAATTTTATCCTGGCCGTTTATTGTTCACTTGTAGCTTAATCACCGTTCATTTTTTGACCGGGACGGTCACATAAAACAATGCTAGTACGGTACGGTGATAACCGGCGCAATAACATTGATTAAGATACCTAAATTATGATTTTTTTTACTAAAACCAGATTTTAAATCGACATATTAGAAGAATTGTGGATGAGAATCAAAACAAAGCATAGATGGCAAGTAATAATTGAACTATAAAATTAAATTAACAAAAAAAAACAAAGAAGGAAATATTCGCAAAAAAAAAGAAAGAAACAAGAATCTAAATTTCCAATAGAAACCCTAAGTCATAAGTAAAAGTAGCAATTAAGAAAGCACATTTTTATCTATTTGTAATTATAAAGCCGTATAATCTTTAGCAAGAGGCATAAATATGTGTACCTAAGCTTCTGTAGTTGGTCTCGAAACAATGGCTTGGGATTTGTTTCTATGGATTATCTCCTTCTTCATCAGTTTATCTCTCGTCGCTTCCGTCTTCTATCAGGTATCATCTTACTTTGCTTCTATTACTTAGTCAGATTCTTAAAATCGAGATCTGTTAAATCCAACTGTCGGAATTGTAGCTGTGCAAAAAGCTGAACTTTGTTCGAATTAACTAAAACCCGATCCACAAGCTTTTCAGGAAAATTAGAACAATCTTCCCTTGCTCACATCGATTTTCTACTAAAACCTCTTCACAGTTGAGAAATTTTGGGTCCAGAGAGGTTTCATTGTTCAGTATTTTGATTCTAAGTAAAAAAAAAAGTATTGCTTTAGTTGTGATTTGGTTTGTCTTTCAAGACTAATTAGCATTGTATCCATTTGTCTGTTAGATTATGCTTCATCAATGGAAATATAGTCCAAGTTGTTGATGAATTGCTAGTTATAGTTCATCAGTTTTGTTAGTTTGTTCCTATTGTGGACTGAAGAAGTGATTTAAGCGTTGAGATCTCTTTTTAGGCTCAATGGATTATTGATATTGTGTGGTGTTTTGTAGATTATTTGTATAACGGATTTGGAAGCTGATTACTTGAACCCTTTTGAAACGACTACCCGTGTCAACCGATTAGTAATACCTGAGTTTATACTCCAAGGTTCACTCTGTCTTCTCTTCCTCCTCACATGGCATTGGGTCTTTTTTCTCGTGGCTGTTCCTGTAACAATCTATCACGCTATGTTGTATGTATCTCCAACCATATCTAGCTTTTGATTCTTGCTTGGAAACTAAACACACCTCCCATTGTTTCAGATATAAAGAGAGACGTCATCTCATCGATGTCACTGAAGTATTCCGTGCTATTAGATTTGAAAAGAAGTTTCGGTTTACTAAGCTTGGGTTCTATATCTTTCTCTTCATCATGGTTGTCTTTAGGTAAAAGACTTAAATCTTTAGCTCTCCTGTTCAAATCGTCCCTCAGTTTGGTTCTTCTACTATATGAAGTTACTGAGTCCATAAGAATACATTTTGCAGGCTTACTCTTTCGGCAGTCTATAGCTTCACTGAAGACGATGATCTACTTCATTTGTTTTGATTTGTGTGTTTTAGAAAATCGTGACACAGGTTTTACATCCCTGCTTAGAATTAGCCATTCAAGGGATTCATGATGTACCTTTATATAATGTAAGATTACAGAAAACTCGTCACAAATCGTTTGACATGGAGAGGTTCATTAGTTTTAAGTTCAGTCTCAGAATTGAAATTATAAAATCTTGTATCAAGTCATGGAGACGACATGGAGAGGTTCATTAGTTTTAAGTTCAGTCTCAGAATTGAAATTATAAAATCTTGTATCAAGTATGAAGACTTGAAAATGGTTGGGACTAAGACTATTAAATAGACTAGCTGATGAAAAAAGAACCGAGGATTATGGCTCAGCTATGAGACGATCTAGCTTGATTTGTGGATCCATATAAGCTTATAATTATCATGTGGAAATAGAGATAGCATTGGAGATGAAAGGCGGTCAAAGAGATCAAATATGCAAATAGGAGAAAACTAGCTTACTTTGAAATGTTGAATGTAGTTCGAAACATTACATAGGACAACAGACAAATACTGACAAATATCCAAAACAATGTTCTCAAACTCAAACTCAGTCAGGTTCCTTTGTTGAGTTTCTATGAAGACAAGAGTGTCTTTGCAAACCAAATTTACAGTGTCTCTAGCCGAGACAACATCTTCTACAAATGGTGCTGAGCCAGCCAAGTCCGCTGAGACTGAACCAGTTCAAGAGGCGGTGAAGACAGAAACAGCTCAAGAAGTGGCAGCCGAATCTGTTAATGAGAATGAGCCACCAAAACAAGAGGAAGTTGCAGCAGGCAATGAGAAAACCAAAACCCCAAAGAGGAGCCTCTTTTAACCCTATAAGTCTTTCTCATTTCTCATTTTTCAAAACCCCCAAAGTTATTGTGAAACAAAATCTGTACTATGCATATGTTTCTCACCACTGTTGTATTGCCACATGAACGTTATAAAAACTCAAAAGACTTCTTGTGACTAAGTAACAACAAGTCAACCATCTGTCTTTAATTTCCATAGCCATTAAACCAGACATAACAAGGTTCAGAAAACATAACAAGGTTCAGAAAACACAACAAGGTTCAGAAATGACAACATGAACTTAAAACATCACAGTCTTTTAATGTAACTTCAAATAACAGATAATAGAAATGATCAACCCCTAATAATATGGATCTTGATTGTATGAACCATATTATTACTCCCTCTCTTCTTTATCTCACAGATCATCTTATCATTTTTAGTCACTTTGTTTCTCCTGAAGACACTGCCAAATCCTTTGACAAACACACTTCCACACGTCTGAATTCTGAGTTTTCTCTCCAACGCCCCAAATTTTGTCGCAAGTGGGTCAAGAAGAGTCACAGTCGCAGGTAAACGTAAGTTATAATCTTTAACAATCCGACCCGGAATGAGCTGCATTATAAATATAAACACGATGCATCACATAGAATAGATAAGCTAACAATGTTTAACAATCAGCTTTTATCTTACCAATTGGCTTGTCTTCTTTGGATTTTTCAGAGAAAATCGTGGGTTCTCGGGATCATCCAGATACCTTCTTTCATCATCACCAGCAACATCATCAGCATCATGAAGAGACTCAACATTATCATCATTAACATCATCATCAACACCATTGTTATCACCATCATCCTCAGCATAATCACCATTACCAAAATCATTAGCAAAATCGTAGTCTCCATCCTCAGAATCATCAGCATCCTCCTCTCCAAGATCTCCTGTTTCATCCACGGCTCTAGTTTCTTCTTCACCGTCAGATCCCACTTTGATCTCCTCTTGGCTTTGCGCTAAATGTCTTTTACAGGTAGACACAGATTCGTAGGTACAGAAGTTGAAACGATTAGAGCCATCAAACTCAAACTCTAAGAAATCTCCAGCTTTAAGAACTTCTTCCTTGATGATTCTTTTCCACCCATTAACCAAAACAAACTTGTCAGCATCACTAAGACATTTTCTCAGCAACATTTTCCAAATCTTTCCCCTAATGCTTGTAACAGTTACATATGTAGGAGAAGACTTTGTGAGGAATCTGTTGAAAGAAACAGGAATCTCCTGAAAAGAGATCCAACCACATGTTAACATGTAAGAAAAACAGAACATAAAACAGAGTGGAGAAAAGTATGATTTTACCAGATCATCTCCAGACTCATCAGGTAAATAGACTTTGAAGAACTTTGGGATACAGTCACTTCCGTAATTTCCTGTTAGAAAACAAGAAAAATGGATGATGTAAGATAGATTTGTAGTTTGAGAATGAAAAATGAAGAAGAGAGAAACCTTGGTTCTTCATTGTTGTCAAGTGCTTCTGCTTTGTTCTTCTCTCAAACCCTAGCTTCTTGTTCTTCTCCAGATTCTAAATTTTAGATCTCATCTCAACTAAAAGCTTTAGACTTTTGAAGCAAAAACTTGAAAAACAGAGTGTTCTCTCTGTCTACGCTTATTACCGCTTGAAATAGAAAACATACCATAAAAAGTAATAACTTCAATTTGGTGATATCTCTCTATCACTAAGAGGTGGTCCAAAAGAAAAAAGATAAATGCCTTTCAACATCACCAGTTTTAAGTCTGAGGTGTGCATCAAATATCATTTACTTGATATCATTTACTTCACTTGTTGCTTGTTAGTTCTATACTGTGACATCTGCATCAGTAAACTGTAAAACATAAGAGTATGGCACTCTCCATAGAAAGAGATCAAATATGCAAATAGGAGAAAACTAGCTCACTTTCAAATGTTGAACGTAGTTCCAAACATTACACAAGACAACAGATAAATATTGACAAATAACAAAAAAATGTTCTCAAACTCAAACTCAAATCAGGTTCCTTGGTTGAATTTGTCAGAAGACAAGAGTGTCTTGGCAAACCAAATTGCAGTGTCTCTAGCCGAGACACCATCATCTCCAAATGGTGTAAGCAAACCTGCAAGTTCTTCATATTTCTCTTGCTTTACCAGCCTTGCACATTTCTCCAATAAACACTCTAACGCGTCTGCTCTTTCTTTACTCTGCGGCGGACCCAAGTTTGTGAGCTTACTTAGTACTGTTGACATTTCACTTGCTGTTAGTTTCACAGTCTTTATTTCATCGCTCTCAAGGCCTTTTTCTGCTGCAACTTCACTAGATGAATGTGCAGAGCTAGAAATGGACACCGTTCTCTGATCCTTTGGTTCAGGTAATGTATCCTGAGTTTCAGCTTCTTGGATGGCTCTCGGAGGACAGCATATTACTTCTTGTGCACTCACAACCGCCACATCAACATCACGTAACTGAGACTCCTCAGAGAACTTATTTTCAGTTTCTTTTGGAGTAGCATTTTCTTCGGCTTGCTTTTCTGTAGAGAAAACTGAAATATCAGATTCAGGATCAAGTAAGCTCTCATCCATCTTATGGCTAGTAAACTCAAAAAGATCCAATTTGTCGCAGCTTGGATCGATTCTTTTTGTTACAGGGTTGTCTTCTGCACCATTTGTGGATGATGCCGGTTGTGATGAGCTGCTAGAACCAGTCTCTGCATTCGTCCAAAGTGGATACAGATTTTCCAAACTGCGGGACACCTCGCTCTTCTCTCTCGAATCTCTTTCCTTCCCCAAATTCCCTGGCAATGATTTTCTTCGTGATTTATCCTTTGGGCTGTTTACTGACTTTATCGGGAACACAGGAAGATAAATAGGCGATAGGTTTTGGCATTGAAGAAGATATGGTTGTAGACATGGGTTCCTTAACAGTTCACAGGCCTGTAGGATCATTATATTACATAATATTAGTCAAATAGTCACACTACTGCACAGAACAAACAATGATACATCTTCATAAACTTACTGTTGGACGATATTCTGGTTTCTTTCTAAGCATAAGCTTTATCATTTGCTTCCTGTAATAGAAATAGTTCATAGTTGTGTCTAGTTTCATGCTGTTTGTATTTGGATTCAAGAGAAACTTGTCAAATGAAAGAAGAATAAACTGACAAGTTAGAGGAGTAGACAATCGGAAGAGGAGACATAAGAGATCTGTTGATTTTGTTCATGAGTCCAGCCATATCCTGTATATTTTCCTCACAATTAGTTATAAGAAGTCATAAAAACATTAAATTATGAAGAAAATTATAGATACAATAAACTTAAGGTAGACCCACCGGAGCTTTAAACGCGGGCTGGTGTGCTGTAATTTCATACATACAACAACCTAAACAAAGCAGCATAAATGTGATTCCTTTTAATGACTTAAAAGAAGTCTACTTATTGGCACTTAACTTACCCAGCGACCATATGTCAGATTTATATCCATAGGGTTGATTGTCTACTACCTCAGGGCACATACTGTTAGAAATACCCGGAACCTAGGAAAAGGTAGTATGAATGAAATATTCTAAAAAGAAGTAACTAAAGATACTAAATGTACAAATGGTGCAGAGAGATATGATAACTCACCATTGAAACTGGCTTTTCTGGATTTACAAGTTTCGCCAGACCATAATTACCTGTGCCATGAGTAGAGGATAAAGCTAACTAGAGCATAAAAAGACAAATATACAGTTTTGAATGAAGAGTAAACTCAGCCTTCTCATTTAACATACCGAGCTGGACGTGGTGATCTCTGGGAAGGAAGATATTTGAGCACTGCAAAGATAATCAATAATCAGAGAGCCAATACCAAAAAAGAATCAAACACCAGCAAGATTTAAATATATACCGTTAGATCCATGTGAACTACACGGTTTGAGTGCAAATAGTTAACAGCCAGTAACAATTGTGCCAACCATTTAAAGATTCTCTGTAGAATCACATGCAAATTTGTTAATGACTCAGAAAGATCATAACCGCACATATGTAGAGAAAACAAGAGTAAAAAACGAAAGAATAAACTGAAATAGAGGGATTACTTCCTCGGGAAATAACTTTCCTCTCGCTTTCTTAATAGCATTAGCCCTGGAAAAAAAAATAGTTGTCTAATTCAGAAATCCTTAACGTGGATTTCGCTTTAGGCTGAGCCACATAGAGAAAAATTATAGCTCGTAAATACAGATTCAAAGGGATAACTCACATGTTCCCTCCCTCACAGTAAGCAGTAAAAATGCAGGCGTTATTGTCCTGTGAAAAGGAAAAGAATCTGTCAAAACTGATCAAAGTAATTACATCTTTTTCATAAATGAACACTGATGTCCAACTTTAATACCTTGTCAATCCAAGAATCTACATACTGCACGATGTAAGGATTCTCTAAACTCGAGAGCAATTTCATCTGCAAAACAAAAGGAAGAACAAGATAAATAACATTGCTCGAAGGGGCAAATATTAGAAACAAATGAATACCATATGGGTAGAAATACATAAGCTAAGAATATACACAGACACTATATATACATATATATCACCCCATTTACCAATATTTGTGTGAATCAAAGATCAAATACAAAGATATGTCAAATGACTTCCTAATTCAGGATCATTTTGATGATTCAAAAGGTCAACTAAAAGTCACATAGTTAGTTACCTCTTGGCAAGCCATTTGCTTTAACTTCTCCGTGTGTTTAGCAAGGGGAATCTTCTTCATTGCATACCTAATCCATACATAGAAACTTAAAGCCGTCAAAGATAGCTAGAGATAGTTTTTGATCAAACAGAATAAAAAATTGATTTTGATTTTAAGAAGGAAACTAATTAACATAACCAAACTCATAACCAAAACGTTTATAAGGTCTTTATTTCCGCACTACACATAAATCATCTCCAAGATCCTTGTGATTATTACTCAAATTGAAACATCGGACCACTTTCTGCCCTAATTAGTATCAAGTACCAACTTCAAATTAAATGTAATCCAAGACAATCGACCCATTTTATAAAGAATCTTACTTTTTCTCTTCAGTTTTATGAAGAACCACGAAATCCGAAGCATATTTGCCCCTCTTATTCTGCTCCACGACTTGATAGTTGTTGAGGTTGAACTTGTGTTCTTCTTCTTCACAGCCATTAGTCTCCATTTTGCTCCGTCACAAAGAAACAAAGCTAAGGAAACCCCAAGAGCAGCTAAAAGAAATTTATTAAGAGGACAAGAGAATCCAGCAAGAACCTCTCAGGTTTCAGAAAGAGAAGACAATAAAGACGAACTTTAAGTCCCCTTGTAGTAATTCCAATCTGAATAGATCGCCTCTCACGTTTTTCTCGGCAGAGAATTTACTTTTTTTCCTTTCCTTTTCATATTTTTAATGTTATCTCTCTATTTTCTCATCTGGTTGGTAAGTGTCGGCAATAGAATTGGTCAATTGAAAATGTCGAAAAGTTGAAACCCTCACAGGAAAAATAAGTTTTTTTATTATTTTATAACGACAAAATTTAGTTTTTTTTTTTTTTTTAAAAGAGTTCCTTTTTCAGTTGGTACTAATTAGGGTTCATACTGAAAATTTCTCAACGCGATGGAACTAGACTTCAAGTGTTCTGATATTGGAGTTTGGAAGGAGGCTTTGTCCTCGTATGAATCACGAATCGAGTCACTGAACAAACCAGAGCTAGTTTCTCTCGACCAATTCTACCGTATCAAACTCCCTTCTCTTCTTCATGACAGAGACCCTAACCCTTACCTGACTACCTCAGAGCTTTCTCAACTCATGAAATGGAAGCTCTCTCGTGGAAAATGGCGGTACTTTCTCTCTTTCTCTGTTCATTTTTGGCTGATTTCTCAGTTTATTTTACCCTTTTAATTGTATTTTTTCGTTTGTAAGGCCGCGTCTGCTGGATTTCGTGTCGTCTCTAGACGATTCAGTGGTGAAATCTGCTTCTGAGAAAGCTTTTAAATCGCTACCTGACATCTCCAAGGCTATCAAAGAGCTCACAGTGCTTAAGGGCGTTGGTCCGGCCACTGCCTCTGCGGTTTTGGCTGCTTATGCTCCTGACATTGCACCATTTATGTCAGACGAGGTACATCTCTCTTTCAATCAGAGAACAGCAATAAGAAAGGAAGGATCTTGGATTTGTTTTCTTTCATTTTTCTCTGTGATTTTTTAACATGGGGAACTCTAATGTGGAAGGAAAGGCAATGGAGGTGGCTCTTGGTAACTCAAAGGATTACACTTTGAAGCAATACTTGTTGTTTGTAACTAAGCTACAGGACAAATCAAAGGTTAGTTTTAGTCTCACTAGACAAATGATCTTATCATGGGCTCTAAATCCTATCAAAACTAGGATGACATGACACTTGAAACGTGCTGATTTTGCTCAATCTTAAAATTCACTCTGATACTGTTATAGAAACCATCTGAGCTTTAAAGTCTTTGAGAATCCTTTAAAATGTTGAGAGGCATAGATTTAAATTTAGACTACATGTTGCCTTAAATCAGATAAATGGGTTGATTGTTTATAGGAGCTAAAGTTGAAGGGAGAGTGGGATGGGCCTTCAGATATTGAAAGAGCTCTATGGAGTTGTACTGTGCGTGTAAAGTCTCAGCCAGAGAAGAAAAGCTCCTCGGGGAAGAAAAGAAAACGGTAAGGGGACGAGAATGTTGTAGAACTTCTGTAGATTTATCATTTAGCGTGATAATGTTTCTACCTAACTAGCCTTCTATCAATTTCAAGATCAACAATGTAATGTCAGCTCTTTTGGAATCTATATCTGTAATTGTAGAACTTCAGTAAGTGTAGTGTTTTGTCGAAACATTCCATGTCAATGATTTTGCAAAGTTTCTCAGCTATAGGGAATGGATTTTAGAACAATGGATAGAAATGTAGTCCCCAATCTCAAGCCACCACTGAGAGACTGTGACGGAGATTGGAAGGTGTTGTTCTAATATGTGTATGTGTGTAAGAAAAGAACAATTTGATTTTATAGTGCATTTTGGTTAGTCTTGGAAACAAACGAAATCATGATTAGCCAGCCCCTTCATAAAACCATAAAGCTGGGATTAAGGATGACGTGGTTGAGTCAACATCATCAAATGCTAATTGTTTGTGGCCGCAGAAAGCTGTGATTACGGATGAGATTGTTGTAACAAAAATAGAAACTTTAAACTATACAAAAACTTGATATTGGCAATGTTTTGAGGTATATGACTTACAAGCAACTGAAGAAAAATAGAAAAATAGGGTGATTAAAATTGAGTAAACTTTTACACTACACAAACTGCTACACAAAGTGGATAGTCTCTGCGTCAAGTATTACTACAGATAGTAATATGGCTGATACTAGTTCAAGGACTAATATCTCAACCTATGGAGGCACGGATCATAGATATCTTGGAGTTAGCTCGTAATCTGGCTCTAATCATTTTGTTATTGTATTCTCTTGAGAATGTCACACGTGGGAGGCTTCAACCGGGTCCCCTTGATAAAACTTGGGACAACCTCCCGGTGGAACCAAATCCACAGGATAGAATCATTTGAATGGCATAGTAACTTCTGATGTTGGTTGCAGTCTGAGAAAGCGCAAATGATGCTTGCTCCTGCATTTGATTCCAGTGATCAATCAAAGGATAGATTGGATCAAAAGGTGGTAAATTCATCTGTGGATAAACAAGTATCTGTTTTATATTGTAATCTGTTTTGTTTTCTATTTATTTTGATCCATAGACCCTTCGCAAGCTTGCTCAAAATCGTGAGGCGGCAAGAAAAACCAGATTGAGGAAGAAGGTATATATTTTTATGGTTCTTGTTTTGATATTTCTTGTATATTACTTCCTTGCAACATCTGTAGAAGAATTTTTTAGTTGCCATGTCCTTAACCATGTTATTGTTTCCTACATAGGATAGGCGTATGTATGTTCAGCAGCTGGAGAATAGTTGATTAAAGCTGACTCAATTTGAGCAGGAGCTGCAAAGAACAAAGACAACAGGTTTAACTTTACTTTCTTATTTGGTTTGGTTCTGATAAAGTAACTCTTTATAAAGGAGACTCAGCCAAATCCTAAAGCCACTTCAAGTTACAGCTAATACTCAGTTAACCAGATTGTCATGACTGCTTATTTGTTGTCATTGTCACTTCTATACACATTAATGATATTTCTTTTAGGGCGTTTTCATGTCAAGCTCACTCTACTGGTGGAGATGGTGAGTTGTTTCTTTTCTTTTAGTTTCTTTTAGGGCGTTTTCATGTCAAGCTCACTCTACTGGTGGAGATGGTGAGTTGTTTCTGCTCTGTTAGTTTTCATTCTCCAGATTGATCATTTTGGATTGTAATGTACAGGTAAGTAAGATAAGTGCCTATATATACCCACTCCTATTCAAGAGTCAGTTAGGATCTGGATGGGAAATTTTAAAGTTATGTTAATATCAATATTGAAGTTAATATAGTTCTTGCTGGTAGGCTTAGATCTGCTAGGTGCAGAGTACTGTGGCTTTTCTTCTTGATCTAGTATACTCGTCTTTCAGCAGGGGCTTTGGCATTTGATGCAGCACATTCACGATGGCTTGAAGAAAAGAACAGGCTAATGAATGAGCTGAGATCTGCCCTGAATGCTCATGCAGGTGATACTGAGCTCCAGATAATTAGTGCCCTGGTCATCTCCTATACATATTTTTTTATTACTCAAATCAGCAGGGATACTCCTTCCCATAGATCACAAAGCAAGACTTTCACAGATTCTTACCAAAAGCAATATTTTGGGAAAGAAGACTGCAGATTTTGAAAATGGCTTTACAAACTTTAGCCATCAGGTTGTGTAGTTACCAACATGACAGAAGGTGGGATCCTTTCAGGCTTTTAAGAACTTGGATTGTGTGATTATAACTCAGACAGACCAATTCAATTTATATTGAGAGTTTAAAAGAGAGCAGATTTTGTATCTTGAAATCATAGCAAGATTTTGCCCAGCAAACACTTTAAGATAAATCTTACAAGAGGTTTGGCTAGTACTATGGAAAATCAACCCAGTCAGAGAAAATACTCATACAAATGAGAAGATCTAATTATTTTCAGGAAGAATATTTCTTCCAAAAGTCGAAAAAACAATACTGGCAAGGCTTATGCGAAACTTGAGTATGAACTGAAGCAGCATAAACAGTATAACTTATATGAAACTTGAAAAGTAAACATCACCAGTTCAGAAGTAGTTACTGGTGTAGAAATTCTTGAGAAAATCAGTCTTTCCTTGATCCTTGTTTCCAGTGTTCTGAACAAGCCCTTCACCCACCACATATTGACCGATGATGTGATGACGCTGTTTTGCGTGATCCACAATGTCAGTCAGCTCTTCCATTCCCTTGAATATAAGAAGATCAATTACCTGCAGAAGAAAACCCACGATCAGGACTAGATTGCATTCTAATAGAGAGCCACTAGAAAACCAAAAACAAAGCCTGAGATTACTGCATCGGTACATACAAAGATGCTTTCAATTGATGGTCCAAAATACAAACACATCACCATACAAGCAAATCTTAACTTAGGTACCCAAAACCATCCATACTTACGAAGCTGCTTTCAATTGATGGTTCAAAATACAAACAAATCAAATCTTAATTTAGGTACCAAAAAGCCAACAATGCTGTCATACAACGAGAAGAAACTCCATTTTGATTCAAAGCATATAATTTTGTTGAGGGTTTTGTTTATTGATGACAACAGACTCACCTTTGATAGAAAAAAGAAATGAAAAAGAAGTCGTTAAGCTAACCAGTAAAGCGCTCACCTTTTCACTCCAGGAAAATCGACAACCAACACCAAATTCATAAGACAGTTTATCGTTCAAAAGATTAGACTACCCAGAATCAAATCTTCCTTAGCATACACTACTTCCATAAATTCCAAACGGTTACAGGTGTAAGCTTCAAACTTCAAAACGTTGATGACAAATTCAAGTCAAATATCCAATACAAAGAGAAACAATATCTAAAACACCAAAGAAACAATCGGCTTAACAAATAACTAAAAAGAACTCATCTTTTGGTCAATGTGGCAATCAATCAAATTCTACCAAGACGATTCACCCAAATAGGGGAGACTAAATGCTTCCGTTTCCGCCATCACAGATAACCGATGTCAGGGTTAATCAGAGTGCACTAAAGAGAAATACCTTAGGATCGGTGACGTGAGCGTTATTACGAATCTGAGCAGAAATTGCATATCGGAGCTGAGAAGGAGCGACAACATCTTGAAGATTGTAAATGTCCATGATGGTGGGGATAGATCTACAGGAAGCTCTAAAGAAATCGAAAACACGACGGCGAGCTTCCGTAAGGTTAGCTGAATTCGGTGGAACACCAATCTTCCTCAACGTGAATGGTGCCGCCATTTTGATCTATCAATCGCAGATTTTCTCTTCCTGAGATTAAAAGAGCCTAAAGAAATTAGAAAAATACAGTAGCCGATTTGTGAAGAAACATCTGATTATCTGATTGCTTCGATAGTTATCTAACGACGTCGTTTCAGAGTGCCTAATGGGCTTATGGGCCTTAGCTGAGGGAGAGAGTTTCCACAGATAGGCCTTACATAAGGGAGACAAGTTGTGGAATATTGTCGGTTGGTTTCGGTTTAATCTCTGGTTTAAGTCAGATTTGATTGAACCAAATAAGGGTAAGATAGTAATCGTCATCATCCCCGTCTCCGCTTCTTAAACCTCTCTTAATAACCTGGCGCCGTTCTGATTCATTCTTCTTGTGACGGCGACAATGGTGAAGGACGAGATTCTCAACTATAGCGATGATGAAGAAGAAAATTTCTCAGATGAGGGAGAATGGGAAGGAGAGGAGGAGGAGTATGATGACGGCTCGGAGATGAAGAAGAAAATTTCTCAGATGAGGGAGAATGGGAAGGAGAGGAGGAGGAGTATGATGACGGCTCGGACTCTGATTTTCTGTGTTTGTTTTGTGATTCTCACTACGTCTCTTGTGATTTACTATTCGAACATTGTCGTCTAAGCCACGGGTTTGATTTTCGTGGAGTTAGAAAGGAATTGAAGCTCGATTTCTACTCTTCGTTTAAGCTCATCAACTATATTCGCTCACAGGTTTTTTACTATATGCTACTTTTTTTTGCTATCCGAAGTTCTGTTATTTGCTAAAATTTGATTCCTTTTAATTAATAGGTGGCTGAGAACAAATGTTGGAGTTGGATGAGTGACGCTGATGATTTCAAGGATAAGTTTCCTTGGGATGAAGAGAAGTATCTGAAGCCCTTTTGGCAGGAGGATTCACTTTTGTACTCATTTGCAGATGATGAGGAAGATGAAGAGGACACTTTTGACAGAGAGGAAGCGATGGCGGATTTGAAGAAACTTGGGGATTTAAGCATTGATGTTGAGGATTTAGGGGAAACCTCAATGTCGAACGGTGATAAAAGCAGTGTAAATGGAAGTAAGGATGTAACTTTGATATCAAACTGTAACGGGCTGAAGCAAAGTTCCGTGGATGATTCGGTAGTCAATAGGAAAGATGCAGAGCCAAGAGTTTTTGATGGAAGACTAGATAAGAGGAACATCAGAAAGGTGAATGAGAACTATTTTGGATCTTATAGTTCGTTTGGTATTCACAAGGAGATGCTCAGTGATAAGGTAATGCACTAAGCTTTTCTGGAACCATGTCCAATAAACTAACTTGCACTTGCAAAATTGGAAAACTGTCAATCAGCTGTCAGATTTATTCAATTTGTCTGATGTCTGTAACAGGTTAGAACAGAAGCATACCGAGATGCGCTCTTGAAGAATCCAACTCTCTTGAGTGGCGCTGTTGTGATGGATGTTGGTTGTGGAACTGGTATATTGAGGTGAGTTAGCAGCTATCTTTCTCACTCTTAGTGGCCATCTCATTCTCTTTAGGAAATTTCTCCCTCCTTATTGGCAATTGCTTCCTTGAATTTCCCTTGCCTTTATGCATATGTTGTGATTGTGTTAGTCAATCTTTTGGTACTTCTTATTGTAAGTGTTCATACAATAACCAGTTTATCCTTTGTCTGCAGTCTGTTTGCTGCTAAAGCTGGGGCCTCGAGGGTAATTGCAGTTGAAGCTAGTGAGAAGATGTCCAAAGTTGCAACTAAGGTTACCTTCTTCTACTTACTAACAAGATTTTCATTCTTCGCCTGGTTGACAATTTTTTTGCTTGCAGATTGCGAAGGATAACAAATTCTTTAATGACAACGAGCATAATGGAGTTCTTGAAGTTGCACACTCAATGGTTGAAGAGCTAGATAAATCCATACAGATTGAACCTCATAGTGTTGATGTGTTAATCAGCGAATGGATGGGATACTGCCTTTTATACGAGTCAATGCTCAGCTCTGTGCTGTATGCAAGAGATCGTTGGTTGAAACCTGGAGGTGCAATCCTCCCTGACACAGCCACTATGGTAAAACTTATCTTTTTCCCTTTCAAACTTTCTCTTCCTAATGAAAATCATCTTGATGTGTTTTATCCCATTTTTCTGCTTGGATCAGTTTGTTGCTGGATTTGGAAAAGGTGCCACAAGTCTCCCTTTCTGGGAAGATGTCTATGGCTTTGACATGTCTTCAATTGGTAAAGAAATTCTTGAAGATACTTCTCGACTTCCCATCGTTGACGTTGTAGAGGAGCGTCATTTAGTGACACACCCTGGCCTTCTTCAGACATTTGACCTGGCTACTATGAAACCGGATGAAGTAGATTTCACTGCTACCGCAACGCTGTTACCCATAGAGTTTGAAGCAGAAACTATGTTGTGTCATGGTGTTGTGTTGTGGTTTGACACAGGTTTCACCAATAGGTTCTGTAAGGAAAACCCAACTGTACTATCTACATCACCTTATACTCCACCAACACATTGGGCTCAGACAGTCTTAACATTTCAAGAACCAATCTCACTGGCACCAACTCAACTTGGTGATGACAGAACAGGAGCCATTGGAATCCAAGAATGTCCAGCCTCAAGCATTCATCTACGTGTGAGTATTGCACGAGCGTCTGAGCATCGCAGCATTAACATCTCGTTAGAGACTACTGGGCTGAGCTCAAAGGGTCAGAAGCGTCATTTGCCGGTTCAGTTGTTTAATCTATGAATGTGATTGTAACAGTTGTAAGACTCTTTTCCTCAGTTTTGGGCTTGGGCCTCGGCCCACAAAATTAGATGCCAATTTTCAAATATAATATTCCCTTGAGCAGGATAAACACAACGTGGTATTCCACCCGCTAATTATATCCCACGTGTCTTATTCGTCACAGAGAGCGCCACGTGTTAACGAGATATCAGCCAAGAAAGACACGTTTCGGTATTAAATTACTAGTTTATCCTCCAACCAACCACGTTATCTTCGCACTCAAAGGAAGGATATTTTCGGAATGACGTAAAAGTATTGTCTAAAAGTTTGCAACTTGCAGAGTGTTTAGTCTTCCGATGCCTACTTTGGAGACAATAAAAGATATGAGAGTAAAGGTGGACCAATGAGAAGAGGGGTTTAGATGGAGGAAAGATCTGAGCCACATATCTCGTGTATGAATTCTGAGCCACTAATACAAGATTTACGTCACGCGCCGTTTTTCTCACGCGCTTCTTTTTCTCTTCCTTTAGTTTGCTGCCATCTCTCACCTCCTCGGTAATCGAAACAATACAAACACATTCGTCTTCTTCTCTCTTTGGTTGCTGATAGGTGAAAGTATAATCAAAGAATTCTCTTGATTTCTGAATCAAACATCTTTCTTCTTCATCTCAATTGGGTCTGATTCTAAAGTCAATCATCCAATCCGTTCACTACAAAGTTAGTTTCTTTATCTGTTCTTGTTAGATTTAGGGGATTTGAGTTTTGAAAGTTTTGATCTTGATTTATTTTGCATCAGGTTGATAGATCGATAGAGAGAGATAATGGATTGTTATTCAGGAAGGGAGTTTGAAGAGCTAGTTAATTATCAAGAATCATCATCAGAAACTGGTATGTGGGGTGGATGGAGTATGAGCGCTCCTGAAGCTGCTGAGAAATGTTTCGGTTACGATTTGGATGGAGAAGGTTTGTTGTATAGTCAAATAGGTATGAGGACGAGTGAAGAAGAAGAAGAGTCTAAGAGATCAAAAGCTGTCTATGGTGCTTCTTCACTTCATGATTTCGATGGAATCGAACAGATGGATGATATATTCTTGTACAGATCTCAATACTAATAAGTGTCTTTTTACTTACCATTTGCATAGGTTTGTGTTTTCCGATGTAATTGTTGTTTTGTATCTTTTGTTTTCCGGTTTTACTGAAGAAGTTCAATTTTGGAGGATGTTCCAGGGGATGATGGAGATGTACTTCGTGGATCCAGCAGTAATAACAGTGTTGGTTCTTCTTCTATGTACACTGGTAGGGAGGTTCCCATGTTCCATTGTCCTGACATATCTTTCAAGGTAAGATATTGGTCGATGTTTATGTCTCAACTAGGTATTACAGTTATCAAACTTTTGCTGATCTGTTGTTGTTTCCTGTTGATTTTTTTTGGTTGAAGGAGGAAGCTCCATTTACAATCTCTGATCTATCTGAAGAGAATATATTAGATCCAAACTATGGAGATGAACTGTCTTCTGAACAACTTGTATTACAGGATCTACAAATTGCTTCACATAAGGTAAGTTACTAAAGATTTGACACAGAGGACTTGCTCTGCATCTTAGATTTTTGTCTTTACAAACTTTTTTTTGCTTTCTAGTTAACCGATGAGATGCGCAAATGTTTTCGGGATACGTTTTACCGGCTTGCAAGGAGCTCACAAGAGAAATCGGATTCAGTCAGCACAATCTCAGAAGATCTGCCTGTGCAAACATCCATATATGATTATACTGATGGAAACAGGTATAGGTCTCTTATCTTCTTCTTTCTGATCTATAGGTTCTTATACCAATACTGATCAAAGTGACATTTCATTGCAGGTTGAGTAAAGAGAAAGAGATAGAATCTGAAACAAATGCAATTGATAGAGCCATCGCAAACCTCACATTCAACAAAATGGAATCCAACATTAGCAATTATCCTCTACCTGAAAGAGTACAGTAGATGTCCCACTGTTATCAAGATCAATCATTGGTGCTTCAATGATCATCCTTTGAAATCTACTGTTACCATATGTGTATAAATGTGTGTATATATACAAATGTCTTAATGTTGCTGGCTTCAGTTTTGATCTGTCAAAAGAATCTGGTCCCTTTTAATTCCCGCAATATGTCCTAAGACTACGACTTACTTCTCAATATGAATAAGAGCATCATGTTTCTCATTTTCAACTCACTATGAAGCAAACATAACAGACATAAGATCTCTTTGCACATCCATTGTCTTTGATCCAGAATTTGCAATTACTCAAGAACATGAAACTCACACCAAAGTTGGATCTTTTAATTGTCACTATGAAGCAAACATAACAGACATAAGATCTCTTTGAACATTCATTGTCTTTAATCCAGAAATTGCAATTACTTAAGAACAAGAAACTCACAACAAAGTTGGATCCTTTAACTCTCGAATCTTATATTCACGATCTTGAAAATATGTAAGTATACAATAAATACATATAAAAGCATACAAATTTCAATAACAAAAGCAACCTTCAAATCTCATGTATTCGTGTTCTTAATCCTTAGGCCAAACACTAATCTTCTCTTTCTCAATCTTGATGAACATAGCAGAAACAGCAGCAACAAAATAAATCTGAATCAACACCACAGAAGGCGAATGATAATTCAACACACTCTTACCAGTCGCAAGCTCAACAAGAATCAACGCCAATAGCCCTAATCCCGCAATCCTCCCATTGATTCTTTCACTGTATGGACTAAACCCTAATTCAACTTTCAAACCACCTGAAACCGCCTCTTTTAAGCTTACTGGTGGCAAATACATTCCTGAACCTTTTGAAGAAGACCCACTTGTTATTCCTTTCTTCGCTTTTCTTAACTCTGCTTTTTTCCCTTGCCCGCTTCGGTATTTGAGTCTGACGTTTGAGAGACGTGACTCGAATTGATCAGAATCGGTGGAGGATTCGGTTTGGGGTGTTTCCGGGTCTGGTTGACTCTCATTTGTGGACTCGACTTCAGTGGCGCGGATAATGAAGAGTTTAGAAGCACTGGATTTTCCGGTCGGAATAAAATGCAGAGATGGGAATGGATTCGTGATTCTTAGAGGTGTTATCGCCATTTTTCTTGAGCTTGTCGTCTCTCTCTCGTTTGATCTCTTTTGGATAAGAAATATTTTGTTTATAATTATTTAAAAAAAAAAAAAAAATTGTGGTGTTGAATTTTCCGTGAATTATGAAATTAATTCGTAATAATCATTTATTTACATTTCGTCCGAGAAATTGGGGATTTTGTGAACCATGTTTCGAAAGAGGTGCTAATCCGTGAAATAGAAAACGTTAGAGGTTTATTTTGTAAATAATGAAACATTTTGGAACACAGATGCGGGAATATGCGATTGGGAGTTGGGACATATGAAGAAGATGAGCTTTTCTCTTTTGCTTGTGAATCTATCAAATTCAAAGTTTCTGATTTGAAAATTCTCCGACGATTTGAAAAATCATGGCTACATTTGCACTTCCGTTCTGCGAAATTCCAGAGGATGTTCAGCTCCAAATCTTGTCATTTCTCACACCAGCTGAGATCTTCAGCTTCGCTTGCACATCGAAACGTTTCGCCTCGTTATGTCAAGAAGACGAAAAAATCTGGCATGTTATGTGCGATCGGAGGTGGGGGAAGAAAACGAAGATTCAGAAATGGGGAAACGGTCAGGTTGCATATAGAATCATTTACAAGACTCTTAAGGGATTGGAGAATTTAATTGGATTTTGGCGACTCTGTGGCAGAGCAAATCCTGAGGCTTCATCGCCACCGCTTGTTTTCTTCGACTGGGGTCCTTCTTTTGTATTGGGATCTAGAGTTTCATCCACCGGAGATGATACTTATAAGGTTAAGAAAACACCGTTTCTCTATTTAGGGATTTCCTCGGAGGGACGATCCGAAACTTTTTTGGATCTTAGTGGTAATCTCAGATCAGCTGAGGATATAACAAATATAGGAGCTGCTTTTTCGAGCGATGATCTTGTTCCGGTGGATGTGAATTTCATGGGGAATAATCATATCATGGTGGAGGAGAATCGTTGTTTTACCAAAGAAGAGCAGAAGAGCTCAGGGGATGAGAGTGATGATGTGATCTCTTCACCCAATTTTTCTGAAATGTACACCCAAATGGCTAATCAGACGAGTCCCGGCGGTGAGAGAAGGAGACAGAGGAGGAAGATGAAGGAGAGGGAAGCTTCAAGGACTAAGTGGGAACCAGAACATTTTATCAAAGTTGCTGATTGCTCTCCCACGCCCACTAAACCTTTACAAGGTTTATGGAAGGTTAATCAAAGATCCTTAATGTTGATTTCACCTTATCATATTATCATTGATAATGTTTTGAGATTGAGAAAAGGCTGGTCTCGTAAGAGTATAGCTGTATTAGGTAATGGTTGAAAAGAATAGTCTTTCATTGTTTTTTCTCCCCTGTGATGATGATGGTTGCATTGTTAAGTGTTACCATCCGCTCATTGTAAGTGATTCTTGAAATCGGCAGGGTTTCTGTGAGCAAAGGAACATGGAGTTATATTTGGTGAAATACGATGAAGTTGGAGGCATTATATGTAGAAAAGTCGAGGACTTGTCTCTCTCACGCCACACTTCTCCTGTGTTCTGGACACCGAATCACTCATTCATCAGAACACCCTTTTCAGCTGAAGATGAGGTGCTATTGAATAGTCGAATCCATATCAGTCCTCTCGCCGATCTTCATGAAAATGTTGTATCTGGAATGATGATCATGAACTCTAGTTACGACCTTGTGTTGCAAGGAGAAGCTGCCAATGGGGGTGGCTTTCGCAGAGGCGAAGGACGTGTATGGTTGTATGAAAATGGAACTTTTGGTTTTGGATTTCTTCGAGATCAATTTATCATTGATATGAAGCGTGTTGCCCTTGAAGATGGTTGTCTTGCTGATGAGGTTGAACCGTGAAAGTTATTTGCTTTGTTAGTTGTCTGAATTCTGATAACCTTCTTCTGTACATATAATTGTTTGATGACTTTTGTACTTTTTAAGTTTTAGTCTCATTTTAGTGAACTTATAAACTATGATAATGGAATATACCTTGTATTTATTTGCCGTGAAAGGCTATAATGTTAAGAATATGGGGCCAATTTATATCATATTGTGGGGACGACAATATGATAAAAAAACTTTGCGGACAGTTTGCGAAGCCGTAATAAAGAAGAGGGTTATTCGATAAATATAGAATTTTTAAATATAAAGTAAAGAAAAGTAAGAAAAAGAGTACAAATATTTTAGTCAGTGATATTGACCAGACGAAGATAAGTCTGCCTTTTTTCTATCTAACATTCTTCTCACTTTCCCCATTTCGCTTTTCTCTTCTTCCCTAATCACATCTCAATAAACATTCTGCAAGATCTTTATCTCTCTAATAGCTTCGAGCTTCACTCATGGCTGCCTCATCCTTTGTAGATGGTAACCGATCATTCTAATTTCATTTACTTATATATGTATATATATACACATATATTTTAGCTGTTAAGTTGTTTTCTATAATTGTCTAAGAGAATCTTCAACCGTTTCGGACATGTGATCTTCTTGGTCCCTCGTCTTGTCTGTGTAATAACCAACCACATCACATGAAATTTTGTAATATTAGAATGATATAACCTTGATTGAAGGAATAATTGAATCTATGTTTGGAGTTTTCCACCAAATTAAGATAGTTGTGTGAAATATATATTCAAGATCTGTGTAGTTGAATTGACCTTCTTCCATGTTTAGTTATATTTTGAGGTTTTGGTCTGTTTGAAATTATCAGGAGAAAAGGAAATGGAGAAAGGGGGAATGAATTTACAGTCAAGTGAGAATCAAAATCCTATGATAGATCTTTCACCAACACCTTCACCGTCTGCAACTGCAACTGCTCCAGCTTTGGTTTTGTCTAATTCAGGCAAGAAAATGGATCAAGCTGGGAAGAAAAAGTATGTGAAGCAAGTCACTGGTCGTCACAACGATACTGAGCTGCATTTAGCTGCTCAACGGGGTGATTTGGATGCTGTACAGCAGATTCTTAAGGATATTAACTCTCTGATGGAAGGGACTCTGAGTGGTGAAGAATTTGATGCTGAAGTTGCAGAGATCCGAGCATCGATTGTGGATGAAGTGAATGAGTTAGGGGAAACTGCGCTCTTTACTGCTGCGGATAAAGGGCATCTTGATGTTGTCAAAGAGCTGTTGAAGTATTCGAGTAGAGAGAGTATTGCTAAAAAGAACCGTTCTGGATATGATCCGCTTCATATTGCTGCCATACAAGGTCATCATGGTAATGATCTTGAACTCTTGGATTTGGAGCTTTTGATAATATGAAGTTTCGAAAACTTTATCTTGTTTGGTTGTTTCTTGCAGCTATTGTTGAGGTCTTGCTAGATCATGATCCCACGCTTAGCAATACATTTGGCCCATCGAATGCAACTCCGCTTGTGTCTGCAGCTATGAGAGGCCATACAGAAGTTGTGAACCAGCTGTTGTCTAAAGCTGGGAATTTGCTTGAAATTTCTCGGTCTAACCATAAAAACGCCTTACATCTAGCTGCAAGGCAAGGACATGTGGATGTTATAAAAGCTCTTCTCTCCAAAGATCCTCAGCTAGCAAGAAGGGTTGACAAGAAAGGACAAACTGCACTTCACATGGCTGTTAAAGGACAAAGCTCTGAAGTGGTGAAACTGCTACTTGATGCAGATCCTGCTATTGTTATGCAACCAGACAAGTCTTGTAATACCGCGTTACATGTTGCCACCAGAAAAAAACGAGCAGAGGTATGCATCTTCACCCTGAGGGTGTGTGTGATTCATTACGAGATTTCTTTTATCCGCTCTTCACATTTTGGCATGTTCTTGCAGATTGTAGAACTATTGTTGTCATTGCCTGATACCAACGCCAATGCTTTGACCCGAGAACGCAAGACAGCGCTTGACATAGCAGAGGAACTTCCACTCTCGGAAGAATCATCATACATAAAAGAATGTCTTGCTCGTTGCGGGGCTCTTAGAGCTAATGAGCTGAACCAGCCACGAGACGAGCTGAGAAGCACTGTCACACAAATCAAGAACGATGTACATATCCAGCTAGAACAGACGAAAAGAACAAACAAAAACGTGCACAACATTTCCAAAGAACTCAGGAAACTCCACAGAGAAGGAATCAACAATGCAACCAACTCAGTAACTGTTGTAGCTGTATTATTCGCAACAGTAGCTTTTGCTGCTATATTCACAGTACCAGGAGGAGACAACGACGACGGATCAGCAGTAGTGGTAGGCCGAGCATCATTCAAAATCTTCTTCATCTTCAACGCGATTGCGCTGTTTACTTCTCTAGCAGTTGTGGTGGTACAGATCACATTAGTGAGAGGAGAAACAAAAGCTGAGAAAAGAGTAGTTGAAGTGATCAATAAACTCATGTGGTTAGCATCAATGTGTACATCTGTAGCGTTTCTTGCATCGTCGTATATAGTGGTTGGGCGTAAAAACGTGTGGGCTGCTGAGCTGGTGACTGTAGTTGGAGGTGTTATGATGGCTGGTGTTCTTGGAACCATGACTTATTATGTGGTGAAGTCGAGGAGGGTTAGGTCTATGAGGAAGAAAGTGAAGAGTGCACGAAGGAGTGGTTCTAACTCGTGGCATCATTCTGATTACTCTAACTCTGAAGTTGATCCCATTTTTGCAATCTAAGTGAAGATGCATTGTAATAATAATGTAAATATATGATCTTGGCTGCAAAATTGGAAGAACATAAGATCGATGTAATTGATATTTGTTTCGGAGGATTTAACAAATATAGGAAAAGGCAGTCCATAGAAAGCAGTGTGCTATTTTGGACGGTCTTTCTCAAAGAAAGGTCTCTACAAGAATATGTCATTGTTCATGTGCATGTCAAATAGGATAATAATATTATAATATTTTTCTTGAGCTATTGGTCTCTAGACAAAATATATTTACCCCTAATTTGGTTCTAACTAATCTAAACCAAATAAAATGGACATATAGGTTTTCAACTTTTATTTTAAGAGACAAATTAATTTCGAACTTCTGATTGATGGACACTTTGAACTATGTTTCTTGTGGATATACCTATATTTTATTTACCTCAAAATAAAAATATTATTAGTGGAATAATTAAAACATAATATTAAATAATAACTATTATTGATAAATACCAATAAACTAGATGATTTTATGTGCGTTATTAGTATTTAAATAATTATATTTGTAATTAGTTTAAATAATATATATAGGAAATATTATAATATTGTAATATCACCGATAATTATTATTTTATAATTTTTTATGTGATTATATTTGTTGTTATGTTTTAATGAATTTGATAGTTAGGTTAAATCAAATGTTTGTATTTATCTTTAATTTTTTAATCATAATATTTTTGTTAAATGTAATATATTTTTTTTTATTATAATGGTATGTTCATAAATATGTTCAGTGAAATTAATTCTGGCGACGACACATAAAACTTTTTCTCAAATAATATATAGGAGATATTATAATATTCTAATAGCACCGTAGTTAATATTTAATATATAGGAGATATTATAATATTCTAATAGCACCGTAGTTATTATTTTGTAATATTTTTCTACGATTGATTTGTTGTTAGATTTTTATGGATTTACTAGTTAGCTTAAATCAAATGTTAGAGTTTAAATTTAAATTTTTAATTATAATATTTTTTTAAAATGTAAAATATTTTTATTATAATAGTATATTCGTAAATATGGTTAATGAGAGTGATTCTGGCGATTTACATCTAAACTTTTTTCTTCTCAAATAATATATAGGAGATAAATTTAAGCTAACAAAGAAAACTAATAATTTTAGATAATGATTAAAAGTATTTTTGGATTTATGGATAAGTACTAATTTTAGATAAACATTAGAATAGATTTGTTTAAAGTTAATTAGTTTTTATCTAATATTTAAGAGCATTAGTTATATAACTTATAAAGTTATAATTGTAGATAAACATTTAAAGTTCCAAAAATTGAAAAAATAGATAAAAACAATTTATAGATAAATATTAGTGTGATTTGTTTAAAATGTTATTTAAATTTTTGTAGTTTTTACTAATAATCAAAAAAAAAAAAAATTTGGAAAACTAATAATCAAAATTTTAAAATATTAATTTTGGATAAATAATAATTTTAGATTCTATGAACATTAGTTTTAGATTTTTTTAGCTTTAGAATATACTAATAAAAAGTATTGAATAAGAATATACCATTATGGTGCCGGAAATAACCTAATTATAATTATTTGATATCAAAATTTGGATTTCTCTAAACCAAAAAGTTATTTGAATGTTAGGTTCAAATGGTTGATAAAATCTAAAGAAATCAAGTATTTTACCTAATTCAGCTAAAATTTTATCATTTACCTCAAAAATATACATGTTTAGTGGCTACTATATCAGAGGAATAAGAATTAAGTATTAGCTAAAATTTTGCCATTTACGGTAACAGTGAACTGTGAACTGACATTTGTTATTCTTTCAGTTTCTACTTAACACCAACCCAACACACAAATTCCTCCTACAAACTTCAGTATTACACACTTGAAGACACAAAGATATACAAGTAAAAATGGAGTCTTCTGGTGGCTCCGTGAAGTCGCAGGGACCATGGACAAAGAGGTTCTTAACGGTGGTTGAAAGTTTCGCAGTCGTTTTAACGGTAATGCTAATGCTTGTGGTGGTAAAGTCTCTGTTTTGGATCGGAAGGAGTGAAGTAATGTACCCATCGAGACGGATTTTGACTGATGAGTCAATGAAGAGTTTGGAATCAATATGTAACGTGACGTTGTACTCAGATCAGTGTTACTCAACGCTCATGTCAGTAAATTCTAATAATCCTAGAGATTTCTTCAGGGCTTCTCTTGTTAAAGCTATGGAAGAACATGGAAAGATTCTCGGGGTTTCAAGAAATCTGGTTTCCTCTAATGAAATGGTTATGTCAAGTTTGAAAGTGTGTGATGACATGATCGTTGATTCGTTGGATTATCTAAACGAGACAATCGAACGTTATGATGGGTTTGGGGAGGTTTTGAGTGAATCGGAGATCGATGAGATTAGAGGGAAATTGAGTTATGTTATCATTGATCATGATACATGTTTTGATGAGTTTATGGAGTTTCATTTACCAAGATACACGAGAGATGTCGAGATGATAAAGAAGCTAAAAGTAGCTATGAAGAATGGGAGAGATCTTGTGAGTAATAGCTTAGCCATTGTTACTAAAGTCTTAGGTAGATTAACCAAAAAGAGTTTAGAAACAGAATCGGGTGTTCCGGTTTGGGTCGGTAACGAGAACTGGAATTCAATTTTGAATTGCAATATGACTCCAAATGTAACTGTAGCCAAAGACGGGAGCGGAACGTACCAGACAATCAGTGAAGCCGTAGCTTCGGTTCCTGATAAGAGCAGTTCAAGATTCGTTATACATGTAAAAGAAGGTATTTATTATGAAAATGTGAATGTGCCTAAACAAAAGCACAATATCGTAATGTACGGGGATGGGATGACGAAGACGGTTATTTCTGGTAATTTCAACAGATTCGACACACCTAACATTAGCACCTGGCAAACCGCTACTTTCTGTAAGTCAAGTAGTTTTTTTGGTTTTATCTTGTTCGGTTTGATTCTAATTGAAACTGGTTATGTTTTGGGTTTTTTCTTGTTCACTTTAGTTCTTTGGGACTGGTTATGTTTTGGTTTTTTCTTCTTCAGTTTGGTTCTAATTAGGATTTTTTATGTTTTGGTTTTGTAGCGGTTAGTGGAAAATGGTTCATTGGAAGAGATATGAAGTTCGTTAACACAGCCGGAAAAGAGAAGAAGCAAGCGGTAGCGTTTCATTCAAAATCGGATCAGTCAGTGATGTACAGATGCGCATTCGAAGGAAACCAAGACACGCTTTATGCACACGCTGGCGAACAGTTATACAGAGATTGTGATATTGTTGGCACCATTGATTTCATATGTGGCTATGCTGCCGCCATGTTTGAGAATTGCACTATTCGGCCACGAAAAACTTTACTGAATGAAACCAATGTTGTGACAGCTCAAGCTGCTGACGAGGAAAACATGATATCAGGATTTTCGATAATTGATAGTAAGATTTATCCTTTTGACAAGGAAAACATAACGGGAAATACATATTTGGGACGTCCGTGGAGGAAGTATGCAACGGTGGTGGTGATGAAGACGTTTTTAGAAAATTTGATTCACCCTGATGGGTGGATACCGTGGAACAAGATGGTGAGTCCTCCGACTACAATTACTTTTGGAGAGTACATGAATTATGGACCTGGTTCGAGTGTAGATAATCGGGTTAATTGGATTGGATATAAACCGAATATGACAGATACAGAGGCTCACAACTACACGGTTAATGTTTTTATTAACAAACAAGGATGGTTAAATCAAACATGTATACCGTATAATTGTTCGATCTCTTTTTAGTTCCATTGTAGTCTGGTTGAGATTTATCAAATAAATGAGTTTTAAAAAGCTAGATTAAAAGATCCATTGTCTGATTACTAGAAAAGTGAGAAGTTCTGTGCTATTTGTGAAAGATAAACTCTTTTTTTTTTTTTTTAGAGAACCAAAAACAGAGTGATCACTCTTTTTTTTTTTTTTTAGAGAACCAAAAACAGAGTGATCAATTTGTCATCTGTTCCTGTCCCGATCTTGTTTTGCTAATACTGGAGCTTATAAATAAGACTGTAGATCTGAGTTTATTTGTTTGAATACTCTCTGAATTCTCAGTTTTCTCAGTTATTGATTTACACAAGCTACTGTCTAATTTTGTCGTAGCTCGATAACAAAACCTGATGTGTTCAAGAGCCTAGCATCAGACACATATGTGATCTTTGGAGAGACGAAGATCGAAGACTTGAACTCGCAGCTTCAGTCACAAGAAACAGAGCAATTCAAAGCTCCAGATCTCAGCAATGTGATTTCAAAGGTTGAGCCATCATCAAATGTTGCAATGGTTCAGGATGATGCAGGCAAAGGATATTGAATAGCAGTGAAGTCTCTCAAAGCTGGTAATGGAGATATTGTCTCTCCCACTATCGAGCTTACCATTTAACAACTTAACAAATCGTTTCAACTTAAGATTTGTTTTCACATTCAGTATAATACAGATTCAGAAATTTTGGTTCCAGTTCCGAAATTCACAAACAAAAACAAGTTAATATCACAACCTAGCAAAAAAACTAGATTCAAGACGCAAAATACACAAGTCAAGATTTATTCTTACTGATGCATGTTCTTTAAATTTCCCAAAGACGAGCCTCAACACCAAGTTTGGAACAAACAAAAACATCTACCGAAGCTTGACAAATCTGATCAAATTCAAGTTCGTGAACACTCCAATCACTCATGCTTATCTCCGGATCTAGCTCCACTCCTTGATAACCCAAACATTCCTCAACAATCTCTTCAAAAGACCAACTCCTCATACTCCTTCCCCATGAATCAGTCACATACTTCCTTATGTCTAGAAGTTCTCCGATCTCTAATTGGTGGCAAGATTCACCAAGCATCCTCGCATCTTGACTATTCCAAATCCCTACGAACGTGTTTTCTTCATCGATCAGGAAATTGCGAAGATCGTTAGGGATAAAGTAACAGTAAGCTAACTGGATAATGATACACTCATTTCCTACGCATAATTGGAGAATATCAGCACTATCATCGTAGTAACCATTCATCGGATGATCTGAGTGATAGCTAGATGGAGTCCACTGAACGCCGACTCCAACTACGAGAGGATGAGCGAAAAACCCGCGGTTGTTTCTGAGGACGTTGCTAATCCAATCGTTGATGACGGAGGGAGTATCCGTCACGGTAACGCTGAACTCGTCTCCGAAGAAATCGACGGAGTAACGTTCGTGAGTATTGTAACTACCGACTGTACTTATCGTCACCATTGATTTTTCTGGCTTTTTAGAGGAGTGAGGTTTCTTTTTCTGTTCTTGATGTATATCATGACGCCAAAAGTGCTTTTATCACACCCAATTTTTTTGACCGTTGATCTCTGGACGGTTAAAATCTGACGGGCGAAAATTGAGATGGATGTCTGTCATATTTGACTTTTAAGCGCTAACTTAATTCTCATTTCCAAAAGTTGATTTGGATATTTCAAAGAAAAAAGATATGGTCAAATAAATTAAGATATTTCCTTTTGGATTTTACGAAAAATATAGTAGTATAACCTTCCAATTTTCTTCGTTTTGTGTATATTCGATTATACATTCCCGATCAAATTTAAAAATCAGGATATTCTGAAAACAAGTTTATGTTCCTGGTATTGAAATATGGAATTTAAATTTGAAGGTCACAGCCACAAATGTCAAAGGAAATATTTTAATCTTTTGACCATAATGGCTTACTTTGCGATGGTTACAGTTTCTTCTGTGATCTGCCGTATAAGTTTATAACAAAATGTCAAAATTACTTTATCAGTAACACTTTAGTCGACCTAACCTACAGAA
Organism: Physaria fendleri; assembly: GCA_036630335.1. Taxonomy (NCBI): domain Eukaryota; kingdom Viridiplantae; phylum Streptophyta; class Magnoliopsida; order Brassicales; family Brassicaceae; genus Physaria; species Physaria fendleri. Next base: position 33,116,512 of record CM071717.1, read on the forward strand.
AAAGAGCAAAGAGGCCAACAACATTGAGTATATGCCAGAGATTATCAAAATGATTCAGAAATTTTTGGTTCCAATATCGAATTTTGCATCAAGTAGAAACAAAACCAGTTGATCTCATAACCTAGCAAAAAGTAAATTCAAGACGCAACCAAAAAAACAAGATATGGTTTATTCTTACTAGTTTCAATCTTCCCAAAGACGAGCCACAACACCAAGTTTGGAACAAACGTAAGCATCTATTGAAGCTTGACGAATCTGATCAAAATCAAGTTCGTCAAGTTTGGAACAAACGTAAGCATCTATTGAAGCTTGACGAATCTGATCAAAATCAAGTTCGTCCACGCTCCAATCACTCATGCTAATCTCCGGATCTAGCTTTACTCCTTTGTACCCCATACATTCCTCAACAATCTCTTCAAACGAAGAACACTCCTTTGTACCCCATACATTCCTCAACAATCTCTTCAAACGAAGAACCTCTCATACTCCTTCCCCACGAATCAACCACATACTTCCTTACATCTAGAAGTTCTCCAATCTCTAATTGGTGAGAAGATTCAGCTAGTTTTCTCGCATCTTGACTATTCCAAATCCCTACGAACGTGTTTTCTTCATCCGTCAAGAAATAGCGAAGAGCGTTAGGGATATGGTTACAATAACCTAACTGAATGATGATACAATCATTCCCTACGCATAACTGGAGAGTATCCGCACTATCATCGTTGCAAAACGGTGTCCATTGAACGCCCTGGAGAGTATCCGCACTATCATCGTTGCAAAACGGTGTCCATTGAACGCCGACTCCAACGACGAGAGGACGAGAGTACAAACGGTAGTGGTGGTTGAGTACGTCACGAATCCACCGTCTGATGACGAAGGGAGTAGCCGTCACGGTGACTATGATTTCTTTTCCGAAGAAATCGATGGAGTAACGTTGGTGAGTATTGTAAACTCCGATGGTTCTTATCGTCGGCGCCATTGATTTCTCTGATTTTTAAGGGTTTTTAGAAGAGCGAGTGAGGAGTTTCGTTGTATATGCCTGATATATAGGGATCACGCTAAAAGTGCTTTTATCACACAGATTTTTCTACCGTTGATCTTTGGAGGTACGGTTAAAATCCGACGGCCAAAAATTGAGATACATGTCTGTCATATACGGTTACTTAATTTTCATTTCTAAATACTGATTTAGAATTTTGAAGAAAAATATACGAGCGTAAGATATGGTAATATAAATCAGGAGTAAGATAATTTATTTTGGAATTATTAGTTTGATTTAAATTTAGTATATCCGTAAATCTAGCTTAGGAAAATATAGTAATATAACCTTCCAATTTTCTTTGTTTTGTGTATATTCGACCTCCGGTTGGACCTTTGTGTTTATTATATTTCGTCTCTATTTTGTTTTTTTTTTTTTGGTAATTTGGGCCCTTGTGGATCAAATGTCAAAGGAGCTATTGTGATCTGCCCTATATTTCTAACAAAATGTCTAAAAAATATTTAAGTATTAATACTATACTCGACCCTTTGTTTCACTTTATCTGATTTATTGATCTGATTGTTTTCTGCATCGAATTTGCAATGCTTTTCCATGTCATTAGATAAATTTTTAAGATTTACGTTTGGCAATTTTTAAAGATTTTTTGTTGATTATATGGGTTGAGCTAAGTATTCTGAATAGGCTTGATGAGTCATTCGCATATTCTAAAATACACTTTCAGTGTTTCTCGTGTTTGTCATTTGCTTTGTGACTATTGTAAGCTTACCACATACCAAAACCTTTTCAACTGTTTTACCATTGAGTATATACCATAGATTGAATACAACATTACTTCATAAGCAAGCCAGGTTTATTTTGACTGATGCATGTATTCAAAGTTCCCAAATACGACACTGAACACCAAGCTTGCAACAAACATAAGCTTCTAATGAAGCCATGAAAATCTTAGTATACCCAAGTTCGTTAATGCTCCAATTTATAAACGGATCTGTCTCCGGATCTACCGTGATCTCTTCCTCGATAACCCATATATGCCACAACAATATGTTGAAACGACATATTCATCTTGTTCGGAGCAGGTAAGACCGGTCCAGAGGATAGACAACCTAGGCAAACAAACTAAGACATCAAAATTTTAAAGACATATTTTATTATTAATTTGGAATCAATGTATTGTTTTATATAATTTTAAAAATGATTATATTTTATTTCTCAAGTAAACATAAAGATACAAAAAATCAAAATATAAGTAAAATATAAGCAAAATATAAACAAAACATAAGCAAAATGTAAGTAAAATATAAGCAAATATAAGCAAAATATAATCAAAATATAAATAAAACATACTATTAATATTAAGTTAATTAATGTAATTATTAAATAAATAATATATGTCTATAACATTCCATTCAACCTGTTATTTTAATTAATTTATTAATCATTATTTTATTTAACATTATTATTGAGAATGATTTTGATGAATACACATCGTTAGTTTGTTTACAGTGAAATATTTTTCATTATTTAAAAATAAAAGACAAAAAAAGTTTCGCTTAGGACATCTGAGAATATTGGACCGGTTGTGTCTGCAAAGCATAATAACGATGCTGCAACCTAGTGGGTCTTCAAGCGTAGTAGAGCTTCACCTAAAGTATTCATTATGTGCACTTCTCTTTTGATAAAAAAAAAAAGCATAGTAGACTGGTGGGTCTTATTCATAATAATAAGTTGCTTTATTATGACTAATCTTGTCAGCTTAACACGTCAATTTTGTATGTGTCTAGGGTCCGTTCACATAGTTAGCAATTAAAGGAATAAGTTGAATAAATAAAATTATTATAAGACTACTTACAATGGTTTCAACATTTATTTCTATTCAACACCCTTAATATTATTACAAATCATATTCTCTTTATTCCACCTTATAATTCAACATTTCTTTTCATTTTATACACTACAATAGTTTTATTTTAAAAAATTCAATATCATACCCCACATTCTTATTAATTATTAAATCATATAATTTTATTAAAACATAATTAAATTTTGTTGAAACACATGTAATTAATATAAAATTACATATATAAACCACAAAACACTTTAAAAATTTAGTAATTTTTGAGATTTGGATAATTAAAAGGTAATTGTTTGTGTCACTGTCTTTTCTAGTTGTTCTTTCGATTATCGATATTTGTTATCTACCTGTGGCATAAATTTTCAATTCTAAATTCTAGTGTGATTTTGATATTACCATATTTATAATCAAAACTATCAATATATTATTATATTTTCGAAACCAGCTTATGCATTTTTTTATTTATAAGAAGTCATTGTCACGTGTACAATTCTGATTGATTCCGTTAAGTGATTTAACGTCGTTTCTAATTTCGCGTCCAATTTGAAAGATTTTGGTTTAAAACGGATAAATTCAAAAGTATGATGCTTTATTTTGGGCTTATTTTTCCACGTCACCGTGTTTCGTCAATTAATTAACACCGTTTGTTTTTCCGTTAAGCGATTTAACGTTGTGTCTAATTTCGCGTCCAATTTGAAAGATTTTGGTTTAAAACGGGTAAATTCAAAAGTATGATGTTTTATTTTTGGGCCCGATACAGTACGTATATTTTTTCGGGCAAATTTGAAAGTACATGCATTATTCGACTTTTTTTCCTATTCTAATCTGCCCTATATTTCTAACAAAATGTCTAAAAAATATTTAATTATTAATACTATACTTGACCCTTTGTTTCACTTTATCTGATTTATTGATCTGATTGTTTTCTGGATCGAATTTGCAACGCTTTTCCATGTCATTAGATAAATTTTTAAGATTTACGTTTGGCGGTTTTTTAAGAACTTTTGATGGGTTGAGCTAAGTATTCTGAAATAGGCTTGATGAGTCATTTGCAGATTCTAAAATACACTTTCAGTGTTTATCGTTTTTGCCAGTTGCTTTGTGACTATTGTAAGCTTACCACATACCAAAACCTTTTCAACTGTTTTACCATTGAGTATATACCATAGATTGAATACGTACATTACTTCATAAGCAAGCCAGGTTTATTTTGACTGATGCATGTATTCAAAGTTCCCAAATACGATACATTACTTCATAAGCAAGCCAGGTTTATTTTGACTGATGCATGTATTCAAAGTTCCCAAATACGACACTGAACACCAAGCTTGCAACAAACATAAGCTTCTAATGAAGCCATGAAAATCTTAGTATACCCAAGTTCGTTAATGCTCCAATTTATAAACGGATCTGTCTCCGGATCTACCGTGATCTCTCCTCGATAACCCATATATGCCGCAACAATCTGTTGAAACGACATATTCATCTCGTTCGGAGCAGGCAAGGCCGGCCCAGAGGATAGACAACCTAGGCAACAACATAAGGTATCAAAATTTTAAAGAAATGTTTAATTTGGATATATTGTTTTATATAATTTTAAAAATGATTATATTTTATTTCTCAAGTAATATATAGAATATAAGTTTAAACATAAAGACACAAAGAAGCAAAATATAAGTAAATATAAGCAAAATATAAGTTTAAACATAAAGACGCAGAAAAGCAAAATATAAGTAAATATAATCAAAATATAAACCAAAAACAAACAAAACATAAGCAAAATATAAGTAAAATGTAAGCAAAATATAAACAAAATATAAGCAAAATATAAGCAAATATAATCAAAATATAAGTAAAAATAATCAAAATATAAGCAAAACATAAATAAAACATACTATTGATATTAAGTTAATTAATATAATTATTAAATAAATAACTTATGTCTATAACATTCCATTCAACGTGTTATTTTAATTAATTTATTAATCATTATCTTTTCCATTCAACGTGTTATTTTAATTAATTTATTAATCATTATCTTATTTAACATTATTATTGAGAATGATTTTGGTGAATACACATAGTTAGTTTGTTTATAATGAAATATTTTTTATTATTTAAAAAATAAAAGACAAAAAAGTTTCGCTTAGGACATCCGAGAACATTGGACCGACTGTGCCTGCAAAGCATATTAACGACGCCGCAACCTGGTGGGTCTTCAAGCGTATTAGAGCTTCATCTAGAGTATTCATTATGCGCACTTCTCTTATCCCAAACGTTCTATCTTCAAATTTGATTGTTTTTCTAGAACTGCAATTGAAATCGTCCTTGTCATTTACGGGCATGCCTCTAGAATCTTTGATGAACAGAAATGCATTGATTGTATAGCGAAGATTGGTAGTAGCGGTGATTTTCATTGCGAAGTTCAGTAAATATTTTATTTTCTGAAAAAATGAAGATTGTTATTCAAATATGGGAATTGTTTATCGCATATTATTGACCATTTCAGTATTAGATATTGCAACAAAAAAAAATTTAAAGTTGAAACTGATAAAAAAATTATTTGCGATAAAGATAAGTTGCTTTATTATGACTAATCTTGTCAGCTTAACACGTCTATTTTGTATGTATCTAGGGTCCGTTCACATAGTTAGCAATTAAAGGAAAAAGTTGAATAAATAAAATTATTATAAGTCGAAAAAGAAAAACTTAACATGTAAATTTTCTTCTGTATGCAACAGCGACAAATGTGAAAGGAGGTATTATAGTCTTTTTGACAGTGATAGCTTACTTTGAATGGTTAGAGTTTCTTTTGCATGGTTATAACAAAATGTCAAAATTATATAATTAGTAATACTATACTAGACCCATTTTTTGTTTCACTTTAGTTAGTTTTTTGAATTGAAATCCATTTTTTTCTTCACAAAATTACTTGATCTGATTGTTTTCTGGATCGAATTTGCAACACTTTTCAGACTACTTTCCATGACATTATATGATTTTTTAAGATTTTAGTTTGGCAATATAAGAGGGAAAGAAAATTAGTGGAATATTTGTCATGGCCTATTTTTCTGAATTTTTTTTTATGTTGACATTTTTTTTCTTTTGTCATGGGAGGAGTTAATCAGTTAACACACAATTTTTTTTTTGTTTTTTTGGCTCAACTTATATAGTTCATAAGTTTTATATTAGTTACTTAATAGGTAAATTTTGTATCATATAGGCTAAAATGGTTAGCAATTAGAGAAATAAGTTGAATAAGTGGAATTATTGTAGGTTAATTGCCGAGATGCCATTATTTGGTAAAATCAATTCCACTATCTCCCTCACTCTTCTCTTAGAGTCATAGTAACCAGTCGAATCAAACCTGGTGGGGCAAAACGTGATGCGGTAATTTGGTAAGTTCGAGCATCTGAAGACGCTGGTGTCTTCATAATCATTTGCAAAAGTATACGCATTTGGACAATCTTTCTTCAACATCATCGAGTAATTAGATTGTCTGCATGTCTCAAGTCTCGAGTAATCGCCTCTGCAGCAGTACCTGTTAGTGTTGAACTTCTCACAGGCGCTCATACAAGCGATTGGCTCGCCTAATCTTCCCTTCACCTGAAGCACTTCTGGACACGAAGTGGTCAGGTTAACCTTGCAACGAATGCTGGTGCATCCCTGTCTTTGTGGCACCACCGCCAAGGAGAGATTGTAACCATAGAGTAGATTGATTTGGTAGAAGTCCCTTGCTTCTGGAAACACAGAAAGGCTCAACTCCGCTATGATAACCGAATGTGATCCACCTTCTGAACATTGGATCTTTCCGGAGTTACAATCTCCTGTAGCACAGGAAAAATTTCCGGTTTGACTAGTGGAGCAAAATGTCCTAGCCCAAACAAGACCAGCCCATCCCGCCGGCACGTTTATGACTCGTGTCTGTCCTTCTTGATTTAAACGATTCAAGTCCTGGCCAAATAGTCTGATTACACTGATTTTTTATAGTTAATTTGCTGGACGAAACTCCTGTTATGATAACAAGGAGGAAGAATAACATTTTGAACATTGGAAGAAGAAAAGATGTGAAAGAAAGACAATGAGATGAGTTTATTTGATTTATTGATAATGGATTGTTCAGACTCTATTCTTGCAGAGCTTCAATGTGTGTAAAATGATTTCAGATTGGAAATCGGAAATTTCGTGAGCTTGCTGGTGTTTATAATCTCTTTTATATTCTGAAACATTATAAACTCTTAAGATCTAAGTATAGATAGTGGATATATATGTTGCTTTGTTGGTTAATATCAATAGTCCTTTTGGATAGCTCAATATTGCAGTATTCTTGAGCTATAGATGTTGACTTTGATTTGTAGATGGAGTTGATTTCAAAGATACATAATCCATTCATTGTGGAATATAAAGATTTTTATTTAAATCACTATAACTTTAAATATTTGTTTGCTAAAAATATATTTTACTAGATAAATAATAATTGTAAATAAACATTAATTTTTTAGATAAACATTGAAATAAATTTTAAAATTATAATTATCTATGATTAAATGTGATTTATCAATTTAATTTTAATTATAATGGTATATCTATAAATATTAAGATTTTTTTTAATTACTATAATTTGAAATATTTGTTTGCTAACAATATTTTATAATAGTTAAATAATAATTGCAAATAAACATTAATTTTGTAAATAAACATTGAAATAAATTTTAAAATTGTAATTATCTATGATTAAATATGATTTATCAGTTTATTTTCAATTATAATGGTATATCTGTAAATATTAAGATTTTTTTTACTTTTTTCAACATATTTAACATGTATCTATGTTCATCCTCTATATATAAATATCAATTCAGCTAAAGATAAAACTCATTAAAAGAAAAAAGAAGGGAATTTCACAGAAAATGCCATTAATTTAGGCTTCTCCGAACTGTGCCACGTTTTTGAAGCATATATAGGGACGAGATTTGTTTTTAATTTAGGCTTCTCCGAACTGTGCCACGTTTTTGAAGCATATATAGGGACGAGATTTGTTTCCGTGGACCAACAAAGGCGTGCGTGTGGCAGAAAGACAAATTTGCCCCTGGCGCTTTATTTCCTGATATTTCTAAATTTTTTTGGTTTTTTGTTTTTTTTGGTTTGTTGCTGTCACCGAAGCGATAGGAGAGAGACAGGCAGACGTACGGTTTCTGCGTTTTCATTGGTTGCCATTTCGGTGCATTGGTAAGTGTGCAGTTAATTGCGAAAATTTGAATTACCATATTGTCTTCTGCTTATCCCATTCGTGAAACATTTTCTTTTGCTTTCACTTTTCTCTCACTAAAAATCCTCTCTTCTCTCATTTAAAAACGTTTCTTCTCTCAACGAAACCGAAATCCTTTACCATTTGTAGTCTAAATCGTAATGGCATCTCAAGTGAATCGTAAGTCCGAGGAAGATTTTCGTAAGCGTAAGAGACCGGATTTTGACCTCGAGTTGGAGGGAAGCCCTATTAGGTATGTTACCCAGATTTTGTGTGTCCCGCAATTTGACTACTTTTTTGTTGACGTTTGGACTTTAAACCTGTGCAGAGAAAACTCTGTTCGGCGTTTTACAAGGTCATCGTTAAGTAGTCCTTCTAGCTCGGAATTTGGTGGTTATTCCAGACAAAATGTTATGAGCAATGAGTATAGGTATGTTTTGTTTTGTTTCTCTTGTTTTGTTTTGTATGTTTTTCGTAGATCTGGTAGTTACAGTGCTTTTCTTTGACAGACAACCACCGGTGTGTAACAGAAGACGTATGGCTGACCCTATACCTGCTCGACTCCCTAGACGCCTATTTCCAGAGGGTCTGGTTCCAGGTGGTGGCCGTGTAAACTCGTATTCTCATCCAGAATATCTGTGTAAGAGACCGGATTTTGACCTCGAGTTGGAGGGAAGCCCTATTAGGTATATTTTGCATATTTTGTGTGTCCCGCAATTTGACTACTTTTTTGTTGACGTTTGGACTTTAAACTTGTGCAGAGAAAACTCTGTTCGGCGTTTTACAAGGTCGTCGTTAAGTAGCCCTTCTAGGTCGGAATTTGGTGGTTCTTCCAGACAAAATGTTATGAGCAGTGAGTATAGGTATGTTTTGTTTTGTTTCTCTTGTTTTGTTTTGTATGTCTTCCGTAGATCTGGTAGTTACAGAGCTTTTCTTTGGCAGACAACCACCAGTGTGTAACAGAAGACGTATGGCTGACCCTATACCTGCTCGACTCCCTAGACGCCTATTTCCAGAGGGTCTGGTTCCAGGTGGTGGCCGTGTCAACTCGTATTGTGAGTATAGGTATGTTTTGTTTTGTTTCTCTTGTTTTGTTTTGTATGTCTTCCGTAGATCTGGTAGTTACAGAGCTTTTCTTTGGCAGACAACCACCAGTGTGTAACAGAAGACGTATGGCTGACCCTATACCTGCTCGACTCCCTAGACGCCTATTTCCAGAGGGTCTGGTTCCAGGTGGTGGCCGTGTCAACTCGTATTCTCATCCAGAATATCTGTTGGTGCTTAGAGATGTACTTCAGGGAACGGAAGAGTTTGAGTATATCAAGGAAAGTGCTTTGGGTAAGCTTTTTGAAATACAGACAAGAAAAGCGGAATCTCTGAGGAAAGAATCTGTAAGCCCAAGGTCCTTTTGGAGACGTTTGATTGGGCAGCGGGAGCAATGTCTAGTGACTGATATCATAGATATGTTGCGTTATGACAGACAGTTGCCACCAGGAGAGAGGATGA
>CM071717.1:33146016-33163249 GCA_036630335.1 Physaria fendleri
TAATAAAAAGTTTTTAATTATTTTTATACTTAAAAAGATAGTAAATTCAAATTTTATCTAAAAAATACTTAAAAAAATTCCCTGTTGTAATGTCACAATTTATGGTATGCATTAAACTCAAAATCGTAAACATTCAATTATATCTTCTCATTTAATGAGATAACCATTAAAAGAATATAAATTGTTAACAGAAAATGAAATAATATTTCATTGTACTAACCGCCTTATGATAACTAAATCATAATAAATTAAATTTGAATTATTTACTTTAATTTTAAGTAACTATCGGGTCAAATTCCCTATATAAATATATATATATACAGATACATTTCCTAACCAGATTTTAAAATCTATTATTTTCTTGAAAATGTCTACTAAAAATATACTATACTGAGAGAGTTAAAACTTTTTAAATTTTCATGGTGAATTGTTAAAAAATTTTAAAAAGATTTTAAATTTTTATTAAGATTTATATGCATCATAAAAATTGTTTTTTTTTATCTTTTACCAAGAAAATAATAATTTGTTTGAAGAATCCTTAAATGTGTTATGTGTTACATTTATACAATTTTCCTTAGATTAACCAAGATTAACATCTATTTTTCCTTAGATTAACCAAGATTAACATCTATTTTTCTTAGAGCATGCTGAGTCATAATTTATATAATTTTTGGTATAAAAATAGATATGAAAATCAAAAGAAAACAAAAAAAAAAAATATCATGGCATCATTATATCAACCAAAACAAAATAAAGATATTCGCTTAACATCTATTGNCTTTAATCTTTTTAAAAAATTTAAAATTGTAATTTTTGTTTTTCAATTACCTGAGAACCGTTAGTTTTTCTGTTAAAATTTTAGCTTTTTCAGACAAAATCTAAAATATACAATACAACATATTTTGTTAATGTAAATACAAAATATAGAATAAATAACTTCTTTATCTATACATTATCATTTTTATTTAAAAAAAAAATTAAAAAACAATAATTGATAATTTAAAAAATATATATCAGTCCGTGCAAATTCACGGGAAAACTCTAGTTCACAATGTAATCCTCTGGTATTTTATCATTCTTGCTCTAGGTTCTGTAGTAGTAGTTTCTACATCAAAGGAATACTTAGATTTATGTTCATTGTTTTGATTCTTTGAAGTCTCTTTACAAGCATAGCTTTTTGATACTTATACTTAGATTTATGTTCATTGTTTTGATTCTTTGAAGTCTCTTTACAAGCATAGCTTTTTGTTACTTTTAGGCATACGTTGAGCAGGTAGAGAATAGTAGATTGAAGTTAACACAACTTGAACAAGAGTGAAGGCCCATTGGACTATTTAACAGGCCCATTGGGCTATTTAAAGATTATCCAATGAATAATAATCTTCTCTTTCATCCCCATAAAACCAACTATGTCCCACTCCACCGCTAAACAATCTGTAACGTGTCTTAACCTCCATGTACCTACAGGCCACGTGTCTAGACTAAATCAAGTGAACATGGAACGTGTCACAAAGCCTGTAGGCTCAGTACTGGTCTGAATCTTGAGGGTATAATTGTAATGTACCTAAGCTGGCCAGTTACGTTTGAAAGTGTTAAGCTTATATGAACCTCACATTGAGAAAAAAGTATGTTTAACACGTGAACCAATGAAAGAGTTGATTTAGATGGAGGAGTAATCTAAGCCACAGATCTTGTCTGTTTATTCTAAGCCACTAAAACACACTTCAAACTCACGAACTCTCCACTTCTTGTCTTCACAAATCAACAAAAGATTTGAAGAAAAACAAACTCATCTGTGAGTTCTTTTGTCATGGATCGTTATTCAAGGATGAGTTTAGAAGATCTTGTTGTACCAATCTATCAAGAGACATCATTAGATTCATACCCTTCTCCTGATATATGGGGTACTGAATGGAGCAGCATGAATCCTGACAAATGTTTTGATTATGATGTGATTAACAATGGGTTTAGTGGAGGATTATACAGTCAGATGGAGATAGGGAAGAGTGATAAAGTAGTACAAGAAGAAGGAGAAGCAAAAAGGTTAAAAGCTAGTGGTTGTTTTGATCATTCACTTCATGATTTTGATGGAATCCAACAGATGGATGACATGTTCTTGTATAGTCTCTATAACTCTCTATTAGATTTATATAAACATAAAGATTCAAATAGTTTTCAGGTTTTTATATCTTTGTGTGTCTTTGTTTTTGAAGAAGTTCAATTTTGGAGGATGTTCCAGGGAATGATGACATGACCAATGGTAGAGAAGTCCCTATGTTTCATTACAACTTGGAAACTTGTCAAGACATGTCACTTATGGTAAGAATTGAGATCTTTCACTTGGGATAATAGTTAAAGATGTTAATCTTGGTACTTTTGTTTTGGTTCTTCAAGGATGAAACACCAATGAATGAGAACATGGAGGAGACATCTGCTGAAGAATTAGTCTTACATGAGCTACAAAGAGCTTCAGAGAAGGTTAGTATAGAGTCTTGTATCTTTACTACAACATATTAGATCAGTCTTGTAATAAGTTTGAAATGTTTTACTTATAGCTCACTGATGATACTCGCAAGTGTTTTCGTGATACTTTTTACCGACTTGCAAAGAACTCACAACAGAACTCAGAGGAGTTACTTGAGAATAGAGTCAAGTAAGAGCTTTGCTTTAAAACTAGACTCAAACTTTGTGAGTAAGGACTTATCACCATCATTTGATTTCTTTTTGTTTCAGTAGCGAGTTTGAATTGAAAACAAACTCAATAGACAGAGCTATAGCAAATCTCACATTCAACAAGATGGAATCAAACATGAGAAACATGCCTCCATTAAAGAGACTTTCTTCCATTCAAGGATAAAGACAACAAGACATCATCTTAAGACATACCTTAATGTCTAAATATATGTGTGTTTTGCTTTTCTTCACAAAGCTTCAGTTTTGATCTGTTACAACTTCTGAATTTCAATTTCTTGAGGCACTTTTACATGTTAAATGTAGAATCTGCTCTTCAAAATCATCAAAAGATGAGACACAGAAACATATGTAAGTGGTAAACAACAAGGCAGGGGAATCAGTCAATACCAAAAAACAAATCAACAAGTCAATTTTAGTTAGTTACAATATTATAATTGTGTATATAACAGATTCTCTGATTCACGTTTACAAAACGTGGGTTCCATTAGTTTTCTTAAAAGATTGTATAAAGTTTTGATCTTTACTCAGACAAACAAAAATTGTCAAAAATTTGAGATTTTTATGTACAAAGCATTGATCTTTACTCTAAAACAAAAACATTTGTCAAAAATTTGAGATCTTTAGTATGGCAACACCACCATTAACGCCGACGACAATGTCACCTCTAGGGAGTCCAAAATCAAAGGAATCATCACCGTTAGAGATCACATTAGAGCAACCATCTGGAAAAAACAGAACAACCGGATCCAAATCTACAAAACTCTACAGACGTGTCAAGTCTGTATTCCGATCACTTCCAATTATGTCACCGATGTGTAAACTTCCGGTAGGAGGAGGAAGGTTACACGAGAATCACGTTCACGGAGGGACACGTGTCACAGGTAATATTATACTATCACTCTCGTTAGGTTAGATAGTTTTATATAATACGATGAATTTATCTTTCAAACTATTGTCGTATCATAATATTTTCTACCGGTTATTGCACTCAGTTGAAATTTCTGATAATTGCAAACCTATTTATTCATCAATTCATAGTTTCAAAGATGTTCGGTATATCCAGGAACATTATTTGGATAACGCAAAACGCGAGTAAATTTAGCGATTCAAGAAAACCCGCGATCTTTACCAATCCTATTACTCGAGTTAGCGATACCTACGGGAAAACTACTTCAAGATCTTGGAGTAGGTTTAGTTCGAATAGCATTGGAATGCGAGAAAAAACCTAGCGAAAAAACCAAGATTGTTGATGAACCTATATGGGCATTGTATTGTAACGGTAAAAAATCTGGTTATGGTGTTAAGAGAGAAGCTACAGAAGAGGATCTTGTGGTGATGAAAATGCTTCATGCTGTGAGTATGGGAGCTGGTGTTTTACCGGTGAAAAGTAGCGGTGGCGACGGAGGAGGAGGAGGAGGGCAACAAGAAGGGGATTTGACGTATATGAGAGCTCATTTTGAGAGAGTGATTGGGTCGAGAGATTCTGAGACTTATTATATGATGAATCCTGGTGGGAATAATGGTGGACCTGAGCTTAGTATATTTTTCGTTCGGGTTTAATAAAAACGACGTCGTTTTGAGGAAATCAGACACCAAAACGACATGATTTTAGGGAAATCAGACAGACTTATGTCTTGTTAAATCATTTTTCTCTGTTTTTTTCTTGATCTGTTCTCGTATTCTATTTTCTTTCCTTCTTTGGTAAATGACTCCAAATGATTAATTGGTGATGTAAACATTAATATATATTCGATTATTAACATAATGTATAATTTGTCTATTGCTTAATCTCATCTTTACATAGCATATATAATCCTATGTTAACCCCCTAAGAGGCTGCAACAAGAGAAGCCTCACTGGCGATAGTTTCGGGTACTGAGGTTTCTTGTTCAGCCACCGGTGGGGTCTCCGGCAATGAGGTTTCTTGCTCAGCCGCGGGTGGAGCTTCTGTGATGGATGGGGCAGAAGAAGCTTGAACAATGTCTGAAGGTTTGAATTTGTTGATGTAGTAGCTAAGAGATGGTCCATTGTAATCCACTGGTTTTGGTCGAGACGGGGTTTCTTTACCTACTTGGAGGAGAATAGATGAAGCTGAAGCTATTGCGATGAGAGCAATGCCTGCTACGATTGCTGCTGTGTTCTCAGCTCCATCAGATGATGATCCTGCTGTACCTGAGCTTATTGCGCTCTCTGCAACGTATACTGCAGGCTGCAAAAGTAACAAGAAGAAGCTATGCTTTAGCAAACATACAACAAGAAACAAAACAAGTTCATATCAAACGAGATCAAATACAACACGAAAAACTGATAAGATCAAGAAGTGTAATCTTCAATTCACCGATTGCAGTGAAGAACCTAAGATCAAACTCAAAGAAAGAGCCAAAATGTATCTTGAGAATTTGTTGAGGAGATCTCTTAACTCTCCCAAACCACAAGAGGCTGACAAACAAACCAACTGAAAGAACCCTCTTGATCTCTACTTGTTGTTAAGCATCAGACTACATTCTACAGCCCTATCACATAAACATAACACGTTTACTGAGTAAAGCTTGAATCTTTATCCTCTCAATTGAAAACCTTATCCCTCCAAACTCTGTAACTCTTCTTACAAACAGGACTTGTTCAGGAGATCCCTTAACTCTCCCAAACCCAAAAGACTCACAAACAAAACAACTGATCAAAGAACCCTTCTAATCTCCACTTGTTGTTAAGCATCACACTACATTCTAAAGCCCCATCACAGAAACATAACAAACGTTTCCCTCAGCAAAGCTTGAATCTTTACTCTCTCAATTGAATTGAAAACCATATTCCTCCAAATTCTCTGAGTCTTACACACAGAACTTGTTTCCCCTACTAGGTATAGAGACTAAACTATATGAAATGAGTCAATACATAGATGGAGAAGGTAGAGAGCTAAACAAACCTCAATGGAGTAAACATTAGTCTGACCAGCAGTATCTTTCTCAACATAGCCAGTCCAACCACGTGGTTTCCGAGGAGGAAATGTTCCCACCACTTTAGTTTTCTCACCAGCTAACCATTCCATACTCACTGTCCCAACCTGTTCGTGTTTCATTCACACCATCAATAATATCATTTCAATTGTATAAAAAAACCCTATTTTTCTAATCATCTCATCACTAAGTAACCCAATTTTCAATCTTTTCAAATGAAATTGATTACCTCCTTCTCGGGAGCACATTCTTCGGTATTACAATCAGAATCATCGGAAGAGGCTCTGAAGACGGAAACTTCTCGTTTCCGTCTGTTAGATTTTGAATTGAGGAATCTAACAATAGATTTAGGAGATGCTAACATGTAGCTGTTTGGGGATATCAAGACGTTCGACATGGTTGATCAGAGTCGAAGAGAAAGGTAGATTCTTGGGTTTGGTTTGTTCTATCTTCTTAGAAAACAGAGGAGGAGATAGAGGAGAAGAAGATGTGTTGTTATGTGGGCTTTTACAGTAGCTTAAACGTGTAAGTACTCAGCCCACAAATTTTGTTTATTTCTTGTTATAAATTAAATAAATTATTTTAGCCCAAAAAAAATTAAAAAAATTATTAAATTATACCAAATTTTACAGTTAATTTTGTATTTTAAACCACTAATTTTTAAAGCTTTTTTTTTTTTAATAAAAAACCTGCAAGTACCAAATGTATTTTCAAAAATTTCACAATCTATGTATGGAGTTGGTAGCTTATTCGGTATGTTTTCTCACTTTAGAACATTAGAATTTGGAATCGAAAATCGATATTTGGTCTTAAAAAAAAAGTTTATAGTATTTTGCTGTTATGAACAAACTAAATTTCACTAAAAAGTTATAACACATTTAAATTGACCATATAAATATAATACTCATTGTTTAATCTAAAATTTTTTAATTATACATCCATAAAGAAAACAAGTTAAAATTTTGTTTTATTTCATAAATTAAGAAAACAAATGCCTACTAAAATTTATTTATTTTCGACTTTTTATTCATTTCATTTTCCCTAAAAGACAAACAAGAATTATTTCAATTTGCCATAGTTTAATCATACAACCCCATGAGACCTTGTGGGCAAGCTAGCTAGTGCTTAGCCACTATCCATTGTATTGGATACCATTTAAGCATGCGTTGTTCAAATCACACTTTTCCCATTATTGGTATAAAGGAAATGAATTCAAAACACATATCATCATAATGGAGTGAACCTAGTTTGGTCTTTTTGTTTTAGGTGTTTGCATGATCCATATAACACTCAAGTTGTAACCAATATTAGTTTTTGTTTTGGTAAAAATATTCTATAAGTTTGTAATTTAAAAGTAAAGCTCAAATAAATCAGATGAATTCTAAAGTACATGCATAAATTTGCCTATGGGGGTTGTTAGTTTTGATTATAAATAACATTTTTTGATGAGTTTAGATCCAAATCTAGACCAAATACTATATAATTTGTACAAATAAAAACATAAAACCTATTTGATAGAACAAATGCATATGCTACACACCACTGACATCTAAGACTAAGTTGGAACATTATATAAACATTATAATTATATTAAGTTGCATACCTTAAGGACCAAATATGATGCTAAAGACAGCTCAAAAGCTACACACCAAAACGAAAAAAAAAAGAAACACAAACAAACATATCTCTGCATAAATCATGAGTAGGTCCTCTAAGACCAGTGAAGCAAATGAAACACAAAAAACACAAACAAACAAAGTCTCTCCACAACACATGAGTACTCTCTTATTGTCTCTTTATGAGCATCGTTCACGTGCTAACCCAAGTCTTCCATTGGGACCATCAATAAGAACCCTATAGTTCTGTTGCTGCATACTTGCTATCACATTAACTACCGAGTTTACATTTTCAGGCGCTGCAGCTATAGCGAGACATGAGGTCGTTCCGGCTGTGCTATGTAACATCAAGTTATCAGCTGGCATAGTCATGTTCACTCCTTTGAACATGAATGTTATAGTTGGTACTGTGACTTGTTGAGTGTAACATGTGTCGAATCCTCCTAGTGATGTAACCACGGCGCTTTGGGGCTTGACTCGTTTTCTGAACTCGTTTCTTACTGCCTCGTATACTGGTTTGGCTAGACGGGTGTATACAGTTCCTAAACATCAAAATGGTAAGGATTATTTAGTTATTATATAACCACTATAATAATCACTACAATAATAAGAATAAGGATCTATTCCGAGCACCCTAATCGTCAAAAATTGGTTGCAATAAGGAAATAAATAAGGAAATAATAAATTTACATCTAATTTCTATCATTTTTCGATCAAACATTAATTTTTTTTCCTCGAAAATTCATCGGAAATATACTTTTTGTTCAGAAATCCTTCTCTATTTTCGGACCAAATATTAAAAAAAATTCTTCCAACCAAACATCTTATTTTTCTTTCGAAAATTCGTGGGAATATACATTTTTGTCAGAAATCTGTCTCTATTTTCCTATGCTTTCTAGACGAAATTTCCGAATATATAATTTTTTTTTAAAAATAGTTTATTTTGTCTCTCGGAATTTGGTAGAAAATAGATTTCCACCCATATTTTCACCCTTGCAGGAATTTAGTCGAAAATGTTAAAAGATTTTCGATCCCCATTTCCGACAAAATTCCGACCATTATTTTAGTCTTACACGAAATTTAGTCAAAAATGTTAAAACGATTTCCGACCACCGTATTTTAGTCGGATATTATTTTAGGAATTTTAAACATTTCCTGTAATGTAATCAAACCGAACCAAAATACAAAATAACCGAATATAAACGGGATAATAGTACATACCGGAGTCAAAGATGGTTCCAGCACCAGTGGTCGGATTAAAAGCAATAGATTCCGGCGATAACTGAACCACCTTCTTCGCAACACGAATAGCTACAAGATCAACATAATACAAAGAAGATCTTCTAGGGTTCCTAAGAAGAGTAGTATACTTCAACCTCTGAGGCTGAGAGCTAGGTCCAAGTCTCAAAGAACCAGAGAAAGTTAGAGACTTAAAACTAGGTAAACAATAAGAGAAGGTAGCTTTGTAAATAGACTGAGCTTGTGACATTAGTGAAAGTGGACCACGACCTAAACCTAATAAGCCTTGTGGTGGTGTAATGGTGGAACCACTGGTGAGTTTGTTGATGCATCCGAATGTGAAGGATTTGATTGGGTCAGCTGCGAGACGGATCGTGTCTTGAGAGAGGTAAGCTGCTATGGAAGAAGAGCCGTAAGTGAAGTTGAATGAGCATGATCTTGATCCGCATGTGGGGTTTGGTACCTGCAACAAGTGGTTCACGTGAATTGTTAATGAGTTAAAAGCCAGTGTGGACTCTGTAGCGTCTTTGTGTCGGTCTAGTTAGGTTCTGTAATAATATCCCGTGAATGTTTTTTGGAATGTTAGTGGGATTATCAATTATAACTACTTGGAGCCCACTTTTTCACATAAAATAAAATAGAGTTTTATGTGTATATAATAATATAACTTTTTCATGATAATAATTAATTTAATTCTAGATCTTATACTGTCTTATTAAATATATTTTTTGTTAATTTTGTTGTCAAACACATTCTCATGCTCACATCATTACATTTTTTATATAAAAAACTTGCAAAGTTACTCCCATTAAAATTTGGCTACAATTAACTCTACATTCCTAAATAATTTTTTTTTTCTAGTTTTTCTTTCACATATATTACAAAATAATAATCTTTTTAATTTTTTTCAACAAGAATTGAACAGTATTTGTAAAAAAATAATAATTAACTATAATTATTTTTGTTTTAAATCCACACTTTAATAAAAAAAATAATAAAAAATTATAGAAAATCAAATATTGTGAAATAATAAAACAAACTAAAAAATGTAATGAGTAGTAATGTTTGGTTCATTAATGAAACTATGAAAGAATTTTGAAGTGTTATAAAAAATAAAGTGAGAATATAATTAGTTAATTATAAACATTCAATAGAACACATTTATTATATATGTAGAGATAAGTACAAGATTTGATACCTGCTTACACTGAGGAGCACTACAGCCAACATTCTTGAAAGATTTGGACTTAGCCGGAGAAAAAGCAGTCTTAGAAGGACAACCAACACAACCAGAACAAGGAAACCAAGCCACATCACTACTAGTATCCATAGCTACAAGCAATGGCTGAGCCGGAGTTCCCAACAAAGCCTTGACAATGTATGTAGTGGTCTGTAACATTTGACGACCTGAAGCTATGGGGACAACAGATCTCTTGGCTACAAGGTTGTCCAAGTACTGAAGACGAGCTCCTGAAGCTATGGGGACAACAGATCTCTTGGCTACAAGGTTGTCCAAGTACTGAAGACGAGCTTGGTCTTGAGCTAGTGTCTTTATGACTCGAGCTTCCCATGAGAGTGGGGATGAGGATTTGAAAGGGGAACAAGGACTGTCTATGTGGAAGATTCGTAAGGTTGAGCCTTGGTCTTGAGTCTTGGTTAGGTCACAGTTTAACCCAAAGGTTAAAGGGGTGATGAAGAGAAGTTGAAGGAAAAAAACAAGAGTAGACATTTTGGGTTGTATGGTGTATTAGATAGTGTTGGCATGTGAAGGTATTTATAGTGGTCTTGAGCATCAAGGACATAAAATCAAAACTATATGAATTTAAATGGGAAAACGATCTAGATCCCCACGAAGTATTGGTACATCGTATCAAATCCACACTATTTAAATTCGCGATCCATATGTCCACTAGAAGAGTATTAAGGAGCCAATTACCCACGAAATTTGTTAATCGCGATCTATTTCCCCATTGAAAAATTATATTTCGTGGGGATCTAGATCGTTTTCCCAAAAGATCGTGGATAATTAACTCCTTAAGACTCGTTTGATGGACATATGGATCGCGAATTCAAATGGTAGAGATCTGATACGATGTACCAATACTTCGTGAGGATCTAGATCGTTTTCCCATTTTAAATCTAAATCTATCTTTTAAATTGTTATTAAATTCGTCCATAACCGGTATAGAAAAACCAATTATTGTTATGATTTTGTGAGAATATATGCCATTATTACTCTTTTTCTTTTACTTTGTGAAATTGTTGTAAATTAATAATAATAATTAACTTTTTTTTGTCAACAATAATAATAATTAATAATAATTATTGTTATTATTAAGTTTCTTTAATCTTTTTTCCGATAGTGCAACTGCAAAAGTTACTTTCTTCAGATTTCCACTACTTGAGTGAGATATGGGCAGCATATAATAAAGAAAATATTATTGTCTCCCACATGATTATATATAATTACATAAATTTAAACTTCTTAAAAAGAAAAAAAATCACAATTCTAACAAAAATATATTTTAAATATTTTCTCATCTTATCATCTTCAATATAGAATCTTTAATAACACACACATATGAACAACCTTAACAAAATGGATCTTGAAATGGGCCGCGTAAAAAGATGGGCTATTTGGTTAAAAGGTGGATCTATAAATGGGCCTATAGTAATTAAATAAGCCCAATGTTTATGTACGAGAATAACTCTAGGGTTTTAATTTTTATTGTTCTGTTGATATATATATATATTCGTAAGAGGGAAAAGTTTGAAGCGCAGCCGCAAGAGGAATCAGAGCATCTGCAAACATGGTTCGTCTTCTCATTTTCTTTCTTTGATTTTCAATTTCAGTGCGCTTTCAGTGATTTCTTAGATAGATTTAGTTACGGATATTCAATTTTGTGTTGTTTTGAGTGTTCTATGATTATGGCGACTCTAGCTTACTTGATTCATGCTTTAGATCGTATGATCCATTTTCAAGTGATTCGATTCAAATACTGTGACTGTAATGTTGATGGGAATTTGCAGGCAAGAGGATTGATGAATATTCTCAGTTCTACATAGACATGAATATTCAATTATGGATTGTTTTAGTGTTCTATGATTATGGAGATTCTAGTTTACTTGCTTCATGCTGTTGTAGATCGCGTGATCTGTTTTCTAGGATTTTGATTCTGATGCTGTGAGTGAAATGTTGCGTTGAGCTATATATGGTTGATGTGAATTTGCAGGCAAGAGGATTGAAGAAGCATTTGAAGAGGCTCAATGCCCCAAAGCATTGGATGCTTGACAAACTTGGTGGTGCCTTCGTAAGTCCATTTGTCTCAAAACCTTTAGATCCTTACAATAGGTCTGTGACATCGGCCTTGTATGTGCTGTTTCTTGTAGGCTCCCAAGCCTTCGTCTGGACCTCACAAGTCGAGGGAGTGTCTTCCACTTGTTCTGATCATCAGGAACAGGTTGAAGTATGCTTTGACATACCGTGAAGTTATCTCTATCTTGAGAACAGGTTGAAGTATGCTTTGACATACCGTGAAGTTATCTCTATCTTGATGCAAAGGCATATCCAAGTCGATGGAAAAGTCAGGACTGACAAAACTTACCCTGCTGGTTTCATGGGTAAGTTTTTCTATGGTAGATAGCTATCCAATCGCATTGTATATAATCACTGACCAGAGTTACATTTTGATTTGAATAGATGTTGTATCAATCCCTAAAACCAATGAGAACTTCCGTCTTTTGTATGACACCAAGGGACGTTTCCGTCTTCATTCCATCAGAGATGAGGAAGCCAAGGTTTGCTTCATTTTCTTCTTAAATCTTGACTCTATATTAGAATCAGAAGAATAAGGTGTGATGTGGTGTATATGCAGTTCAAGCTTTGCAAGGTTAAGTCTATCCAATTTGGTCAAAAGGGCATCCCTTACCTGAACACTTACGACGGTCGTACTATCCGTTACCCTGACCCACTCATCAAACCAAATGACACCATCAAACTCGACCTCGAGGAGAACAAGATTGTGGATTTCATCACGTTCGATGTAGGCAACGTTGTGATGGTAACAGGAGGCAGAAACAGAGGGCGTGTCGGTGTGATCAAGAACCGTGAAAAGCATAAGGGAAGTTTTGAGACAATTCACATTCAAGACTCAACAGGACATGAGTTTGCTACGAGGTTGGGTAATGTTTTCACTATTGGTAAAGGAACAAAGCCATGGGTTTCTCTTCCAAAGGGTAAAGGTATTAAGCTTACTATTATTGAAGAAGCTAGGAAGAGACTTGCTTCTCAACAAGCTGCTTAGATCATCAAAATATGGTAACGTTTTGCTGTGGTGATAGACTCTTGTTGTTTCGGTTTTGAGCTTATTTGTTTTCTTATGTTGTTGGCTTTTCGAAACACATTACAAAGTAGCTGATGAGTTTGTATGGTGAATTTTGTTTTGTGATTTATGGTTTAAATTTGATGAGTTTTAATAAATTAGAGAGAGCCTTTAGACAGTGAAATACACCGAGATTGTTTACCCATTTGGGAGACTTGTCCTCCCTGAACTATCTAAGCGAAAATTAAGACTAAGCATTGAGTTTGTTTTGCTCGGAAATCAAATATCTTCCGAATTAAACTGAATTCGGTTCTTGGTTTGGGTTTTGAATTTCCTTTCCTATTTAGAAAAACCGAACAAACTAAATAAACCGAAAATAACAAAATTGGCAGTTTTCTACCCTAATTAAAAAATCGACAAATCATTATTAATACGTTATATATTGCATATGCTAATACGTGGAAAAATAATAAATCCAACGAGGACAAAAACAGAGATAATCAATTAGAAAATGTAGGTTTTGTATGCATGCAAATAATTATATAGCCGTTTGTTTAAACTTAATCATTATGTAGCCGTTTGTTTAACTATTTTTATAAATCTGTTTTAAATATATTAAATTCAGAATTGATATTCTTATCATAAGCAGAAATAAAAGAAAAATCCTTTTATCTTCATTTATAAGTTTCCCTTCATGGCTTCATTAATAAACATACATATATCTCCATTTAGAAGATATATATATAGAATGTTATTTTCTTATGTAGTAAAAATTTATGTGTACCTATCAAAAATTTCATGTCAGTATTATAAGTTTTATGAGTCAAGTTTCATCATTAAATTATTTTGGTTTATTTGTGGATATATACAAAAAAAAAATATTGTGATTAAATAGAAAATATATTATCCAAACGAAAATTAATACCAAGCAAACAAATACACAATATTCCATAAACGAAAAACAATTCAGAATCAACCAAATCAAAGAAATGGAAGAAATCTTTTCAAATTAATTCTAAGTAAGATTGTACAATGGATCCATGTTCTTCTTCAGCATCTCTTTCTCAGCTTTATACTCCTTAGTAACACCTGTAATTAATAAGTAAATTAAATTAACATTATCTCAATTTGTTAAATCAATTTTTCATGTATACAAAATATACCATCTTTGATGATATAATCTTGAACCCTAGAAGAAAGACACTCCTTTAGTTGCATTTGCTCAATTTCTAGACATTGCTTATGCTCAGTAGCTATCATTACTTGCAAACGCAATTCACTCGTCTGTTTCTGCACATCAAATAATGTATATATATACACAAGATTAGTGAAATATAATATATAGTTCATATATGAAATTTAAGTAAATATTATATATATATAGTTTGTATACTTGGAGCTCCTTGGATCTCTTCACAAGAGCTTCAACATATTGAAACTTCTTCAATCTTGACTTCTGAGCCGAAACACGGTTCGAAATTATCCTACATAATGACTTCAATTAGGATTTTATTTATATGAAATGTATATAAAAGATAAACATGAAAGTTATATAAACCGTTTGAGCTGTTTAGGGTCCATGTTAGGATCAATATTCTGACGCATACGAATGGTGAAGCCTGGCTCAACTTCATACTGAACAAAACCACCTTTCTTGTCTCCAGCTTGGTTAACCTTTTGGGGCACTTTAAACGATGTCGTTGCAAGTAGAGGGAAACTCATTGTTAAGACAAGTAAATGGCTTATGATAAGACTTGTTTTAAGTTGTGTGATTAGTGTTGTAAAGTGTTGGTTTTATAGAGAGGTTAATATCTGTTAAATACCCATTATGCCCTTCTTCTTTTGGTATTTTCTTTTCATTTTAAAGGTTAAAATCAGATTATATTAATTAATCTTTGTATTATCTGTTAGTTTTAGAACAAACTTTGAAACGCTCGTAAAACAGGTTATAGTGCACAAAGATTGATAATCGGGTGGAATCCGTCTTCCACAACCTCCACTATCACCAAGAAAACGTTACAAGCTACAGAGTTTTTTCACAGTTGTATTTTCGACAAAGAAAACCTAATACACTTGTCTACTGCGTTATGTATAAGCAGCATTAGGTTTTACTTTCGTAGGCTTCCGTTGGGTTTCCCATGGGCCTAGATGAATTTTCAATACAGGCCCACATAGTCCACAGTTTTACTTTCGTAGGCTTCCGTTGGGTTTCCCATGGGCCTAGATGAATTTTCAATACAGGCCCACATAGTCCACAAACTCCACCTTGGACCTGTATCAAAAAATTCTTCTGCTTGAAAATCGTGAGCCCACTAAGCCCAAACCAAAAATACCTCCTGATTTTGATTGTTTCCTTTTCACCCTGTCTTCTACGCTTGAACAGCTTTTTCTCTCTCCAAAAGCTTTCTTCTTACCCCTGAAATAGAGTTATCCCAGAAGCTTTCTTCTTACCCCTGAAATAGAGTTATCCCAGATCCGATGTCTTCAACCCATTATCTCAGCCAGTTCATGGAATATCTAGTTTCATCTCTTCACCAGGAATATTTTTCCACTCACCATTCGCCAAATTTGATTGATATTCAAAGCTGGTCCAAACGTGAATCTCCATCACATGCCTTGCCATGATCTTTTGACTTGAAGACTACAAAGATCCATTCTCCACTCACTTTCCCTGGTAAGAATCGAACCTAATTCATAGTTGACCAAAAAAAAAAAAAAAATTCATATTTGCAAAGCAGCTATCTTTCTTATATACATAGCTTTCTTATATACGTCTTTCCATATTTGCAATTAAAATTCTACACCTAATTCAAGTATAAATAGATTAGAGAGGGATGGCTCAACGGTGAGGCGCCGGAAAACCTCCTTACGGCGACAACACGACCTGGTGTGGAGACGATGGTTCTGCTCATTTTCCAGAAATTTCCAGCAAGCTTCAATCATGTTTGGGCCTACTTCATCTTGGATTGAGCCCAAAGGACAAACTCTGTTCCACCTAATTCAGCCCAACAGTCCAGCCTCTTCACAAATTTAGTTTGGGCCTCCTCTAACAAAACAGATAAGTCAAAAAATTAATTCAATTTTAAGACCCATACTGTTTCGAATATTACCTCTCCCAACCAAATAATCGATTTTGATACTTGGAACATTTAGGCATCGTCACTTACCACCACCGACCACCATCCACCGCTGACCAGATATTTTCCGGTGTTGACCAATTCCCGGAGTTGACCAGAAAACCAAAACTCATGAGAAATATGCCCCCAATCCAAAAAAGACCTGATGACACCAAACCCAACAGAGCTTCCAAAAACAAACAGATAAGTAAGCCTTCTTTTATTTCGACCTGATGACACCAAACCCAACAGAGCTTCCAAAAACAAACAGATAAGTAAGCCTTCTTTTATTTCTGCTCACTTAATGTTTTGCAACTGTTGCACCCAGACTCTATAACTGAAGCTAGAATTATCCTATGCTCTTCTGTAGGAACTAGTTCAGAGTCTACCAACTGATTTTACTCAGACCTGCAGAAAGATCTTCACATTCTGCCCCATCAGGTATGTCAACTTACTGAATAAGTATCTTCATAACTGTGTTAAACTAGAGAGCTTACACCCTTTCTGATTTGTGTAAACAGCTCCACCTTGAGACTTATAGCCTCCTGACCGAACCTTTTGCAANAAAGCGTCACCCTAACACTGAACTGTTTTGCGAGATACCAATGTCCTGTGAAGCTGATCTCAAACCATCAGCAGAGATTGACCAAGTCGCAGCAGAAGTTAAACTTTGGCCCAGGTAATGCCTTAGTTAGAAAATCTGCTGGATTGTTGTTAGTGTGAACTTTAGATAAGGAAACTCCTCCTTCTGAAACAATATCTCTGATAAAGTGGAATTTTGTAGCTATATGTTTAGTCCTTTCGTGGTGAACTGAATTCCTCGCTAGGGCTAATGCACTTTGTGAATCACAATGAACAGTTCCAGCCTTTTTAGTTAGTCCCAATTCCTCACACAAACCTGACAACCATATTGCTTCTTTAACTGCCGCTGTTAGAGCCATGTATTCAGCCTCTGTAGTAGATAAGGCAACTACTGACTGCAAACAAGATTTCCAGCACACTGTGTTTCCCCAAACTTTAAACACATATCCTGTAACAGAACGTCTCTTGTCTAGATCTGTAGCGTAGTCTGAATCACAGTAGCCATCTATGCTGAAATCTGCATCTGCCTTTTTGAACACCAAACTCTTTGATGTTGTTCCCCTTAAATACCTGAGAACCCATTTAACTGTTTCCCAATGTGATTTTCCTGGATGAGCCATGTATCTGCTGATCAAACCTACTGCAAAACCCAAGTCTGGTCTGGTTCCTATCATTGCATACATCATGCTCCCCACCGCACTTGCATA
>CM071717.1:33166697-33176926 GCA_036630335.1 Physaria fendleri
CCGAAATTCTGTCTATTGAAGTTCTCTGAGTACTTCTGTTATGCGCTTTATATATGATAGTATATCTTTTGATTTCTCTGAATGATAGCTTTGTGAATGATTTTTGATAACCCTTTGGTCTATAAAAATTGGTTCGAATATATGACTAGAACGTTCCATAATTATCTTGCATCATTTTAGTGATATACAATGCATATCATCTAATCAAAAACTGTGATATCAAGGAACTGTTGGCTAATTGCATGCTACCTGCTTGTTGTTCTCTCATAACCAACCATTCATGTAGACAATGGGACCGTTGAATGTTTATCACTTGACTATCTATTGCCGCTATCTTCACATTGATAAATATTCAATACTGTTTCTGTTGTATGTTGTTTGAGATGTTTTTGGTTGCAATTATTTGAAGAAAAATTTCCTCCATGAGTCTATAAACCAACTTTTATACATATGAAATATATCTAACATCCTTTCATTTGGTAAATCGAATGAACTTCTTCTCTAGTGGGTGATCAATAGCGGTGCTCTACCTTGTCTTGCCAACCTTCTCACTCAAAATTATAAGAAAAGCATAAAGAAGGAAGCTTGCTGGACGATTTCAAATATCACAGCTGGTAACAGAGACCAAATCCAGGTAGGCAGTGATGATCATGTGTTTTCTAGCTTTCTCCAGCAAGACTTCTGTAACTTTATTAGTTTTGTTTTTGTTTTTGCTTTTTTGATTGTTGCAGAAAGTAGTTGAGGCCAATCTGATTGCCCCTTTGGTCAATCTACTTCAAAATGCTGAATTGAGGCCAATCTGATTGCCCCTTTGGTCAATCTACTTCAAAATGCTGAATTTGACATTAAGAAAGATGGGCAATTTCAAACGCAACTTCAGGTGGTTCTCATGATCAAATCAAGTATGTCACTGAATTTTTTTACCTTCCTCTTAAATTCCCCTTTCTTCTCTCTTATATAATACTTTGGGGGCTATATATCAACTTTCTGTTCCTGTTGGTTATACAGATGGGAGAGGCAGAAAAGAACTTGGGTAACACAGGAGACATGAACTATTATGCTCAGCTGATTGATGATGTAGAAGGGCTAGAAAAGATTGAAAACCTTCAGAGCCATGACAACAACGAGATCTATGAGAAAGCTGTTAAAATTCTGGAGACATACTGGCTTGAAGAGGAAGATGAGGAGACACAACAACCTCCAGGTGTTTATGGTTCTCAGACTGAGTTCCAGTTTGGAGGCAACCAAGCAAACGTCCCATCTGGTGGCTTCAACTTCGGCTAAAGGTAATAAGAAGTAAAACCCCTTCAACTTCCGAATAATCTCTCTTCATAAACATAAACACCTGCAAAAATCTGATGGAAAGATATGAAACAAAAACTCACAGGAATGGAACTAGAAGCTAAGAATATGGTGAAAGGTCAGAGTCGGTCAGAGTCGGTAAAAACTCACAGGAATGGAACTAGAAGCTAAGAATATGGTGAAAGGTCAGAGTCGGTCAGAGTCGGTGAGAGTCGGTCAGGGTCTAGTTTCATTACCGGGGTGGTCTGTTTTAAAAGTACACAGTCTCATGAAGCATTTGGTTTTATTGTCCAGGGCTTATTTTTTTGTTTGTTTGGAAATGAACAGTACACATGGGTCGTGAAGTGTACTTTTGTGTTGTTTTAAAATTTTGAAAGGTTATAAATCATTCACTGGAGTCTTGTTTTAGTGTCAAGAACAGTTTGTAAGTCGGTTAAAGATTAAACCATAAACCCTTTTGTCTTAATTTGTGGAAGTCAAAAGCTCCCTTTGTTGGTGTCGTGATTTCTAAAGGAAAGGTTTATCGCAGAGCTGAAGACTCGTATTTGGAATCATGAAATTAAGCCCGTCATTAGGCATAAAACAGTATTATTAATTAAGTAAATTGACTTTACCTGAGGAGTAAATTGTAAAAAAAGATAAGAACTAATATATATATATGCAGTGTTCTTTGTAGAGCCTTATCGTCTAAAACCCCTCAAAGGAGAAAATTGAAATCATTTTGCAGTATCGATTTCTATAATGGCTCTCGTTCAGTTATTTACTCTTCCGCACCTGAAAGTTCCGTTGTCATTGAATCAATCATCTGTTCATGCTCGGTCTTCTCTCTTTCTCCGCAGGGAAACTCGACCATCGTTCTCCTCCTCCACCGCCGGAAACTTTTCCTTATCGACGTTGACGCGTCAGAGAAAGCTTCTCTGTCCTCCGCCTCGCGGAAAATTTGTTAGAGAAGATTATCTTGTGGTATGACCATCGCGGAAAATTTGTTAGAGAAGATTATCTTGTGGTATGACCAATTTCTTAATTTCTCTCTCGCTCTATTTCTCCATATTGTCTTGTCGATTTCGATTTGTTTTCATTTTACAAATATACTTTTCAATTTTCTGGGAAATCGAGTTGGTTGGACACAAAATTTTACATTGTCACTTTGCTTTAGAAGCTGGGAACAGATGCAAGTTCTTATATGCTAGCTCTTGGGCCGAAATGCTTCAGTATTTGAGATTTGCTTAATTTGAATTGACTCGTAAGACCATCTATTAGTAGTCTCATTGATTACTGGATGATTTTCCTTTACTTATGGTTTTTACAGAAGAAATTGTCAGCTCAAGAACTTCTGATTACTGGATGATTTTCCTTTACTTATGGTTTTTACAGAAGAAATTGTCAGCTCAAGAACTTCAAGAACTGGTGAAAGGAGATAGGAAGGTGCCGTTGATTGTAGATTTTTATGCGACATGGTGTGGACCTTGTATCTTGATGGCTCAGGAACTAGAAATGGTACCATGGATTCTAATCACTCATTTTTTTGTACATTATCCATTTCATTTGCTTCATCTGTTGACGGACTCTGTAGAATGCTTCCATATTTCCAATCATTGGCTACTGGAACCTGTTTTTCTTTATATTTTACTTTAAGCTGAAATGTTATGGTTTATGGTAATGTTCTCTTGCTAAGTCTAGTCTTGAGCTATTGTAACTAGCCTATGAGTTGTGCGGTACTGAATCGTAGCTTTGCTAGTTAAGTTTGTTGAGAGATCATGTGCTATTAGAGGGTATTCTGGAACTAGGATCTTGGTTTTGAAATTGACTAGTATTGAAAGACACCTCTCATTTATCAATTCTTCTTGGTTTTGAAATTGACTAGTATTGAAAGACACCTCTCATTTATCAATTCTCTTCTATGGTTTACCTATTTGTTAAGTTAGGTTAAGGAGCTTACCAGTTCCAATTTCAATCACTGTTTCAAGATTTCAAGATATATTGGCATGTTTACATTTTCAAAAGGAATGTTTTGAACAGTGAGATTGAGGAATCTCAGCATTATTGGTTCTAACCAAACTCATTTATACTCTTTGAAGCTCATTATTAAATAGTGTTTTTAGTTTGCAAAACAGCTTGCAGTAGAGTATGAGAGCAATGCAATTATTGTGAAAGTTGATACAGATGATGAGTACGAGTTTGCACGCGATATGCAGGTAAAACTCTAACTGGTCTCCTCTCCTCTTAGCATATAACAATGTGATTCATTACAATAAACCAAAATCTTGCAATGCAGGTTCGAGGCTTACCTACACTATTCTTCATCAGTCCTGATCCAAGCAAAGATGCAATAAGAACAGAAGGGCTTATTCCAATACAGATGATGCGCGATATCATTGACAATGACATGTGAAAAATCTTTACTTAAGAAAACAGTTTCTTGCTTTAGGATTTTGAAATTAGATTTACTTTTGCATTTGTGATGCGGTTATGAATGTATCATCAAGGTTTCATAGATGAAAAATGTAATATTTTAAGACATAAGACCTTGATTAGTTTGTTTGCAGTGTTATAAGACCTTGATTAGTTTGTTTGCAGTGTTAGTTATGAACCGTTGATCTGGTCGTTATATGACACAACTAAGTCACTGTTTTGTCCAGGTGATAGGTCATTTAAGTCTTTTTATACATTTATTGATTAGCATTAAACCATGATTATTAAAATAAATCACCCGAAAGTGGAAATGGCGCCCAAAAATATGCGGAATATTTGGCGGGTGGCTCTATCGTGATATTAGAAGAAGAAACCAGGGGTAATTTCGTCATTTAAAGTAATAGGGTTAAGCCGGTCCAAATTCATTTATAATAAGCATATTTTGGTTTAGTGTTTGTGCGGTATCTATTTGCTCTGACACACACTCTCTCTCTCTGTCTACTTTCAAGATTTCAAAATTTTAGTTTCCTGATCCACTCATCTTTGATTTCAAATCTTTCTTGCGTTCTTTGATCTCTATTTGAAACCTTAGATTCAACAGATCACGATCTGAGACAACACTGGTAATGCTAGATCTCATTTTTAAGTAAGTGATATGATGATTCCTTCTTCTTCTTGCTTTGATCTCTGTTCTTCTGTATTCAGGTTTTTCAAATCAGAAGCCATGAAAACATCAGTAGATCCAATCGAAGAACACAGTAGCAGTAGCAGCAAGCAATGAAAACATCAGTAGATCCAATCGAAGAACACAGTAGCAGTAGCAGCAGTAATGGAGGAATCATCAGCAACGAGAAAAAGAGTTGTGCTATTTGTGGTACTAACAAAACACCTCTCTGTGGCGTGGTGGTCCTGCTGGTCCTAAGGTTAGTCTCTAACCCGATTTGATCCGATCTAACCCGATCCGATCTGATCTGATATGATCTGATCTCTTTTTATGTAGTCTCTATGTAACGCATGTGGGATCAGAAACAGGAAGAAAAGAAGAACAGTGATCTCAAACAGATCAGAAGATAAGAAGAAGAAGAAAAATTCGAAGTTAGGTGATTCGTTGAAACAGAGACTTCTCGAATTAGGAAGAGAAGTTATGTTACAGAGATCAACGGCTGAGAATCAACTCGGTGAAGAAGAACAAGCTGCTGTATTACTTATGGCTCTCTCTTATGCTTCTTCAGTTTATGCTTAACTAATTAAATTTTTGTAGAATATGTAACGAATTTAATTAATGTGTAATTTTTGTTTTGTTGAATCAAACTTTGATTTTGATTTTCGTTTATGTGATCTTGAGTGAGAACTGAGAGGAATGAAAGGTCAAAATAATTTTTTGTTCAGACAATTATTTTATTAGTAGCTTTTGTCTTTATTAAGACAAGATTTGAGTCTGCCTCACTGTCAAGCACATAGATTTTTTTGTTTTTCCGACAATTTTAACTAAAAATTGAAAAATTTCGAATTTGCCGCTTTCGAAATTATGTTCCCTCGCTAATTTGAGTTGTTAAGAGTCGTTTAAAATTTTAATTTTTTTGTTTTTACAATTCAAATTCAGAAAATCATTTGTTAATAAGTGGAGTATTATATAAATCCGAACATGTCCTAATTAATTAATGTGCTTTTTGAAAAAAAAAAAACAGCATTTCATAATAAATACGTTGACTATTGTCTTACATTAATTTGCTCTCAATCAATTAATCAACAAAATTGTTAACCTCCAAGAAATGGCAAGGAAAAGCATAAAAGGGCTACATATATGAGTGAAGCCCAAATTAAAACCCATTTATTCTTTTAATGGGCCTGGCCCGATATAGCAATTTATTCCTTAAAATCCTTAGTAGTAAAATGGTACACTCTCGTGAAGATTATAAACAGAAGAGACTCAAATAATACTAGAAGAAACTCGACTAAAAATGCTGTAGTCCAATAATGCAATAGGGAACAAGAACAACATAAAAACCAGTCAGAGAGTGTACCGGATTACGCCGAATTTACAAGAACAACATAAAAACCAGTCAGAGAGTGTACCGGATTACGCCGAATTTGTGAAATTAGATCGGGTTTTGGTGGGACCAGAACAGCCCATTACTCGCACGTGCGAACCAGCTAATATTTTCCATATCTTGATTCATGAAAAATTAAAAGGCAATCTAAAAATTGAAAAGGAAAAAAAAAAAAGATACGATCACATTCACATCACATGGCCAATGAAATGAGTATTAATTCATCGCCGAGACTAGAGATAACAAGTGGTAACTTTAAAGTGGTACTTGATCTTTGTCGACATCAATTTTAATCATTATCTCATGTAAATTTTTATATTTTAAGGGTTATATTCAAACCGACAAAATAGTAACCAAAGCTCAATTTGTGCCCAAAAAATAATCTCGTATTTAACAATTTTCTTGTTTATCTTTTAGTATAATATAGGTCTCTGATAACCTAAAGGTTGTATAATATAGATCACAGTAATTTAATTCGTCGATCATAAAAATATTAAGGCTTTAGTTGCTCGAATTTTTTGTAATTTGTGTAAAACTTTTTTAAAAAAAAATCTGAAGATACTGAAACAGCTGAGTAATTATGATATTATAATGTTTTTAACTGATTAATAATATAATAGTAAATACAATTTGTGAACAAAAATGTAAATTAAAAGATAGTAGTAATTAAGTTCTTCATACATCTCGAGATGAATCTTGATCACACAAAACAAAGCAAGACAACGAAGAACACACAGAGAAGATTCTCCTGTAAACGAAATCCAGGATTCCCAGGAGGAGGAGTATGAAAGTAAAACGGAAAATAAGGAACAATAGGATTAGGTGGTGGTGGTGTTCCATAACCACCATAATAAGGCGGTGGATAATAATAACCTTGTCCACCATATGGAGGTGGGTATCTAACACCACCGGAGCTTGAAGAAGGAGGAGGGTAATAATAACCACCACCACCACCGGGAGGGTAATAATAACCACCACCACCACCGCCGCCACTGGAGCTTGAAGGAGGAGTAGGAGGAGGAGGAGGAGAGTAAGAAGAAGGGACAGGGTTGTTACATGGATTGTCACAAGAAGTACACATTGTGCAAGAAACTGTTTGGTCTTTTGAAGTGATAAGAAGAGGTAGTGAGATTAAGAGAATAATAAGAAGAAGTGACAGAGATGAGAATCTGTTTGCTTCCATTGTCAGAAGCTGTAAGATTTGGGTTCAGATCAGAAGAGAGATATATAGAGAAGGATAAAGAAGAAGCACACTTTCAGAGGCTTAGAGTAAGTGTGTGTTCCTCTTTTATCAAGGAATATAATATTTTGTATAATTTATAATAAAAAAAAAAAAAAACGAATAATAGTTAAATGTATAGTACTGTTTTATTATTTATCAAAAAGTTATGCGCATATGCCATTATAGCATTTGCATAAACTTTATATAGTATTGATATATTCGTATACTTATACAGTATCTTAAAGATCTCTGTAAATTCCTACTTATGTTGTTCCAACACTTGAGACTTGAGTACTAGTAGCTATACGATTTTTTAGAGCTGAATAAAAAAATGTTGTAATATAAATGTAAGTTATTAGAGCATAGTTTCACCACCGCCGCCACTGGAGCTTGAAGGAGGAGTAGGAGGAGGAGGAGAGTAAGAAGAAGGGACAGGGTTACATGGATTGTCACAAGAAGTACACATTGTGCAAGATACTGTTTGGTCTTTTGAAGTGATAAGAAGAGGAAGTGAGATTACGAGAATAAGAAGAAGTGACAGAGATGAGAATCTGTTTGCTTCCATTGTCAGAAGAAGCTATAAGATTTGAGTTCAGATCAGAAGAGAGAGATATAGTAGAAAAGGAGAAGGACACATTCAGTGGCTTAGAGTAAGTGTGTGTTCCTCTTTTATGAAGGAATATTATAATTTTATATAATTTTTTAAAAACGAATATTGTTATTGTATAGGGAGTATTATTTATCAAAAGTTATGCGCATATTTGTTAGGTGAGAAAGAGTTAAATAGGTGCTAACTAAATTATTGGTCCCTCTGTTATATATAGCTACCGTTGGACGGTCGGAATTGAAAGAAGATTTAACACATGTGTCTTAATCAATCAAGGCCGACATATGTTTTATTTTTACTATGTGTAATAATTCATCCATAGATTACAGTTAAAACTGAGCTTCAAAATTGGCTTTTAGTTAAAAACAGTTTAGCAAGTTGATTAAAGTAATTGAACAACCTAAATCTGTCTTATCCACATTTCCAATTATGAATAAAAAAATGTTGTAATATAAATGTAAGTTATTAGAGCATAGTTTTTGTTAGGTGAGAAAGAGTTAAATAGGTGCTAACTAAATTATTGGTCCCTCTGTTATATATAGCTACCGTTGGACGGTCGGAATTGAAAGAAGATTTAACACATGTGTCTTAATCAATCAAGGCCGACATATGTTTTATTTTTACTATGTGTAATAATTCATCCATAGATTACAGTTAAAACTGAGCTTCAAAATTGGCTTTTAGTTAAAAACAGTTTAGCAAGTTGATTAAAGTAATTGAACAACCTAAATCTGTCTTATCCACATTTCCAATTAGAAGTTGAAGTTCGGTAAGAAGTCTCTCGCTTCCCACTCTCTCTCCATCTCCTTCAATTTCTTCTTCTTCTTCTTCCCCCTTCTCTCTCTCCCGTGCTTCTAGGGTTTCAAATTTGTCTCCTTTAATCTCTGTATCATTCTCTTTTGTTAACAATCAGAAGAAATGGATGCTAATTGGATCAATTCTATTTTCTCATCTTCTTCTAGACGGTATCAATCCCGATCAGGTTCGTGTTGATTTTGTTTTATTGGGGGTTGTTTGTTTTGTTGTTGGGATTTTGTAATGAGATTGATTGGTTATTTTAGGAGGAGGAGGGTATGAAGATCTTGAAGGAGAAGATGATTTGAAGGCAGAGTTTATTTGTCCTTTTTGCACAGAAGATTTTGATATCGTTGGACTTTGTTGTCACATTGATGAACAACATCCTGTTGAAGCCAAGAATGGGGTAATTAAAATTGATCATTTCATCTAACAACCCTTCTTTAGCTTTTAGAAAGTCTTGATGATTTGTTTGATTCTTAAGCTGTTCATATCCTTGATTCGATTCTGCAAAAAAAATTGGGTTTTTAAGAAAATTTCGAACCTTTTGCTTGAAAAATTGAAAATGTTGTTTTGCTCTTTGTGATGATGAGATGTTCTGGTGGGATTGGATATCGTTGGCCATATTACAACTCAACATGCGAATTTGTTTAAGATATCCTTTCAAATTTTGATATTTTGATCTTAAGATAGTTTGGTTCTTTATAGTGCATAATCATTTGGTAAGAACTTAGTGTGAATTTGTTGTTTATTCCTTAATGAAAGGATTTACGTACAGCGAAGGAGAAGGTTGCGAAGGGGAGGATATAACTCTACTTACCTCGTCTTGAAAAAGGAACTCCGGGAAGCAAACCTACAGTATCTTTTTGGTGGTTCTTCAAGTTTCACTTCTTCCACCAATATTGATTCTGATCCGTTGTTGTCATCGTTTATGTTTAATACTCCTTCAGTTAAAGAGTCTACAAACAAACCTGTTGCATCTATGACTGATGGAAACGAGGATACAAAAGTCTCGGATAAAGAATCTCTCAGAAGGTATGTATATATTGATCCTCTGGTGTCAAGAAAAGCTTATTTGTCACTTGGTATCTGATATTTGTTTGCGCAGAAACATTCAAGAAGCTCCACTTTCAAGTGAGGATCAAGAGAAGGCGAAAAAGAGCGAGTTTGTTCGGGGTATGTTACTAATTTTCAAATCCCTAGAGTCTTGTTATGGTTGATGCATGAGAGAGATAAGGAGTCTGAGAATGTGGACATTGTTAAAGAGTGATCTTAATGTACGATGCAAAACCTTGTTATAGGGATGCAAAGAGTTGCATCCATATATTTTGTCATTTGTACCTTGGAACCTTTATGTGCATATGCAGAATAAAGTACCTCCTTTTCAGTCAGAGTTTTTTTGTCGTCTTAGCCTACCTAACCTGCCTAACACTGATCTCCCAACTGAGTTCTCATCGAACCCAAATGGTGTCTTTAGAAGCGGTATGTATACACATTACTTCGGTGATCTTGAAGGCCAATAACCATTCGGCCCAAAGAAACCTTTGCACTCCTCTGTTACTTTTTGGGTGGTCTAAGCCCCATAGAAACTGTCTACCTACTAGCCTATGATGGTTTCATGTATTCAAATAGTAAAACAAAAAATGCTCAACAAAATTTCTTTGCTTTTACATGAATGAAGAAGTAAACCTGTACAACTTTCATGTATCTCACAATAACCAAACAACATAAAAACAAAGTAGTAAACATCCAAAAAGAAACATGTGTGGAAAAGATGTGGTTTGTATTGCAGAAAGAATCTTACCTAAACTTCACAAAATATGAAATGACTGATGAATCC
>CM071717.1:33180672-33202531 GCA_036630335.1 Physaria fendleri
TTCAAATAAGGTTATGAACATATCGGTCCTGAACGAATTAATGCTCCCTAGGGGGAGGTTAGACAGTGTGGCAGTCCCTGGTCTCAACCCTGCAACCTCTAGGGTATGACGGCTATAATCGAACACCACGGCGTAGTCCATATTCGTGACTGAGTTCTAGACAATAGCGAACTAAGCATCTGAATAGTCGGCTGATTTACAGAATCCTCGAGAGATCGTGTCTCGAGTGAAACCTGACTAACTCGGTGTTAAAACCGGGTGCATCACATCCCCTGTGAACATGCATACGGGGTTATCTTATCCAAGAAACTGGTTCCAAAGGAGTGTGTATGTCGGTGGTTCCAGACTTCTATGTGGCAGAAGAACTATGTTGAGGGACTGATACCGTAACGTGGAGCAAGATTCTGGCCAACTACTGAGGAACCAGATGTGTTGCCTCCACCTGCACCTGCAAAGAAGAAGGTTACCAAAGCTGATAAAACAAGAAAAAAAAGAACTTGTGAATCACCAAAGAAGAAGGCTCCAAAAGAGAAGAAGCGACACATGCACTGTTCTATCTGTAAATCTAATACACACAACAAGCGCATGCATGGAGTCTCAGTTGCAGGATCTGAAGCTCCAGCAGTTCCAGAGCCATCACAACAACCTCAGTCGCAGGTTTGTGACGAGTAGTCACTTTAAGTGGGTAGGTTTGTGCAGGACAGATGAAGTAGTTGGTTTAAGTGGGTAGGTTTTTGCATAATCCATGGAACAGTGGGATTTGTTTTTGTTTATTGCACATGGGTTTGTGGTGTTTGTCTGGTAGTTTGCACATGCTTTGTGAGATGTGTTCTTGTTTTTTTGGTGTTGACTATTTTGTGGAACTCAATGCTTTTTGGTGTCTCTTTTGTACTGCTTTTGATGCAGAAAAACTGGCTTATGGCCTTAATTAATTAAGAGTGTGTTTTTAAAGTTACCATTGCATCATTACAAAAGCATTACAAAAGCATTACAAAAATATTTCCATTACTGCAACAGAAACCATTACAAAAGGATTACAAAACCATTTCTCAACACAATCCCTTACAAACCATTAACCATTTCCATTACTTCAACACAAACCATTAAATCAAAAACCAATAACATTCATAGGATCCGATCAAACTATGTTTGACAAACCTAAGAAACCAAAAGTACCAACAACCACAAAGAACATCATCATCTTCAAAGTCTTGGATATTTTCTTCATTTCCATTAAACCTTCTTCAAACTTTTGTTGATTGTCTTCCACCAAAAAGAAGAGATCCCTAGTATCTTTCTGAAGCTCATCAATCTTCCGCGACACAATACCAGCCTCTTCCACAAGAGCTTTATCAAGCCATTTAAACATGTGGGTGTCATTTTGAAGCTGCGAATCACAGTTTCAATGAGACAGTTTGAAATCTAAAATCACAAAACAGAGAAGAAAGACAAACAAAAACAAGTATTGTACCTTCCTCTCATATGCCAAATCACATCGAAAATAGCTTCGATTTGGGTTCTTAACTGAATTCGAAACCCTCAAGCTCACTCCAATACCACACCCGCATCTTTTAGGTATCCCAATGATCTCTCTGTCTCTGGTGAATCCGTCGCTAACCGAAGAAGACGAGTTCTCCGCCATTATCGCAGTCGAAGAAGATGATAATTTGTCGGAGATTTTTGGTGATTTGTGGTGATGTCGGGTTTTGGGGATTTTAAAGACCCTCCCCAACGGCTATATCCGATTTAAAGTCGGGTAAAAATCAGGGTCGGAAATTGTGTCGAATTCGATTGTCAAAGTATGAGAGCCGGTTCGTACCGGAAATCAAACAAAACCCAAAATGAGGGGGAATTGGGACGAATCTTTTATTTCGGGTGCAATTAGGCGGAGGCCAAAGTACGGGGGCTATCTGCAACTATGTCGATAATTTAGGGGGGAAATAGGTCGAATTTCCTGATTTGTGCGTCTTTCGTTTTTAATTTTGAATATGTGTGCATATCTGTTTTAATTTTTGATATGTATAGATTTTAATCCAAAACTAAAATTCGTGTGAAAAATCGTTTTATGAAACTATGGATGCGTTAAATGATCGTTGACCTAAATTTATGTGAAAGATGACAATAGTAACTATAAACTAATTAAATTATGGAGCTTTCTGTGTGGGGGAAACCCTGATTTTGTCCGCCACAAGTGATGATAATGAATAATATAATATTGCTTGATTTAATACATTGTAGGAATCAATTAGGGCAGCTTGAATGGACATTAATCAATTAAAGAAGGCGTTGAAACTTATTAACGATTTAAGTTCTAAAATCAGCTTAGGCACCATGACGCTTTGGTGATGACATTTTTAGGTTTTATTGGCTCACCACAAATTTTGTTTTAAGGTCTTTTCTAGATTTTCTAATCAAAATATTATTATTGTTATCATTATTTCATGAGATTTTTTTTTTTTGAATCATTAGTCCGTATAGTATTTTATGATAAAATTCAATCTATGTAATATATTTTTTCCTGGAGGGATGACTCTTCCAAATATGAATCCAACTTGTAATTTCAAAATATAAACTTTAAAAAATTTCAGTTAATAGGTCAATTTATCGTTAATATTCTAATTCGACATATATCAATATAATTGTAACTATCTTCGATTTATCAATTTTAAGGTATAATAGAATTGAATTTTTGGGTGCTGAGTTGACATATCATATGAACATGTTTTCACCTAGAAAAGTGATAGAAATTCACTAGCATTTTAACAAAGTCGATAATGATTAAAAGAGGTGATTAATTATTCTTAATTAAGACTAGAGACACATAACAAATGAGACAAACCAATGTGGCAAACATATCGACCCAAATCATTTCGCACTTTTTTATTTTTAATAAGGAATCTCTTATATTAGTTGTACATCTATTTTCAAAAATTCTATTATGGTAAACCAGCATGATATGAAAACGGATACTTTCAATTTTCCCTTTTTGAACCTTTTTTTTTTTCAATTTCCCAATTGGGTTGAATGATATTAGAAGGCTATGTACTCAAACCAGTAATATAAAAGTAGAAATATATAACGACCATGATAAATCAATGTTTCTTCTTCTTCTTCTTTATGATATTAAACAAAATAGTGTTTATTTAAATATTATTAATCCGACATACTGATGAACAATTATGATAATACCATTCATAGTTTTTATCACAATATTTTTTGCTATAATTTTTGTCCATTATCGCATATTCAGTAAATTAAATGAAATATTACAGGTATCCTTCAATTTCCACAAGAATAGATGTATTATTATTCAATTACATAAAGAAAATTAGAAATCTGTCTAAATATTTTTTGGGTTTAATTGTTTATTTATAAATATAAAATGCATTAAATATAAACTATAGTATTTTTTTTTTTTTTTTAGAAAAAAAACAATATTTTAACAAAATTTAGTTATTTAATTAAATCATAATATTAATTAAAAACAATGAGCCAATTATGGAATAACAAGTGGAGGACTAAGGTTATAAAATGGTTTTTATAGTCCTCAAATAAGGACTGATTCCCTATTCTCTTTCATCACTTTATTTTTTTTATTATTAAATTTTTGTTTAGAATCTCTTGTGATACCCTTGTTGGAGATGCTCTAAAAGGTTGGATAGAGGCATAGTGAGGAAAGGGCATCTAGCAACGGCGTGTAAACTCGTAAGTTGCTAATGTTTAATTGACCTGTCCGTAAAAGAACGAAGCTTAATCGCTGAAGTTCTAACCTTGAAAAGAGATTTTACAGAAGAGAGATATATATAAAAAAGTTTTAATAAAATAAACTTCTGTCAAGGGAATTCTAAAAAGCATGAACCGCTTGGTAAGGTGCTGGGAATCTGATAGCTACAACTATTGGAAACCTATGCATTGGCTTTGCCTTGTGGTTTTAAACTGCTCAGTAAGATGGCGGGGAGTTGTAGATCCCTAAGTCAATGGCTTTGCTTAGCAATGGCTAGTAGCCAGGAAGTGAGAAAAGGAAGAGTTCTAAGTTCAAAACACCAAGGACGGTCTTGAATCACAGAGATCAGAAAGAGTAAGTTAATTGTGATCCTAGATCTTCCGGTGTTGAACAGATGCAGCTTAGTGCTGATTTGAAAATAAAGTCACAGAAAGGGAATCAGGAACCTTATGGCAAGCTGAAGGAGTACTACAAAAGGGTAAGGTCAAAGCGAAAAATGATGAATGTCAAGCACAACTCTGATATAAACTGTTTTTGCTTGAGGACAATCAAAGGTTTAAGTCGAGGAGAATTTGATATGCTGATATTTTACCTTTTTCTTACCCTGTTTTTTGGTGTTTCCAGGGTATTTTTATTTTCTTTTGTTTAATTATCTGAACTTTTAGCTTAGAAATGGAAGAAGGGAGTCGATACTTCGAAAAAGAGAAAGAGCAGAAATCAACACTTAAAAGACCAAGGATGCATTTGGAGGCTTCAGTGCTGTAAATGCAACCAAGACTTAGAAGATTTATAAAGACGCGAGATAAAGTTTTGAAGACGAAGTTGGATTTGGTAGAGCTTATGAGGATTCGGTCAAGCGCTGGAGAGCACGAGCGAATCAGCCTCGATCGCTGAAGAAATAGATAGACTAGAGCTTGGTCAAGGACGAGAATATTCCTTCGGAGTGGATAAGCACGGAAGCTTCGAGATCCGAATCTTTTAGAGGATAAACATGTAGAGCTCGACTGAACCCACGTCAATTCGGTCAAGCGCTAGGGAATATTAGAACTATCTCGAATTTCTATTCTCCACTATAAATAGAGGCCCCCCAAAACCCTTGTATCATAATTCAGATACACGAAATAAAAGTTCTAATAAAGGTTGTTTTTCTATAAGCAGTTTTCGCTTAGTTTTTAGTTTAGGAAAAGGAAGATGCTTCTTCTTAGGGTGCATTGCCCTATGAGCGAGTAATCTTTCCTAATATAGGTATTAGGGTTCTGTCTCTAAGGGTTTAAATCTCTAGATCTATGGATATGTCGCAAAGAGGTGGGATTTTGACTAATGCTTAAGGCCTTCTGGCCATCTGTCTTATGATCATAGGATAATCCTTGACTCCTAGTGAAACGATGATTACCTGAACATGGCAGTGATATTCAAATAAGGTTGTGAACATATCAGACCTGAGCAAGATAATGCTCCCTAAGGGGTGGTTAGGCAGTATGGCAGTCTATGGTCTCAACCTTGCAACCTCTAGGGTATGACGGCTAATGACCATTAGCGTGGCTTAGTCAATATTCGAGTTCCCATTAGCGTGGCTTAGTCAATATTCGAGTTCTGAGTTCTAGACAAGAGCTTATTTAGCACCTGAATAGTCGATCGATCCATATGATTTAGGACCCCTTAGATCAGTTCCCGAGACCTCTATATTTTATTTATTTATTATTTCTTTTATTTCTCTGAGTTCCCACAAACACTCAACAAACCGCCATAAATACTAACCTAAACTTTAGCTTTGCTAGATCAGTGTACCAGATTTCCTTGTAGATCGACCCCGATCTGTATTACAAGTGACTATCCTGTGCACTTGTAGTTAAGAAATGGTTTTAAACTCCCGAGAACTTTGTCTCTCAGGTGAAACATAGCTTCGGATATTTAGGGAAACCTTCTGCCCACGTCAGCAACCGTTGATGATAAAGGAACTCATAAAGCAGCTTGGCCTCCAACGCCTTGTAAGATAATAGATTCCCAAAAGGAGTCCACGAGTCATGCCAAAATCGTTTTGATTATCCATTTCCAATTTCAGACCTGATAAATTGTAGATCTAAAGGTCTAAGCTTTAGGAGGCCTTTCCATATCCATAAGTCCAAATTTCTCTGTTTTTATTTCCCAGAAAGAGAGCTCTTTCAGGTAATGAATGTTGAACCAATTTGCAAAAGGAGACTTGGCTTGTGCATAAATGATCCAAATAAAACATAAGCACAGTACTACATTCCATGTTGAGAAGTTTCTCAGCCCTAAACCCTTTACTTTTCTAGGTAGGTATACTATTTGCAAGAAAATTTTATGAGATTTTCTTTTTTCGATGTCCCCAGACCATAAGAAAAGATCACAAAAATTTTCAATGTGTTTGATGCAGCTTTTTGGTAGGAGAAAAGTGGAAATCAAAAAGATGATTGTTGCTGATATAACAGAAGCTAGTAATTGTCTTATTTCTGCAAAAGACAGACTCTTAACAGTCCAGAATTTGAACCGCCCCAAAATTTTATCAATCAAAGCAACATACTCAGAGATTTAATGCTTTCGAGACATCAGAGGAAGTCCTAGGTATCTGATTGGTATAGAGCCAAGAGGGAATCCAAATTTAGCAATAGATATGGATTCTGCTTGGCTCAAACCAGCATGGAATAATTCTATTTTTTCCTGATTCATACGCAGTCCAGACAATGAAACGAATTCGTCCAATGTTTCTGTTATACTATGCAGAGAATTACAACTCCCATAAAAAAAATCATGACATCATCCGCGAACATAAGATGGGAGAGCTCATTAACTTCAGCTATGATGCTATATAAGGCCGTGGGTCTTTCTGTTAGGAATTATAAGCTTCTAACACGTTTTTATGTTTTTTTGATGTGGGAGGATTACGGATTTCCAAAACGTTTTTATGTTTTTAGATGTGGGATTCTAACACGTCCTCTCAATATGTTTTTTGATGTCTTTTGGTGCATTTCGAACCGAA
Source organism: Physaria fendleri (assembly GCA_036630335.1). NCBI lineage: Eukaryota > Viridiplantae > Streptophyta > Magnoliopsida > Brassicales > Brassicaceae > Physaria > Physaria fendleri. Next base: position 33,187,395 of record CM071717.1, read on the forward strand.
TTCCACTTTTTAGACCGGCAATAAACATGTTTGGGTAATCTTTTCCGGGTTTGAACTCTATACCATATTAGGGAATATGAGATTCAAGTCAAAATAAATTTGCAATAAAGTGGTTCATGTTATATATATTAATGTTAGTGCTTTTATGTTTTAGATATGAGATTTTAATACTTACATCTTCTTCGTATGACCGATAATAAATTTACTCAATGTACCTCAGTTAAAGGAAAACTTTATTAGATCGTGAGTCGAACTAACAACTTTTAAGTTCACTCAAATATTTTTACTAGTAAAGATAGCAATCAGTTTCAACGATTAAACAACAAAAATGGTTTGGTTTTTTTCAATTCGTATGGCTCCCCAAAAAACGTCAAGATCTTAAATATGGTTGCTTTCCCTTAAGGCAGAACGTTCCCTTACGTTGGCGAATTTCTAGATTGGAATTCGAAACAGTCGACCACTCTACGAATGAGATATCGGTGAAACACGTTGGCGAATTTCTAGATTGGAATTCGAAACAGTCGACCACTCTACGAATGAGATATCGGTGAAACCTTAGACTATTATAAAGTCAACAGGGTGTAGTCATTGGTCACTACCACTACTAGTAATTGCAAAACGAACATGGCCAAAAATATTGCACCAATCTCTATTCAAATAGTGTCCCGCAAACTTCACCAATATATACTTGATAAATTTTATCAACTTGATTAGTAATCATCCATAACAAGATCCCTTGAGCGAGAGACCCCTATAAATACATCATGTGTGTTGCACCAAAACATTCACTAAAATTTCATTTCCTTTCTTGAATATTTTTGTCTAATGCCCTCTTTTGAATCTACTACAAATATTTATATAATAACTTGACCAAAGATGGCTTCTTTGATCACAACCAAAGCAATGATGAGTCATCATCATGTTTTGTCATCAAGTAGAATCACTACTTCTTCCATAGACGATCATCAACAAATAATAAAGGCAAAATCCAAAGTCTATCAAAGGTTATTTGATCGGAGGATCTCCGGTGCAACCTGCAGAGCTGTAATCAATTCACGGGTGCCGTCTCCGTTAACGGAGAAAGAGAAAGAGGAAGAAGAAGAGAGACGATGTCATGTTGCGTGGACAAGTGTACAACAAGAGAAGTGGGAGGGTGAACTTACTGTTCAAGGAAACATTCCCACTTGGCTGGTTGGTCTTTTTTTTACCGTTTATATCTTTTAAAGCTATATTCTTGGAAACACATACAGATACGTATCGTGCACACAAAACACACTGACACTCACAAAACTCAACTCATTAGCGGGTATCTCTGTAACCATAGACCTGATCCAAATCCTAATAATAATTCCACTTCGGACATATATTGCATGTCCAATATTTTGGGTTGACGATTCTTTTTCCCCATACTCTACCGTTTGTCATTTTTTTTACACAATTATTCGATTTTGGATTTTTAACCCCAAATAGTTGGATTCTTAAAATTAGGTTTTTAATTCGCACTCTGCTCTTAAATTATCACCATACCCGATTTTTAGCTCCGAAATTGGATATTGCATGTCTATGTTTTCAGCTTTTTTATTTCTTTTACATGACTTCATTACTAAACATCTAGAGATTAGATTTCATCATGTTCGGTTAGAATTGTACACCATGCAGAAATTATAGAAGAAATATTCGAACCTTTTTTTCTTTTTTGGTCAATTATAAGATGGAAGATATCCAATAGATTAAGTTACCAAAAATTATAATATATTATTTTCAGATGTATGTTCTGTACATGTCATGTATTTTTCTTATTTTGACTGTGTTTTCTTAGTGTCATATTTTAGTTTTTGTATAGTAACAGCATTTTTAATAAAACAAAACTCTGTATATTAGAAACAAGATTAAACATATAAAAATTAATTTCATAAAGATGTGATGCAGAATGGTACGTATCTAAGAAACGGTCCAGGTCTATGGAACATAGGAGACCACGATTTCCGTCATCTCTTCGACGGCTACTCCACTCTTGTCAAACTCCAATTTGAAGGCGGTCGTTTATTCGCCGCCCATCGTCTCCTCGAATCCGATGCCTACAAAGCCGCCAAGAAACACAAACGACTCTGTTACCGTGAATTCTCCGAGACTCCAAAACGTATGATCAACAGAAACCTTTTCTCCGGGATTGGAGAAATCGTCAGACTTTTCTCCGGTGAGTCTTTAACTGATAACGCCAATACCGGAGTAATCCGACTCGGTGACGGACGAGTCATGTGTCTCACAGAGACTCAAAAAGGATCGATTTTGATCGACCATGAGACGCTTGAGACGATCGGTAAATTCGAATACGAAGATAAATTATCGGATCATATGATCCAGTCAGCTCATCCGATAGTGACGGAGACTGAGATGTGGACTTTGATACCGGATTTGATTAAACCGGGCTATAGGGTCGTGAGGATGGAGGCTGGGTCGAATAAAAGAGAGGTTGTGGGGCGGGTTAAGTGTCGGAGCGGGTCATGGGGACCCGGGTGGGTTCACTCCTTTGCGGTTACGGAAAACTATGTGGTGATACCGGAAATGCCCCTGAGATATTCAGTGAAGAATCTTCTTAGAGCTGAGCCAACTCCACTTTACAAGTTCGAGTGGTGTCCTAATGACGGAGCTTTTTTTCATGTCATGTCCAAACTCACCGGAGAAGTCGTAAGTCTCATGATTCTCACATATTTAATATATAGACAATACATTTTTTTTAATTTGAGTTTATTAATTACATAACGTAAAAAAATGGTAAAAGGTGGCGAGCGTGGAGGTACCAGCATATGTTACGTTTCATTTCATAAACGCGTACGAAGAAGATGAAAATGGGAAAAGAGTGATCATCGTAGATTGTTGCGAACATAACGCAGATACTCGAATTCTCGATATGCTTCGTCTTCATAATCTACGTTCCTCCCATGGTCATGACGTTTTACCCGATGCTAGGTACGTAATATATATGTTAGTATGATTTAATATTTGGTTGGATTAAGGTAAAATATAGTTCTGAATATTATATGTTAGGATCGGGAGATTTAAGATACCATTGGATGGGAGCAAATACGGGAAAGTAGAGACGGCGGTGGAGGCGGAGAAGCATGGGAGAGCGATGGATATGTGCACCATTAATCCTTTCTATTTGGGTCTAAAGTACCGTTATGTTTATGCATGTGGTGCTATACGTCCTTGTAATTTCCCCAATGCTCTCACTAAGGTAATCTTTGTTTTTGTTTCCTAACACTATTGCTACAAGCCAAAAATGTGTGAATAGTAGTAACTTAGAACAAGCTTGAGTACCTCGTGGCTCGTGTAAACAGACTTGATTACGTACACACTTTCCACATGTTACCATTCAAAGTCTATATTAAAGAGTTGATTTTGGTTGTTATGATTGTATGAGTCAGGTTGACATTGTTGATAAAAAGGTGAAGAACTGGCATGAACATGGTATGATACCATCTGAACCATTCTTTGTGCCTCGACCTGGTGCTGTCCATGAGGATGATGGTTAGTTTATACCTTTTTTTTTTTTGCCTTAACATAGTAGCTTAGGATTGATCTCTCAACTGAGATCTCGTGGATTTGTGACTAGTTTTTTTGTCAAGGTTTATGTCATAAGAGTTTTACTTTATTTATTTTTGGGTTTGTGAAGGAGTGGTGATATCTATAGTAAGTGAAGAAAATGGAGGAAGCTTTGCAATATTGCTAGATGGAAGCTCCTTTGAAGAAATAGCAAGAGCCAAGTTTCCTTATGGTCTTCCTTATGGCTTACACGGCTGTTGGATCCCCAAACATTGACTACAGCTTCATTACACAGAAACACAACATATGTAAATACACTTTTGTATAATTATTACATCTCCAGGTTGTGTTAATTGTTGTCCCTTGTATATCTTTCTTTCTGGTTTCATATATGTAATATACAAAATCAAAATATAAGGAATGTATTGTGGTGGATACAATTGCATTAGATTGACTATTTTTGGAATTCAGATAAATTACATCATCCTATGATACACTAATATACACCATATTGAAAGAAAAAACTAAATGCACTCTATTTTCTATGTTTCTCCACTAATATACACCATACTGAAAACAAGTTACAACAAAAGTTGAAAAGAAAAAAATGAGAAAACTCGGCCACTTGTCTTCTCAGCAGACAAAAGATTACAATGGTGGTGTAGGTGTGGAGCCATAACTATCCCCACCCAGTGAATCAGGTATTACAACCTGCACAACCTTAAGAGCATTGTCGGGTTCATTGTTTCCACCTATCCATTAGCAGATATGATTTTCAGTTTCATGGGGTTGGTTAAGATCTTTGGCAATCAACAATAAGAAACCATACACAGGATACAAAGTAACCAACCTGATTGAACCGAAGGAACCACTGATGAAGTTGAGGCTCCTCTCTTCATTTTTGGCTGTGATTTCTAAATGAATCGACGTTTTAGTAAACTTCAATATCTAGCAAAAGTCTAAAAAACAAGTTTACAAATGAACTCGACTGTTGTGGTCTAGAAATGGGAACCTATGTGAGTCAGTTTTACAGTCAAGTGAACAGTTCTCTGTAGGTAAGAGACTAAAAAAGACTCGAATAATGAGCAGATTGGTATTTCGTACCTTGGTATTTTCTTCCATATATTTCACAACCTGAGAGATGCTAACACAATGTCCATGAACCAGCGTGTAAGCCCACAAAAGAAGCTTCCTTGGGATGCTTACATCAATGACTTCAACTCCTTCACTGCCTGGAAGAGCCTCTCCAGTTGTTGCTAGTTTAGGCAGTGCAAAATAGAGTTTGATATCAGAAGGGAGTGTCACTGAAGCAGTTTCTCTGAAGAAATTGTAACAGCTTTTAAGTAGGGAATTAGCAATCTCTAGATTTTCCTCCAAAACTTTATTGGCAATCAGTACGTTCTTGATCTTGGACAAAACAGGGCGCCATTTTGCCTCAAGCATTTGGGATTCTAAGGGATCCTCGAATGAAGAATTCCAGAATTCAGACTGGAGATCAACAAAAAGCACCCGTCTGTTCTCCAGTATACCAAATGGTGGAGTTATTGCTTGACTTTCCACTGAGGATACTTGCTGAAAGGGGGTTATCAATGCCAAGCTTATTATCAGAGCTCGGCACCATGCAAGAGAAGCATGTCTGCCAACTTTAGCCGAAAAACTATTTGACAACTTTGGATTCTTGAAACGCTTTCTAATCTTTTCATTTATGGTTTCCAGGATCTCAACCTTGTTGTCTAGTTCTAGAGACACGATGTATTGATGTAGATATCTGCAAAAGGGGAAATCAATATCGAATAGCAAAATCTCCAATGCCAAAGCTGGAAAATTCATGCCTCATTCAAAATTGATTACCTGTATAAGCTGCTTTCTGATGTATCATCTGGACCTCTTGTTTCAGAAAATTTGCATATGTCTGGCCATATGTTTCCTTGTTCTATAAAGAGGGAAAATATTTTCTCTAACTGACCATCAGTGTTGATTTTTGCTCCTGCAGAATCAGCCCTACTCATCGAAGAAACCAGTGCATTTACGTATCTTCCTATGGCAACTGGTACAAGGTCTTCAACGCATAAAGAGAACTGCATTCAAAATTTGTAGAGCATTTAGCAAATTATATTAAGTTGATATGACATAGCACGTAAAGAGCAGCGAAAATTGATTCCCTCTATACTCTATAGCTATAGTATTAAACGAGATGTTAGACACCACTTTAATAACTAAACTTTACAATGTCAAGTCTAAATAATGCAACAATCTATTGCACAGGCTTTTACCAGCCTTTTCATCATCATATCATGTAGCAGAAACCTAGTGGTTGCTATATGGTATTCCATCACCAAGTCAAAGCTTGAGTTAGGAACGTTTACATCCGTTTAAAAAAGATCAAAATTCATGTAATGCATGAAAAAGGGAGTACTAAAAAAGATCATATTCTTTGATAGAAATGATAAAGTCTTTACCCTCTTATCTGTGCGAAGAGAATTAAAGGCTCGTTCTAGTGTGTTAAAATCTCCAGTTTCCTCCAATAGCCTCAAATAGAACAGTAAGTATTTGCGGATGCAAGTAATGAATTTCCGTGAACTTTCTGGCAGATTAACTTCAAGAGCCTTCTTGTTCCCAGCCATACCTGGAGTTTTCCGCCTAAATAGAAAGGCGTAAAATGTACATGAAAGATTCTCACAATCATATATGTGGAGCTAAATTTATATCTGATACCAGTTAGTCATCCATTTTTATCATATTGTTCAACAGAAGGTTACTCTATCATCAGGGGAAGATAGTGCCAGTATTACAGCCCCTCATAGTACAAAGATTAAGTCAAAATTTTTTAGGGCAAAGCAAGAATGTGTCTTACCTTCCCTTTTTAACCATGCCATCAATCTCCCACATATTGATCGTAAAACTTGATCTGGATGATTTAAAACAAAAAGAAAGTTCTTCTTTTGCTCTTTGCAGATCACTGCTCCCACCCCTTTTATACAGCCCTTGAGCAAGCATGTATCTCGCCTTGTGAAAGTGTTTAAGATCTCCTTCTACACAAATTCCCAGTGCAGAAAGGCTGTCGTTGTAGAGCATATGCCATACCCCTTCCATCTGAATTGACCCTTCTCCAGTTTTAGCATAAATGCCTTCCACGTTTCTATCTTGAGCTTCATCTAGTGTACTAGAGGATCCAAAAGTCGTTGTACCAATGATTGTCATAGCAGTATCCTTAACAGATTCATCATAGCAATATGAGGCAAGGACCTAAAAGGTTGACAAGAAATTATTAAGGACCTCAAAAGCAGAAAAGTAAACCAATAGGGGACTTCTAAAGCTGAGACTGGATTTACACATGATTTTTCTGTGGAAACCATGATGCTGTAGTTACAAGGTGAACATAAGACACCTGTTCTTCTGTAAATAAGGAAGAGAAAAACAGTAGAAATTACAAACCTTTAATGCTTCTAAGTTCTGTCTCCCACATGCATTTAGCAGTTTCAAACGAGAAGCATGCATTCTATAAACAGGATCTACGGCTGACGGATTCAGTGTCATGGCTCGCTCATAATGGGATAAAGCAAATTCATACGACTGCCCAAGCTTCTCAGTGAGTTTTCCCATATAGAATGCATGAGACCAATCTTGTCTGTAGACAATGAGTTTTTTAAAAAAATTCAGCCATTTAAGCAATTGACCAAAGTGAACACGATTTCAATAAAACAGTCTATACCGATGTGCAAAAGCTTTGTTGAAATGATTCATTGAGTTCTCACAAAATTTTGTCCATATCGCATCCTTGGAGGGTAACACCGACAGTTGATCATAAGACGGTACAACACTCTGAAGGCTGTCATAGTATACCAGGGCCAAAAGCTCATGTATCTCAGACTACAATAGAAGAACCAAATATAAACATTACCGACAGGTCCAACAGGTGTACTGGGAATAGAACTGACAACTCCCCAAAAACCCATTTCTCTATGAAAATACAAATTGCACGAAGGTATACTCGATGTTGTAACTTATAAATTATGATTAAATAGTAATATGTTTAATCAAGGTTCTCATATTACTAAAACTGTAAAGCTACCACCAGAAATCTGGTAGGTAGTTCAAGTTAGAAATACGAACATTAAATGTGAGTAAAAAGACTTCGGGAAACGGATAAATTGATAAGGTAGGGTCAAAAGCTTCTCTAGCTTGAGCATGGCTAAAAACCTGCTCATATCCTCTTTCATAACCTAGTCCTCACATCTATGTCAACTAGTTTAGACCATAACTGAAAATGGAGGATATTACATACATCACATATCATTTCACGTATCAGCAATATCATCAAACCAATCGTCAATTATGTGCTTCCCCTTTCAAGTTTCAAATTATACTTTTAATTTTGATTTCATGTCTCTATTGTATTCCCTTAAGTGCACCACTTATAAGCATAGGAATTGGGGACATGCTATATTATGTCATCCAGTGAGTAATAAAGCATGGATGAAGGTAGCAAATTAAACCTGTTGATCTGATGAATTTGCCAATGCCAAACTCATTAGAAGGCAACGTCTACTTCTTCTTCTGCTTGTCTCAACTCTTTGCGAAAAAGCGGAATTCTTCCTCCATCCTACAACATTTATGTGCTTACTCCCATCATTTAGCAACAAATCTACTTCCTGATATAAGTGAGAAAAAAAAGAAGAAGGGAAATGCAATTATTATCAAAATATGAATAAAGATTCATTTAGAAAAGACACAAAGCCACCCACTGTTAATACTTATGAAAAGGACTTATTCCTTGCTGCTAGTCAAAGGTATAAATTTGAAATATTGTACAAAGGTCACATAGAAATGAATGAAAGAACTTGCCTCGTCATATAAATTAGCAAGCTTTTCCCAACTCTCAAATCGAAGAGGATTGTAAAGCAGATCATATTTGAACAGATTTGCATTCTGCTGTACAAACTCTTCTCCCTCCTTCGTGAGAACAAAGCCGGGCCTTTTATCACTAGCACTAACTTCCTCAGACTGAGCTAGGAAATAATACAAGTTGCTGTAGACGTCCAAATAAGGGTTGGAACTGCAAGCAAGTTAATACAACATCCTTACATAGTTCAACATTACAAATATCTAAAAATCAAATATATCTTTTTGGAAGTGACTGAAAATTCTCTTTCTGATTCATCAGTTTGAAGGAGAACAAGAACAAGATTCTAAGAGACCTAATCATCATACTTCTGCTTGTCACAACCCACAAAAACCAACATGTGAATTTATAGAAATATTGATATGTAGAGAATAAATATAAACATTCAGATCCTCCTGCATGGTTACCTTTGTTCAACAGAATATTACTGATTATGTAAAGAATCAGCTAAAACATATGGAATAATATTTAGCAACAGGAGATAATAACAAAAATGCTTGGTTATACCTGTGAAGCAGTGATACTTTGTACTCACTGAGAGTTCTGCTGAGAATCATACATTTTGTTATGGTTTCAAGGAAACCTTCAGAACCAGCCTCGAATGAGAGTTTGTCTTCACATAAATCAGGGTCATCTAAGAATTTATCTATCACATTGCCAACTAGGAGATCATCTGGTGGTTGTGGAAAATGCTTTTTTATTGCTCTCAAGACTCTCCGGAGTTTAACTAGTCCAGTTCTCTGAAACAGGAAGGATATGTATAAGATTACTAGGCCTAACTTGAAAACACGGTAGTCTATTGTATACTGCTAGCAACGCATTCTCTATTGTATGCACATGTGGGTTGAAGGGTGCATTCTTATAAATCATTTGTTAAACATCAAATATCTATGCAATTTTAAGCTACATGAGCTACTACAGGTACAACTCATGTGCTGAACACAACTTGCAACACCTTATAATTTGTGTATGCCATGTGGGTAGCCGACGGATGCTTTAATCTATATATATTATTTGGTAAACACCAGTTCAGATACAGAAGTGAATTGCTGTTTCCGCAGAACATAAAAACTTTGAAAGCTACCAACTTATGCTGATAGTAATTACCTTCTCAGTTCCACCACTACAGTTTAACTTTAATATATGTAAATATGTGCACCAAGTACAAGAAATAAACTTCGACATGCACTTATCACAGACACAAAAATGTACCTACCAAGTTAAGGAAAGATCACTCACAGATGAAGCCTTGGCATAGGGTAGTATGTACTGGAAGACATCAACACATTGTTCCTTGGTCTGATAATCTCCCCGGCTAGTGTTTGTGTGCACATCAAGCTCTTCTTCGTAGGAACCATCAGCTCTAAGATTCAGACCATACAGGCAAAAAAAGCACTGATCTAAAGCATTGTTGATTAACAACTCAAGTTCATCTTTTTCTTCTTCAGTAACTTCTTCTGTGTGTTCTGGAATCGCTTTGCTTTCTTCTTTGGACTGTTCTTCTTCTTTATAACCAACTTTTCCTTCAGAACCACCCTTATTTGAATCAATTTTGTTGCTTTCGTTTTTCTCAACATGCACCTCTTTAAGAAATGATTTTATTTCATTTCTGCATAATTTGTCAGGCATTGCCATATCATGTCCAAGACTATCTGGGAAGTTACTACTGGATTTGACTTTCATGTCCACAGCCAATAAATGCTTAATCGCAAATCTAAGAAAAGCTCCTTCCTCCCCCGCACAATTCTTACCAGCACAGCAAAGCCCATAATCAGCAAGCAAATCATGGAGACCTATGATCAACTCAACCTAAAATGAAAAATGAGAAACTTCATCATCATCACAGCAAGCAAAGCAGCAGACCAAAATAGTTTCTAGTATCATAGATGATAACTGTGAGACTACATTACTAATTTCTCTCACCAAACAGACTCACCTAACTATGTCAAACTGAGACCCCCAAATTCACATATCACCAAAAAAAAGGAAAGAAAGAAAGAACCCCAGTAACCCCTGTCTTACTTGGTATTTAGTAGACATGGTAGAATCAAGCTGTTGAAGTTTACAGAATCCAATCGCTGCATCTATAAAGCAAGACTTCTTCTCTTCTTCAACCCCATCAGCATTCTGAGAATCTGAATATCTCTTAGAAAGAAAATGTCTCACGAAATTTGACATGACTGTCAAAAGCAAAGCTTGTATACCAGCTACACAATCCCTTGGGGCAACCATGCCATTCTGCATTCAAACATACACATCATTTATGCGGCAATATTTTTCTTTTTGTTTTCTTAGGCCAACCATAAAGTTGTTGCAATAGTGATCTCTCATACATTTTCTTGTCTAGTACAGACCCATGCAAATTTTATTTAAAACTTGATACTCTTTCAGTAGTTTTTAGAACACGAACCAGAAGAATTAGCATATCAAGCAAGGAACACGCAGATGACGCAGTTAAATGATTCAAACAAGCTCAATGACTATCTGTATAAGTTAAGTCATACGTTTGACCAGCGGAATAACATCTCCAAAGCAAACCAAAATTACAAGCTTTTCAAATACTTTTTTTTAGAACCATACAATATATGCCAAAACAAATTGCAGACTTACAGTGTTTCCTGAGTGATCAATGAAGTTCTTCACTTGAGAGATACAGAGAAGAATTGCCTTGACTTCCTCCGCCACCAAGTGATCCCAACTCTCACTTGAATTTTTATACGAGGTTTTAGGTGTGGCCACAGCTCCGCCACCAAGTGATCCCAACTCTCACTTGAATTTTTATACGAGGTTTTAGGTGTGGCCACAGATTCTCCAGTATCAGTTGACTCCAAGAGAACTTGTAACTTTCTTCTATGACAGTTCATATAAACCTCCACATCTATAGGCTTACTCTTCAGGCATGATTTTATTAAAATGTCAAGTGCTGATAACTCAACAGAGGAAATCCCTTCTTCTGTTTTCACAGGCAAGATGTCCTCATTTGGAAACAAAAGAGGTGCAAGTAGATTTTTGCACTCCAAATGATATTCTTTCTCCATCATCTCAGGTATAGTATTTTCCAACAAGAAATCGATCTTAAGCAGATTTATTTCATGGATGATTCTGTTGATGCTCAGCTCTCGAATTCTTCTGCAATGAGGCAGCTGAATTAAGACGGGAGATTCTCCAATACCTTCCTTTTCCAACAATGACAAACACCTGAAAAATTCTTCAAGTGCTCTAGCTTTGTTATTCTCCAAAATTGATAACTGCGCACTCAACCAGAAATATCGAGCCCAGAAAGATCTTTTAGTATTATCTGACACCTCCTTAGCAGTTTCATCACTTTGAGAACTTTTACATGCAGAGTCAGAGAATCTTTTTTCCCAAGAAACAGGCGTAGAGTCGATAGCATAATCAAGGGAAACAGATTCAATTATCTTAGACAGATTGTATGTTACTTCTACCATGCATGAAGGACCATCAGGAATATCTGATTTAGAGTCAAGGTCATAGTACAGCTCGGCGAGAAAAAGACTGCATTCAGGTTTCCGATCTTGGCCCCAGTGTCTTGTTAGCTTTTCTAGCTCCAAAACTTTGAAGGCAGTATCACGACTCAACAGATGTTCACATTTACAGGCAATATGTTCTAGAAGCAAATGACCCATATGATACGCACCATAATTTTCTGAATTTTCCTTCACAAATTTACAAACGACAGCGTTTTCAGAAATTGGATCAGATTCCTTAAGGCTGAAAGAACCAACAGATGCTCTGTTACATCCCCTTTCAAGGACAAACTTCTCAAGATATTGAAGGATGTGACTGCTGGGATCCTTGATATTATCAAATTCTAACTCTTCCTTCTCGGGTTTCTGGTTCCGAAGGCGTTCAAGACGAGTACTCCGCCTCTCTTGGGGGTGTTCTTCAGAAAACACAAGCACTTTTTCTTTTACAGCACCACCACTTTCTCTTTCAATATTGCAATCCTTAACCGGCACAATACTTGTATTTGAATCCTCACAATGATTCTTCTTTTTCAGACTTTGCATTACAGCCTCTGTACTAAGAGCTAATTCAATGGTCAATGGTATATCACCTGATATCCCCACAGTTTCATGCGAAGGATGCACTATCCTAATTAGAAGATTTATCAGTGCCACCCATGAAGCTTCAGGAAGTTTGACTTGCATTTTCTTTTTTATTTTCTTGGAGGCAGCATCCATGTCCTGATTCATGTCCGACACCTTTCTTTTGCCAAGAAATTTGAGCCGAACGTGCCGAGGTTCAAGTTTATCTATACCCTTGGGTGCAAAAGGAGCTGAATCTGTTTCTTCGATACAATGTTTAACATGCAAAGCACGAGAATGTGATGGCCAATGCCTTAGAATCAGACTTGCAACTGAAAGACAGGAAACTTCATCACCTATTGCAATGAGAACTTCTAGAAGTTTCTCCATGCAATTCCCTGCAAAATAGCGATTTTCAATTTTTAGGGGAGTGGGAATTAGGGAAGCATAAATGCAACATCACATATCACATCTGACCAATACCAGTGGAATATAAGAGAGTATTAGATAATTCTCTTTTCAAACTGTGACAGACAAGGATTCCCTATAAATTTGAACATACATACACATATATGTTTGTGTATAGAGGGATAAGACAAAAGAAAAAGAAAAAAGCACAGAACGTACAATTATTGGGGCTGCAGAGAAGTCCTTGTTCAAATGCCCATCGTGAAATACTCAGTAATCCCATAGAACATGAAAGAGTTCCAAGATGGTTCCACAGCACAGAATCTTTTGCATCTATGTCTATAGCTTGAAGATAACAGTTCAGAGCATTCTCGTGATAGCTTGAACCTAGCTCAAGAAATACAGTGGCAAGATTCTTCAGAGCCAAAAATCTGCTAAAAGGCGACCACATTACTAATAAACGTAAACATATTTGAACTATGTAACATCAATTACTAGACATGTAACAAGATGAAGTAAAACATGGAGCTTCACCTGAGATGATGTAGATGATTGTCGGTTGCAATAGTCTCCACCTGGAAAGAAATGGCTCAATGTCATAAACATCTCATTATTGAAACAAAATCATCAGAATAACTGAGCTGAGTTTATTTACTTTGGAGTTGGCGATTATAGGATCCTTAAGGACAGATTCAAGTAGTTCCCGAGCCTTTTCGTAGTCTTTAGCTTGCAGCTTGAGAAGACCATCATGATATGTTTGTGACAGATGAAACTCCTGACGAGGACAAATAAAAATTAACTTCAATCTCTATTCAACAATGAGATGATCTCACTTCAGATTATGAATCACAAAATTTAGGCTAAATCTTACGTTAATTAGGCTTAAGAAAAAATTTCAGCTTTCTTTTTTTTCACAATCCCAAAAGAGACACCAAAAACCCCAAAAGAAAAGAATCCAGAATTGAGAGCAACCCTAAATCAGAAGAAAAACCTGAGCTTCTTTGCTAGGAGCTAAAGGTTCCCACTTTTCTTTCGTCTCCGTATCATTGATTGCTGCAATTGAAAACTGTAGGACGGAAAGAGCAAAAGAAAATCAAACCCTAATCGCATAAAGGATCAACATCGAAATCTTGCCGGAAATTATCATTACCATCTTGATTCTCTAAGTTGCAAAGAAGGTCTATAGTTGGGGTTTCAGTACTCCCTGATTCAGACTTCTTGGCAAGGAATTCTTCTTCAGGGTTGATGTCCGTTACATACACACTTTTAGGGTTTTAATTTTTAGTGTATCTGTTTTTGTAGTTTGTCTATTCTTCCTCCTTTTTTCTTCCACTGTTTCGGCTATTTTGCAACTCTGTTTTGAAAAAGGTTTTTCGATTTTTTTTTTTTTCTCGACTGTTGAATATCATTAAAGAATATGGGCTCATCACTTTAAAAGTGGGTTGTGATTACAAAGGTTTTTTTTTGCCAGTCCACAACAAGAAAGAATGAGTCAAATGACCGAGTCTTCTCCACAACACCACTATTGTACAGGCCCCTCAAGATTGTCTTGATAGCCTAGAGAGACCAATCTGACACACAGATTCTGAAATGATGATCGTGCAAGAGGCTTGGTTAAAAGATCTACGAGCTGGTCTTGTGATGAGACATGAGACATATGTAGCTGTCCATTTTGAACTAAATCCCAAATGAAATGAAAATTTACAGCAACGTGTTTAATTCTTGAATGAAACACTGGATTCGCACACAAGTATGTAGCTCCCACATTATCACAGTAAATAGTAGGTACACCATGTACCTGAACTCCAAGTTCACTTAAGAGAGATAAAATCCATTGCAATTCTGAAGCAATGTCTGCAACCGATTTATATTTTGCTTCCGTAGACAATCGAGCCACTTATTTTTGTTTCTTAGAAGACCAAGACACCAAGTGATTACCAACGCAGACTAAGAGTGCCACCATTGATGTGAAATCAACACGATTCCCTGCCCAATCCGCATCGGAGAAGGCTGGTATCTTTTTTTTTCTTAAGCCAAGTGCTTTCCTGATTGAAGTTTATAATGAACCTCTCAATCTAACTTTTTATTTTTAAGCTACATGCTTCTCAATTCAAGTATTAGCCTCTGAATCTAATCCTTAGTGCTTCCTAAGCCATAGTGCTCCTCAAACCATAGTGTTTGCTTAAGTGTGCTTCTTTTTTTTTTTTTTTTTTTTTTTTTTTTTTTTTTTT
>CM071717.1:33216486-33227547 GCA_036630335.1 Physaria fendleri
GAAGAGACAGAGGGCATATATTACCCGTGGGCTTGTCCACCTAATGCACTATTATGCACCGTTGATCCTTATCATTGTTCTCTCTTTACGACCGTTGAATTTATTTGATTTTCCTTTTTGATGATTTTATTTTTGTTTACGACCAAATGGTTATTTCGAACAACACTATTGGATGAGCCTTTACATCACAATTATGAATTATCTATATATATTGCAAAGGAAGATTCAAACTATGATTGTAGCATTTTTGGACTTGTCATCATATTTAATAATGATGAAAGCGATTTTGACAAGGAGCTTGAGGAGGTCAATGTGCTGGTTACAGAGTTAGAGTTGAAATCCAGAAAGAAAGATAAAACACAAATGATTATTTGAAACACTATTGAATGTGGAGAAGAAGAGCTGTTCAACATTAAATGGTCACAACACATCATTTTGTATTACCGTGTCCCAACCACTTACAAATGTTCATTATCTCTCAATCTGTATGCAGGCCATGTGATCGTACGTGGCTCCTCATGACTGACTTATCAAGAACTTGTCTTTATTTTGTGATGTGATCGTACGTGGCTCCTCATGACTGACTTATCAAGAACTTGTCTTTATTTTTTGAGGTTTCAACTTTCAACAGATTTGATGTCGATGTTCTCCAAATCAAAACATAGTTTTAAGATAATGTAAAGCCACTATGAAATCAATGATGAATACGTGAGAACTTGATAGGCTACCACCACAAACTAAAACGCGTTTTGCTCATTCTTTCTCCCTCCCTAGTGCATCAACGTCTCCATGATGCATTTGACTTTCCATTTACTGAAGGACTTATTCTTTAGTTTCCTATACATTTTTTTCAATATAAAAGTGTTAAAGAGATAAGGATAAACCAAGCATTTTCTTATGTGTATAAAAATAAGACTTCACTTTGCAGTTTTCTTTTCCAATCTTTAAAGTCATATCTTACCAAACTCATATCTCTAGCTTCTATATCCACTATATTGTCTATATATATCTTATACACAAAGAGTACATGTGATAAAGAAATCAAGATGGGAAGCCAAGGCATGAGTTCATCAAGTCCCTTAGTAGTGAAGAGATCAGAAGTGGTTATAGTGAAACCCTCAAAGGCAACACCTGAAGTCACTCTTTCTCTTTCAACACTTGACAATGACCCTTACCTCGAAACCCTAGCTAAAACCATCTATGTCTACGCTCCACCTTCCTCCAAAAACATCCAAGATCCGGCTTCTCTTTTTCAGCAAGCTCTCTCTCATGCTCTTGTCTATTACTATCCTCTCGCAGGAAAACTTCACCGGAGATCCCATAACCATAAACTAGAGTTGACGTGTAGTCCTGACGAAGGATCTCGCAGGAAAACTTCACCGGAGATCCCATAACCATAAACTAGAGTTGACGTGTAGTCCTGACGAAGGAGTCCCGTTTGTTAAAGCGACAGCTGACTGTACTCTTTCTTCTCTTAACTATTTGGAGGACATTGACGAAGACTTGTACCAACTTGTACCTTGTGATGTAGCTGTGCCCTATGGTGGCTACAACCCTCTAGCTTTGCAAATTACCAACTTGTACCTTGTGATGTAGCTGTGCCCTATGGTGGCTACAACCCTCTAGCTTTGCAAATCACTCTCTTTGCTTGCGGTGGGATCACTCTTGCAACTGCTCTTTCTCATTCCTTGTGTGATGGTTTTGGAGCTTCTCAGTTTTTTAAAGCTTTGACTGAGCTTGCCAAAGGAATGATGCAGCCTAGCATCATCCCTGTTTGGGATAGACACTTCCTCACCTCTAACAACTTTAGCCTAAACGGTATATCTATCTTTTAAAGATTGTTCAAATCTCTCAGAGGGAACTTAGAGGTCGCTAGTTCAAGTCGATTATAAAGTAACATTTGTGCATATATATATGTAGGGCAAGTGGAGGGACAAGCTCCAAAGCTAATTGATTTTGCTGAGGCTTGTTCTTCTGCAGCAACTTCTCCCTACACGCCAAACAACGACATGGTTTGTGAGATCCTAAACGTGACATTGGAACAGATCACTAAGCTCAAGGAGAAGGTTGGAGAAGATGTAACAACCCTAGAGATTCTTGCAGCCCACGTTTGGAGAGCAAGATGCCGAGCCTTGAATCTAAGCACAAACGGTACTTCTCTCTTCGGAATGGCTGTTGGTATACGTCGCATTATAGATCCACCGTTACCAGAAGGGTACTACGGAAACGCATTTGTCAAAGCTAACGTAGCAATGAAAGCTGGAGAGTTAAGCAACTCACCGTTGTCTTATATCGTCAAGCTTATCAAAGAGGCTAAAAGAGCGTCGCTGGAGAAGAGGTACGTCTTGGAGCAACTAAGAGAGATAGAGGGAAATTTGAAGATGAAGATAGCGTGTGAAGGAGGGAATGGAGCGTTTATGTTGCTTACTGATTGGAGACAACTTGGATTGCTTGATGAAGTTGATGTTGGTTGATGTTGCTTACTGATTGGAGACAACTTGGATTGCTTGATGAAGTTGATTTTGGGTATGGAGGATCGCTTAATATTGTACCGTTGGTGCCTAAGTATTTGCCGGATATTTGTATTTTCTTGCCGAGGAAGCAAGGTGGTGTTAGGGTTCTTGTTACATTGCCTAAGCTTGTGATGCAGATGTTCAAGGAACACATGATTAATACCCTAAGTGTGTGAGTGTAATTCATAATATTTTTATTTAATTACTAAATGGGAATTCAAGTTTGATGTAATCTTTTGTATCTTACTTGTCAAGCATTACATTTGAAAAAGTAGTATTTTAATGGAACCAATTATTACGGCCACCTCGGTAACAAAATATAACTGCACCCAACCAAAATTAATACAATTTTGAAAAGTCTAGGGCTAAAATAGGAATTTACTTCTGTTATTAGAATCTGAATGGGCCTGTAGTAATTGTACTGTAAGCTCTGATTTCTTTTGAATCTATAAGTTTATGATTTTTATTACTTAAACTAAAATTATATTGTTATTCAAAAATATAATGTTTTATCAAGACTATTATACTAATAGCAAGGTGACTTTTTGTTAGTCATTTTCGTGAAAATCTATGATTTCCATATTACATCGTACTAATTAGGCACAATTTTTTTTTTTTTCAAAACATTACTAATTAGATGTTACTAATCAGAAAATTAGATTAGTTATTACTAATTAGCACCGTTTTATTCAAATATTTTATTCTGATTCACCTTTGTAATAAATATATATTTAACATACGAGATGAATTTGAAACATATTCTCAATGTAACATATTCATGAAACACCAAGTTTGATATATGCATATAGGTCCAAAAAATATATATTGTATCACACTTTTTAAAACAAATGAAAATCGCAGATTTCAAAACAAATAAAAATTACATTTTGGCCGAAACAAACAAATGAAAACTTACCATTACCATTGTTGATAACAGCAGGAGGAGTAAGAACGGGAATATGATGTTGAAATTGGAGAATCATCATCGATGAATGATTCGATCTCCTCAGGGTATCAAACTGGTAATGAAACCTAAAAGATAGTGTCAATATTGTCTCTACGCTATCAATAATAAAATTAATTTGATATCAATCATAAAATTCATATATGTTGCATATATTTTGTTTGTTAAGATAAGTTTTTTTATATTTCACTTTTTTTTGGTTATATATGTTTTGGTTATAATTTTTTAGATTGTAATTTAATTTTTATATATTAA
Source organism: Physaria fendleri (assembly GCA_036630335.1). NCBI lineage: Eukaryota > Viridiplantae > Streptophyta > Magnoliopsida > Brassicales > Brassicaceae > Physaria > Physaria fendleri. Next base: position 33,220,219 of record CM071717.1, read on the forward strand.
TATAATTAGTTTTAGAAAAATATAAAACACAACATTGATTACTAAAGTAATATAAAATATGTCATTATAATATTAATTTTTGAGTTTTAATGGATTAAAATTTTTGAAAATATTTGAATATTTGTTATAACAACTATTTTTTTTTTTAATTTCTAAATACATCAAAACATACCATTGAAAAATTATATTATTCATTAATATACATTATAAAAAATGATATTATGTAATTATAGTTTACATTTAAATAATATATTTGTATTTTTCTGAAAAAAATCGTTGTTTATTAATAGATTTTAGTTGAGTTGTTTTTTTAAATTTTATTTTTTGATGTATTATTTGATAACCAAAATATAAAAATTAAATTTTACCTTTTATCATTTCTATTTTTTAATAATGATTTAGATAAACATTTTAATATATTTATAAAAAATTATATTTAATTCTTTTTAAAAATTAATTGTACTGTTTATTCGCGAATTATCAACTGGTAATGATATTTTTCAAAAAATAATATTACTTGAAAAACTATTTTCAAAATGTCATTAAATTTTCCAATGTCTTTCATAAATAGAATTAAAAAAATACACAAACATTAAAAAATTGAGTTAAAATATATCTTAAATTCATATATATTTTTTAAAAAATTGATATAAAAGATATCTTTAGTTTTTTAATATTCTTGACCGCTGCCTAAATTACCTATTCTTTGGGCTAGCCTTTTACGATAATCTCGACTAAGAAGGGGACAATGATATAACAGAGAGCAGCACATAGCCTGCTATAGCCTGCTAGATAATCTCGACTAAGAAGGGGACAATGATATAACAGAGAGCAGCACATAGCCTGCTAAAGATGAGATGAGCAAGGGGAGAGCTCTGGGTAAAGATGTTTGCAAAAGAGTTGTTTTTTAAGGGAAATTTTGGGTAAAGTTAGTTAGAAGGGCAATGAGATATCAGGGGATAACTCGTTGATTTTATCTTTCATTTATGTTTGTTTTGCTTTCATATAGTGTGTGCTTTGTGTTTGATAAAGTTCTGGTTTTTGTTAAGTTTGAGAGTTACAGAGGTTACAACAGTAGTTAACATACAATCACACATTCCATAGGGTTTAATATTTTCACTAAATCAATGATTAAAGAACAAAAGGATATGATTTAGTGTCATCTCAACAACTGTACACTAAGGATTTTATTTTTGCTAAGGCCCATGATAAATATTAGAATCTAAATGGGCCTATTGTGATTTAAAAGCCCAATATTTAGATACGGTTTAACATTTCTAGGGTTTTAGCTTTTCAATATTTAGATACGGTTTAACATTTCTAGGGTTTTAGCTTTTTTTTTCATTTGGTATATATTGTCGAAGGAGCTTGAAGCGCAGCCGTAGATTTCACCAGAGCACCTGCAAACATGGTTCGTATTCTCAATTTCTTGATTTTTACTCTTTCCTTTGCGTTAATTCTTGTCTCCTCAGTTCAGTACTAGGTAGATATGGTTTTTCCAAGTGTTACTCGTTAGACTGTATGTTGTATGTTGTGTAGTTTCGATTACAGAAAATGGGCCATTGTAATGATTCAGACTGCGATGTTCTGTTATGTTTGCTAATTGAGCTTGTGGAGGGTGTCCTTTTGATGAGGCTCTACCAAATGTGATAACTTTATAGTGATAACTTTATATATGTCAATCTGCAGGCAAGAGGATTGAAGAAGCATCTTAAGAGGCTCAATGCCCCAAAGCATTGGATGCTTGACAAACTTGGTGGTGCTTTTGTAAGCTGTTTGTCTCAATCTTTGTGTTTCAGATCAGTAATTACAATTATTTGTAGCTTTGCTGTATTTTAATACACATTGATACTGTTTCTGGTAGGCTCCAAAACCATCTTCTGGACCACACAAGTCAAGGGAGTGTCTTCCTCTTGTCCTGATCATCAGGAACAGGTTGAAGTATGCTTTGACATACCGTGAAGTTATCTCTATCTTGATGCAAAACAGGTTGAAGTATGCTTTGACATACCGTGAAGTTATCTCTATCTTGATGCAAAGGCATATCCAAGTTGATGGAAAAGTCAGAACTGATAAGACTTACCCTGCTGGCTTCATGGGTACGTTCTCTTTTAGTTATACCCACCCGTTTGGTGCATGTGTTGATCACTGATGGTAGTTGCATTTTGATTTGAGTAGATGTTGTATCCATCCCCAAGACCAATGAGAACTTCCGTCTTCTGTTTTTGATTTGAGTAGATGTTGTATCCATCCCCAAGACCAATGAGAACTTCCGTCTTCTGTATGACACTAAGGGACGTTTCCGTCTTCATTCCATCAGGGATGAGGAAGCAAAGGTTTGCTACACAAATCTTGACTATAAGAATATTGAATGGAACTAGAAGTATAATGTGTGATTTGCTGCTTGTGCAGTTCAAGCTCTGCAAGGTTAAGTCAATCCAGTTTGGACAAAAGGGAATTCCTTACCTGAACACTTATGATGGTCGCACAATCCGTTACCCCGACCCACTCATCAAACCCAATGACACCATCAAGCTAGACCTTGAGGAGAACAAGATTGTTGAGTTCATCAAGTTTGATGTGGGTAATGTTGTGATGGTGACAGGAGGTAGAAACAGAGGGCGTGTGGGTGTGATTAAGAACAGGGAAAAGCATAAGGGAAGCTTTGAGACAATTCACATTCAAGACTCAACAGGACATGAGTTTGCCACAAGGTTGGGTAATGTGTTCACCATTGGCAAAGGAACAAAGCCATGGGTGTCTCTACCAAAGGGCAAAGGTATTAAGTTGACCATTATTGAGGAAGCAAGGAAGAGACTTGCTTCCCAGCAAGCTGCTTAAGCTTCAGCTGCTTTGAATCAAGACTCACTGTTTGTCTCAGTTTGTGAGCCTATATCTTTTTCTTATGTAGTTGAATTTACAGAACCCAATCAAAAAAGTAATCTGAGTAGAGCATTTTGTAATGTTTTTATTGTCGAATTATGTTGATTTATGGTTTAAATCAGATGATAGTTGATTAGTCAACTCCTTTGCTTTACAGTGAATTATATGTTTCTTTAAAGTGAAAAAGACACAGAAGCACATGTGAAGTAGCCGACGGTTTGAAGTAAAGCCAGCAGATCGTGAAAGTCTTTAACTTTCAGATCTCTATCACTCTGTCTTTTCTCTGCAAACTAGATCTGTTCCAATGGCATCTCCTCTGCTTCCTACTTCGACTTCTCCTGATCATCTTCCCGGTGGTGATCCACAGTTGCTGATCACTCTACGCCTCCTCTTGTCTCGTATACTATCTTCTGTCCGTCACGCTTCTGCCGACGCCCGGCCTTGGGCTGAGCTCGTTGACTGGTCAGCGTTTTCTCGACCACCATCGCTCTCGGAAGCATTGTCTCGAGTAAGGAAGAACTTTTCATACTTCCGAGCCAATTACATAACTTTAGTGGTAATCTTACTCGCCTCATCGCTTCTCTCGCACCCTTTCGCTCTCTTCCTCCTCGCTTCGCTGGCTGCTTCTTGGCTTTTCCTCTACTTTTTCCGACCGTCTGATCAGCCGTTGGTTATCGGTGGACGTACGTTCTCTGACATGGAGACGTTAGCGATGCTCTGTGTCTCTACTGTGGTGGTCTTGTTCATGACTAGCGTTGGATCTTTATTGATGTCTACGTTGGCCATTGGGGTAATGGCTGTGGCTATCCATGGAGCGTTTCGTGCTCCTGAAGATCTGTTTCTTGAAGAACAAGAAACCATTGGATCTGGCCTTTTTGCATTTTTCAACCACAATGCCACTAATGCAGCTGCCGCTGCCATAGCAACATCTGCAATGTCACGTGCTCGAGCCTGAAGACTATTGAAGAAACCATATTTTTATACATTTGGTTGATATTGTATACAATTGAGTTATGGTAACTTGTAACCATTCTTTTGTCACTCCTTTTTGCTTTGTTTATGAAACACATTGGAGAATAAAGGGAAAAAAAATATTATACCAAATCTTTATCTTTTAGTTTTGTTTTTTTGAAAACAAAGAAAAAAATATAGAAAAATTTGGTTTAAGCCCGAATCTCTCTATCGTATTGACTTGTGTCCTCAACCACCTTTGTCCATACATTGGCTATCTTCTCTGCATATCCAACCTGCACATCCAAAATATATCAACTATGTTTTTTCACATCTTTGTTTCATAAATCTCACTCAGATTTTGCTGTATTCACTATTAGCATTGCAAGATAACAGATTCAACCAATTTTCAAGCATTCACTCAAATATATCATCAAATAATGTTCCATTTCATGAAAACAAATTCTTCAAATCATAGCAAACCCTATAACATTCTTGTGACTTAATAAATAGTAAGGTTGATTTTGAGAGTTAATCGTTCTTGCTTATCACTCTCTCGCTAATTCTATGAAGAGACAGAATAAATAGTAAGGTTGATTTTGAGAGTTAATCGTTCTTGCTTATCACTCTCTCGCTAATTCTATGAAGAGACAGAGGTTTAATAATAATCAAACTTCAAAAGTCTTTACTTCTCTAATAAGAATGTACCTGATTAGCAACAAAACCTTTCATCATATTCAAGAAGTCTGCACGCCTTTCCCTGTCCAGCCTTTCAACCTCAGACCAGTTATTTTCCTGTCATATGATAATATCCATAATTACACAAGACTTCATATCAGCTTAAGTTTTGTTTTCCATATCTGCATGAATGAGTTAATACCTTTATCCGCTCGTACTCCTTGATGGCAGCGTTTTTAGAGTCCTCGGTGACCTTGATGGTTTCTTTCAACTCTTCTATCTTCTTAACCCTTGATTTGTCACCGCCAAAGACTTTTGATGATGCAGCTTCTAGCTTCTCTGCTCTTCCTTCCAGTGAAGAAAGCTCAGATAGAAGCGTCTGCACTGTCAGTAAAGCACTAGATCTATCTGCAAACGCGCCCTGAACTGCCATCATTACGCCAAGGTAGTCGTGGAGTATGTCCTGACATGAGTAATTCAGAGCTCTTAGTATAACTAAAGAGCAGCTCGAATGAAATTGGAATAGATAACGTAATATCTAATTTACCAAATGCTTGACCGTCTGGGAATTCAACTCTCTGTAAAATCTGCTCGCTTTTACAGCTGAAGTGGCAAAATTCTTCATATCATTAGCACGAGCTCTTTGAGAATTGAAAACGGCTTCTTCATTCTCGAATTTCGTCAGCTTAATGAATGATAATCCCAATTCCCCCATAGTCTCCCCCATGTCTTGCTGTGCCTTCACAAGGGATTCAGCCTACAAAAACCAAAAGCCATGAAAATACTGATCCTTGTGAAGTAACAAGTATGACATTAATACCTGCTGCGAAGCATTAATGATCTGTTGCTCAAGATCATGTATTTTCTCCTTCTTCTCCAAAAACTCTTTATCTTCTTCCACAACAGTCCTCCATTTTCACCAAACAACTGTTTTGGGCTGCCATCCAACATTGTAGAAGCTCCATACGAGCTATTACCCAGAGATAGCTTCCCTTCAGCCTGAAGAAAAATCTTTAACTCATCACTCTTTCTGATAACAGGATGTGAAACAAGCCTACGCAAGTATTTCTCCAATGAAACTCTTCTCTGCTCTACAAACTCTTGCTTTTGCATCACTTGGCTCTCCACCACACTCTTATCAGGCCTTGGTGGGATGCAAAACCCTTTATACGACTCAGCCAATCTATCTGCCAATGTAACAATATCTCTAAATCTTCTTCGTACACTAAACTCTGAACCTCCGTATTCAGGGAGATTCGTTCTAGTCTTAATCTGGTAAGTTATGTAAGTCGTTCCTCCAGGAATCATAGAATTCGTGGCCTCTTGTTCTTTCTGAGGACTGGAAACAGTGATCTTGATATAATCTGAGCTTGAAGAAGACGGAGATCTAGTTAACGAATCCGAAGACTGACTATTACGGCTACCACCATCATCTGAACCGTTGATCTCGGAATTGTCATCGAAAGGGCTAAAGATAACATCGGCGTAAGACGAAGGCTCGAGGTAAGAGCTATTATCTCTGTTGCCGCCATTTGGTTTAGAACGAGGACTCCGAGATTCGTTGTAATAAGACGGCGGCGCAAAAAGTGGATCGGAATCAGCCGGAGTTACAACAATCGATGGGTGACGCGAATCGGAGAGAGTTGACATAGCGCTGCGATAGGTAGAGTTAGATCTATCCCCGTTGAAATCACTTCTCTTCAAAGGATCTTCGAGTAAGAGATTCTCCATCCCCTCCTTTGGACTCTCCATCATTCTCTGAGCCCATCATCTCCAATAAGTTGCTAATTTTAACCAGAAATTCACAGAAATTAGGGTTTTTTTCTGATTCGATGCGAGGTAACGGAGATTATGACGATACACAATGGTCGTGAACTGCAATAAATTACCGGTGTGTGCTCAGGATCGTGACTGTATCGATTTTCTAACCTCGTCAATGGTTCTAATCGGGAAGATGAGATGACAGATCACAGGAGTATCTTTCGGGTCACGTTAAAGTGTTTATCCAGTATTTGCCCCGGCCCGGCCTAATTTAATTTATATAGGTTACACCCAAACGGTCTGACTAGGTTTCACTTAGGCCCATACTAGCCCAATATGACATAAACGTGATAAGATTATAACCAGACGGTCTCATTAGGTTTCACTTGGTGCCTCTTCTTCTTGTGTTACTGTACCAAGTCTCCTGATTCATAAAAAGCCAAACTAACTATAATGAGAATATCCCTGATACTAAGTTTTAATTTGTTATTGTTTTGTCCCTTGTTTTGTTGATATAGTTGAGTAGTGAAAATTTTTCGTATTTTCGGTCATGAAGTGGCATGAGTCCTGATTTCCGAGTTCTTGTTAGAAAGAGTCGGAAACAGACTGAGCAATATCTCCAGTTTAGAAAGTTATTTATTTTTATTCTTTTTCTCAAACTTTATTAGGATCCTGGATATTGTGAGTCTGTGATACATTGTGATACAGTTTCTTTGTGTTATTTTTTACATAAATGTTTTCGATTTATTGGTGAAAGCAGGACCGGCCTGTATATGTAAATTTTCAGACAATCGCCTAGAGTCTCCGATTTTAGGGGTACAATTTTTTTTATTTAAATTATGTTACAAATATATAAATATAAAAAAATGTGAGAGAAAAAACAAACCGTTGACCAAAAAATGGTAAAAGACTTTAATTAAAAGAAGGTTTTATCATCATCAAACCGTTGACCAAAAAAACAAACCAAACGAGGAAAGAAAATGTTATCTTCTATATAGTATTTGAGGAGTGCGGGTTACTTTTATGCCCTTATGATTTTATTTCATTTTCTAAGAA
>CM071717.1:33227557-33239856 GCA_036630335.1 Physaria fendleri
CGCGTGAATATGAAAATCCCAACAGTGAGAAAGGAGAGCAGAGCAAAGGAGTGAAAGAAGAAGAAGAAGCAGAAGAGTTATGACGGCAGAGAACACATGGAGTTTTTTTTTTTTGCCCGATGATTGAGCTAACAATAATAAAGACAGAATTATGATTTTTTTTTTAGTACATAAATAATTACATTCAAAAGAAAAAAAGGAAGCAAATAAGGTAAAAAAAAAATTAATTCCAGATGACATCTTTTTTAATTTTATGCATATTAAGAATTTATAAATTAGTAAGCATATTAAGAAATTGAAAAATGGGGGTTTGACCAAAAAAAATTAAGAAAATGAAAAATGGAGGTTTGACCGAAAAAATTGGGGATAGTATAGAAAGCATGACAGGTGGGAAATATAAAAGAGGTAATAAATGAAAAATAAAAAGAATTTAATTAAATTATCATTAATTTCCACTAATTTGCAATTACTACCATTTTAGCTACACTGTGTTTGAAGAATTTAAGTGGATGCAATATTAATAAATTATTTGATATTCTTTTAAAAAATATTGTTTATAATCCACCTATTCACTATTCAACCAATTCAAATAGAAACCGTAAAATACAAATAGTCAAAAGAACATAAAATTAAGGCTTTATTTTTGGAAATAACATTTTTTTGAAAACTTATAAGAAATACCATCTAAGGAGAGAGAATATTAATTTTCTTGTCTTTTTTTTGAGTTGAGATTACAAAATTAACCCCTGATTACCAAGAGTAATCGTTGATATTTAGACCAAACCATACAAAAATATGATAAATATGGTAAACAGCATAATCTAAGGGTAAAACAGTTTTTTTGTCGATGGTATAATCAATAGAGGAGATAGTAGTATTCCTCATGACTTTTGAAAAAAAAATGCTATAGTTTATAATTGATTCTAAAATTAATAAATGTTGAAAAAGAAAAGTGAAAAAAGATTCACCATCTTGAAAAAAAAAAGAGAAAAGAAATCAAGTATTTTGAAAAAGAGGGAAAATGATTTAATTTCTTGTTAAGAGTATTATGCTAAGAGACTTGTATGCGTTCAAAAAGTAATATATACCAAAAAAATAATCATTTTCACCTTTTTAAGCCAAGAAGATTAAATTTTGAAATTAAAAGTATTATTTAGAAAGAAATATCAGAAAGGAAATTTTGAAAGATATTAGTAAATAAGGAATATCAGAAAGGAAATTGTGTTGGGGAGAAGGAAAGACTCAAAGCCATGTGGCTGATAGAGAAAGAAGCTGGTTTTGGTGAATGAATAATCAAATTGGCTTCAGATGTTTGCTACTTGTACTGATCATCCAAAGGCGAGGTTGCTTCTTTCTATGCTTCAGGTAATTCAATTTGCTACGATGTCAAGCTAGTTTTCGTCATTCTTACTGGTGTTTTTCTCTTGTTCCTCTTAGGCTAATCACGTAGACCATCTTCAAGATGAGGCTGTGAACCTTAGTTTGTATTGGAAAGTTGTTGTTTTCAAGCTTCAGGTACTTTTATTATCTCTATAGTTTTGCCTTCTTCAGGTTTCTACCCTTAATGTTTGCATTGACGTCAAAGAGAGGTTGTAATATCTTTCTTCGGGTTTTGTTTGCTGCTTTAGAATCTATCTCTTTCATATGTCTTTCTATAGGTTTTAATTATTGATAAATCTACCTTGTGTTCATATGATTCTCTTGTAAGTTATAGAGATTTCAATACCAAAACATATCTTTGTCTTTAATCTTTAGATTCATTTTCTTATGCTTTGTTCTCGGATTCTTTTGATTATAGGTAGCCTTATGTTCCTTTTGGCTACCCAATATTTTGTTTTCACCCTTATTCACTGCCTTATTATGTATAGAATGGTTTGCACTAATTTCCTTTTAATCAATATAATTTTGTGAGAGAAAAACGTATTATACAATACTCTACTAGATTTTCTCCCGCGCTACTAGATTTTCTCCCGCGATTATCACGGTTTGATTTTTGTTTTAATATTAAATTGTTATTTTTTAGATTAAACTTATAATAAATTGTTTATTACTATATACAAGATTATCAACTACCCATTTGTATTAAATATCAAGTCTAACAATCAATTATTGTATTGTATAATCAAATATTACATCGACTTAAAAAGATCGATAATCATTTCACATCCATATCTAATATGTTATGACTTTTATAATGAAACGATAGATTACAGTATTTTATTTATTTTAAAATTATATATTAGGCATGTAATAATATTATATATAGATTAGTCTTATATTTTTGTATTTTATTAATAGTTTGGTTATTCCATTCGTATTATATATAGATTAGTCTTATATTTTTGTATTTTATTAATAGTTTGGTTATTCCATTCGTTTATGTTCTAAGTTTTAAATTTAGTAAATATATTTAATAATATAATTCTTATGATCCAAAATATTAATAATCAAATATAATTATTAGTATAATTTACTCTAAAAATTTCAGTTTAATATTAAAATAAGAATATACCCGTAATATATCATCGCATAAAATGAAACTATGATATTTGATTTGTTTGATTTATTTAATACTAATCATATTTGTAGAAATTTTTTTTCATACTTATCATCTACATAATAATTTATTTAATTATCATCTTATTATATATAGATTAGTCTTATATTTTTGTATTTTATTAATAGTTTGGTTATTCCATTCGTTTATGTTCTAAGTTTTAAATTTAGTAAATATATTTAATAATATAATTCTTATGATCCAAAATATTAATAATCAAATATAATTATTAGTATAATTTACTCTAAAAATTTCAGTTTAATATTAAAATAAGAATATACCCGTAATATATCATCGCATAAAATGAAACTATGATATTTGATTTGTTTGATTTATTTAATACTAATCATATTTGTAGAAATTTTTTTTCATACTTATCATCTACATAATAATTTATTTAATTATCATCTTTTTTTTTTTTTTTTTTTTCCAGTAGCCTAACAAATAGCAACATATCTGATAAGATTTAATTTCATATGGGAACTCTCAGACAACAACAATGTAACATTTTATTACAATAAGCCGAAGGAAATCCCTTCCCTTTACAAAGCGCACGACAACCTAACAAATCTTGATTATCACACGGAGATGGTTTGTAGCATGGTTCCATTTCGTAATCTGTTTATATATTATATAAAAAAAATTGTTATGATGGTTTGTAGCATGGTTCCATTTCGTAATCTGTTTATATATTATATAAAAAAAATTGTTATTGATTATTATAATAAAAATCATAAATATATTCATTAAATCGAACAACAAAATCATGTCTAATCTAATAATACTTGGAATGCTTGTAGTTGGTGTCTGACAATGAACCGAAGATAGGATGCACAGAGCAATGCACAGAAATGCAATTACTGATTTTTTCATCATACTCATTTTTATGATTTTTTCTTTTCTTTGAGAATTTGTTTTAGTGAGTCATTATATATAATGACTCAAACATACCAAAAAAAAAATATTCTATATATGCACAATAAATTTTTTAATTAATATACATGCATATGAATCCAAGCTGATATTCAATAGTAGAAAATTTCAAATTAATATATATATATATATATATATGTATGGGATCAAATAATACTATTTTTAAAATTGATATATATGAATATAGGATAAAACTAATAGATCAAATAATACTATTTTTAAAATTGATATATATGAATATAGGATAAAACTAATATATAACATTATAACTTTACAAATTACTGTACATGTATATAGGGTCAAACTGATATAAAATAGTATTATATTTAAAATTAATATATATGTATATAGGATACAATCAATATATAACATTATAACTTTCCAAAATTAATGTACATTTATATGTATATGGGGCCAAAATGATATATAATAGTATTATTTTAAAAATTAATATATATATATAAAAGGAATTTGAAAAAAGAAAAACACAACAAACGAGACAATAGTTCAAGATAAGCACAAAGAAGACTAAGACATGTGTCTTAAGATTGAGCTTTACACACAAGAACGTAATATCCCCGTTTCATTACACAGATACAATGCACTTCTAGTTTCCCCATGACACATTTTCAACATTGAGACAAACTGTCTAATCTTTCTGTTCTTCTTATGTAGTAATCTGTTCTTACATTACAAACAAGCCACATATAGATGTGCACATATGTACGTGGAGCTTGTTTTATTCACATATATATCCTAGATCGCGGCGATTATTTGTATATGATATAGTCTTAATAATCAAACACCTGAAAGTGGGGAATGAAAGGAATCCCAATTAGAATAGCCACCAGAAATACAATCATCAAACCGAGAAATATCATTATCTCCTTCATTAACCCATGGAAACCCTATCGACATTGTAGCTTCTTTCCATATAGATGAATCATCCGTTACAGGCAAATCCACGTTTATATCATCCCATGATATCTCCTCCATCACTCTTCCACTTGATGATATCTCGTTTGATGAACACGGTGACTCGATGTTTCTGCTTTGTGTTGTCTCTGACGATTCAGTTTCAGGGTAACTTCTTAAGGATTCAGGTAGATTAAGATGAGCTTCGGGTCCATAGAGCTTACGAGCTGCGGAGTCATAAGCCAAGGCAGCTTCACGACAGGTATCAAAAGTACCAAGCCAAAGACGAGCTCCTCGATTAGGTTCACGTATCTCAGCGACCCATTTACCCCAAGTGCGTTGTCTAACGCCTTTGTAAGTGCAAGAAGCGTTCTCAGGTCCACCTTTTCCTCTCATACAGCCTTTTCTCGAACTTGCTTGGACTGTTCGTTGTTTCTTCTTAGTACTACTACCAACCATTATCACCTATTCGGATGGTGACAGCTAGAAAGTGATATTATTTGATGATTTTTGATGACTGATAAGGCAAAGACATATGATGTAATGAGTTGATGTGTATATATATAAAGAAAGATTGTGATGAAACGTGGCGATGAGATGATATAGCTGGCGCAAACATGTCGAGAGGAGGAAGTTGGTGTTGAATATGTAGTCTTAACACTTGTCTCGAGAGACCCTTCTCTCTTTGGCACTAGAAAGAAGAGAAGAAAGAGATATGGATAAGGTCATCCACCATTGGAGAATAAAAGAAAAGGTTTTGTTTAAATGAATTAATGGTTCCTCGTGTGAACGGTTCTAGTGTCAAACTACGGCTGTATTCAAATAGCTAAAATTCATTTCGCACATAGAGTCAACATTTTCCCTGATTTATGATTTATCCATTTAATAAGCGTTTTAATTGCCACGTGAAAAGCTATAGCAATATACAAGTATATTAACGTGTAATTGCGTCAGAGTCATGTGGCGGCTGTATAACCACACAAACTAAACGAGCTGGGCCCGGAGTTTCCTCGTAGAAGACAGAACAAAGTTCACTCAATCTTTACTTCTACTTTATGGTCAAACCATTTGTGGTCGAGACACACTTGAAAAGCTGTCTCTTCTCAAATTTTGTTTAGGGTTTATCCCGACTTTCATTTTCTTTGACGGATCCTCCGAGACCAAGATCCGATATTTTCCAAACGATTCACCCTCGTCCGTCTAATAGATAGAGAAGATGACATTGATTTGTAAAAAGCTCCAAGAACTTAATGTGTTTATCAAAATATAGATGGTCAATAAAAACAATTTTAAAGTGAGGTTTAAACTAAACAGCAACTAGGATTTAATAGCATAACATTTAATCTTATTATTAACAGAACAAGATTTAGTTATGTTAATCTCTGTAACATCGAACCATTACGTTTGATATTCTCAGACTGTTCTACGACCTTGGATCTGTAAATTTTTTAACAAATAGCAACATATCTGATAAGATTTAATTTCATATGGGAACTCTCAGACAACAACAATGTAACCTTTTATTACAATAAGCCGAAGGAAATCCCTTCCCTTTACAAAGCGCACGACAACCTAACAAATCTTGATTATCACACGGAGATGGTTTGTAGCATGGTTCCATTTCGTAATCTGTTTATATATTATATAAAAAAAATTGTTATTGGTTCCATTTCGTAATCTGTTTATATATTATATAAAAAAAATTGTTATATATGTTATTGATTATTTTAATAAAAATCATAAATATATTCATTAAATCGAACAAAATCAGGTCTAATCTAATAATACTTGGAATGCTTTTAGTTGGTGTCTGACAATGAACCGAAGATAGGATGCACATAGCAATGAACACAAATGTAATTACTGATTTTTTCATCATACTCATTTTTATGTTTTTTTCTTTTCTTTTCTTTGAGAATTTGTTTTAGTGAGTCATTATATATAATGACACAAACATACCAAAAAAATATTTTCTATATATGCACAATAAGTTTTTTTAATTAATATACATGCATATGAATCCAAATTAATATTCAATAGTAGAAAATTTCAAATTAATATATATATATATATATATATATATATATGGGATCAAATAAAATATTATTTTAAATTTGATATACATGAATATAGGATAAAACTAATATACAACATCATAACTTTCCATATTACTGTACATATATATGGGAATTGATATATAATAGTATTATATTTAGTATTAATATATATGCATATAGGATAAAATTAATATATAACATTATAACTTTCCAAATTAATAATGCATATATGACAAAAAATGATATATAATAGTATTATTTTTAAAATTAATATAGATATATATATATATATATGCATATGAATATAAGATAAAACTGATATATAATATTATAATATTAATATATATATATATATATATATATATGGGCCAAAATGATGTATAATAGCATCATTTTAAAAATTAATATATATGCATATATGATAAAAATGATATAATAATATTATAACTTTCCAAATTAATATACATGTATATGCATATGAGACCTAATTCATATACACTATTTTAACTTTCTTAATTAATATAAAAAATGATAAATAACAACAAAAAAGGTATTTTCCTTGTAAAATTAAAAAACAATAATATGGCAATTTAATTTTGTATTGATTAATAGTCAAAAGGAATGAAACATAACTCCCAATCCAAACAAAATACAATTAATCTATTACCCTATTAAAATTGAAGTACAAATTTAGAGTTATTCCAGTAGCCAAACACGGTATTCCTAAACCTTTAACCAAATAATCAAATATTCATTTAATTTTCAATTCAGTTTTCCTAAATCAATAATCAAACATTAATTAACAATATTAAATGATATATTTTGCTAAACTTGATAATGACTGTATTCCAAATAAAATATTTACATTTTCAAAACTTAAAATTAACATTTTCAAAACTTTTTATTTTTATACGATTTCCAAAAAAAATATTTACATTTTAAAAACATATTTTCATACGATTTATTCATAAAAATATTAATGTAATTTTTAAAATTGAATAATTACATTATACAAAAAAATCTAAGATATTATACAGTTATAACTATATTTTTGGCGTAATTTTGGGTATTTTATGTTTAAATTCGTTGCAGACTTATGTCGAGTTATGAGGTATAAAAAATATATTTTTCATGTTATATAAATTATTTTAGGTTTGGTTCTTTTATAATTAAGTTATACTATATATTTTTTGTATATTTTTTGAAACATAAATACAAAATTATAGTGATTAAATTGATCATTAGATATTATTAAAACATTCTAAAGTTGATGTCAAAAAATTCGGGTATCTACGGTATCGGGTAAAAAAAAAAATATTGTTATACATTTTTGTAAAAATTGGTTCAGGGTTTGAGTGTGGATTGGGTTTGGAATAAATATCGGGCATAAGATATGTTATTTATTCATTCACAAAAATATTAGTATAATTTTTAAATTGAATAGGTACAATAAATTAAAAATCAAATATATTATTCACTTATAACTATTTTTCGATATTTTGGATATTTCATGTTTAGATTCGCTGTAGACTTTTGTAGAATTTTATGTCTATAGAAAACACAAATACAAAATTATAAAGTTATAAAGTCGATGTGAATCATTAAAAAGTCGATGTGAAAAATTCAGATATTTCGGATATATCCATTTTATCCGAATATTAAACCTTAATTCAAATTTGCTACTTTTACTTTTATTTCTGATATATTTTATTCGTTTCTATTAATAAACTTAGTTACAATTTAAGTATAATAATTTTAAACATTAGAATAAATACTAATCCTATTTAGCACAAAGTAATGAGCTATTCAGTTAATGAATATTTACCACTTAAATGTAGGTCATTTATGCGAGATATAAATTAAAAAAAAAAATAATATTTATAAGACCTTTTTGGGGTTTCGATCGATTTTTCATCAGATATTTTTGATTTCAAGTATTTTGGGTTTGGTATATGCATGATCGAGTATTTTTAGATTTTATACAGGTTAGGATCCGATTCTTTTATATCATAGATATTTATTGAAGATTTAATTAAAGATGAATGAATCAAAATTAATTCTAAAACGAAAAATATATATCTACAAATAGAAAATTACATGAAAAATTGAACTTTTGAGTGATATAATGATTTTAGGTGAACAATTTCAAGTTGTTGGTGGAGATATCTTTGGTTTTTATATCATTTAAACATATTTAAAAATTATTTATGATTTAATTTCTCCATGAGGTTATGTATTTACCAAATAACAATTATATTTGGTTTCTTTTAATTATAAAATACTATTTTATGTTGTTTTACAAGTAACTTAATCAATATAACTGAATTATTAATTTAAACGCAATATAATTTTGACAAAATATTGGTATTAATTCTTAAAATAATTTTATATGTTTAATAAAGTTATATTGTAGATATGCTATTTTTAGTTTTTTTATGCATTTGGGATTACAAAATAATTTGAATTTATCATTTATAAATTTATTTTTGAAAATTATTAATTTAAACGCAATATAATTTTGACAAAATATTGGTATTAATTCTTAAAATAATTTTATATGTTTAATAAAGTTATATTGTAGATATGCTATTTTTAGTTTTTTTATGCATTTGGGATTACAAAATAATTTGAATTTATCATTTATAAATTTATTTTTGAAACTTTTTGTTTCTTTAGAAATGTTTTCAATAAAATAATATAATATTTTAAATTTTTATATATAAAACTAGATTCTAACCCGCGGTACACCGCGGGGCAATTATTTTAATAAAATTTAAAAACTTATATTTATCTATATATAATTTTTTATTTATAAATACGTAAAAGTATTATTTTATTTTATTCAAAATAATTTATTTTAATTTTATATTTAATCTATACATATGTTTTTTAGAATTCATAAAATATTTATCATATTAAAATAAAAATCAATTTTTGGGTATTTATGGTGTTGTAATCTTTATTTATAAAGAAATAAAATGTTTCAAAAATAAATATATAACTGGTAGTTTCAAATTGGTTATAAAAATAACTATAAAAAATTATCTCTACGAAATAACATTATTAAAAGACATGAAAATAACTTTGAAAGTTAACATGATACAATATTAAATCGGATTGCCTAAAAAAAGTATTAATTATATATACCCAAAAATTGAGAAAAAAGTAAACTATAGTTAATGTGATTAGTTATTTAGTTCATACGTAGCCAATAAGGGCATAATTTCTGATGTTTGGTTATGGGGTTAGAAGTACCGGTGTTTAGCTACTGAAATAATTCTAAAATTGTACTTCAATTTTAATACGGTAAGTAGATTAATCATACGTGCATATTTAATTAATAAATATTTTCTCGTTACTAATCTCTTCAGTATTTGTCATAAATCAATACGCCTATTAATTTTGATATAATATCTTTATACATATTAAATAAATAATTAAATATTTTCTCATGTTTGGTTACGGGGTTAGAAGCACCGGTGTTTGGCTACTGGAATAATTCTAAAATCGTACTTTAATTTTAATAGGGTAGTAGAAGATTAATCATAAATGAATATTTAATTAGTCAATATTTCCTCATTACTAACCTCTTCAATATCTGCCATAAATCAATACGTCTATTAAATTCGATATCATATCTTTATACATATTAAATAAATGATTAAATATTTTCTGATGTTTGGTTACGGGGTTAGAATTGCCGGTGTTTGGCTAGTGGAATATAAATGTTTTATGATTTTTGGTTACGGGGGTTAGAAGTGCCGGTGTTTAACTACTGGAACAATTCTAAAATTGTACTTCAATTTTAATAGGGTAGTAGATTAATCATACATGCATATTTAATTAATAAATATTTTCTCATTACTAATCTCTTCAATATTTGTCATAAATTAATATGCCTATTAAATTCGATATCATATCTTTATACATATTAAATAAATAATTAAGTGTTTTCTGATGTTTGGTTACGGGGTTAGAAATGCTGGTGTTTGACTACTGGAATAATTTTAAAAATTGTACTTCAATTTTAATAGGGTACTAGAGTATTACCCGCGGTATACCGCAGATCAATTGTTTTAATAAAATTTATATCTATTTACATATATTAAATTATTAATTATTTTATTTATAAAAGTTTAAAAATATTATTTTATTTTTTGAAAATATTTTATTTTTAAAAATATTATTTTATTTTTTGAAAATATTTTATTGCTAATTTATAGTTAACATATATTTTATTTCTTTTTAGAGTTCCTAAATATAACATAATTAGAATATTAAATTTCGATTTTTAGATGTTCACGTCGTAAAGAAACAATATGTTTCAAAAATAAATTTGTAAATGATAGTTTCAATTATTTTATTTCTTTTTAGAGCTCCTAAATATAACATAATTAGAATATTAAATTTCGATTTATAGATGTTCACGATGTCGTAAAGAAACAATATGTTTCAAAAATAAATTTGTAAATGATAGTTTCAAATTACCTTGTAGTTTCAAAAATAAATTTGTAAATGATAGTTTCAAATTACCTTGTAATCTCAAATGTATATAAAAAACTAAAAATTAGCATTTTCTCGTTACTACAGAAAAATAAATCAAAATATTATATATATATATATATATGAATAAACTTTAGTTACATATATTGATATATATATATTGTATAAAAATTAATATCACGGGTCAATTAATT
The DNA here is from genome assembly GCA_036630335.1 of Physaria fendleri. Taxonomy (NCBI): domain Eukaryota; kingdom Viridiplantae; phylum Streptophyta; class Magnoliopsida; order Brassicales; family Brassicaceae; genus Physaria; species Physaria fendleri. The sequence goes on from CM071717.1 coordinate 33,238,717, forward strand.
TAATAAAATTTATATCTATTTATATATATTAATTATTTTTTTTAGAAAAGTGCAAAAAATATTATTTTATTCTGTTGAAAACATTTTTAAAAAATTTATATTTAACATATATTTTATTATTTTTAAAGTTCCTAAATATTTTACATAATTAGAATTAAATTTCGATTTTCTTAGATATTCACGGTGTAGTAAAGAAACAAAATGTTTCGAAAATAGAATTAAATGATAGTTTCAAATTACATTACAACCCCACATGTATAAAAAGAATTTTAAAAATTAGCATGTCTACAATATAACTTTACAAAAACATATAAAAAAACATATATTTTATTATTTTTAAAGTTCCTAAATATTTTACATAATTAGAATTAAATTTCGATTTTCTTAGATATTCACGGTGTAGTAAAGAAACAAAATGTTTCGAAAATAGAATTAAATGATAGTTTCAAATTACATTACAACCCCACATGTATAAAAAGAATTTTAAAAATTAGCATGTCTACAATATAACTTTACAAAAACATATAAAAATAATTTTAAGAGTTATCGTGACAAAAATAAAATAAAATAAACATATAAAAATAATTTTAAGAGTTATCGTGACAAAAATAAAATAAAATAAGAGTTAATACCAATTTTTTTTAGTCAAAATAATAATACGTTTAATTTAGTCAAAATAATAATACGTTTAATAATTCAAGTTTATATTGATTGGCATTCTCTCGTTACTACAAAAAACTAATTTAAAATATCAGATATATTATACATATAGATGGGAATAAACTTTAGTTACATATATTGATATATATATATATATGTGTGTGACAGTTCATACTTTTCGTCCTTTAGTTATACGATATTCTTGACTGATTTATTCTGAGACTCAATTCTTCCACATAACCGATATTGACAAATTCACCCATAACATCTAAAAACAAAATATACATTAAAATAAGATGTTAATATTAATTAACTTAATAAAAATACTAAAATAACTAATCAAAGAGATATAAAAACTCACCTACTAAAATATTTAGATTAACTTAATCAGCTAAATTTAAAAGAAATGTTGTTAGTAAGAGATATTGAGAATCACTCACAATTTTAGACATTTAAAAATATGTAGAGTTTAAAAAATCA
>CM071717.1:33274144-33291167 GCA_036630335.1 Physaria fendleri
TTCCGACAAACTTGTAAGTTCAGAAGATGAAGTAACTATGGGCTTTTTCGGAAGACTATTTGGTAGTAAAAAGCAAGAAAAATCAACACATAACAGAAGAAGATGGAGCTTCACTGCAAGATCTTTACATCCAGGGAGTGATTCGTCTTCTCATCCAAGCAAAAGACGTGGGGAAGAAGACAGTTTAGACTCTGATAAACATGCTATAGCCGTAGCTGCTGCTACAGCTGCAGCGGCTGAAGCAGCACTAACTGCTGCTCGTGCGGCTGCTGAAGTAGTAAGACTCACTAATGGTCGTAGAAACTCGTCTGTGACTCTCAATAATCTTCGGTGGGCTCAAGAATATAAAGCAGCGGTGAAGATTCAATCTGCTTTTCGTGGATACTTGGTGAGTATTATTACTTACTTCTCTAGATTATTCTTTAAACTCAAAATAAAATTCCCAAAAATATTTTTTGTCACAAGTGTGGTATAGCTGTCTGATGTTGATTTTTGTATTATAACAATGAGCATAAATTTGTATTGGTCCCCATAAAAAGACTATGACAGGTGACAAATGAATCAAGAATGAAACCGGTCCCCATAAAAAGACTATGACAGGTGACAAATGAATCAAGAATGAAACCAAGAAACTTGTTAGTAACCGATATGATTCTTTCTACCGACACTATTTAATGGTCTAGATCAAAATTCTCAGAAAATCTGCATATCTTTAGTACTTATCCTAACTGGTACGAATTTTATAATTCAATTGATACTATAAGTGGTGTTTTGTGGTTTGAATTAGGCTAGGAGGGCTTTGAGAGCATTGAAGGCATTAGTGAAGCTACAAGCGTTAGTGAAGGGACACATAGTAAGGAAACAAACGGCGGAGGGCTTTGAGAGCATTGAAGGCATTAGTGAAGCTACAAGCGTTAGTGAAGGGACACATAGTAAGGAAACAAACGGCTGATATGTTACGTCGAATGCAAACTCTGGTTCGACTCCAAGCTCGAGCTCGAGCGTCACGCTCTTCATACGTTTCTGACTCATTTCACTCTTCTCCAAGATGCTTTTCAGAGGCTGAATACAGAAAAATCACTGCCATGGACAAGTACCAAAACAACCATCGTTCAAGGATCGGTTCTGGCCGGTTATTAGACCATTGGAACGCACCACAGTACAATGAAGATGATGACAAGATATTAGACCATTGGAACGCACCACAGTACAATGAAGATGATGACAAGATCTTAGAAGTTGACACTTGGAAGCCTCACTCAAGGAAAAAAGGATCTCTTATGGTTCCAACAAGTGTAGAGAGCAGTCCACAATTAAAGTCAAGAACAGGAAGCAGTAGTGGTGGTTCAAGGAGAAAAACGCCTTTTACGCCTACAAGAAGCGAGTACGAGTACTACTCAGGGTATTACCCTAACTACATGGCTAACACTGAGTCATACAGAGCAAAAGTTCGGTCACAAAGTGCACCAAAACAGAGGTTACAAGGGTTATCTTCAGAGAGTGGATACAAGAGGTCTATACAAGGACAGTATTATTACTACACAGCTGCTGCAGAACGTTCGTTTGATCAACGTTCAAACCAAAACGAGAAATCCAACATCAATTGTAATCCTCTTTTCTTGCAATAGTTGAAAAAAAAAGTGAGTGAAATGTGTTGTAATATTTGATCTAAACATACAAGTACAGACAGAACTGTTCTATCTCTGTTTTTGTATTTTCTTTTGACTTGATCCAAAGACTCGTACAATCAAAGCTTTAGGCTCCACACTTGTCTGATAGTAAAACTTTCAATAATTTGAAGTGATGTCAAGCAAGGACATGGGAATCACTGCTTAAAAACAATGAAATTGATTGATATAACGTTTCATAGACAATAAGATTATCTGTTAAGGTTGGTTGGTTAATAGCTTAATGCTGAAACTGGAACTAGTTTGGTATTACTCGGGTTATAGTTTTAGGACCAGTAAGGTTAGGTTAGATTAGATCTGATGTTAGCTCAATACCTTACCTACACCATAGTTTTTTACGACACTTGGAAGCCTCACTCAAGGAAAAAAGGATCTCTTATGGTTCCAACAAGTGTAGAGAGCAGTCCACAATTAAAGTCAAGAACAGGAAGCAGTAGTGGTGGTTCAAGGAGAAAAACGCCTTTTACGCCTACAAGAAGCGAGTACGAGTACTACTCAGGGTATTACCCTAACTACATGGCTAACACTGAGTCATACAGAGCAAAAGTTCGGTCACAAAGTGCACCAAAACAGAGGTTACAAGGGTTATCTTCAGAGAGTGGATACAAGAGGTCTATACAAGGACAGTATTATTACTACACAGCTGCTGCAGAACGTTCGTTTGATCAACGTTCAAACCAAAACGAGAAATCCAACATCAATTGTAATCCTCTTTTCTTGCAATAGTTGAAAAAAAAAGTGAGTGAAATGTGTTGTAATATTTGATCTAAACATACAAGTACAGACAGAACTGTTCTATCTCTGTTTTTGTATTTTCTTTTGACTTGATCCAAAGACTCGTACAATCAAAGCTTTAGGCTCCACACTTGTCTGATAGTAAAACTTTCAATAATTTGAAGTGATGTCAAGCAAGGACATGGGAATCACTGCTTAAAAACAATGAAATTGATTGATATAACGTTTCATAGACAATAAGATTATCTGTTAAGGTTGGTTGGTTAATAGCTTAATGCTGAAACTGGAACTAGTTTGGTATTACTCGGGTTATAGTTTTAGGACCAGTAAGGTTAGGTTAGATTAGATCTGATGTTAGCTCAATACCTTACCTACACCATAGTTTTTTACCTTCTATAGTTAATTTTACCTAATTCATTTTTTTAACGCATTTTTTATATTTTCCACTTCGGTGACTCGAATCCATGACCTTTCGGTCGGATGGTGTAGCGCCGTACCAGACTGATGGTGTGGCGCCGTACCAAATGGCCTGCACCGTCTAGTCACACCTAATTCATTTTAATTTGTAAAATTAGTTTTTTTTTTTTTTTGTGTGAAAGTATAAGAAATATTTTGGTAATTGCTGACAGAAAAGTAAAAGAAAAAAATTTACTGCAAGATAAACTTTAGAAAGGTAATTAATTTAATTTCTGAATTATCCAAAACTAATTCACCAATGGAGGAAGATAAGATATAAGCAATATCCAACAATTAATCTTAATTCAACGGCTGAGATAAAACCTGACACCGTAACGCCTAAATCCACGGCAGAAACATCGTAATCAAAATCCTTTCTTTTATCTTCTTTCTACCATTTATTTTCTTTTTTTCCATAATCCAACAATAACCAAACTCTCTTTCTCTGTTTCTCTCTCTGTCGGAGAGAGTACCGGGGATCATATCGGAGTTATCATAATTACGGTTTTGCTTCCGTGCAATGTTTAAATTTCCGTGAGAGGAAGGAGAAGTTTAAATCAAATACAGATTCTGCTTTTTTTTTGGGATAATATTTAATAATGTCTGCTAGTTATATGATTGGATAGAAATAAAAAATAAAAAAGATATCTTTTTCTTTGTTTATATCTCTTTTTTTTGGTTTTCTTTGGGAACTGAAGCGTACAGAGAAGAAGGTTTACGAGATCCGTTTCAGTAAGTTGAATTTTTAAAAAGATTCGAATTTTTAGGTGAATTGTAGTCTTATGGCGTTTGTAATACCTAAAGTTTGCGTCTTTTTAGTCAAATCATTTCTTCAATCCTTAAACTGCTAAATTCGTTTTTGGCCTTGGATTTTGGGTTGGATTTTGCACTAAAAAGCTCATTTTTTCTATCTATGGAATTCTAATACTGTTTGATCCTATGTTCTGGCACTGAGACTGGCTTTGGGGCCCTTATGTTTTCTTTCTTTTTTTCCAATTCTGTCGATAATTCATGTTCTTTGGTTCTGGAGGTAACTGCAGAGTTGATAGTTTTATCTCATCTTATCCTTTTGATTTTGTTGTCAGCTGTACAATGCCGTTTGATGTATCGGAGCCAAGAGGTGAACCGATACCTTCTCGGTTTCATGGAGATATTCACATCACTCCAGAGGTAACTCTTGGATATATTTAAATTACAATTGGGGTTGTATGTGTACAACGGATTTTCTCAAGGCATCTGATGTTTTCTTGGGCATAAACAATTTGGTTCCATGAAGATACCTAAAGGTGGTGGGGATAGATCTTCAAATCAACAGAGAAGTTCTTTGGCTGACAATAACCAGCAGTCGCAACAGTCAAGCTTGTCTGGGGCTCTTCCCTCTTTCATCCCTAATGGAAGAATAACTACAAGTGATACTCACTGGGAGAGCAGTCTTTTTTCTAGCTCTTTGTCTGAACTAGTTAGTAGAAAATGTAAGCTTCTGTTTTAGTTTTACAGATAGTTTTAGTTGCTATTATTGGTTTATTAGTTTTGTAATTTATTCTGATCTGTGTTTCCATATTACTGGTTTTGCAGTAACGGGTTGTATGTGTACAACGGATTTTCTCAAGGCATCTGATGTTTTCTTGGGCATAAACAATTTGGTTCCATGAAGATACCTAAAGGTGGTGGGGATAGATCTTCAAATCAACAGAGAAGTTCTTTGGCTGACAATAACCAGCAGTCGCAACAGTCAAGCTTGTCTGGGGCTCTTCCCTCTTTCATCCCTAATGGAAGAATAACTACAAGTGATACTCACTGGGAGAGCAGTCTTTTTTCTAGCTCTTTGTCTGAACTAGTTAGTAGAAAATGTAAGCTTCTGTTTTAGTTTTACAGATAGTTTTAGTTGCTATTATTGGTTTATTAGTTTTGTAATTTATTCTGATCTGTGTTTCCATATTACTGGTTTTGCAGTAACCCTACCTAGAAATGACAAGTTAGACTTTATGTCTGAAAAATCTGATGAAGAACCTTTTGAGTCTTTAGAAGAGATGGAGGCAAAGACTATTGGAAATCTTCTTCCAGATGAGGATGATTTTTTTGCAAAAGTTGTTGGTGATGATGTTCCTAAGTCCTGTGCCAATGTTGGAGATGGTTTTGATGATTGTGACCTATTCAGCAGTGTTGGTGGCATGGAACTAGATAGAGATGTTTTTTCTTCTGCGTGTCAAAGAGACAGAAAGAGAGGCAGCAATCTTTCAGTTGTTGGTGAGCATCCCAAAGGAGAAACTGTATCTAGAACACTTTTAATTACGAATATGGATAGCATCGTTGAAGCTAACGAGCTGAATAACCTTTTTAAGGTATGTAATTTTACCCGCTTTTCTTGTTAAGATACAGTATTAGAAATTTCAGAAGTCTTATCTTCTCATTGATGATCTATATATAGCAATATGGAGATATCTGGCGTCTTCATACAGCTGACAAGAATCGTGGCTGTATCATGTTATCATACTATGATATAAGAGGTGCTCAGAATGCAGCAAGAGCACTCCATGGCAGACTCTTCGGGGGAAGGAAGCTTGATATTTGTTTTTCTATTCCAAAGGTGGTCTTAACTGTTCATATCTTCCCTTGTTTGTATGACTCTGGTTTCTTTCTGTAGTATGTGCGTTTTATCTTTCATTTGTGCCATCTTATATTTAGCTTACTACTCTTATTGTGATTTCAGGGAAATCCCGAAAAAGAGGCCATCAGCGAAGGAGTCTTGTGGGTAACTAATCTTGATTCTTCTATATCCAATGAAGAGCTTTACAGAATATTCAGTCCATATGGAGAAATCAGAGAGGTTTGCTTACTAGTTTTTTCCTTGTTCTTGCTTTGTCTTATCAACGGTTATGTGACTTTGTTACTATTCTGCTATTTGTGTTGTTTGTAGGTTCGTCGAACAATGCATGAGAACCCACAAATTTACATAGAATTCTTTGATGTTAGAGCAGTTGAGGCTGCACTTCAAGGACTAAATGGACTTGAGATCGCTGGAAAGCAGCTTAAACTTTCACCAACCTGTCCAGAGGGTACAAGGTTGTTATAGATTTTTCTTCCCGTCTTGGTTTTTCTTTACGGCTGTCTGATGTAACTACCGGATTCATCATACCTTTTTTTCCTTTCAGTTTTTCACCACAGTTCACTGCAGATGATGGTGAGGCGGGTTTACCTAAACAGGCTTGTAATAACCTATCATCAGCACACATTGGTATATACATGCACATGGTTTTATGATGATTTGTCTCTCAGTGATTAAACATCCAAGTTCACAACTCATACTTATCCTTTAACATCTCTGTTTCAGGGAGACATATCCCAGGAATATTAGCTTCAACCTCCATTGATGATGGATATATGCGAGTTATGCACAATTCGGTTGGGTCACCTGCGAACTCCTTCATTCAGCGTCATCAGAGTCTCGATATTCCTATTGGTTTGCCACCCTCGGCAAGAGTCATCTCAGCTAGCAAGCCTATTGGTGTTCAGGAGACTGCAAATCTTATTGATAATTCAAAATGGGGGATCCATAGCATGCCAAATCTACATTCTCATTTTCCTGATTACCTTGACAACTTTGCAAGTGGCAGTCCATATAAATCCTCTAAGCCATTCTCTGAAATGGTCAGAGATAGCCAGAAAGCAAATGCAGGCTTTACTATGAGCAATGTTCATGGAACGGGCATATATGGTTCTAACAGAAGTGGTAAGTATATGTTTTTCTTATTAATTTCCTACTGTAATACAGTTTCTTAAGGCTGGTGTTGATGTGTAACCATATATGTTTTTCTTATTAATTTCCTACTGTAATACAGTTTCTTAAGGCTGGTGTTGATGTGTAACCAACGATTGTGAACTCAAGAAGAATAGTTTATTATAGAATATGATTCATGAGCACAATCTCCAACTAAGGATGTTTAAATTGATCCATCCTAGTGGATTATAAAATGTTTGTAATTTTGTATGTAGTCATAGGTTCTCCCATAAATCAAGGATCTCATCGAGCTAATCTCAACTTATGGAGCAACTCTAACACTCAGCAACATAATTCAAGTGGCATGATGTGGCCTAACTCACCATCACATGTCAACAGTATGCCTTCTCATCGCATTCCACTTGTTCCTGCATTCTCTAGAGCATCTCCTATAATGGTGAACATGGCATCATCACCTGTGCACCACCACATTGGATCTGCCCCAGTATCTTCTGGATTTCACTTAGGTTCCCTTGGTAGCATGTTTCCTGGCTCTTCGCCCTCGCATCCAGTGGAAATTGGTTCTCATAGGGTTTTATCTTCTGGTTCTCAGGATAGCAGGACAACATTGATGATAAAAAACATTCCTAATAAGTAAGTGAATTAACCTTCTCCTATGATTCCCTGTTTTATAACTTTCCTAATAAGTAAAATTAGCTGGTTGCTCATTCTATCCTTTTTACTGGATTTAGGTATACTTCTAAGATGCTTCTGGCTGCCATTGATGAGTACTGTAAAGGAACATATGATTTCCTTTACTTGCCAATTGACTTCAAGGTATGATCTCTTACCTAATGGAATCTACTGCAACCTTTAGTGCTTATGGTATTTTTCAGTTCGATGTAAATGAACAACCTTCCATCTATTTGCAGAATAAATGCAATGTAGGATATGCTTTCATCAACCTCATCGAACCTAAAGCTGTTGTTCCGTTTTATAAGGTATCGCCTCGTACCATTTTATGGTCAATGTCTCTGTTGTTAAGAAAAAAAAGCACTTGGTTACAATTTTCAAGACCTGAACAGGCATTCAACGGTAAGAAATGGGAAAAGTTCAACAGCGAGAAGGTAGCATGTGTTGCATATGGTCGGATTCAGGGAAGATCAGCTCTTATTGCCCATTTCCAGAACTCAAGTTTGATGAATGAAGACAAACGTTTCCGACCTATTCTTTTCCGCACCGCTGGTCCAAATGCTGGTGATCAGGTAAAGAAAGATCAGGACTTGCTCAATATAGGTTTCTGCTAGTCATTATTATGAGAGTTTACTTCATTTGTTTATGTGCAGGAACCATTTCCAGTGGGTACTAACATAAGGTCAAGATCAGGCAGGTCTCGAACAAGTAGCATTGAGAACTACACCAACAACTTTAGTTGTGTCTAAAAGGAAAAAGTCTTTGTACTTGCACTGAAATCTAACAACCAACATAGTACAATGTGGTCAGTGTCTTCGTCAGCGTTTTGGGACCATATAAACAGAGATTTTTGGCAATGTCTTCTTTTTTGGACTTTAATGTTTCTTTTAACCCTCTGAGCCGATCAGAAGTTGTTTAAGCCTGCTCTTAATACCTGAATATTTCATTTCAAAGCCGTTGTGAAACATTCTATTTTTGTATCTATTGATCGTGAATTCTTGTGAATCAAAATGTCCAAGAACCATCGTAACACGATGAAGAAACCTGTATCTGTGACAATGGATCATGTTATATTGGCGTTACGTGAAAACAAGGAGGATAGAGAGATCAGGATTCGTAGTTTGTTCGATTTCTTTGACAATTCAAATCTTGGTTTCTTAGATTACGTTCAGATCGAGAAGGGTTTAGCTTCTCTGCAGATTCCTCCTGAGTACAAGTACGCTACGGATTTGTTTAGAGTCTGCGACGCAAATCGTGATGGACGTGTAGATTATCAGGAGTTTCGTAGATACATTGATGCTAAAGAGCTTGAGCTTTACAAGATTTTTCAAGCCATTGATGTTGAACACAATGGCTGCATTTTGCCTGAAGAGCTTTTAGAGGCTCTTGTAAAAGCTGGTACGCTCTGTTCCATTGCTCCTGTTACTTTTTGTCAATGTATCATCATGTAAAGTTCGAATCTTTCTGGGAATTTTATAGGAATTGAAATAGATGATGAGGAACTAGCTCGTTTTGTGGAGCATGTTGATAAAGACAATAATGGAACTATAACATTTGAAGAATGGAGAGATTTTCTTTTGTTATATCCTCATGAAGCTACAATTGAAAACATTTATCATCACTGGGAAAGAGTGAGTTTGATAGATATTGGAGAGCAAGCTGTTATACCTGAAGGTATAAGCAAACATGTCGAAAAAAGCAGATTACTTCTCGCTGGAGGATTAGCAGGAGCTGTTTCTAGAACTGCAACTGCACCTCTAGATCGTCTCAAAGTTGTTTTACAAGTTCAAAGGTCACATACAGGGGTTCTTCTAATCATTAAGAAGATATGGAGAGAAGATAATTTAATGGGTTTCTTTAGAGGTAATGGTTTAAATGTCATGAAGGTTGCTCCTGAAAGCGCGATCAAGTTCTGTGCTTATGAAGTACTAAAACCAATGATTGGTGGAGAAGAAGGAGATATTGGTACAAGTGGGATGCTTTTGGCAGGTGGAATGGCTGGTGCAGTAGCTCAAACTGCTATTTATCCTATGGATCTTGTAAAGACTAGAGTACAGACTTGTGTAGGTGAAGTTGGAAAGGCACCTAAGTTGTTGAAGCTCACAAAGGATATTTGGGTTAGAGAGGGACCTAGAGCATTCTATAAGGGCCTATTTCCTTCTCTTCTTGGGATGATTCCTTATGCAGGAATTGATTTTGCTGCTTATGAAACGCTTAAAGACTTGTCTAGGAGATACATTCTTCATGAAACTGGTTAGATCATTGAAGCTAGAGATCCTTATGTTTACTTTGCGTATGATATACTAAACAGGTTGAATTTTGCAGAGCCAGGTCCATTGATACAGTTAAGCTGTGGAATGACATAGTCTTTGTACTTGCACTGAAATCTAACAACCAACATAGTACAATGTGGTCAGTGTCTTCGTCAGCGTTTTGGGACCATATAAACAGAGATTTTTGGCAATGTCTTCTTTTTTGGACTTTAATGTTTCTTTTAACCCTCTGAGCCGATCAGAAGTTGTTTAAGCCTGCTCTTAATACCTGAATATTTCATTTCAAAGCCGTTGTGAAACATTCTATTTTTGTATCTATTGATCGTGAATTCTTGTGAATCAAAATGTCCAAGAACCATCGTAACACGATGAAGAAACCTGTATCTGTGACAATGGATCATGTTATATTGGCGTTACGTGAAAACAAGGAGGATAGAGAGATCAGGATTCGTAGTTTGTTCGATTTCTTTGACAATTCAAATCTTGGTTTCTTAGATTACGTTCAGATCGAGAAGGGTTTAGCTTCTCTGCAGATTCCTCCTGAGTACAAGTACGCTACGGATTTGTTTAGAGTCTGCGACGCAAATCGTGATGGACGTGTAGATTATCAGGAGTTTCGTAGATACATTGATGCTAAAGAGCTTGAGCTTTACAAGATTTTTCAAGCCATTGATGTTGAACACAATGGCTGCATTTTGCCTGAAGAGCTTTTAGAGGCTCTTGTAAAAGCTGGTACGCTCTGTTCCATTGCTCCTGTTACTTTTTGTCAATGTATCATCATGTAAAGTTCGAATCTTTCTGGGAATTTTATAGGAATTGAAATAGATGATGAGGAACTAGCTCGTTTTGTGGAGCATGTTGATAAAGACAATAATGGAACTATAACATTTGAAGAATGGAGAGATTTTCTTTTGTTATATCCTCATGAAGCTACAATTGAAAACATTTATCATCACTGGGAAAGAGTGAGTTTGATAGATATTGGAGAGCAAGCTGTTATACCTGAAGGTATAAGCAAACATGTCGAAAAAAGCAGATTACTTCTCGCTGGAGGATTAGCAGGAGCTGTTTCTAGAACTGCAACTGCACCTCTAGATCGTCTCAAAGTTGTTTTACAAGTTCAAAGGTCACATACAGGGGTTCTTCTAATCATTAAGAAGATATGGAGAGAAGATAATTTAATGGGTTTCTTTAGAGGTAATGGTTTAAATGTCATGAAGGTTGCTCCTGAAAGCGCGATCAAGTTCTGTGCTTATGAAGTACTAAAACCAATGATTGGTGGAGAAGAAGGAGATATTGGTACAAGTGGGATGCTTTTGGCAGGTGGAATGGCTGGTGCAGTAGCTCAAACTGCTATTTATCCTATGGATCTTGTAAAGACTAGAGTACAGACTTGTGTAGGTGAAGTTGGAAAGGCACCTAAGTTGTTGAAGCTCACAAAGGATATTTGGGTTAGAGAGGGACCTAGAGCATTCTATAAGGGCCTATTTCCTTCTCTTCTTGGGATGATTCCTTATGCAGGAATTGATTTTGCTGCTTATGAAACGCTTAAAGACTTGTCTAGGAGATACATTCTTCATGAAACTGGTTAGATCATTGAAGCTAGAGATCCTTATGTTTACTTTGCGTATGATATACTAAACAGGTTGAATTTTGCAGAGCCAGGTCCATTGATACAGTTAAGCTGTGGAATGACATCAGGAGCTCTTGGAGCATATTTGTTTAGAGTTTGCGATGCAAATCGTGATGGACGTGTAGATTACCAGGAGTTTCGTAGATACATTGATGCCAAAGAGCTTGAGCTTTACAAGATTTTTCAAGCCATTGATGTTGAACACAATGGCTGTATTTTGCCTGAGGAGCTTTTTGAGGCTCTTGTTAAAGCTGGTATGTTCTGTTTCATTTCTACTCTTACTTTTGCCAATGATCATCAGGTAAAATTTGAATTTTTATGTGTAGGCATTGAAATAGATGATGAGGAACTGGCTCGTTTTGTGGAGCATGTTGACAAGGACAATAATGGAACTATAACATTTGAAGAGTGGAGAGATTTTCTTTTATTATATCCTCATGAAGCTACAATTGAAAACATATATCATCACTGGGAAAGATTGAGTTTGATAGACATTGGAGAGCAAGCTGTTATACCTGAAGGTATAAGCAAGCATGTCGAACCCGTTACAGGTGGTAAGAACAAGGTAAAGCTGTGGAATGACATCAGGAGCTCTTGGAGCATCATGTGTTTACCCGTTACAGGTGGTAAGAACAAGGTAAACACATGAAACAACTTGTTTATGTATTGCCTGTGATTTTCTGTAAGAACAAGTTTGATCAATGTTTGTGTTAGAATGCAAGCGGATAGTTCAGAGACGACAATGAAGCAAGAGTTTATGAAAACGATGAAAGGTGAAGGTGTTAGAGGATTCTACAGAGGACTCTTACCAAACCTGCTTAAAGTTGTTCCAGCTGCTAGCATTACGTATATTGTTTATGAAGCTATGAGGAAGCATATGGCTCTTGATTAGGTTATTCTTTTAGCAGTATACGTACGACTCAAGTCTGTAGTTAAAATCAAATCTCCAATTCTTTTAGCAGTATACGTACGACTCAAGTCTGTAGTTAAAATCAAATCTCCATCATTGTAACCAAACTTAAACCGTGTAATAATTCATTACCATTCAAATTTGTAAATCAAGCGGGCTAAATTTATTACATTGGATCCAATAACAGGCCCAGTACCAGGCCCGAATTTGACAAGTGATGTTTTACTCGATTCTGATTCTCTGTTTCATACGCTGAGATGGAGAAGATGAGTGAAAAGAGTCTTACATTCACTTCGCTTCTTCTTGTAACTTTGGTTTCGTTTTCGAATTTTTGCTATTGTGTCGAGCAAACGGTAAATATATGTCTTTCGCTGGAAAAAGTTTCTATTTTTAGATTTTTTTTTGTTGACTGAAGTTGCATTGACTGGTGTGGTGTTGTGTTTTTGTTTTTGTTTTTGTTTTTGTTTTTGTTTTTGTTTTTGTTTTTTTTTGTTTGTTTGTTTTTTTTTTTGTTTTTGTTTTTGTTTTTGTTTTTGTTTTTGTTTTTGTTTTTGTTCAGATTCTGTATGAATCGTTCGACGAGCCTTTTGATGGTCGCTGGATCGTTTCAGAGAAAGCTGAATACCAAGGTAGAGCTTCCAATTTCGACCTACTGATTTGTGTTTTTTGGAAATTTTTGGTTGTTCTTTACTTCATGGAAGTAAATTGTAAGTTTAGATTAAAAGGTAGACAATTTGCGGATTTAGTCGATTTCCTGATTTAGAAAATAATTCACTTTATGAAAGTGGATAAGAATCAGACTTTTGTGTCAATCTGGCAATTTTCTTGTTTAAAGTGCTTTAAAGATTGCGTTTTGTTTGAACCCTTTACAGGTGTGTGGAAGGACCAGAAAAGTGAATGGCATGATGATTATGGACTTCTTGTGAGTGAGAAAGCTAGAAAATACGGAATAGTGAAAGAGCTTGATGAGCCCTTAAACCTTAAAGATGGAACTATTGTTCTGCAATACGAGGTTCGAAGAGCTTGATGAGCCCTTAAACCTTAAAGATGGAACTATTGTTCTGCAATACGAGGTTCGTTTTCAGGAAGGGCTTGAGTGTGGTGGTGCTTATTTAAAGTACCTTCGACCTCAAGAAGCTGGATGGGTTCCTCAAGGTTTTGATAATGATTCTCCTTACTCTATCATGTTTGGACCTGATAAGTGTGGTGCTACTAATAAAGTGCATTTCATCTTTAAGCATAAGAATCCCAAGAGTGGGGAGTTTGTAGAGCATCATCTCAAGTTTCCTCCTTCTGTTCCATATGACAAGCTTTCTCATGTTTACACTGCAATATTGAAACCTGACAATGAGGTGAGGATTTTGGTTGATGGTGAGGAGAAGAAGAAGGGTAATTTACTGTCTGCTGAAGACTTTGAGCCTCCTTTGATTCCTTCCAAGACCATCCCTGATCCGAAGGAGAAGAAGCCAGAAGATTGGGATGAGAGAGCCAAGATTCCTGATCCTAATGCTGTGAAGCCTGATGACTGGGATGAGGAAGCAGCCATGGAGATTGAAGATGAGGAAGCTGAGAAACCTGAAGGATGGTTGGATGATGAGCCTGAAGAGGTTGAAGACCCCGAGGCTAGCAAGCCAGAAGATTGGGATGAAGAAGAAGATGGTGAGTGGGAGGCTCCAAAGGTTTCCAACCCCAAGTGTGAGGCAGTACCTGGATGTGGCGAATGGAAGCGACCGATGAAGAGGAACCCTGCTTACAAGGGCAAATGGAGGAATGGAAGCGACCGATGAAGAGGAACCCTGCTTACAAGGGCAAATGGAGTTCACCTCTCATAGATAACCCAGCTTACAAGGGAATCTGGAAACCCAGAGACATACCGAACCCTGACTATTTTGAGCTTGATAGGCCAAACTTTGAACCTATTGCAGCCATTGGTATTGAGATTTGGACAATGCAAGATGGTATCTTATTTGACAACATCTTGATAGCTAAAGATGAGAAGGTTGCGGAAACCTACAGAGAAAGTACTTGGAAACCCAAGTTTGATCTTGAGAAAGAGAAAGAAAAGGCGGAGGATGAATATGCTGGTGAGGCAGATGGTCTCAAGAGCTACCAGGTAAATTGGCTTTCGCCACAAAATATGAAAGTTTGTATTTATTTTTACTTCAATATCTGTGCTGCTGCAGAAAAAGGTGTTCGACCTCTTGTACAAGATTGCAGACATTGATTTCCTAAGTGCATACAAGTCAAAGATCATGGTAAGTTGTCATATCTAGATTTTAGAACATATTACATGAAGAAGGAAGATTTACTGAGAAATCTGCAATTTCCTTTGTAGGAACTCATTGAGAAAGCTGAAACACAGCCAAACCTAACCGTGGGTGTACTCATTTCAATCGTGATCATCTTCCTCTCCCTCTTCTTCAAGCTAATATCTGGTGGTGCAAAGGTAAAAAAACATGTCATTTTACATTTGGATGTAAGGTTATTGGCTTGGTTATAACGAAATTTGGGTTGGCTTGGTTATAACGAAATTTGGGGCATCTAATTGTTAAATATAGGTTAACGTGGTAAAGAAGAAACCTAAAACAGCATCAACAGAGGCCTCAACAAGCGAGGCAAAGACAGAGGAGAAGGACTAATTCATTAGCGTTCAAATTACTAGACCAAATGGGCTAAGTTTATTACATTGGATCCAATGACAGGCCCAGTACGAGGCCCAACTTGGCGATCTACTTCTCTGTCTTACTCGATTTTGATTCTCTGTTTCATAAGTTGAGATTGCGAAGATGAGAGAACGGATTCTTACGTTTTCGCTTCTTCTTGTAGCTTGGGTTTCGTTTTCGAATTTTTGCTATTGTGACGAGCAAACGGTAAAAAAAGGTGTCTTTTTTTTTTGGAAAAAGTTCCTATTTTTAGATTTTTAGTTTTTTTCTTTTGTTTGACTGAAGTTTTCAGTAACTGGTGTGGTGTTATGTTTTTGTTTATGTTCAGATTCTGTATGAATCGTTCGACGAGCCTTTTGTTGGTCGCTGGATCGTTTCAGAGAAAGCTGAATACCAAGGTTCGTATTGATTTGTGTTTTTTTTGAATTTTTGGTTATTCTTTAGTTCGTTGAAGTAAATGGTGAGTTTTTACGGATTTAGTTGATTTCCGGATTTAGAAAAAGTTAAATCTTTTTTCTCTAAAAGTGGATAAGAATCAGACTTTTGTATGAATCTGGTAATTTTCTTGTTTAAAGTGCTTTAAATGATTGCGTTTTGTTTTCAACCCTTTCCAGGTGTGTGGAAGCACGAGAAAAGTGAATGGCATGATGATTATGGACTTCTTGTGAGTGAGAAAGCTAGAAAGTACGGAATAGTGAAAGAGCTTGATGAGCCTTTAAACCTTAATGATGGAACTGTTGTTCTACAATACGAGGTTCGTTTCCAAGAAGGGCTTGAGTGTGGTGGTGCTTACTTAAAGTACCTTAGACCTCAAGAAGCTGGAGTTTCCAAGAAGGGCTTGAGTGTGGTGGTGCTTACTTAAAGTACCTTAGACCTCAAGAAGCTGGATGGGTTCCTCAAAAGTTTGATAATGATTCTCCTTACTCTATCATGTTTGGACCTGATAAGTGTGGTGCTACCAACAAAGTTCATTTCATCTTGAAGCATAAGAATCCCAAGAATGGGGAGTTTGTAGAGCATCATCTCAAGTTCCCTCCTTCTGTTCCATATGACAAGCTTTCTCATGTCTATACTGCAATTTTGAAACCTGACAATGAGGTGAGGATTTTGGTTGATGGTGAGGAGAAGAAGAAGGGTAATTTACTGTCTGCCGAAGACTTTGAGCCTCCTTTGGTCCCTTCCAAGACCATCCCTGATCCAGAGGACAAGAAGCCAGAAGACTGGGATGAGAGAGCCAAGATTCCTGATCCTAATGCTGTGAAGCCTGATGACTGGGATGAGGAAGCAGAGGCCAGCAAGCCGGAAGATTGGGATGATGAGGAAGATGGTGAGTGGGAGCCTCCAAAGGTTGCTAACCCCAAGTGTGAGACAGCACCTGGATGTGGCAAATGGAAGCGACCGATGAAGAGGAACCCTGCTTACAAGGGCAAATGGAGCTCACCTCTCATAGATAACCCAGCTTACAAGGGAATCTGGAAACCCAGAGACATACCAAACCCTAACTATTTTGAGCTTGATAGGCCAAACTTCGAACCTATTGCAGCCGTTGGTATTGAAATTTGGACAATGCAAGATGGTATATTATTTGACAACATCTTGATAGCTAAAGATGAGAAGGTTGCGGAAACCTACAGAGAAAGCACTTGGAAGCCCAAGTTTGATGTTGAGAAAGAGAAAGAAAAGGCAGAGGATGAATATGCTGGTGAGGCAGATGGTCTCAAGAGCTACCAGGTAAATTGGCTTTCGCCACAAAATATGAAAGTTTGTATTTATTTTTACTTCAATATCTGTGCTGCTGCAGAAAAAGGTGTTCGACCTCTTGTACAAGATTGCAGACATTGATTTCCTAAGTGCATACAAGTCAAAGATCATGGTAAGTTGTCATATCTAGATTTTAGAACATATTACATGAAGAAGGAAGATTTACTGAGAAATCTGCAATTTACTTTGTAGGAACTCATTGAGAAAGCTGAAACACAGCCAAACCTAACCGTGGGTGTACTCATTTCAATCGTGATCATCTTCCTCTCCCTCTTCTTCAAGCTAATATCTGGTGGTGCAAAGGTAAAAAAACATGTCATTTTACATTTGGATGTAAGGTTATTGGCTTGGTTATAACGAAATTTGGGTTGGCTTGGTTATAACGAAATTTGGGGCATCTAATTGTTAAATATAGGTTAACGTGGAAAAGAAGAAACCTAAAACAGCATCAACAGAGGCCTCAACAAGCGAGGCAAAGACAGAGGAGAAGGAC
>CM071717.1:33318667-33331231 GCA_036630335.1 Physaria fendleri
AAAAAAAAAAAAAAAAAAAAAAAAAAAAACACAAAAATTCAAACAAATCCACTACGACCGACATGATCCGGTTATGTCCTAAAGTCCACTACGACGCATGATCGTCCAAAAAAAAGGTTGTCACAACCAAAATGTGAACGTAATTCATAACATTGACTTGATATTAACTCATTGGGACAAGAACCATATCCTTTAGCATATAACTTCGTAACAGTTTTTAAACTACTTTATAACAAAACACACATCATTGATTTGTCTATTTCCTAACGTAACGACCCAAAAAAGAGTCAAATGTGTAACCTACGAGGAGGGATTAAAGCCCGAGGAGGATTCGGTATAGAGTCATCAGGTCCAAGATCATCTATAGGTGGTCTCTTTCTATGCGCATCAGTGACTGATTGGTACGCTATACCTAAAGCCAAAGCCTATACCAACCACAACAGATACATTATAAGAAACTTCAAAATCAGATCATATGTATGTTCTTTTAGGTTTACATACGATGTGATCATGTTCTGGTGGTGCATATATTCCAGCATTTATCACTGTCCTTCTCCTGCAAGTTTTTGTTGGTGGATCTGATATGTTCTTGAAACCTGTTGGAATCACTAGTACCGGTAATCCGACAAGGTTTCCCATACAGACTTTCTCCCAATCTGTTACGTTTCCAATAAACGCATCAACTGTAAAGCTCTTCTGTACTTCTCGAATCAACTTCCCACGAGCTCTCTGCGCCTATACGGGTGAACCAGAGAGATAAAGAAAGCGAACAAAACCATCAAAAAACGACTCAATAGTAGATTACATGGACAAAAAACCTGAATGTAATCAACGGCTGTAACTACACGAGCACGTCGTAGCTCAACCGGCCATTGATCTTGAGCTTCATATAGATCATCTTGACCGGTTCTTTGCCATTCATCAAAATGAGCTAACATGTCTACGTCCATTGTGAAGTTCAATATACCTTGAACTGAGTCCACTGTATAATTTAGCTCAAAAGGAACCATATTGACACCTTTTGACCCAAGAACTTCAATTTAGCTCAAAAGGAACCATATTGACACCTTTTGACCCAAGAACTTCTACCACCTGAAGAAATCAAAGTTGAATCAACACAAACCAGTTCATTATTTTGACTGTAAACAGTATTTCACAATTTGTTTACCTTCATGTCAGCATCTTTGGTATACCCAACTGTGAGTTTTGTGATATTGTAAACAGTATTTCACAATTTGTTTACCTTCATGTCAGCATCTTTGGTATACCCAACTGTGAGTTTTGTGATATCCACGGAGAAAGGATCTTCAAATGCTATATCTCTAGATGAGAGATCATCAGGATCTTTACCTTTAATAACATCAAAGATTACTGCGCAATCCGCTGCTGTTCTACAGAAAGGTCCCAGCTTATCCTGTAACAAGAGTTGAAATTCAAAAAAGTTACATAATTCTGAAGTTTTCACTTGGGTTTGAAGCACAATTAAGACCACTGCTATTTGTACCATACCAGGCTTTCGGATATACTCATCACTCCAGTTCTACCAACACTCCCAAATGTTGGACGCAATGCTGTTACACCACACCGTGCTGCAGGGTATGTCATGGAGCCTGCTGTGCCAAGGAAAACAGAGCCAAACTCCCTTCCAGCAATAGCTTCCACTTTGTAATCCACCTTGAAAGCAACCTCCTGTTGAAAAAACATATACTTGAGGTGAGGAAATATAGTCAATCACAATAACTTTTATACCAACTAAGTCAGGAACTTTGACTTTGCACCTTTCCTATGCAAAGTTTCCTCAAAAATTCCTTGCTTTCCCATGCAAAAGGCTCGTCTATACTTCCCCTGCGAGCCTGAAAGAGGAAAATCAAACAACATGATAGTTAATTGCATTAAAAATGACATAATATATGGTCCAAGTTAAAGACTTGATAAGCAAAAAAAAAAATCAATATCAAAAAGATATTGTTCCCAAAAAATTTCAGAACGGTGTAATCATGGGGGCACAAAAAATTTCTTTAGATCAAGCATACCATCTTAGGTGCCATAAGAGATGATAAAGTGATGGTCTTTTCCGGTGGAGGACCAGGTCTGTTGTGGCTTAAAGCCGTGATCACTAAGCAATCTCCGGAGGTTACAGCCTTCACTCTTCCTTTAAGCCATTGGTTCTCATTCGCTGATGCCATGTTAACTATCTAAGACCTACATCAAAGAGACATTTCAACAAAAATCAGATTGAAAAAATTTCAAATATTCGTAATTTCGCAACATTGTTTATTGCCTACTCGACGTTTCTTTTCAACATGGTGCATTGGTAAAACTAAATGATCAAATTTCAATTTGCCCCGATCAACATGCATAGATTCAAAAGGCTACAAAACTCATCGTCAATGAATCAGAACAATGTAACATTCGTCTAAAATATGCACTATAAAGCTCGATCAGTTAATCAATTCAACCAATAAAACGCTCAAAGATCAGATCGGAATTAATCAAAAAAATATCAATTGAATCAACAAAACAGATTAGATCTACAAGAATTCTTCGATAATTACGACGAACACACCTTAATTAAACCAAATGAGAGATATAAACCAGATCTGGATAAGAATCTCTTTTTTGTTCCCTCTCTGATTCAATCTATGATTGAATAAAAGAGAAGAAACGCTGAGTTTTGGGGGACAAATTGAGAGCCAAGGAAAACAGAGCCAAACTCCCTTCCAGCAATAGCTTCCACTTTGTAATCCACCTTGAAAGCAACCTCCTGTTGAAAAAACATATACTTGAGGTGAGGAAATATAGTCAATCACAATAACTTTTATACCAACTAAGTCAGGAACTTTGACTTTGCACCTTTCCTATGCAAAGTTTCCTCAAAAATTCCTTGCTTTCCCATGCAAAAGGCTCGTCTATACTTCCCCTGCGAGCCTGAAAGAGGAAAATCAAACAACATGATAGTTAATTGCATTAAAAATGACATAATATATGGTCCAAGTTAAAGACTTGATAAGCAAAAAAAAAAATCAATATCAAAAAGATATTGTTCCCAAAAAATTTCAGAACGGTGTAATCATGGGGGCACAAAAAATTTCTTTAGATCAAGCATACCATCTTAGGTGCCATAAGAGATGATAAAGTGATGGTCTTTTCCGGTGGAGGACCAGGTCTGTTGTGGCTTAAAGCCGTGATCACTAAGCAATCTCCGGAGGTTACAGCCTTCACTCTTCCTTTAAGCCATTGGTTCTCATTCGCTGATGCCATGTTAACTATCTAAGACCTACATCAAAGAGACATTTCAACAAAAATCAGATTGAAAAAATTTCAAATATTCGTAATTTCGCAACATTGTTTATTGCCTACTCGACGTTTCTTTTCAACATGGTGCATTGGTAAAACTAAATGATCAAATTTCAATTTGCCCCGATCAACATGCATAGATTCAAAAGGCTACAAAACTCATCGTCAATGAATCAGAACAATGTAACATTCGTCTAAAATATGCACTATAAAGCTCGATCAGTTAATCAATTCAACCAATAAAACGCTCAAAGATCAGATCGGAATTAATCAAAAAAATATCAATTGAATCAACAAAACAGATTAGATCTACAAGAATTCTTCGATAATTACGACGAACACACCTTAATTAAACCAAATGAGAGATATAAACCAGATCTGGATAAGAATCTCTTTTTTGTTCCCTCTCTGATTCAATCTATGATTGAATAAAAGAGAAGAAACGCTGAGTTTTGGGGGACAAATTGAGAGAGAGCTCCATGTGTTCAGATGAGATAAATATAAACAATGGAGGAAGAGGGAAGAAGATATAGTATTTGACTATTTTACCCTCATTGTTTCGAATAAATTACGAATAGGTGCCATTTGATAGATTTTGTATTTACGGAAAAGAGTTAGTTTTAAGGTCGTACCGAGGAAAGTGAAAATCAACTTTGTCTGTTTAACTTTAGAAACGCTAAAAAAGCCTACTTACCAATATTTTCACATATAGTCCTTCTAATTATTTTATATTGAAATTAGGCTATATATTATGATATCTAAATTTTTGACCTAAAACATCAGAAAATTTTTGGTGTTGTTAGTAAATTGCTATTAACAATTTTTTGTTAATTATTTCCTTTTGTTCCGGATTTATCCAACTTTCACATCTATATTTGTTTGCTAGTGATTGGATTAATATTAAAAATAAGTTATTCTTTTTGTGTTTAATTATTAATTCCATTTTTCCATAAATGGTTTCTCACCAACTGTCAGCTTCGAAGGTTATAAATCAGGCAATTAATTTGTAAGACCGAGGCATTAAATTGCGTCTAAATAATAAATAAGAATAAATTTGTAATAACTCTATATAAACACACACACAAAAAATTCAAACAAATCCACTACGACGACATGATCCGGTTATGTCCTAAAGTCCACTACGACGCATGATCGTCCAAAAATGATCCGGTTATGTCCTAAAGTCCACTACGACGCATGATCGTCCAAAACCAAAAAAGTTGTCACAACCAAAATGTGAACGTAATTCATAAAATTGACTTGATAATAACTCATTGGGACAAGAACCATATCGTAACCGTTTATAAGCTACCTTATAACAAAACACACATCATTGATTTGTCTATTTCCTATAACGTAACGACCCCAAAAAAGTCTACGTCCATTGTGAAGTTCAATATACCTTGAACTGATTCCACTGTATAATTTAGCTCAAAAGGAACCATATTGACACCTTTTGACCCAAGAACTTCAACCACCTGAAGAAGTCAAATGTTGAATCAAAACAAATCGGGTTCATTATTGTGATTGTAAACAGTATTTCACAATTTGTTTACCTTCATGTCAGCATCTTTGGTATACCCAACTGTGAGTTTTGTGATATCCACAGAGAAGGGATCTTCAAATGCTATCTCTCTAGATGAGAGATCATCAGGATCTTTACCTTTAATAACATCAAAGATTACTGCGCAATCCGCTGCTGTTCTACAGAAAGGTCCCAGCTTATCCTGTAACAAGAGTTGAAATTCAAAAAAGTTACATATTCTGAAGTTTTCACTTGGTTTTGAAGCACAATTAAGACCACTGCTATTTGTACCATACCAGGCTTTCCGATATACTCATCACTCCAGTTCTACCAACAGTCCCAAATGTTGGACGCAATGCTGTTACACCACACCGTGCTGCAGGGTATGTCATGGAGCCTGCTGTTAGAGAATTCCTCGATATTCCACGGGTTCCTAGTCCGTCCCCCAAACCAGATATCATCATAAGCCAACGAACCTGTAACTAGCTTTGCAACTAAAACTGCACCAGAAGCTTTTAATCTAACCAAACAAAAACCAAAGCATTCAGTGGAAGTTGTAACTTCGATACAGGAAAAAGAAAAGTCAACAAACATGGTGGTATTTCAGAACCTTTTGTAAACCCAAGCTTCAATGTCAAGAACTTGGTCTTTGAAAGAAGTCGAACCCCATGTCGTTTTGTATCCAGGAACCGCAACTATATCCTTTAAACCATATGGAATCCCATGAAGAGGTCCTATCACGCACAAATAATAAATAATCAGACTCTTGAAACACCAATAGGTCACCAATCCATCAGACAATTATTTCGTATGAGAGAAGGCTACCAAGATAAGTTCCTTGAGAGAGTAAATCATCAGCTTCTTTAGCTTGTTTGTATGCCAATTCTTCAGTATAAGTAACCACCGATTCAAGAACATGATTGTACCTTTTTTTTTTTAAGAATCCCCATTAATACAACAGATGCAGTTAAATCCCCAGCAAACACTCACCGAGACCAAAAGATCCCTTACCGTTTTAATTGCTTGAGATAAATCCTAACTAGTTCCTCAGAAGTAACTTGTCTTGTCTTTATAAGTTCTCCGAGTTCAAGAACCTGCCATATTGCACTCTCTATTCAGATGAATCTACATCATCTATCAAAAATTACAACAACAGAAATGGGATCAGATGAATCTACATCATCTATCAAAAATTACAACAACAGAAATGGGAGATGACTTACGCTCATAACTTCATCCCTAGGCAGTTTTACACCGGATACCAAAGGATATTTAAATCTCTTGCCTTGTACTTGTGAAACTTCTCTGTTCCAAGATGGATTAAACACTAGTGGAGATGGATTTTCCAACCCGCCATTCTTAGTAGCGACTAGTTTCCGGTTGCTCCGATATATAGGAACGTTCATTTCAGTAGCCCCCTTTGCAATCTCCTGAATCTACATACACAAACATCAATTATCCATTGTGATAACTGATAAGTAAAAAACATAACTTACTCAAACTTTAAAACAAAAATGGCTATCTAAATGAACAAATCTAAATTAATTCAAACCAATCAGACAAAAATTTGGAATTCCTTGAAGTCTAAACCCAAGTTATATGCAAATAGCTGTTACGGATTCCATTACATAACTTGCACTAAACAGTTCCAAAATGGGAAGACAGGTCCGGAGCATAAACTACAGACTGTAAGAGAAGAATCACTTACTTTAGTTTCATTGAAGAATCCAGAATCAATCAATTCAAGCATGCTCTGCAGACACTTAGCTTCCATAGTCTTATCTGGTAGTTCAGCTTGAGTTATGTTACTGTCCTGATCATAAACAGTATATATTACATCAGCTCACTAAAACCCTCAAAATTGGATATATCGGAATCAGATTTTTGATCTACCTAGACAAAGTTGTAATCTTACGGCAAGGAACACTCACACTCACTTTCCAGTCCAAAATTCTCAACAGTTTCTTACAAGTTCTCACCATTTCATTACAAGGAACATAAGCAAGACGGGAGCAGAGAAACTTCGACTGAGAAGGATTTGCTTCCGTACAAAAGACATTTAAACCTAGGAGGAGCAGGAGAAGAAACCAAGCGAAATTACGGCTATGAAGAGGTGAGCCACGCGTCGCTAAGCAAGGTCGTGTTTGATAACGGTGACGGTGACAGAAAAAAATTGATTCTTTTTGAGATTATTGATTGGAGCAGAAAACGGAATGGAACGACCGTTGACTCCGATTCTACTCCGGTGAAAACATTGAAACTGGATTGTGATTGAACCCTCTGAGTCAACTAGCGTGTCCGTCCTCTATGACTTTTCGGTTTAATTTTTTTTTTAACAAACCTTGCACATTTTAAGGATATTTCTAATAAAATAATTATACTGTTAAATATATGAAACTTTTCACCTACGATTACGCACTTGGACCAATTCAACTCGGAGATCTGGTGGCAGAAAAAATAAAAAATCCAATTAGAATTTTGAATCATATATCTTGATTTTTCACGTGCATATATATATTTTTTTGGTCATTTTTTTGATATATCCAGTTAAAATAAGTTATTTTCCTTATTTTTAATAAATATGACACATTTGGTAATTAATCTCCTACCATTTTGAGTTTTGGACTTTTCTTCCTTTAAATTATTTATTAAACATTAAATAAAGGGGGATTTATTAACACATACTTCAAGTATAAAGTTGTACTGGTACAGCTAAGATTGCTTTGGTGCCTCAAAAAACCTAAAATAAAAAACAAAGCTTTCAATTTTGTGAAGAATCGTACACTTTCTTATCGTCTAAAAAACCTAAAATAAAAAACAAAGCTTTCAATTTTGTGAAGAATCGTACACTTTCTTATCGTCTTCTTCCCCGTCGTTTCCACCTGGAGATTTTTTGTTCTACTAATTTTTATTTGGGTTAAATCTCTTTCTTCATCTTCTTAGCCATAAAGGTACTTCCTTTTCTTTTTTTTTTTGTAGTTAATTCTAAGAGCTTTTCGTGTTGCGTTTGTCTAATGAGATCGAACTTTTGTAAAGCTCTTCAGCACTTTTCTGCGTTCTTTTTGCATTATTCTATGGAAAAGGCAACTTTTCCTCATTTTTTTCCAATTAAATTACTGGATTAGGAGATTTTTTTTCTATTTAGTTTTGTTCTCCTATTTTGATTTTTTTTTCTATTGTTCTTTAAGCGATGAACCAGACAAGTTTTGATTTTGATTTTTTTTTAATGAAATAAACGAATGTGAAGAACCCTAGATTAATTTCTCGGTGTGAAAGTAATATTCGATCTGGAGTTAGTTGATTCAGAATTATAATATTCCTGGGAAATTCTGCGAGCACTATTATGATGTGATGGATTTCATTTATCTGTGTAGGGTTGTTCTTGTAATATGAATTTTAACACAAACAATAAACCATTATTATCTCAGATTGTTGTCCATTTTGCAAAGAATGTGTGTAGATTTGCAGATCAGTAATTATTCCTTAAGTTGCTGAGTTATATAAGAGGTTCATTGATGCATAGTAGTTATTCTTGTAATTAGTGTTTTGGATCACTTTAATAGTTTTCAGCAATGTGGCCTGTCACAGGATCTTCTTCGCTGTAAGTGATGGGATCATTCTGATCCTTTGTTTTCTCTTTGAAAAAAAGAACCACAGATCTCTTAACATATTCATATTTTTTATTTTTTCTGTTTGTGTTCTTTAGTTTTATGAGTGATTTCTATGCAACTGATCTCTCTTTTTTTCAGGTTTAGTTTCGGACTTCAAACAAGATGCAGCTCAAGGTCCCTGAACATCAAAAAATTATTTTCTTTATTTTTAATAAATATGACACATTTCGTAATTAATCTCCTACCATGTTGAGTTTTGGACTTTTCTTCCTTTAAATTATTTATTAAACATTAAATAAAGGGGGATTATTAACACATACTTCAAGTATAAAGTTGTACAGCTAAGATTGCTTTGGTGCCTCAAAAAAACCTAAAATAAAAAACAAAGCTTTCAATTTTGTGAAGAATCGTACACTTTCTTATCGTCTTCTTCTTCCCCGTCGTTTCTACCTGGAGATTTTTTTGTTCTACTAATTTTATTTGGTAATTCTCTTTCTTCATCCTCTTAGCCATTAAAGTTCTTCCATTTTTTTTTTGTTTACTTAAATCTAAGAGCTTTTCGTGTTGCGTTTGTTTAATGAGATCGAACTTTTTGTAAAGTTCTTCAGCACTTTTCTGCGTTCTTTTAGCATTATTCTATGAAAAAGGCAACTTTTCCTCATTTTTTCCAATTAAATTACTGGATTAGGAGATTTTTTTTCTATTCAGTTTTGTTCTCCTATTTTGATTTTTTTTTCTATTGTTCTTTAAGCGATGAACCAGACAAGTTTTGATTTTGATTTTTTTGTTTAATGAAAATAAAAGAATGTGAAGAACCCTAGATTGATTTCTCGGTGTGAAAGTAATATTCGATCTGGAGTTAGTTGATTCAGAATTATAATATTCCTGTTATAATATTCCTGGGAAATTCTGCGAGCACTATTATGATGTGATGGATTTCATTTATCTGTGCAGGGTTGTTCTCATAATCTGAACTTTAACACAAACAATAACCATTATTAGCTCTGATTTTTTACCAATTTTGTAAAGAATGTGTGTAGATTTGCAGATCAGTAGTTATTCCTTACGTTGCTGAGTTATGTAACAGGTTCATTGATGCATTGTAGTTATTTTGTAATTAGTGTTTTGGATCACTTTTGATAGTTTTCAGTAATGTGGCTAGTCACAGGATCTTCTTCTCTATTAGTGATGGGATCGTTCTGATCCTTTGTTTTCTCTTTGAAAAAAAGAACCACAGATCTCTTAACATCTTCATATTTTCGATTTTTCTGCTTGT
Organism: Physaria fendleri; assembly: GCA_036630335.1. Lineage (NCBI taxonomy): Eukaryota > Viridiplantae > Streptophyta > Magnoliopsida > Brassicales > Brassicaceae > Physaria > Physaria fendleri. Next base: position 33,328,377 of record CM071717.1, read on the forward strand.
GTTCTTTGGTTTTATTTCTATGTAGCTGATCTCTCTTTCTTCAGGTTTAGTTTCATACTTTAAACAAGATGCAGCTCAAGGTCCCTGAACATCAAGTTGCAGGACACATTGCTAAAGACGGGAAGCCTGGTCCTCTTGTTGATGACAAGGGTCGGTTCTTCAAGCCACTTCAGGGTGATTCTCGTGGTGAAATCGAGGTAAATTTCTACGAATCTTTCTCAAAAAACACAGAGGTTGCTGATCACATCCGCAGATATTTTCCAGCGTATCATGGTACTCAAGCAGTTGAAGGTTCTGATGGAGCAACCATGATTGTGCTGGAAAATCTTCTTGCCGGGTACTCAAAACCATCAGTGATGGATGTTAAGATGGGCCATGATTGTGCTGGAAAATCTTCTTGCCGGGTACTCAAAACCATCAGTGATGGATGTTAAGATGGGTTCAAGAACATGGTATCCTGATGCATCACAAGAATACATCAAGAAATGTATGAGGAAAGACACGGGTAGCACAACTGTGTCAGCTGGTTTCAGGATCTCTGGGTTTGAGGTGTATGATCACAAAGAATTGAGTTTCTGGAAACCCGAGAGGAAGCTTCTTCGTGGGCTCGATGTTGATGGAGCAAGATTGACTCTGAGGAAGTTTGTATCATCCAACTCGCTTTCGGACATGGGTTCAAAACCTGACTCTGCTTTTGTGTCCAGTGTTTACGATGGTGCCAATGGGGTCTTAACACAGTTGTTGGAGCTCAAAACTTGGTTTGAGAATCAAACGCTCTACCATTTCAATTCTTGTTCCATTCTAATGGTCTATGAGAATGAATCCATCTCAAAGGAAGGTGCTAGACCACAAGTGAAGCTGGTGGATTTTGCTCATGTTCTTGATGGTAATGGCGTCATTGACCATAACTTCTTGGGTGGTCTCTGTTCTTTCATTAATTTTATTCGTGATATTCTTCAAAGCCCAAATGAGTCTGCAGAATCTTAGATTTTTGTCTATCTTTTTGGCTTGGCAGATTCCATTTTCTGGATATAGACTATGTCTCTTTCACAATTGTACTTTTCCAATTCGAAGCATATAAACTAATAAAAGGTATCTTGGACTTTACTTTCTTTTTGATTTGTGATAAATACTCTATGTGAAAAGTTAAGAGTCAAAATCAAAATATTTCAGACTAATAGTGAATATTGGTTAATACTGAATAGTTTATTTGCGGTGAAAACCCAAATATTACTAGAAGTACAGGGACTGAAATTAAATCGTCTTCTAATATAAATCTCTCTGCTTAGTCGCTCTTTTCGAAAATTCCCGTCTCGCGCGCATCGAGGAAGAAGAAGAACACGACGAATTGATTGAGAATGGTGCTACTGTGTTTCATCTTGGATCTTCGTAATATTTCTCCTTCTCTGATAGGAGATCTAAAACAGGTCTCTCTCTATTTATATTGTCAGTAGGAATATTTGTCTCTTAGATCGCTGAATCTATCTGTTAATCGAATTTGATTGTAGATTTCGTTTGTGAATTTAGATTGGCCATGTTTGTTTCTCCATTTGCTAAATCCATTCAAATGATTCATTCAAATGGTTCATTTGAATCCATGATTGTGCTGGAAAATCTTCTTGCCGGGTACTCAAAACCATCAGTGATGGATGTTAAGATGGGATCAAGAACATGGTATCCTGATGCATCACAAGAATACATCCAAAAATGTATGAGGAAAGACACGGGTAGCACAACTGTGTCAGCTGGTTTCAGGATCTCTGGGTTTGAGGTGTATGATCACAAAGAATTGAGTTTCTGGAAGCCCGAGAGGAAGCTTCTTCGTGGCCTCGATGTGGATGGAGCAAGATTGACTCTGAAGAAGTTTGTATCATCCAACTCACTCTCAGACATGAGTTCAAAACCAGACTCTGCTTTTGTGTCCAGTGTTTACGGTGGTGCCAATGGGGTCTTAACACAGTTGTTGGAGCTCAAAACTTGGTTTGAGAATCAAACACTCTACCATTTCAACTCTTGTTCTATTCTAATGGTCTATGAGAATGAATCCATCTTAAAGGAAGCTGATGTTGTCGATGCTAGACCTCAAGTGAAGCTGGTGGATTTTGCTCATGTTCTTGATGGTAATGGCGTCATTGACCATAACTTCTTGGGTGGTCTCTGTTCTTTCATTAATTTTATTCGTGATATTCTTCAGACCCCAGATGAGTCTGCAGAATCTTAGATATTTGTCTATTTTTTTTGGTTTGGCAGATGATTCCATTTTCTGGATATAAACTATGTCTCTTTCACAATTGTACTTTTCCAATTCGAAGCATATAAAAAGGTATCTTGGACTTTACTTTCTGATTTGTGAAAAATACTTAAAGGTGAAAAAGTTAAAAGAGTCAAAACCCAAATACTTCAGAGACCACCCAAATATTCAAGTTCAGAGAGAGTTCAAGGAGAGTGAGAGGAGTCTTTACCTTGTTCTTTTCGTTTCTTTGTTCTTGTATAGAGACGCTTCTATAGGTGTTCTCTCTTGTTGTTATCACCACGCTAAGGGTTTTTCTTAGCAATATAGAAGCAGATCGGGAGAGTAAATCTTTCCCCCCATACGTAGTGGTGGTTTGTGCCGTGAACTGGGTAATCAATTCCTGTGTCGTCTCTAACCTGCAACCATCAAACAAACCGATTTTTACCCGATTTGATACCAGCTAACTAGATAGTTGTATTTCTATGGATATTAAATTAATATTTGATACTACAATGTTTTTTTTTTCTTTTTCATGTTTCATAAAACTTAATATGAATATTGCCATGGTCCATTTTAATGCAAGTGACATCAGACAGTTTTTTTTTTTTTTTTTGGTCTCAAA
>CM071717.1:33334335-33346104 GCA_036630335.1 Physaria fendleri
CTAATATATTCATTTCCTCTCTTGTAATCCCACCAATTTTTGCATAATATGCATTATCATAACACCTGCAAAATTTCATCAAATTCAGACAAAAATATTAAGAGAGAAAAGTGTATGAATAAGAGATGAGAAGAACTCACAAGTCATCCATGAATTTGGCAGAGACCAAGACACTAGAGATAATGAGTCTATGAACATTAAAAGAATCAATGTACAAAAATGGCTGTTTTTGTATGAACCGATCCAAATATATATAAGCGACTACATAACACGAGTCGCTACAATTTGCATACTTAAAGATCCTCTCCATGTAGCTTCTTATATTCATTTCCTCTCTTGTAATCCCACCAATTTTTGCATAATATGCATTATCATAACACCTGCAAAATTTCATCAAATTCAGACAAAAATATTAAGAGAGAAAAGTGTATGAATAAGAGATGAGAAGAACTCACAAGTCATCCATGAATTTGGCAGAGACCAAGACACTAGAGATAATGAGTCTATGAACATTAAAAGAATCAATGTACAAAAATGGCTGTTTTTGTATGAACCGATCCAAATATATATAAGCGACTACATAACACGAGTCGCTACAATTTGCATACTTAAAGATCCTCTCCATGTAGCTTCTTATTGATATCGAAGGAAGGCACTAGAGATAATGAGTCTATGAACATTAAAAGAATCAATGTACAAAAATGGCTGTTTTTGTATGAACCGATCCAAATATATATAAGCGACTACATAACACGAGTCGCTACAATTTGCATACTTAAAGATCCTCTCCATGTAGCTTCTTATTGATATCGAAGGTTTGGTTAATGCAGAGAAAGATGAGATTCTCTGGTGGTGGTGATCATCTAACGGACGGCTCAGATCGTCGTTCATCTCTGAAACACTTTGTAGGAGTGATGCCATTGCTTTTATGACATTTGGCATTATCTCAGCAATTGATTCTTGATCGTGAATCATCTTCGGGATCTGATTCGCCATTGGAGAGAAATGTGTGTGTGGGTTATGTTACTATTACATAGATTGGGTTTGTACTTGTCGTCTCTGTCGGTTTTGCTGTTTATATAGAAGAAATAATATTGATTTTTTTTATGTTGACAATAATGATATGTGAGTGTATTACATTAGTTTAGTTATGTTAATGATTATTTCACTAGAAAATTTTCAAAAATATATGTTTTTTAACTGACAACTGGATTAATTAAAAGAAAGTTATTTTTAAAATAATGATAAATACTTTTGTTAGGATAAAAATTGGTTAACCACTTCAACCACTTCATTTTGTTCTGACTTTCACTGTAGACTCTACCAAATATATGTAAACTAAAATTTCTAGTCAAATATGATATTTATTTCATTTAATTTCTAAGGTCAATGTATTTACATAAACCCTTTTGGTATTAGTTGAATTAATACTTGATTTTTCTCAAAGAAAGTTATCATTTTTTTTTGTATGAATGTTAAATTTTATTCATATAAAAACGATTTCCCATTCGGATTTAAAATACAGCAGAAAGCAGTCTAATATTAAAACTTAGCAACAGTAGCATTCTTGATATCAAAGACTCCAAACCTTCCCTACCTAGATCTTTGACTCACCAAGAAGCTACCCTGCTACAAAATAAACCTACCTACGAATTGAAAACCAAGTCTGAAGTCCATTCCTATAGTGCAAAACTCCATCCTCTCGAAGAACTTCCAAACAATTTTTAACTTGTCGATCAACAATCCTTACGAGTAAAATAGATTTCCGTGGAATCTGTCCATGTCGTCTAGCATTATGCTCTGTCCATATAATGTAGATTACCCCTTGAAGAATATAGTTTACCAAAAAACGTTTTAATGTAGATTACCCCTTGAAGAATATAGTTTACCAAAAAACGTTTCAGCTTATCTCTTTCTGCTAGAATAAAACTACAAATTCTATACATTTATATATATTATATATACATTTTTACCCAAATTTTTTAACATATAGATAAGATGGTGATAAATTTAGGATAATGAAAACGGTGGCGTGTAGCGGAGTGACACTAGCGAGGACCAAGGTGCCAATCACGTTAAAAGAAATAAAAACGGTGGCGTGTAGCGGAGTGACACTAGCGAGGACCAAGGTGCCAATCACGTTAAAAGAAATAATGGGCAACATGTTGTGATTATTTAAAAGATCTGTGTATATATTTAATTAATTAAGTTCACTGAATCTTTTTTATAATTTGGATTTGATGCTGATGCTGATGCTCAAGAACGGTGCTATGACTTTCTAGTTTGGCTTCATTAATATTATCATTTTTTATTCTAAATGTGAAATATAATTGAGACGGTGAAAGACTCAAAGTTATATGTTTTCACAGTTGTTGGATTTACATATGATTGAAAGATAATTACAAATACAGAATCAATTTTAAAAAAAAAACATTTATCAAATAATGTAACGATTTAAAATTTTTTACATATATTAACTAGTTAAGAATTACAACAAAAATGATAAAGATACATAATGATAATGTGCTTCACAATGGGCCTATAATCGTTTAATTGGGTCAAAACAAAACTTGAGAGATGGCCCAATCGGTGAAATCGGGTTGGAATGGTTATCGGGTCAAATCGGGTTATACCTGCCCTGTTTCACTTGTTTGAAAAACGCAACTTCTACATTGAAACATAGGACACCAAAGATAATTTGACAGCACTGTCTAATTCAGACACTATTTATTGGTTGAGCAATTTACAGAAGTTTAAACAGGTGAGATGATCCAACATTTTCTTATTATGAGCTGAGAATTACAAATCAATACACTCACACACACAAAGAGGTCAAAGAGGTACTCTGTTGTGGGAACAGAGGAGAACACAAAAGACTTATTTGATTTAGCCGTAGCAGCGGATAGGGTCCGTGCAGCTCTTTGCAGGAGATTGCGCATTACCATACCTCCCACCTTTAGCTAAATATTGCTGATGATATTCTTCAGCTTTATAGAATTTCTTAGCAGGTAAAATCTCAGTCACAATCTTATCCTCAAGTTTTGTCTGTTGTTTATCTAAAGACTCTCTTGCCAATTTCTCTTGCTCTGGTGTGTAAAAGTATATACCTGATCTGTATTGAGCTCCCACAAGTTTTCCCTACAAACACACGAATTTAAGATCATAAAAACACAAACTTGAACAAGACCCTAGAGAGAAAAGACCAATACCTGACGATTCAAGGTGGTGGGATCATGTCTAGACCAGAACGGTGGTGGGATCATGTCTAGACCAGAACAAATCAAGAAGTGTCTCATAACTACACTCCTTGGGATCATACTGAACTCTAACAACTTCTGCATGATTTGTCTTGTCTGTACAGACATCTTCGTAAGAAGGATTGTGTGAGATCCCTTGAGTGTAACCAACCTCAGTTACAGTCACACCAGGGATTCTCTGGAAAGCAAGTTCAACTCCCCAGAAACATCCTGCGGCAAACTCAGCAAACTCGTTTCCCGGTGCCAACCTCAGTTACAGTCACACCAGGGATTCTCTGGAAAGCAAGTTCAACTCCCCAGAAACATCCTGCGGCAAACTCAGCAAACTCGTTTCCCGGTGCACTCGTTTCCCGGTGCTGGAACATCGTTGTCAGGCTCCTTAGCTAGTGGAGAAGGAACAAACACAGGTTTATCAACTACCTTAGGAGGCTCTTGATCTTTGATAGGAGCAGCAGCTTCAGGTGTATCAGCTGACTGAGTAGACACCTGATCAGCTTGTAGAGAAGGAGTAACTTCAGGTGTATCTACTAACTGAGTAGATACCTGATCAGCTTGTAGAGAAGGAGTAACTTCAGGTGTATCTGCTACTATCTGAGGAGGCTCCTGAGCTTTCAGAGAAGGAGCAACTTCTGGAGTATCTACTACTACCTGAGGAGGCTCCTGAGGTTTGAGAGAAGGAGCAAGTTCAGGTGTATTAACTAGATGAGGCTCCTGAGATTTGAGAGAAGGAGCAAGTTCAGGTGTATTAACTAGAAGAGGCTCCTGAGATTTGAGAGAAGAATCCATAAGCTTAAATGTGATTTTTTTTTGTGATGTTTAAAGTGTAGTGCTGTTGATAAAGAAGCATCATGATGATAATACTGTTTATATAGAAAGAAGCCAGTCAGAGATTAACACCTATGTCAACACTAAACAAATGGAATACTAAAATATTTTAAAATTGATCAATAATTAAACTATCACAAATCATCCCGCAACAAAACATGATTAGAAACATTATTCATGTTTAGAATTTTTGGGTTTGTGTGGAAAAATATTCAATATTACATGTAATTGATATTCGTTTGCAATTAGTATTCTGGACCTCTCTTTCTTGTCAGTATATGTTAAAAGGATGACTTAAAGCAACATGCAAGTAGGTTGGTGGACACGTTTGTTTATTCACTCAAAACTTTGAAATGATTTAAAAGGAATGGTTCTCCTACTCTCTCTTTTTTTTTTCTTCTTGGCTTTATTTGCCATTTGGATGATTTTGCAAAAAGATATATAATAAACGGGAATAATATTTTTGTACAAATCTTTTGATGTTTGGTTCGGTATATAATATGCCAGTTAAAAATCAGTGGAGATACAAATGTAATTTGTAACACTAGATCGAATCGGTTTAGGATTTGGTTTTTATACTTTGTTTAGAACCTCAATGAGTAAAACTTAACAAGCAGATAGCGAATTGGCTCTTAACAAAACTAGCAGTAATATGCACAAGGGCAAGCCAAGCTTAAATTGAATGGACATGAAAGCCAGTATTGATCATGAAGACATGAACAGACCAAACATAAACGGTCTGATTCGTGGAGAAACAGAAGAGATAATACAGAGAACTACTACAATAATTTGGATTATAAAAAAGATTCAATTCAATGAGCAGAATTACCTACTTAAGCCTCATAATTCAACAAAAATAAAAATAAAAATTCTACTTGGATAACGGAAGTATACTCATTAAAAAAACAACAACATTATACTCATAATTTCATAAAAGAATATATTATAATGATGAGAAGCTATGCAAACATTATCTAGCGATGCTTAGTAGAATTAGAAATATATCAGAATAAACGGTATTTACTTAGAACATCTTCGGGGGAGAATCGTTTGCCTGAAGTCCAAGATTTAAGGTCAGAGCTTATGTCCCAACGTCTCCAACAAAATATATTTATAATCAGGTTAAAGGTCAGAGCTTATGTCCCAACGTCTCCAACAAAATATATTTATAATCAGGTTATATCAGCTTTTGATATAAAATCAGTTCGGTTAATTTCCAATTTAATTTATAATCAGGATATATCAGCTTTCTTGATACAATGTTGTCGAAAGAAAATAAAATTAAAAAGAGATAGTTATTTCAGTAATCATGTACCAATTGTAAACCACAATTTGAAAATATACACGAAAAACAGAGATTGGTTATAAAAAATTTGGTAACATAATTTTCATACTTTGGCTCAAAAATCTCATAAGCTTCGTATAAGTTACGTTTGTTTCTGTTTGTTTCTGATCACAAAGTCTCATTGCGCCTAGTATTCATAATTATCAATTCCTTTTAGCCATTCTACGTTAGCTAACCTCTGTTTGAATATTTAATCTTAATCAGGAATGCGGATAAACGTGACATTTCTGACCTCGACACCGAACAAAATCTATTAGGTCTAGATATAAATCAAATATGGTGAGATTCCAGCTTATTTTTAATTTGATCTTTCAAAGACCGTTTGATTTTTAAAATCTCATCAGTTTCACTACCTCTCCAGGGCCGTCTTATAGGTGTGTGTTTTGGATTTTCTCTCAAATTTTTTTGGTTTTGATGTCACAATTCTTATTTATTTTTACTTTTTTTTTTTGTTTTTATTAGTTGGAGTTATTAAAATTCATCATGCTCGTTTGAAACTATTCTTAGGTAATTATTTTTTGTTATATTTATTTAAAAAATTTCTATACATTTTTCTTATAGAACTAATCTTTGTTTTGTTTCTATATACAGGTCTTACCGAGGATGTGTTGGTAATTAAAATTTTCTCATTACAATTTTTACTTCTAATTAGGGATGATTTAATATATTTTATTAGAACAATGATCCTAAATCAAATCTTTGTCAATTCCACACTTAAAAATTAAAAAATTTTAACTCTTAAATCACGTAAATTGGTATCATACATGGAGATTCATGGTTAGGACCATGCATCCAACTTCATTTTAAAGGTAAAATTACATTGTACAAATCATGTACTTTTGTTTTTCAACTAAATTTTATAAGTAAATTAGATGTTAGATAGATTAGTTAATGATTTGCTTCATAAATAAATATTTTAATTTAAGATTATACAAATATAATGTTTTTCTAAGTTTGTATATATTATATGTTATTTTCAGAGCATTTCTAATGGAAAACTTAAATTTAAATTTGAAGATTTTATGAAAACTTAAATTTAAAGTTTGTATGATATTTTTCTAACAATTCAATTTCAAAAATATATATATTTTATACAATAGTCTTTAATGTTTTTATAGTATATTAAAATCATTAAAAGTTTAAAATTTTTATATTATAACCAATATTAATAAAATATTTTAATATAATATAAACAAACTAAATTACATAAACTATATATATAATATATAAATTATTCGACAAATATATTTTCATAGTGTTCACATATATGATAAATCAATGCATTTCAAAGTAAAAAAATATGTTTTTCTTTTTCTTTTATTTTTAAATTACAAACAAAAAAAATTTTGAAATCGGATATTTTATCTTTTCTTTTTATATCATTTTAGTTTATCTTGTTTTATTTTATACTTATTTAATATGATGTTATTTTTTCCGAAATTATTAAATTATTTTAGAAGTAATTAACTATATTATAAATTAAAGAAAATGTTAGATTAAAAAAAAATTATTGTTTATAATAAATAAAATATTGTTAGAGCTAAAAGATAAATACTTAAAAATTTAGAACAAATTAAGCAGAGACTCATAGATTTGCAATCATTAGAAACGGCAATTTTATATCGCATTTAAGCTAATTCGAATAACCAAGTCCAACCGAATCAAAAATTACGGTTTTTATTTGGTCATAACTCTTCAGACCAAGATATATACTATAAACCGGTTTAAAAAAAAAAAAAAAAAGAGAGAAGATATATACTATAAACCAATTACCAAACCGAACGAACCGAATACTGGCACTCGCACGTATTTAAATTACAGAACAATACATCAAAACGTTGAATCAATAAGACCAAATCAATGAAAAAGCAAAACCAACAAAACATACAAAAATTCCCATACCACCCCTCCAACCACTAAAACGAACACCCGAGCTAGCGACTCCATTCGGAGGATTATTTTTCTTATTAGAAGGTTGAAGAACCCCTACAGCGGCGCGTGGAGATCCAACAGGAGCTTGAGAAGGACCATTGCCTTCAACATTGACTAGTAACCTCATACCAGAGAAACAATGAAGTCTATTACCACATACAAAGAACCTTTCTCCTGGTTTAGTAAGAGCAACGGTCGTGTTTCCGTTTGTGAACGTACGGATCGGGTTTGTTGTGTTGCAGCTTTGGTAGTTCTGTTTCGCCACTTCGTATACACTATGAGTTGATGAATATTGGAACACTTGCAAAACAAAAAGAACAAAAATTATACTCATAATTTCAAAAAACGTATGATCATGATGAGACACATACTTACTTAGAACATCACCAGGAGAGAATCGTTTGCCTGAAGTCCAAGATTCAAGATCGGAGCTAATGTCCCAACCGGAACTGTCTCCAACAAAGTATGTCGCTGCGTTACATCTTCTTATTACTACAATCCCAAATATGATGCATAGATTAAAAAGCAATGTCTTCTCCATTCTTTTTGTAATTTTTCAATAAATTTGTGTTTAGTTAGTTCTGTTGTATTGCGATCGTTGTCTATATATGAGTATGAATATTAATTGTTAATATATATGTGAATTTACAGAAGGCATAGGGTTAAAGTTGCTCATTGGTTGATAACCTAACTTCACAACCACCATAACTTATACCATCTGGCCTTTGATTTATTTTTTCTTAACAAGTTTTTCGTGTTTCACAATTCATATGATTCTTGTGATATTAAGACTAATGCACATCTCTAAAAGACTAATGCACATCTCTAAAATTAAATCTCCATGAAGACATTTAAGAGACATTGAAAGAAGTTGTTCATAATAATTGTATTTGTGATTCTCTTGATTGGACCATATACTAATTTAGGGATCTATTTTTTTGTAGTGACCTTGTAATATGATCTATAGTCACAAGATGTTGAAATTGGTGTTTTTATTTTTCTACAAAGTATTTTGCATAATGTTTCATGCAAGAGATATTAAAAAAATTGTCTTAACTAACATGATGGAACTCTAGATACTGTCATTGGCTGATTTTACTGTATTTAATTAGTTATTTTGTACTTTTTAATTTCTCAAAAAAAAAAATAGTCGTAGAGGCCATTGAGGGGTGTTGAACTATAACTTTTCGACAAATCCTGAATGTTTCTATCCTGAATGTTTCTCTTTACCAAACCTACCTAATATGCTTCCAGAGATTTTCCCTCATTACTCTTTTTTTTTTATATTTGTTGGTGAAACATGCATAAAATCAAATAGTAAAAAATTACTGATAGGTTTTACCCCTTAATTTGGAATAAAAATAAAGCCATATAGCCGAGTTCCTAAACCATGTGCACATACAAGAGAACAACTGTTTTGTCCTAAAATATAATTACTTTAAGGATAGTTAAAAATTTTGTGTTTTATTTATGTAATGTGTAACTACACTAAAAGTACTAATATATCACTAGAAGCACTCTTGAACCATGACAAACAAAAAGCACTCTTGAATTTTACTGACTTGGATACTAAGCTAGATAGTTATATTTCTATGAAAAATCAATATGATATTACTATTATTATTTTTTGTCAATATGATATTATTTATGGAGTGCTAGTTGCAACTAGCACAATTGTGTGATACTAACTTTAAAAAAACTTATCATGACTCATGAAACTTTCTATATAACAATGGTCTTTTTAATGCAAGACTTATCATGACTCATGAAACTTTCTATATAACAATGGTCTTTTTAATGCAAGTGACATCAGACAGTTCTTTTTTTTTGTCTCAAAACTTTGTATGCGATTATAAAACTTAATCATATAAAGAAAATTAAATAACTGTCCCCTGCATGAAGGAACAGAGGTAATACATTTCACCTGGATCTATATTGACACACACTCTCAAAAAAAAAAAAACATTTCACCTGGATCTCAAGCAAGACCATATACCATTTCTTCTTTAATTATTTAACATAATCAATACATTTTCATACGACATAAATATCGAACTTATCTTGTGTATATATCAATCATATTTATGAAGGCTTGAAATCCGGACAAGAGGGTGAGTTTTAACGGAAAGTTTTTCTTTGTTTTTTTGTAGATGATACTGGGTGAGTTTTAACGGAAAGTTTTTCTTTGTTTTTTTGTAGATGATACTCCGAATCATATCCAATATCTCTATTAAATAATAAATCCATATATAGTAATGTTTATACTATATATATTCCAACATCTTATTAATGGCTAACGTCATATAGGAATTTAGTCACTCTTGTATATTTCATACAACATATGAATGTTCATTATGATTCATTATTGGGACATATATGTACCCAATTTATATTAATTCAACATATGAATGTTCATTATGATTCATTATTGGGACATATATGTACCCAATTTATATTAATTCAATATTCAACCAAATGCAAGTATATATAGAGGAGCAATTTGATTCCACTTTCATATTAGTTTTTCTTTCATTACTAAACCGACTTGTCCAACAAAATGGAGAAAGGTGAAGATTCAAGTACATTCAAAATGGGTTTGGATGGTAATAAAAAATAAATGTTATAAAAGACTATAGTACATATTTTATATTCCATTATATAACGGTTATTCTAAGATTTTTTGCGTGCATTTGAGATCTTCTGATTCAATGTAGTCAACATAGATTATGTCATAATTTATAATCACATTACATCAGTTTTCTTAGTCGGTTTAAAATTATCATCTCTGTTTCTACTTGAATTTTGTTGTTTTAACACACACACGTAGTTTTCTTAGTCGGTTTAAAATTATCATCTCTGTTTCTACTTGAATTTTGTTGTTTTAACACACACACGTGACGTGGTCGGTCACATGCAGTGTCAAAACCCGTTTAAATCTCTTTAAATTTTGTTCTTCTCCTTTAAGCGATTCTTTCTCCTTTTGTTCAGATAAAGAACCATGGAATCGACCAGAACATACTAGACGACGCCTTAGAGGTTGCGAAAGCCTTCTTCGAGCTGCCTGCGAAGGAGAAAAAGAAGTTTATGTCAAACGATGTGTATGCACCGGTTCGGTATTCTACAAGTATTAAGGATGGTTTGGACAAGTTTAAGTTCTGGAGGATTTTTCTGAAGCATTACGCACATCCTCTTCATCGTTGGATTCATCTTTGGCCTGAGAATCCACCTGAATACAGGTATTAAATGTCATTACTTATAGCGGTGTATTTTGTCTCATTGTGTGGTTTTTTATAATATCAATATTTTCAGGGAAAAAATGGGAAAGTTCAGTGAGGAAGTGAAGAAGCTATCGATAGAGATAATGGGAGCAATAACAGAGAGCTTAGGGCTAGGGAAAGACTACCTGTTGTCTCGGATGGATAAAAACGGCTTGCAAGTCATGGCTGTTAACTGTTATCCACCGTGTCCGGACCCTGAGCCAGCGTTAGGTCTGCCTCCGCATTCAGACTACAGTTGCATCACTATACTTTTACAGAACATGGCTGGTCTTAATATCTTGGATCAAACTGCTCGTGATGGGTCTGGCCGTTGGGTTCCTGTCCCAGATGTTAAAGGTGTACTTAAGGTATGTCCCACCTGTTGTGGTTTAGACCTTAACTAAATTATTATCACTTGGTTTCATCCGGTTTAGATTTGAATTAAAATGTAAGAAGAAATCAGATTTATTCGAATGAACGGTTAAGATATCGGAGATATCATCATAACCTTTTAAATTCTTTGTCATCTCAATAATTTCCATAATCTTCGGCAATCATTTTAATTATTCATTCGGATACATCTCTAGTTATTCTAACATAAAATGTCATTACCATATTCGTAATTGCAATTTTTTCTCTAATTAGGTACATATTGGTGACCATGTGGAGGTGCTAAGCAATGGATTATACAAGAGTGTTGTTCATAAAGTCACATTGAATGAAGAGAAGACAAGAATCTCCCTAGCGAGCTTGCATAGCTTGGCTATGGACGATAAGATGAGTGTACCGAGGCAACTAGTTAACGATGAGAACCCGATGAAGTATAAAGAGAGCAGCTTTAACGATTTTCTTGATTTTCTTGTCAAGAATGATCTTTCGCAAGGGAATAGGTTCATCGACACTCTCAGGATCAAAGACTGATGGTTCAGTGTGTAAGAAATAAGATTGGCCGGTTTGGTTTGGTGTACGGTATGATTCAGTCCATGTTTTTTTTTCGCTTAACCTGTTTGGTTAAGTGTGTAAGCAATAAGATGTGTTACTCTCGGTATGATTAAGTCCATGTTTTTTTCGCTTAACTTGTGTTACAACGTGGAAAATGTGTTATCTATATATGTACTTGTTAAATTATAAAATGTATCAAACAAAATAATAA
>CM071717.1:33412725-33423992 GCA_036630335.1 Physaria fendleri
AGCATTTTTTTTTCATTATTAGTTTATGCTTTGGAATAGAACTTAATCTATCATTCAAATATGCTTTAGATATTAAATGATATCTATAAATTCATATCTAAACTATTTCACTTTAATGGCTGCCATTAAGATATCAAAAATTGTAAGTAGTGGCACTATATTATAGCATTGTTGTAATATGTATAACATTCTATTATTAGCACATTAAGCCAAGTTCTTCTTGATTAACTTTTTTTGCTTAAACGTGCATTGTCCTCAAATAGTTCCTAACAAATACTAATGCGTAAGTTGTGCTCTTTATTTTATCATAATATCATTCATCAGCCAAAAACAAAAAACACAAAATGTAAAAATATCTTCAAAAAAAGAGAGTTAACAATTTTTATATATTATTGTTACGTTCACGTTTTTTTTCACCTTCATTTAGTGGTTTTTGTATTTATTTTAACAATATTAAGAATTTCAGAAATGGTCACCATTATATCACATGATTTTCGTGTTACATTCACATTTTTAACGAGGAATTCTTATCAAAATACACCTAATCTCCAAAAAAAATTACATGAAAAATTTGTCCTTTTCTATCAAGAAAGTTAAAATTTTATTTAAACCGAAATATTTTATTTTGTTGCAATTTTGTCGTTACGACTAAATTTTTCTAAAACCATATAAATGGCCGTTATTAGATAAAAGATAAGTGAGATAATAATAAACTATTTTGATTTCTTATGTAATTAGCATTTCGGTTGAGGGAAAAATACAAAATCACCCGTAACGTATTTCATATGTAATTAACATTTTTGTTGAGGGGAAATACAAAGTCAGCCGTAACGTATTTCATAATATGAAAAACAAATAAAAATTGAATAAATATTTTCTAAAAAAAAAAAGAAAAAATCTTCAACTTGCAGAATCTAAGAACTCTCTTTATAAGGAACCCTTCATCTCATTTCATTTTACAACCAACTCTCATCACTCAACTCTCTATTTCATTACATCTCTAAGTCCTAAACCCAATGGCATCAAACTCAAGAAGTTCATGGACGTTCTCTCTAAGTCCTAAACCCAATGGCATCAAACTCAAGAAGTTCATGGACGTTCAATCAGAACAAGATGTTCGAGAGAGCTTTAGCCATTTACGACAAGGACACACCTGACCGTTGGCACAATGTGGCTAAAGCTGTAGAAGGCAAATCCGCAGAGGAAGTGAAGCGTCACTATGATGTTCTCGTTGAGGATCTTATCAATATTGAGAATGGTCGTGTCCCTTTGCCCAAGTACAAGAACTTTGAATCTAACTCAAGAAGTACCAATGACTTCAACACAAGGTATATAACAAAGTATTTATGTCTGATATATTTTCATATATTTTTTCCTTCTCAAATTTTTTTTTATATAGTCCTAAATTAGCTGCAAAATTTTTATAGCCATATATGATGGTATTTAATTAATAAAAAAATTATTGATCCACAAAACTATAATTACAGTTTTCTTTTATTATTATTTACGCAGATAAAATGGTGTAGCGTGTAGATATATTGAATTTTTTATTATTATTTACGCAGATAAAATGGTGTAGCGTGTAGATATATTGAATTGGAAAAAAAAAATCGAAAATTTTTTATATCTTTGGTTATAATGTTCACAATATGTTAGAATCATGTGGCAAAATAATAGTCATTTTTGATTTCAAACCCCGATATTAAAGTCACTAGATTAGTCGACAAAAACTCATCCAAATAATTATTAATTATGGAATTTGAATTATAAATTTTGTTTTTTCTTTAAGTTTTCTTTTTCTTATTTTTGCATGTCTATCAAATATATATATATATATATTTTTTCGAATAAAAATTATATTTTTTGGCTATAACGTCCAAAATATTTATTAATTATGTAACTTGAGTTACGAATTTAATATTTTTTCTTTACATTTTTATTTTGTTGCTTTTGCATGTTAAATAGTTTGTCTATAATTTTTTTTAATTGTGTTATCAAATAGTTTTTGGAAATTATATTTGAATTTTTGAAACGTACCTTTTGTACTAAAGATTCACAAGAAAACCTACATATTTTTTTTTTGTCAACAAAAAATAAATAAATAAATGGTGTTTTACTTAAAATAACAAAACTCTATATATTCATAAAAGCACGAATCACACCAATGAGCACACTAAAAGGAAATAATCACATGAAATCTAATCCTTTATGGTACTTCATCACATGCACATTGTTTTTTTGAAGAACACAAAATTATATATCATCATGATAAGATAGATACATGTACTATAAATAGATAAACTTGCTTAATTCTATTTCTGTCCATGGTCGGTAGTTCACATAGTGTTGTTTATATTACAAGTTGAGTTTAATTAGAAACCTTTAATTAAACTGATTATCTTCAAGTTGTTACTTAATTAAATATTTATCCTTTTGGAATCTAATCAACATGTTTTGAATTATTAATTAATCATTTATGGTTTATGTTAATTAATCATTTATGGTTTATGGGAATCTAATCAACATGTTTTGAATTATTAATTAATCATTTATGGTTTATGTAAACAGGATGATGAAGAATTTGAAGATCTAATAAGTTTATGCATCAAACGTGAAGAAGACATTGTAAAGATGTGATTATTTTGTCTTCTGATTATCTTTGTATTGATCATTAGCTCTCTCTTTTGATAAGAACAGATAATATTGTCTTAATTTGTGTTCTATTTTAATGGAAAAACTTGCTATGATTAGTAACTAATGTAATCAAGTGGAACATTATATAAATCTTTCAAAGCCGACAAGAATATTCTTTTGGCTAATTTAGGAAATGGGGAAGAGTGATTTATACAATAAGTGTGCCGAAAGAAGAAAACATCAAGTAGCTAAATATTGGCTTAATCAAACAAAATATATATTTTCGTTATATTTAATCTTTAGAATATCTATTATATGAATTTTTAATCCAAAAAATTGACAGACTATTTAAAGCAGCGATAAAACGATAAATATATAATTTAGATTATCTAATTATTTCACTGTCTCCTTCAAAGTTTATGTATCCTTAGACGTTAGAGAAATGAGAAAATAGCCCGGAAGGTCGTGGCGCGTTGGTTGGGTACGGGACCGGATGGCAAACACCATCCGGGTTCAATTCCCCGCCAACGCGAACTAACTCACGATTTTCTCGGGAAGTATGGGCTTGAGCCTGGATGGCTACAACAATTCAGGTTCACAGCAGTTGACTGGTAGTCCAGTAACAGGCGATCTGGTTACCCCCAGACCACTAGTCTGAGGGGCCCTTAAGTGGAGGCTTAAAAATCCTTGGGCGTGGACAAGGCTTTACGAGTCTGGTGAACTAGTCGATCCACACTTAGTGGTCGGATACTGCGTTATCAAAAAAAAAAAAAAAAAAANCCAGCCCAACATTAATCATCAATGAAACGACATCGTTTGTAGTGGTCTACAAAAGAAGAAGAAGGATCATATACCTTTTGGTATTGAACAAGCTTTTATAAAAAACCTTTTGGCCCACATTCTTTTGCTCAAAGGAAGTAACATAAATTCGATTGAGAATAAGATTTTACGAAATTAATAACTATTTATCTACAGTCTCCCACATTACACAAAATGTTCACACACACACACAAAAACTCAAACCAATTATTACATATGGTAGCTTAGATACATAGGTCATGACGACACGAAGAAGAAACATGGGTCGTGAGTTCTATAATTTTGGCATTTTATAACAATGAGAATCTTCTCTTTTTCTGTTTTTTTTTTCAAAAAAACTTTTATATTCACAATTTCTATATATTTTTTTTTGTTACAAAATAGAAGGTAACAATAGATCTACAGTAAACTCAAATTATTTGGTTACAGTTTTTGACATATTTCACATCAAACATCAAAAAAAAAGTTCAACTTTGATCATAACGCTTGCCCATAAATATAAAATATCATATATTCACATATAATATTTGACCAAAATAGATCTTTAAGAGATATTAAAAAAAGGAAATTGAACAAAAGTGAAAGGGTAATTGACGCTGCATCACTAACACTAACCGCTCAGGAACAAAACGCAAGTGCTTTAAAACAGGCCCGAAAAACCAACCATGGTCGAGGAAACCCAGACACAGAGAAGATGCGCCGAGATAAACACATTATGAACCAGGAAAAATGGCAGAAGCAATCCAAAGAACTACAACTGACCAGAAGCTCGAAGAGAACCAAAAACCTTGAATGCATTACGAAGCTGTGGTGGGGGAGACCGCCGGAGACCTTTGCGGGAGAAAACCTTCACATACCAAGACCATCTTTATGCCGAGGAGAGGAGATAGGGGAGATCTCGAAGCAAAGGACTCGCCAGAATCTTCAATTGAGGCAAAATTCTGTTCTGAAATGAGACAAAATCCACCGTTTGTGGCAAGGATCCGACAAATAGAGTATGGAAAGCTTGCTTACAATGAAAAATAAGAAAGGGGAACACCCTCCCCCAAACCGACGAGCACCGCCTAGCCGGAGAGGGTGAAGAACAAGCAGATTCGGAGGAAAACGAGAGGAGGTTTTGGGAGAAAGAGAAACCTAGCACGTGAAAATACGTGCCGACTTTCTAATTTGCGTAAAAAATTTATAAGAGGGCTTTACCTTTACTAGTAAAAATCTATGAAGTAATAAATAAGTCACCACTTGGAATCGCCATCTGAAAAAAATCTTCTTCAAAATAATGAATTTAACATAGTTTAATTTGAACCCGTTTTCCAAAAAAAAGAACATGGTTTGAACCCTATTCCAAAAAAATATAGAGCCACAAGTTTGAGAACCCTATTCCCTAAGTTTGAGAACCATGTTTTTTTTTTGCAAAACGGGTTAGTAAATTACGTGAGTATATAGCGGGATCGATCCCAGATACCAATAGTACACTACGAGTTTTGTTTCGATTTATGTGAAGCTGAAGCGAAAATAATGCTTTTGGGTTTTGGATGCAGAGGAGATAAATCCAAAATTAAAATAAAATTAAAAAACAGTAAATTAAAAGCAAAATAATAATAAAAAATCAATTAAAATAAACAGTGATAATTAAACGGAGTTAAAGATACCAAAGGGGCATTGGATCTTTCAAGAAATTTACAAAATTTCAGGAATTCAAAATCAGACAAATTATTTAGGTTTTTGAGTTGAGAAACGGGAAAAATGTCAAAAAAAATCATCAACTTACAAAATATCCAGATTTGTGCGCGTACAATAAGTAAATAATTTAAATCATTAACTTTTAAACGTGTTAATCGCAAACTCCATATTTTCAAATTTTTTCCTAATTAAACATCACGTTAACTGCCGTTAAGTGGATTAATGGAGAGAAAAAAACAAACAAACTGACTGTTAAGTGATGACGTATTGACGTGGCCAATCAAAAAATAGATTAAATCTATGGCACAATGAGGAATCAAACAGCCCACCTCTCACCTACATACAATCCATATATATATATATATATAAATTAGATAATGCATATATTTTTTTTGGCCAACTTTAATGCATATATATTTCAATGTTTTTAATTTGTTTTCTCCTCCTTTTATTCTTTATTCTTTTATTGATCAATAATTAAATTAAAAATTGAATTGATCATACTTGTATATATTCAAGAAAAAATTATGGAAAATGACATTAAAAAATAAAACATCAGAAATGTGACATTCTCAGACCCATAAATTAAAATCATGACACAAAAAGAGTCGCTGTATGTGTCAGTCGAAAAGCAAATGACCGAACTACCCTTCGTCCGTCCACAAAATATTGTTTTGTCATTAATGATAAATCTTAATAACTTAACGGTGAGATAACAGTAGTTAATTTTGAATTTTTATATACTCAAAGTGTCTAGGTCATCATTAGTATAATATTATTTTGGCTCATACAAAAGGTTATACTTAAAATGGCTATTCCGGTAAAGTCTTAACGGTGAGATAACAGTAGTTAATTTTGAATTTTTATATACTCAAAGTGTCTAGGTCATCATTAGTATAATATTATTTTGGCTCATACAAAAGGTTATACTTAAAATGGCTATTCCGGTAAAGTTCAGTATTTTAATTACTTTTTTCCCTTTTAAGTTATAATATAAGTTTAATTAAGACTTAAGCCCATTTAAATCCGAATATCCTTAAAACCCTAGTTTAATGATACAAATTTCGTGGTCTCCTTTAGAGAAGAGAAAAGACTGAGTTTCGGTTATGGTTGGATGAGAGAAATATACTTTTTCGTGGAGGAGATGGAGACAGATCTGACGTGTTGTGGAAGAAGTTGTTGGATTCGTATCAAATCGACTCCAAAAAGGCTAAATTTTAGAGGAGTTGTAGTCGCGAATCTGGAGCAGCTTGAACTCAAAGTTAGATTCCGTATTCATCTGTGGTCGGATCGCTCTCATATTTTGTGGATAGATTCTTGACATCAAGTGCTTGCTTTTCAACGGTGGAGATCTGATCTGGACGGTTAGATCTTGATTTTCGTTGGGATCTCTGAGACTGATATTTTATGTCAGATTTCTAGTCTTTGCTTGGTTCGAGGTGAGTGCAGTACCGTAGCTTATTTGGGAGATTAAATGTTGATTTATTTCTATGTTGATTGATTGATTGTTTTTTTTGAGTGTTTTGATAGTTTTACGATATATTTATTGTTGGTGAGTGTTTCTTATCGTATTTATATATGCTGATTCGTATGATTATCCTGTGTGTATAGTGTGAGACGGGTTGATCGCCTCACTCAATATTTATTAAATATTGATTGCATCACTTCCTGGATGCAGGTAAAGGTGTTAGAAGGTAGCTTAAGCTGGAACGTGGAATCATGGTTCCGAGAGAAGAATCGATCTAGACATGGGTGTTATGTTAGTCGATCTTGTTGTGGCTGGTTTTGTAATTTGTTTTCGTCTTCTTGTTTTAATTCCTAAGATAATTTGGTGTTTATTACATTGCTTCATATTCTGTATTCTGGTTATTTTTTGTGGTTGATTAAGGTGTTAGAATAATTTTGGTAAAAATCGCATTGTTAAGATAATTTTGGTAAAAATCGCATTGTTAAGATGCAAGCATGATATGCTAATTAAGAGTTATTTTCGCTGTTGTTAAAAAGTAAAAATCCGGGTGTTATAAACGTCGTTGTGCCACGACATCCAAACATCTACAACACCCCCACTAGTTACCATCTAGACTTCGTTCTCTAGAAGTGTACCAGATTTCCTCGTGGATCGATCTCGCTCTATACTACAAGTGACTATACCGTGCACTTGCCGTTTTGAACGGGTTTAAACTCTCAAGTTTACTCTTTAGTATTCCTGGATGAAACCTGACTAGTCCGGGTATCAACTTAGACGACATCAGGTATCTCTTTCATTCGCTTTATCACTTTAGCAGAAGGCAGTTGTCCACAGTTTAGACCTTTGACATTGGAAAACTCTGTCAGGGAAAATCGTATTGGTTTCCCTCCAAATACAAACCACAACTTGTGTTTCTTGATCATAACCAAAGAACGACACAAGAACTGATGTATGATTTTTCCTGATAGTGCGCACAACTGAGTGGGTAATTCAAATAGCCTACCAAAGGCACTGGCCAACAAGATATCATGTTCTTCTGTGCCACTGAGGTACTCAGCCACAGACCTTATCAAGTCTGTCTTCGAAGCAACATTGACTCTCCCATCTGACGGTATATCATTCCTGCCAAATATCATTTTGTGGAGATCCTCATTCTCCTGTCCACTGGTACTACCAATATTCTTGTGTGAATGGACATCAGACAGTCATCAATCACCAATGATATATTTGTTCTCGTCTACAGTGTATGTAGACTACAAGTTAGAATAATAGTGTAGACTATATACATCAATCATTAACAATACCCATGTATACATGTAGACTACAAATATTAATCACATGTAGACTACAAATATTAATTACACAAACTATATATATCAAACAAAATGCAGACTAAACATATAGACAATTATGAATTAATGAGTTGATTATATATATATCAAACAAAATATAGACTATATATATCAAACAAAATATTCCACAACCCATGTCATGTAGATTACAACTATTAATTAGAGCCTAGACAAGGCAATAACAAACAATCCCAGTACCCGTGTTTTAAGTTTAAACGAAGAAATTACCTTTTGATCGCTACTGCATGTTCCCCAGTAACTTGAGGTTTGCCAATCGTCGGACCCATGGTTCTGGTACGTGTACTTCTTCTTACCAATTCTTCCATAATCCCACAAGAACATCGCACATTCAAACAATTATTCAGTCCATTTAACTAAAGTATGTCAATTTTGTAAGAAAGAAGTAAACGAATCTAAGTAAAAAATGTTAAATTTGGAAGAAACTAGTAAAAGGGGCAGACAGTGTACTATTTACCCCTTATATTCGGATGTAACTCGCCATTCTTCCTCAACTCCTGGTCTTTTCTCGCCGATAATCTGTTTTTGTTTCGACATTTTCAACGGCGAATCCATTAAATCAGACGTTCTTAGTATCTATGTTTATCGCAGTGTTTCTCTCTCTCTGTATAAGTCCAAGCGGCGAAACCCTACTTGTGTCTACGAGACAATAAAACAATTAAAATTCTTTTTATATGGACAGTGGGGCGGTTGGTGCAATATTAATGTTTAGAACGGTTACCATATGAATGACGAGTTTCAATCCTTTAATAATTAAACAGACGTATGTTTTGCCTCTTTTATTTGACGAAATTCGAAGAAGAAAAAAGGGCGCGTCTTTTAATTAGTTTAAGGGACAATTGTGTCATTCCATATCAAACAGTAACCGTTTAATTTCGATTCCTCACTCTAAGGTTATTCGACATAAGTCACGATTTTCCATGGGTATAATCAAAAATAAACCTTAAATATTATATATTTTTAGTTCTAAAAATAGAAAATATATAGATTCTATCGATCAAAAGAAACAGTGATCGAATATGGTTTCAATCTCTTTGCGACTAAGGACTCATCACATCATCCTTCTCAAGTTTCATATGTTATTCCTCCTTATCTGATAACAGAGACACTTGTAAATGACTTTTGTTGAGATGCACTATCCATGTTCAAGATAGTGTGATAGAACAATAGTGCCTTAAACTGCTCTTCCATTTGTTGAAAAAACAATTTTAAACAAGTGCAACTATTTAAATTCCAAAAATATTATCACTAATATTATTATACCTTATAAAATTAAATATATCTAATATTTTGAGTTTTTATGTGTAACCTAGATTTAAATATAAATTTATAATTAAATTTAAGAGATATTATTTGAATTATATTTATAAATTCTGTTTTATTTATTAGCGTAATACATTTTTCTGTACAAATATATATATTTGATTAAAACATAAAATGTTTAATTCATATATGGACATATGATAGGTTGAACATTAGGGATATGAATTTTATTTTTAATAATTATATTAATTAGTTCAGTACCTATTACGGAACTCATATGTTTTGATTTATTTTTGTCTATACTTTGCTTGTTTTTTGTTTGTGTTTTACCAATATTTTGGTTATTTTTTGCTTGTATTTTTCCTATATTTTGTTTGTTTTTTGTTTTTCTTTTGCCTATATTTTACTTATGTTTTGCCTATATTTTTTTTCTTTTTTTGTTATGTTTTGATTACTATTACCTTGATTAATTATTCGATTTATAAAATATGGTCTTCTTTTATCGTTTGTGTAAATTTGATTTGTGCAGTAGTTTTCTACTACCCAATCAAAATTGTTAAATTCAAGAAACAAATGATCATTATTTTACAAATATATTTTACAACATTATTTTGTAAACAACTAATTATTATTATTTTTTACAAGCAAAAAATATAATTATATAAAACTAAATTCCTTTCAAAAAAAAAATTATAGAACCAAGTTGCTCACGTACTCGCTCAACTTAATGGTCTCATCTAGTGACTTACTCAACTTATTCCACATCTTGATCATAAATAAGTAACACGATATTATGCTCAGTTCGACATTATACTCATGATAATTAAATAATGTAATTTTTTTTTTTACGTTTGTCTTTGTCAAATTGAAATCAAATATATATATATTTTTGTGAGGAAAACAAAAATTCTAATAATCTTGTTAACTTGAACTTCATACTTCAAAATTTGTGATTTCTAGAGAAATAATATAATATGAAATAATATAATATGAAAATTTCTAGAGAAATAATATAATATGAAATAATATAATATGAAATTTGAGATAAAAAGAAAAAACATAAAGATAAGTAAGGAGAGATGGAAACAGAGAAAAAAAGAAGGATATCTGTAATTTTCAATTGATTTTGATATTAGTAATTAGATAATCGAATGGTATAATGATCATTATTTTTCTAGTAGTTTTCATTTGGATTTGATTCATTTTTTTCTTCTTTTTTGCAAGATGGCTGATATTGATATCGCTAGTATTTATATTTATAGCTATTATTATATTTATTGTTGTTATTCCATGTCTTATTTGGATTGGAGTGCGCATTTATCTCTGTTACCTCGACTGATTTGTCGGGAGAATTGCTCCGGCATATATTTTTATATTTTTATATGTGGAACACATATGGATTAAAGTAAAATTGACTAGCAAATAGTTTCATTGTATAATTTTTTTTCCGTACTTCTAAATCTAATTGTTCATAATGTCATCTGCTCATGGGGGTGGGGTTGCTATAGTCGTACTAAGATCAGAGAATAGTTCAAGTTTTAGTTCAAATTCTAAAACTGTCTTTTGTAAGATCCTTCAATACACGTTTAGGAAATCCCATCTACCAAACGTTTTTTTTATCTGCTTAGTTCTTTCCACTTTTAGAAAGTTTTAAGAACTTTTTGATCAGGGCCGGCCCATGGGCCAAGCAACACAAGCGATCGCTTAGGGCCTCCGATTTCTTTTACGATTTTGGGGCCCCAAATTTTAAGTTTAATAGTATTATATATTATTTTGTTCAAGAAAATACAAAACATCATTTGTAGCCTAGTGGATGAGTAGTTCTAATATAATTTTTATAGGATTGTATATATATATACAAGTGTTTTGAGCTATATGGGTCTATTTTTTTAACTAAAAGCCCAATTTATTGTTTCTATATAATACAATTGTAAGTCTAAAACCTTTTTTTTTATATAAGTCGACATTTAAAAAAGAAAAATCTAACGCTTCGTCTTTTCCATCCTTTTTTTTTTTTTTTTTTTTTTTTTGGG
>CM071717.1:33446014-33457372 GCA_036630335.1 Physaria fendleri
TAAGTTTGGGGTTTAAAAAGGGAAGGAATTAGTTAAAGGTTTAAAATGCGAAAACGGAAAAGTTCGGAGTTTAATATTATATTTTTTTATAAGAAAATTCAATTCAATGTTTTTTTTTTTTCTGTTTGAGTTTATTACTTGCAATTTACTTCGGTTTGGGTCGATTTACTGTGTTCTATTTAAAACATGATGGAAAACAAAGTCAAATAATTTGTTTTTGTGTTTCACATCATGATCCTTTTAAATCCTTTAATGGTATCATGTTAAGGCAAAAACAAAAATAAGGGGTAACTGGTTAGGGATGTGTTTCTAAAACCTTTTTTTTTTTGTTCTAAAAGCTTAAATGAAATCAATCATTTTATATAAAATGTTGAATTCAAACAAATATGTTTTATAATTTTTTTTTTGATCAAAACTACCTTTAAAACATAAATTTATTATATTGATTTTTTTAGAATAAAATTTTAAATCCATAAATTTTAGGTTTTGCAAAAGTTTGGCTCATGTACAACATAAAAAAAATAGTAGATGATTTCTCGCACCAAATGCGAAGTAATTAATAAAACAAGAGTTAGAGAAGAAAGCAGAGAAGGAAAAAGAGCTGAAGAACAAAGAATTTCGTTCTGGGACTCTGCTAAAGCTGATACTTTCAAGTTTTCTTTCTAAAGACAAAACATCATCTTGTATTTTCAAATTTTTGCAAAAGTTTATAGATCCTTCAAACAATTACAGAGGAATTGATCGTTAAATGTTAGGGTTTTATAAAGTTGCGAACTTTTTGGTATTTTTAGAAGAGAATTGAGTAATAGATTATGTTCTAACTTCTCCGACCACAAGATCATCTTTGGCTTACGACCTATCTCATAATAAATAAATTCTAGTTCTTGACAAAAAAAATAAAATAAATAAATTCTAGTATTTCATTAATCAACTACATAAAAACCCTAGTATTTTTTTTAAAGTGAAAGACAAGCCCATTTATATATTCAATTGGCCTACTGAATCTATTAAAAATCCAATTAAAACAAATCACAAGTTTCAAAAAAAAAAAGTCCTTTTGTAATACCTAACTGATTTTGCACATTTTTACATCTTTGACTAAAAAACCACTGATTTTGTGTTATTCTACATAGCCCATTTGACTCATAAGGTGAAGCTGGAAAACTTCAAATGGGCCAAATAATATCTAAGCCTAGACTTTAATAAATATCTTCAAGTTGTGCCACGTTATCAGGTTGTTACGACGGGTTCATCGTATTGAACAGACTAACGGCATCGTCATCGAAATATCTTCTTCTCCACTGGATATAAATCTGAACCTGCGAAGAGAAACAAAGGTTAATGGCAAAATTTAATTGCTTAAATTCATACTTGTGTGATTGTAAAAGCTGCTAAGTAGTGGATTGAGGATTCTCTACAACCTCCCCA
Organism: Physaria fendleri; assembly: GCA_036630335.1. Taxonomy (NCBI): domain Eukaryota; kingdom Viridiplantae; phylum Streptophyta; class Magnoliopsida; order Brassicales; family Brassicaceae; genus Physaria; species Physaria fendleri. The sequence goes on from CM071717.1 coordinate 33,447,443, forward strand.
GACGTACCTGATCTTCAGGGAACTGGGTAAACAACATGTCTCGTCTCTTTTTTCCATTCACAGTTCAAATCTGATCAAATTTCATTATCGAATCATCAAGTTACTTGAAGCATCTTGAGTAATTCAGTTTCTACAGGGATTGTTTCTTATGTTTCTTCTTTTTTCCTCCGACCATGTCATCTTCATGTTCGCCATCAACTGAGAGAAGAGTAGGATCACAATATTACAACGAAAAAATGATTGTCCCTAACACAAGAAAACTAGGAAATCAATCACAATCATTTGAGATTCTACCTGGAATGTAAGAACAACTTCTTGTGTGTTGAAATAGATACTCAGAGGAATTCCCCATAATATATGTATTTCACTGGATTCTATGCGAAAGAATCGATCTGATAAAAATTAATGACTAAAAGATAAAAAAATATTCTCAACAAACCCCAAATTTTCAACAAAATGCAGAACCAAAGCAACAAGTCCAATACATAAAACGAATAAGCATGAAGCTAATCCAATTTTTCATCTTTATTTTTCCTGTATTTTACAGATATATATTTACGATTTTAATTAAGTCTGTTTAATAAATTAACGTTAGGTCTAATTAAAGAAAAAATTCATAGATATTCCAAATTTATATTACCGATAGTTGATCGCCAAATTTTTTAAGAAGAGATGGGTGCACATAACATTGAATTGAATTTTCTTATAAAAGAATATAAAATTAAATCCCGAACTTTCCCGTTTTCGTATTTTAAACCTTTAACTAATTCCTTCCTTTTTTTAAAACCTCAAACTTACTATATGTTTTCCAAAAGTATACCTAAAGATTTGAATGTTTCGCATAATTAAACATTCCGTTAACAGAGTTAAACGTAACAGAGTTAAACGACGGTTTAACGGAGTTAAAAAACTCTGTTAACAGCGTTAACAGGATGTTTAATTATGCGAAACATTCAAATCTTTAGGTGTACTTTTGGAAAACATATAGTAAGTTTGGGATTTTAAAAAAAAAGAATTAGTTAAAGGTTTAAAATGCGAAAACGGGAAAGTTCGTGGTTTAATTAACAATTTTCTCATTTTTTATTGATGTATATGATTTTTGCCATTAATTCATTGGCATCAAGAGAAACAACACATCCGTAGTAAGGATAGTAAAAAATGGTCATTTTCCGAGGACAGAAACGTCATGTGTCTAAATCGCGGTCCTTCACGTGTCACTTTGTGGCAAGAAAAATAATTATATACCTTGTGATCGTTTACTTTTAGGTTTTAAATACTTATTATTATTTTTATTTTTTTGTCGACAGATTTTAAATACTTAAAGTTAGTTCAATACAATTTTTATGTTACGACATTCCAATAGATATGTATGAGACTATTTGAAGAAGTTTGAATAGAAACTATGTTTTCTTTAGCTTTAAAATTTTATCAAACTTGGAAAAGTATTTAAGAACTATTAGCGATCGGATCCACACATTCCATCACAAAGTTAAACAATTTATCTTCAATAACATAAGGTAAAGATTAAACTATTTCTTGGATTTTAAATAATATTAACTTGAAAATAAATAGTTTTATAGACGTTAATAACCCTATTAATTTGTTTGTTACAAAACATGTATAAACTAAACCAAGTGTTTCAATGTTAAAAAAAAAAAAAAAAAAAAAATTAAAAAAAAAAAAAAAAAAAAAAAAAACTTATAAGAAATTCAACGTTAACAAAAAAAATTTATAAGAAATTCAACGTTAAAAACTTATAAGTAAAAAAAATTAAAGAAAAAATTTATATATAAAAAATTAAAAATATTTGTTCAAAAAATATATCATAATTTTAGGATTATTAATGTTCTTTGATCCATTTAACGATGTCTCGATTTCGCTTAACCAAATAAATATTTATACATTTATTCCAAGTTAACATATAATAATAATTAAAATTAGTTTTACAAATATATATATATATATATGAGTTCTCTAAGATATTTTCTAAATTTATTGTGTAACAATATTCTTCTAAAAGTAAACCCGCACGTAATACGGATCCAAATTCCTAGTTTCAATAAAAATAAACATTAATATTTTTTCTAAATAAATATTTATATCGGTTTCTATTTTAATTTTTTCTTTCTTTCTTTTTACCACAGTCATGGATACGGCTATTATTTTATTCTCAAATACAAGAAGCTATAGACCAAAATATAAACCCTGAAATTAGGAAAGACCCATGCAAGACAATGTATAAACATGTTTTTTCTCGACATTTAAATATGTTCTAAAAGCATTATTTACATGTATTTTGTGATATATTTAGATAATGTTGTTTTCTATAAGATTAAAAACAATTACATAGACCAAATTTGATTATTAATTTATTTTATTATTTTTTTTAAAGAATAAAAAACAGAAACCATGACTTAGATATCATCATGATCCAATTCGTCTTAAGATATACCTTTAGAAACTGACACTTCAGGTACAGCTTTTGTCATAAAAAGATTTGGCAAATCTAGTTTTATTTTTAGATTTGGAAAATTTGTGTACTAATTTTGTTGTCACAATCTCAACTTCTAAAACTAGTCTGTTTTTAGGCCAAGAAAAAAAAAAAATCCAATTTTAAACCATCACCAAGCCTTAGAACGATTGATTGATAAGTGACTTCTAAATTTTTACAAAATCATTTTTTAAAAGTTATATAACTAAAATAATAAATAAGAATTGTATTTGTAAAAAAAAATTTACTTCTGTTTTTCTTTTTTCCTATTTCAGCATTACAAATTTTTAAAATATGGATTTTAAAAGTTTTATAACTAAAATAATAAATAAGAATTGTATTTGAAAAAAAAATGTACTTCTGTTTTTTCTTTTTTTCCTATTTCAGCGTTACAAATTTTTAAAATATGGAAAAATAATTTTCATTTTCACTTTAATCTGCTTATTACTATCAACAATGTTTATTAGTCTCTTATATCAAACTGTTCTCTTAGTATGCATATAGTATAAAATAGTCAGAACACTAGTCTACTCATAACAGGCACCTATAGTAGGATTATCATGAAATAATGTCAGAATCTCACAAATCTCAATGATCTAGAGAAGCTCATGGAAGAAAAAAATCTGACGGTTTGTATTTAGTGGCAAAGAGAATTATGAACTGAGATTGTCTGATATCAAATCTGTTTCTTTTAGAAAATAATACTGAACAAACTATAGTCATTATTCTCTCTGGAACTTAGAACACCTTCAATGGCTTCTTCTCTTTATACTCCATCTCCAATAAACAACTCCATCACTTTTGTAACTAATCAAGTTCAAAACCCACATGCACAGTTCTTCCCTCATTACTATCACTTCTATTTCTCTCCACCTCCATCAATCTTTGTGTATTATCCTCTTTGGTATGTAAACCCTAACCCTAATCAGTTTGTGTCCTACACACAAGAACTTCCTACTCTTTATTCTTCAAACCCTACCCAAGAAGAACCATCTCTTCCACATACTTTTAGTAGAAGGTTTTTTGGCCGGAGAAGGTGCAAACATGGCAAGAAGATGATATGGAGAAGAAAGTTAAAAGATGAAGATGAATCTAACATCACAACCGTTATGATTCGAAATATACCAAATAGATACACGTTCGTTTATATAAATATCTTCATCTTTTAGTCTATATATGTCTTAGTTTTTATACAAATCTTTTTTGAAGAGTCTTATGATTGAAAATTTTGTAGGAGAGATATGATGATTGAGTTCATGGATCAACATTGTGAAAAATCTAACAAAAGTGAGAAAGATGATGAGTTTACAATCTCTGCTTATGATTTCATATATCACCCAATCGATTTTAAGTAAGTTATGTATTTGTGATTATAACAATGTTTCTGCTATTCAATTTATGTACTTGATGATAGTAGCATTATGGTTATGATTAAACAGGACTGAGATGAACAAAGGGTATGCTTTTGTTAACTTCACTAATCCAGAAGCTGTGTTAAAGTTTAAGGCAGCTTGTAACTACAAGCCATGGCGTTATTTCAATTCGAAAAAAGAACTTGAGATTACTTCTGCTAGGATTCAAGTTAGTCTCAACTCTTTCCTCTTACATATTTGCATACATGGTCTTATCTATCTTATTGTATAGGGCAAAGATGAGCTAGTGAGACGTTTTGAGCAAATGACATATCCAGATGAAGAGTTTGGTGCGGTATGTTTCAGTCCAGCTCGTAGTGGAAGGAAAATTACAGTTCAAACCATGGTGGTTGGTAAGTGCACCTAGTCAATGAGGTAGGTGTTTAGTCTTTTATGTATTTAGGATGATGAATAATAAAAGTGTATGTCAGGGTGAAAGATGGGACTAGTGTGGGAAAGATAAGACTCAGACACTGAACCAAATCTAAGTAAAAACTAGTTTGGATTTGGTTTTTGATGTGTGTGAGTCTTGGACTTTTTTTTATTGGTGTTATGTTAAATGTTTTTACTTGTCGTCTGACCTTTCTATGTTGTTGAATGTTAGATGTTTTATATATGATATATGGTTTTCTCTATATCGTTTGGTGTGTTTTTAATGATATGATTATTCTGATCTTCAGAATTATAGCTTTAAGTTGTGTTTAGAGAGGACAAACAAGTGAATCAAAGTTTCTTTGGCCATTTTGTCATTATGCTTATAAGGCAAAAAAGTTAAATCATGATTTATATTGAACTGATTGTTAGTATTAAGGCTCTTTACATATTCCAGCTTTTTATCGAGGCGAAACTATCATTATTGTTACCAAATCGATACTAATACCTTTCTGACAAAAAGAAATCATCAGTTTCTTGGAAAATGGTGCTGCTTTGACATAGTTGTCCTTTATCTGCTGTTTACAAAGGCGTCTTCATACTTATTATGTACAGAGGCACTTACTTTTTTTCAAGATGTAGCAGTTTTGTAACTTAATGTCATTTTTGTAATCATGAACTGTACAGTGAACTGTTTGATAGATCGAATAAAAAGCCTACTAATAGGTCTTTCTAACCTTTTTTATTACAGAGCCGAATCATCATTGTTGTTGGCATATGTTTTGGTTACTGCAATAGATGATAATACCTTTTTGACAAAAAGAGATCACCATTTCTTGGAAAATGGTGTGAGAACTGACATAGATTTGACTTGTATGCCGTCTACAAAGACGTCTTGTTATGAAATGGTCTTGTCACTGTCCCATATTCCAACAACTATCATCTGAAACCTCTAATTACTGTGTGGTATCATCTCATCTATTGCAAGTTAAATCCGTTTGTATACTCAGAGAAACATTGTTCAGTAAACAAATCACAGTAATAAGTGGCAAGTCTGTCAACACACAGCTAAACTTTAGAATCAGTCATGATTCGTAGTTCTAAAGACCTCTCCCTAATTCATTGAGTGCTATGTAGAATCAGTCATGATTCGAAGTCAATGAAACTTAACAAGAAGCTGAACTTAGGAACATCTTTCGAGATTAGAAGGTGACTCTCATTTCTTCCCCGACCAAAGCTAATATCTCATCCACCCTGCAACATATACAGAATTCACTATGTGCCTAGAAGAGCATAGCATATAACTAGGGAACAACAATGGTGAAGTTGTTAATGTTTTTACCTATGAGTCTCAATGTTTACCTCTGCAAGCCAAGTTGTCAAGTAAATCTGCAGAGCAAGAAGGGTTTTATGATATATTTGCTTAAAAGAAGCTTTTTTCTTGTGATGAATCAAAACTCATTTACCTGCAAAATTTCTGAAGTTGGCTTGTTGGTATGTGATATTGAAGAAGTACCAAGACTATTTTCTTTCACTCTGGGGAGAACTGGCTCAGATGCTTCCATGGAGTATAAACAACATGTGGTGAGATGATTAAATTCCCCATGGTAAAGCTCAACTGACCAACTGCTGTTTCGGGGTTGAGGAACTTCAGAGCTTAACGAGATTAGTTCCATTATTATCAATCTCTGTTAATTTGCACAAACATACATCAGCAGCTAATCTAGAGCATACAATATATACAGAAAGAGTTGGGAGGGGAGTATCAGTATACCTTTAGCATTATTTCGCGTTTGAACATCTCCACAAACTCCTCAGCCATCTTCTCTGTGATCATATAAACATTACAAGTACCAAGCTTTAGAGACAACAACATAAAAGGAGAATAAGTAATCAAAAACAATAGAACTTTTGTTTATGGATCCTACCAAATGCAGAGACATTCAAAAAATTAAACACAGGGATGCCACCACAATCTCCAGCATCATTTGAATCATCCTTAGAGCCAGAGAATTGTACAAGTGACCCACTTGTCTTCAAATAACATCTAAGAGATCTACTTGCATTCACCATCTCCACAACAACAGCTACCTGTATTTTTCCACATGTTTGTTTATGAAATTCCCAAATTTACAAGATTTTGATGATTAAAATTGGACTAATGTGTCACACTCACCATTTCTTTGTATGAAGATAAAAGCTTGATTCGATAGGAACTCTGAACGTAGAAAAGAATCATTATGTGAGTTAACAAAGAGAAAGAAAAAGATAGTTTTCAAATGCAAATTTTGCACCTGTTGCTTAAACAGCTTCTTCAAAGCTTTCTTCTTGATATCAAACATGTCTTTTAACACACCAAGTTTCATCATTGGCATATACCTATTGCCATTAAAACACAAAAGTTCTAAGAATCAATCTTCTTATTCAAACACTCTTAAAGCACAAATTTGCAAATAGAGGTTAGGGTTCCGCACATTTGGGATAAATAAGAATTGACAAGCGAAGTAGCATGAGATCTTCCAGAAGAAGAAGAAGCGATCCACTGATTCTTACAATTCCACAGTTTCGACCACTGATTCCTAAGATTCCTCTGTGCAGCTGGTCTCCATAGTCTCATCGAAGAAGATGAATTCGCCGGAGAAGAAGAAGAAGATACCGGAGATGGAGAAGCAGGCGATGGAAACTGCGAGATGCTCATTGTATACAGCTGAAGGATTACTCCTGAACTCTGTAACGTCGCCGGAATTTGAACGGCAACGACGAGTGATTACTTAGGGTTTATAAGAAACAAACACAAAGGTCATAACTGTAATTTTACGCTATGGTCTGACGAAGAAGACGGTTAAATAGACCAAACTCTCTCTTCGACAGAGAAGCTTATTGGGCTATATATATCACTAAACGAGAAGATAATGAACAAAGCCCGATAAGAACTATTATCTAATGGGCCGTAAAGGCTCTTTTACTTAAGGTGTATTTTTTTTTTTTTTTGGTCAAATTACTTAAGGTGTATTTTTGATAAAAAAAAATAGTAAATGGTGTATTATAAATTTTTAACTCTTTTTAACCTTTTTTTTTAACAGTACCACATGAGAAACAATTAGAGTCCATCGATTTTTGTCATTAATTTATTGACATCAAGAGAAACGTCACATATGTGACAAAGGTAGTAAAAAATGACCATTTTTCGAGGACAAAAACGCTATGTGTCTTAATCGCGGTCCTTCACATGTCTTCGCGATGACAGAAACACCACGTGTCCCAATCGTGGTCATTCATGTATCCTCGCAAAATTATTTTCGTCTATTCAATTCAATCATAGCAGGGAAGCGCGTTTCTATTATGATCTTTCTCATAATACCGAGAACGGTAATCGCAAATCAATAAGAATTTTTACTCGAAAGTTTTAAAAATATTCCTTTTATGACTAAAAAAAAAGTCCTTTAAAATTATAGATATTTTGGCCAACAAAATCAGATTTTTTTTTCCTTTTCATAATTCATATATTGGTGGAACACCACCATTTGCAACTCTGCATCACATGTTACACTCACATGTTACACTGCATTGGCGTTTTCCAATAAGTTATAAATAGTAAAATCTTTGTAGAAAAATAGAAAGTTACTAATAGTAAAAAAAATAAAAATATCAAGTCTCAAAATTATTATTTACTTTAACACAAAACTTTATGTTTCAAAATTGTGAAAACAATTTACTTACCCACGAACTATTGACATATCATAATATTTCTCTACGAACTATTGTCCTCTTTCTAAATCCCCATGAAACCAAAATTGCATAGTTATTTGCCCATGAAATTGAAATTCAAATTTTCAATTTTGTGGGCAAATAAGTCTGCAACTTTCATTTCACGGGCAAATAAGTCTGCGACTTTGATTTCATAGGCAAATAATTCTACAACTTTGATTTCATGAGAATATAGAAAGAGGACAATAATTCGTGGGAAAATATTATGATATGTCAATAGTTCGTGGGTAAATAGGTTGTCCTTCCTTCAAAATTTTCAAAAGGTGTGTACTTTACAAGATAAGCTTGTTGAGTGTTCACACACAGAGAGCTACAATAATGAAAAAAAGCTGACTCAAAGTAAGGGACTATAGAAGAAACAAGAGTCACGGAACAACTAGTCACTCTCAATCTTTAGTACACATGTGTCTCCTTCTATCTCTCTTTCTTCTTCTTCACTAAAATTATCACAACATCTCTCTTTCTCACATAACAAGTCTATCTCTGTGACTCCATGGCTGCTCTAGTTCTCTACCTTCTCATTCTCCTCATGGCTGGCCACACTAGTAAGAATCCTCACTCTCTTAGCTTTGATGTTTCCTCTGAGTCTTTGGTTTAAGCTCATTACTAGAACTTATGTTTCTTTGGTAGGTGCTTCATGGTGTGTGTGCAAGACAGGACTAAGTGACACAGTGTTACAAAAGACATTAGATTATACCCACCAAATCCAAAAAATTATTAAAATAATAACTGAATGGTGTTTGTCGGTGGCTATTTGGTCGGAAATTTCTGACCAAAGCCCCAAAAATGTGAAAAATGGTTCCATTGCAGCTCAATCCATGGTATGAGTGTATTAAGGAAAGGCTTTTACCAACTTTGCTAGTCAATTCATTCGGTATATCTTTCGAACATTAGATATATGATAACAAGTGAATGATGTTATTATACGAAAACCGAAAACGTTATCCGTAAAACATAATGTTTATATATCACCGAAAACGTTATCCGTAAAACATAATGTTTATATATCGAACAAATTCTTAAAAGAAAACACATTACCGTTACATTAGTACATTAAGAACGAGAAATTATAGACATTATTTCATAATTTGAATACAAAATACGAGCATCCGGAAGTCGTGATTGATGTCACGTTTATTCGACTAGCTCATAGGTAACGAATCGGCAAATTCAGATTAACAAGTAAAACAACAGTTTTTGGGATTGTTTGTGCGGAAAAACTGGCAGAACTCGATGTTTTTTTTCTTTTTTGGCCCTTTGGTCGGTATTTGGTCGGAAATTTCCGACCAAATATGGTCGGAAATTTCCGACCAAATACCCACCAAATCCAAAAATTATTAAAATAATAACTGAATGGTGTCTTTTGGTGGCTATTTGGTAGGAAATTTCCGACCAAATACCCACAAAAGACCCAAAATAATAATTAAAAAAAAATCGGTTTTGGACGGAATTTGGTCGCTAAATAGCGACGAATTACCGACTAAGTTTCGACCAAATAGAAATACCGACCAAACCAGCCATTTAGTCGATATTTTGTTAGTTTTCGGTCGCTAATTTTTTCCACCAACAATTTGATCGGTAATGTTGGTGTGTATCAGTGCATTTTCTAGTAGTGCATAAAAACACAGAAATTTATCATATTTTTAATTTGCATATTGTCAATAAACATATTGGTGGAGCATACTTTTCAGTCACTGCCTCGTCCTATATATACAATCAGAGTTGTGAACTTTGTATATTCTTATCTCATCATTCTCTCCCATCGTTTATTTTTTATTTATAATTCGATTTGTCAAAAATGGTCGAGGAAGAGTCCAAGTCATTGTGGATTACAGTGGCCATCGTGTTTGCAGTCGCAGTGGTCGCACCAGCGGCGAACGGACAGCA
>CM071717.1:33502026-33512891 GCA_036630335.1 Physaria fendleri
CTAATATTTCAAAACATTTTTATTTTCAGCAAAAGAGATTCATAATTAATTGAAAAATCATCATTTTACTTAGGAAACAATTTTAATATTCTATATCATTGCTTTGGTATTTGATTACTTAGTTGTATGCTAAAAACGGTAACTATAATATCCTATGAAGATACATGTGTTCAACCTTCATAAAGTAATGAATTCAAGAATATCCTATATATTATTTGAGAAACAAAAAGTCTTAGGTGTGATCGCCAGAATCATTTCCACAGACCATATTTACGAATATGTCATTATGATTTAATTATTAGAATAATTATAAACTATATAATTAATTATGATTTAATTATTAAAATAATTATAAACTATATAATTACAAATATTATTTTATTAATTTTAAATTAATTCAAACGACCAATAATTTTAAGTTTTAGAAAAAAAAATTTAATTAAAATTTCAATTAAGGGAATAAAGTGATTTAATCCCGCAACTATTTTTATATTAATCTAACCCCTTAATTATTTTCAGATAGAGATTTAACCCCTTAACTATTTTTATATTAATTTAACCCCTCAGATGTAGTTTCGTTATTGGATTTTCCCTTCTGTGACAATACCGTCATCCACATATTAATCTAAACCATCAACGGTGATTTTTTTAATTTGTGCATATCGGTGTTGTAAGGAATGAGAAAAATTAATAAAAAAATTATAGTTGAGGGATTAGATTAGTATTAAAATAGTTGAGGGGTTAAATTTATATCTGGCAATAATTGATGGGTTAATGTAATATAAAAAATAGCTGAGGGGTTAAATGTCTATCAAGTGAGAAGTTAAATTATTATATTTCTTTTTTGTTAATTTTAAACTAATTAAACCAATCAATAATAGTTTTATATTTTAGAAAAATATTTTTTATAATATTTATACCCGCACATGGTACGGGAAATTACCTAGTATGATATTACTTCAAAAAGAAATTTAGATAAAATGTTAACATTTTTGGTTCATAAAATGCATACTTGATATTTATTTTTGTACATACAAATAAATTTTCTTGAAAAATTTGATAAAAATTATATAACAGTTAAAAGAGAGTTTAACGTACCGACTAATACAAAAATTAGTGTAAAAGGATATTAAAATAAGACAAAAAGTAAGTAAACACTTACCAACGAAGTCAAAGTAAAGGTGAAAAAAAACAGCCTTGAGACACAAAATAATGGCTATTGTGTTCCCTCTAACTCAAAGTAATTGAGACACAAAATAATGGCTATTGTGTTCCCTCTAACTCAAAGTAATCTCCTTGCTGTTAAAAGTTGTGCTTAGGGTTTGTTGGAAACATTACCAAACTATATATTATCATCAATAATAATTAAATCTACCATATAGTACAAAAATTTGATTTGATTATATTATATATATGAAAATGTAATGTTATAAGTATAGATAACCAAATTATAGAAATTGGGAGATGAAGACTAAAAATGGGTCCCAAGAGTAAGTCTTAAAGGCAAGGGAACATCGACAATTATTTCATATGATCGATCCCATCCTATAACTACATAAACTGGTTTTGTTCATTCTCAATTTCTCATGAAAATTTAATAAGAAAATGGAGATAAACTTTATCTATGTGACATAAGTAAATTTTGTTTTAATGTTCATGAAATATAATATCAAGAACCTAGGCAAGAGAGGGCCTTCTAAACCCCTTCAAGCATTGTTAAAATTTGTATGGAATATTGAAATATCTTTTACCAAAATATTAATTATAGTTTTTTTTTTTGGCAGGGAAATATTAATTATAGTTATTACCAAGTATTTGTGTAATATAATATAGCATTGGATCCACTATTTGATTTTCGCCCATTGATACATCCTTGCTTGTTAATTGGACCATGAAATTTATTTTAATTATTTAATATAAAAAAAGAAGTCTGAGTATTTTCAATAATAAAGTTTTTTTTTGTTTTGTTGTTTTTGTTGCTTTGCAGAGAAGAAATATCAACTTGTGATTGTTTTTGTTGCTTTGGTGAGAAGGAATATTCTTTTTATATTTTTTTATATTAACACATACAGAGGGGGAAAAAACTAGAGATCTGTAATTTACACAAAAAATGTAAAAAAAAACTATTTGGAAAAGCAATTAATCTTGTTCTTGTTATCAAAAATAATTAATTATACTATTTGGAAAAGCAATTAATCTTGTTCTTGTTATCAAAAATAATTAATTATCTTTTTATTTTATACAACAAGTAAATTATCCTGATATGTTATTAATTTTCTCATCAACATCAATTGCAAGACCCATGCAACATTTAAATTTACTGTTGTTATTTTTTCAAAATGAAATTAAACAAATTGCCCACAAAAATAAGAAAAAAATAAAAAAGGGAAAAAAGTCAAATAAATACTGAACTTTCGAAAACACCCAATCTGAGGCGCGAACTTTCGCGTAATTATTTTTAATCATGAACTTATTAGAGAATCTAATTAAATCACAAACTTTCAAGAAAAATTTCCTAATTGAGCACGACGACGTTAACAGTCGGGGAATCAAACCTGCAACCTCACACCCGCACCAAAAGTTTTGCAACCACTGCACTATGAAAAATTCTCAAACATATGTCATAACGTATTATATATAACCGTTTACATATCAAAATATATTTATATATTTTAACTGTGTTTAATTTGTTTTGTTCCATTATTTTTAATGAATAAATAATTTATGAATACTCAAAAATATGTAAATACAACTATATAATTATAATATATTTATTATTTAACTGATTAGAATTAATTTTTTATTTTTAAAAGAATCAAGAAAGAAAAAAAAATTAAAAATAATTGTAGTAATTTAAATAAAAAAATATACTATAAATATGTAGTTGTATTTACATAATATTTTTGAATATATAAAAATATGATCAATTTAATTTTTAGTTTAATTATTAATCAATAAAAAAATAAAAGAATGAGAAAAAAAATTTAAAACATTGAAAGATTTATATTTTTTTGATACCCAATATCCAGACCACTTTATCATGGTCTGACTAGTAGTTTGATTCCCCCTCACGGTTGGTTTTTTTTTTCTCCGTTAGTTGGGTTAACGGCTCTTAACGTTGTCGTGTCCAATTAGAATTTTTTTTGAAAGTTTGTGATTTAATTAGATTCTTTAATAAGTTCATGATTAAAAATAATTCCGCGAAAGTTCGCGCCTCATATTGGATATTTTCGAAAGTTCAGCAGTTATTTGACTTTTTTCCCAAATAAAAAATAAGGCGACCAGTTTGCTTTCTTGACGAGAAACTGCCGAGAAAAAGAATCTTTCATTCCAAGCAAAACTGTGATTACGGATCTTGAAGTAACACGTGCGAATTAAATTTTAATCCGGTTTGGTACAACAAAACAAGAATCAATCAAACCGGATTCCAATTTTGCAACAGTTGTTCCAATAGACAAATCTTGAACTCAAAATCTTATTTAACCTCTAAACTCATCATCATGGAGGAAACAAGTATTGGAAAATATATATGATTTCTTTGAAAATTTTACAAAACAAGATTCATGAACATATGTTTCTGTATCACAAATTCACAACTCTTATCTCTTTCTTTCTCAAATCTTAGGTTTGAGTTTGACATTATCTGTTTGATTGGTTTCTCAAGTACCACTAGCCTTCAACAGCTTGTGAAGATGTAGATTCCCTCTGAACCTTCTTCTTTTGAGATGTTCTATCATTATCTTGAAGAGATATAACAGTTTCAAAAGCACCAACCAATGCTTTAACCTTACTCTTCCTCACTTCTTCAAGCTTATTCACTGTCTCTTCAATCACATTATTGAACAATGTCTGCAATTTCTTCTTCACTTCCACTTTTCTATGCCTCAATACAACTTTCTCTCTTTTACCTTCACCATTAATCTTCCCAACACCTTCTCTTTTATCTTTCAGATTCTTCTTCTTCTTGTTTACATCACTTCTGAGTTTTGGTTCTAGAACAACTCTCTTCTTGAATTTTAGTAATGTTGCAGTTGAATCTTCTGGTTTTGGTTCAAGAACTTTCCCTTTCTTGAAATTATTCAGATGCTTTGTCTGAGGAGGAGGAGTAACCTTTAAACCAATCCTCTTCGGCTTAATAACCTTGCTTTCAGGTTTTGGATTAGTAACAAGATTTGCAGAACCAGTCTCTTTACTTACAGACAATTGAGTCTTGGACTTGGAAGTAGTGTGTCTTATTGGCCTAGGATCTGACCTTGTAACCCGCGAGACTTGGAAGTAGTGTGTCTTATTGGCCTAGGATCTGACCTTGTAACCCGCGATTCTTTAACCTTCTCCAAGGATGGGGACAAAGACGGTATAAGGCTAGGACCTTTCTTTCCTCTGCCTCTTAAGGTTTTATTCTCAGCAGATTGCTGAATCTCATCCTTAACACTTGTAATCTTCTTCTTCTTCTCAATACTAGCCTCAACAACATACAATGTCTTCTCCAATGCATCATCAGATTTAACCGGTTCATCAGTCTTCATCTTCTCTTTGTTCTTCTTCAAACGATCTTCTTTTGAACTCTTGTTCTCACCGATCCTTGAAACCTTCTTAACACCAAGGTTTGCCTTCTCTTCATCACATGTATCAGGTTCATCAATCTTTGTCTTCTCTTTGTTCTTCAAAAGATCCTCTTTAGAATCCTTGTTCTCAACCTCCTTACCATCAAGATTTGTCTTCTCCAATGCATCGTCAGATTTAACAGGTTCATCAATCTTCATCTTCTCTTTAGAACTTTGATTCTCGCTGATTCTTGAAACTTTCTTAACAGCAAGATTTGTTTTCTTGACCGTTCTTACAACAGCTTTAACACTCGGACTAGTACTCTTGGTTTCATCACTCTTCTTACCGCGTAAACCATCACAAGATTTAACAACCTCACTACCAACTTCTTTCTTTATATCCCTCAATGGTGACTTCTTCAAAATCTCACCAACCTCACTAGCAGCTTCTTTCTTTGTAACCCTCAATGGTGACTTCATCAAAGTCTCATCAACCTCACTAGCAGCTTCTTTCTTTACAACTCGCAATGGTGACTTCCTCAAAGTCTCACCATTCCCCAAATCTACAGTTTCAAGATTCTTTTTCTTAACCAACTTCCATGGCTTGATAACCAAATCCTCCTCACGTCTCTTCCCATGTTTACACAGATCATGAGTAGAACTGGTTTGGTTCCCACGGTAACGTGTCTGAACCTGAGCTTTACCTCCTCGTTTATCCAATGCTCCAGTAGAATACCGTCTCAAATTCACATGATTGGTCTCTGCAGACGGAACAAGAACATCATCTCCATCTATAACAGGGATAGTTTCCACAGAGATCTCCACTGGGTTTGCATCATCCAAACAACACTTCTCATCAACTTGTGAAACGTTTTCCTCAGACATTGCAACTTAATTACAATAACTGCAGAGAACACAATGTACAGATCATCAAAATACTCAATCTTGGGAACTTAAATCAGACAAACAATCTAAATGACTTGATCATTGTGGGTCTCGATCCTAAACTGTTGTTCTCTGATTTAGAACCACGTTGAACATATCAGGGAACAAAAAGTCTAGCAAAATTTAATCTTTTTGGTTCCACCATCAATAAATAAGCAATCACATCAACACCCAACAACAAGAAAATAAAAACCTAAAATTTAATCATGACTCAGAACAATAAATAAACTTATAAACAGAAACACAGATTTGGTTTATCATCTCAATTTTTGATCAAGAATGATGAAGTCAAATACAAATGTGGGATACAAATAGAAAGATGTTACCTTTAGATCACCAAACACTTTGAAAACTGAAGCTTGAAGATGAAGAGTGAGTATAGAATTTTCCAGAAGCAATAAAGAGAAAAGATAGATTTGGTTTTAGAAGAAAAACAAATCTACAGATCTTTTAACTGAGTGGTAGAGGAGGAAGTAGAGAAGAATCTTTTGACATTTTTTCTTATAGAGTTTCTATTTAAGACTAGACTACATTTAATATAGAGTCATAAATTTTGTAATTAATTAAAGTCAATAAAACATTAATTAGTCCTACATGTTTAAGATTTATAATAATATAAGGAAACGAATTAACTTGAAAGTATTAAACTTCATATTAGTTTATAGTAAAGCTTTTGTTAGGTTTAGATGGATGGGAAAGATAGAAACAAAAAGTCTTTTTGTATTTTTCTAAAGAATGATGCGTTCTTAGATGGACCGACTTTGGATTTTTTTGATTATATAATTGAAAAAGATAAGATCTAGATGCTGACTCCCAAAAACAACAGAGATGCTCTTAATAATTCATCTAATTTTTGCCAATATAATATATATTAATCTATGTTTTTTCATATTAATATTTTGATGTTTTGGAAATCCAAAAAACTCTATATCTAAATCCGAATAGTTTAAAGTTGGATTTTTTTTTTTCCCAAAAACCAAATATATTAAACCTTTAAAAGAATTTACAAAGAATGATCTAAAAATGGGCTTAGCCAAAGTGGGACCGAAATGTCTACAGTACCTGCATATAAAGATAGATTTTTAGCATGTTTAGCCAGCTTGTCCGCTGCTTGGTTGTGCTTCCTATCTACCTTAATAAACCGATAGTTCCTTTCATCTTGTTTACTCCTATGAAGAATTTCCGTGGTATAAGTGTGAAGTCTTGGCCATAAACTCATGTTGTGCACAGCTGCAATTAGGGAGCTAGAGTCACTCTCGAAGAGAATGTTATTATATTCCATGTTTCCCATACATATTACTGCCCAAGCAAGTGATGATGCTTCTGCTTCTAAAGGTGATAAAAGCCTAGGTTGTAAAAATCTAAATGACAATGTAAAAATCTAAGATTTTTTCGTATTGATTATTCCATTTAAATGCATATCAAAAGCCAAACACCATCAGAACCATCCAAATTAAAATACGTCTCTGAAAGCCCAATTTTGAGCTAATCTAAGGCCCAAATTACTAGCCCAATTTTGAAAGCCCAATTTTGAGCTAATCTAAGGCCCAAATTACTAGCCCAATTTTGAGCAAACCCAGGCCTATATAACCTAAGGCTCAAATTTTCAATTTCTACGTACTGAATTCTAGACAATTGACAAAAATGTAAATTTTGTGGTCATCCTATATATGAAAAGTAGCTTAACAATAATACACAAAGGACTTTTCAATATTGCGTGACAATCAAAAAAAAGTTTTAATAAATATTGGATGCAATATTTAGAGCTCACTATTGCCCACAAAATACTTTAATTTACTACCATTAATTACTTAAACCAAATAATTAGGTTCTGTCCAAGAATAACTTATACTACTATAAAACCAAAATAATATATTTTGGAAAATGACAAATAATTTTTACATAAAAGATAGATATATAATAATTCAGACAGAACAGTTTTGAGTTTGAGCTGCTTGCTTCTGACTTAAGCATGACACGTGGCTATACGGACTCAAAATGTCTTCGGGTGACAGATCCACGACTCGAACCCCCTTCCACATTTGTTACCATTTGCTGACACTTCCTTATTTCTTTATTACCTGTTTTTTTTTTTTTTGGTTTTATTTAACTTTTTTAAAAATTATATTCATTTTCCCTTACAAGATTGTTATCTAGATATTATTGCTTATGCCCATGACAAAAAAAAAAAAGATATTATTGATTATGCAACTTGTGCTTGAAAAATCTTAAAGTAGAATAGTTAAAAGTGGCTTTATTTTTGTGGACTGTGAATTTATCTGAAAAGAAAGAGAATAGTTAAAAGTGGCTTTATTTTTGTGGACTGTGAATTTATCTGAAAAGTCTTTATAATATGGTGTCGTTATATTGGTTTTACATCCCAACACTGTGTAATTACTCTAAGCTTTAAAGAAAAATACTCTAATATTTATTTATTTTGACTTAAAAAAAGAAAGTGAAAAATAAAGCTAAAAGGCAAAAGTAGCAACTAAACAAATGATTTTTTTTTTCTTTTATAGATATAAATATTTGTTCACCAAATTCGATCTTTACTTGTTTTCAAAGAGATGCTTTTTAACTGTTTTATTTTCTGTTAACCAAAATCAATTTAACGAGAATATATAAAAAAAAAAAATTAAAGAATAAAAAGGAGGTACAAATCTCATGTTTCAAGAGAAGGTTTGATTCATCAAGTTGCAACAACTCCAATTAATATTACCCCAAAAAAAATAAAAAAAATTTGGCAAGAACATAAATTGAAAAGAAAATATTGAGCTAGTGTATATAGAGAAGCCGACAAAAGTGCAGAGATCTCCTAACACATCTTAAACCACCGTCAGATTTTGTAAGTACTCAAGAACAATCACATAGGTTCTACAAAAAGTATAGATTTTTACAGAAACCCTTTGTTTCAAATCTGATTTTCTCCATTGAAGCTTGATCCAAGGTCAGTTATTGCTTCTTTTTTTCTCAATTTGATGATTCCATTACTGAAAGTTTTAGTTTTTCAGTCTCATTTCGAGTTCGATCTCCGATATCACATGTTTATGGTTTAATTTCCATTACTGAAAGTTTTAGTTTTTCAGTCTCATTTCGAGTTCGATCTCCGATATCACATGTTTATGGTTTAATTTGTAATCCATCTATATATATTAATTAAGAATTGTTAAGAGATTTAATTATTATAATTACTTGAGATTTAGAATCGGTTGCTATCGTCATCTTTCTTTGACTCCGGTCCATTTTGATTTCTCAAATTCCATTTTTTTTTTAAATTTCATCTGTGTGATATTCGGGTCGGAACTTGAACCGGAATCCGTAAACTTCAGTAGACGATTTCTCTTACCTTTGGTTATATTCATAAACCTAAATTACTCATTTTTTTTCTTCTTCATTTTAGCATAATTTTAGACACGTCTCTGTTGTAATCACTTCCTTTTTCTGGTAATATCAGAGGTTCTGGCTTTTTTCATCTGTCAACAAAAGTTTATTTTGTTCTTTCTTTAATGGTTAGTTAATTATCTACATTTTTTATCATAGAATGAGAAGAAAATTAAATTTTGAATAATTGTATAATTACTCTCCTTAGATTACATTAGTTTATATAGTAAAAAATCTGCTAAATTATATACAAATCTTTATATATAAATTATATAACTATAAAGATAAGTAGCATATAAGTTTATACTTTGTTCCTTTCACATGCAAGCCTTGTTGTGATCACTTGCTTGTTCTGACAATTTGCAGAGAGTTGAGTTAATGAGTTCTGTTTTTTTGTTTTGACTTTTTCTCCACTTGCTTTGTCTTAGAACAGTTCAGTTTTATTTTTTTGTTACAGGAAATTTAGACATAAAAGTTGCGAGCTTTGGATGGTGAAGAGAAAAATGGGTTTCAAAGTTTGCTTCTTTATTATCTTGGGTTGTCTTCTTCTAGTTACAGAGACAACAATGGCTCTACGTGTATCGATTGTTATTGAAGGTGGTCGTCGAGTCACTGAGACAGACGAGAACTTTGTCTGTGCGACATTGGACTGGTGGCCACATGACAAATGCAACTATGATCAATGTCCTTGGGGCTACTCTTCAGTTATCAATATGGTAGGTAATAGCAAAACCAGAGAAAAGGGTTTCACTTCTTTGGTCTCTACATTAGTCTCTTACTAATTAATAGCAAAACCAGAGAAAAGGGTTTCACTTCTTTGGTCTCTACATTAGTCTCTTACTAATGTCTGCGATTGCTATTGAAATGTTCTGAATTCTTCAAATGTTTTGACTTACAGGACTTAACTAGACCCCTTCTTTCTAAAGCTATTAAAGGTTTGCACCTAGCAGACCAAAACTGTTCTTCTCACCACTTGTGTGTTCTTAAAGTCTGAAACTTTTAGGGATTTGGGTTTTTGTTTTTGTTAAGCTTTCAATCCGTTGAGGATAAGAATTGGTGGTTCACTGCAAGATCAAGTGATTTACGATGTAGGAAATCTCAAAACTCCTTGCCGTCCATTCAGAAAAATGAACACGATCAAGTGATTTACGATGTAGGAAATCTCAAAACTCCTTGCCGTCCATTCAGAAAAATGAACACTGGTTTGTTCGGGTTCTCTAAAGGATGTTTGCATATGAAGCGATGGGACGAGCTCCACAGTTTCCTAACTTCAGCTGGGTAAGCCTTCAGTTTCAGTTTCGTTTCATTGAAGTTCACATTTACAAGAATCTTGATTTAGTTGTGTATTCTTCTTGGTACCTGAAGAGCTGTCGTGACTTTCGGTTTAAATGCTTTGCGTGGGAGATACAAACTCCGCGGAAAAGCGTGGGGCGGGGCGTGGGATCATATAAACACTCAAGATTTCCTAAACTACACCGTCTCAAAGGGCTATGCTATAGATTCTTGGGAATTTGGTAACAACAAACATTTTTTAAGAGTCACTTTCTTTGACTATATATATATATTTTTTTCATAGCTTATCTTGTTCTTGGTACAGGAAATGAGCTGAGTGGAAGTGGGGTTGGTGCAAGCGTGAGCGCAGAGCTTTACGGGAAAGACTTGATTGTACTTAAGAATGTAATCAACAAAGTATATAAAGATTCTCGGTTAGTCAAGCCTAAACTTGTCGCTCCTGGAGGGTTCTATGAGCAACAATGGTATTCCAAACTACTTCAGATATCTGGTCCCGGTGTTGTCGATGTTGTGACTCATCATATATACAATCTCGGTTCAGGTATGGTTTGATGTAAGAGAATCAAATAAAATCAAAACCATTACTTGTATATATGTTGTTGAGGTTCTTTGTTTTGAGTCTTGCAGGTAATGATCCTGCACTGGTGAAGAAGATAATGGATCCGACATACTTAAGCAAGGTATCAGAAACCTTCAAAGATG
>CM071717.1:33540586-33556460 GCA_036630335.1 Physaria fendleri
CAGAGGACACTGAAGTTGTTCATGACTCTGAGGACTCTAGAGAAAATCCTAAGGACTCAGAAGAGACTGAAGTGGCTAATGATTCTGAGGGCATTGAAGGAAATTCCATGGAGGTCTCTGATCAGGAATCAGATGGAAGTGATGAGTTCTAGCTGTTGTTGGATTTAGGGGGAGCATGTTGATTTAGTCTGAATATGTTTCTGAAATCATTATGTTTTTTGTTGGTGTACTGCTTGTTTTGTTGAGACCCCTTTTATGTGCACTCTGCTTTTTGAACTTCTATGTATGGAACTTGTGCTTTGGTTAAGTATGCATGTTGATCATTTTTTGGATAGACTACTTGTGCTTGTGAAAGGTTGAATATTTGTTGCAGGATAGGCTTGAATTCAAAAATTGAATTACCAAGGGGGAGATTGTTGAGGCAGCTCAAAACAGAAGAGATGTTCCAGCATATAGAGACACGTTCCAGTCAAGAATATGTCATGAATCAAATTACAAAAAGACTGCCAAAGTTTCATAAGAAGATACGTGAGAGATTTGGAGAATATTTGAGTAGTTTATTGCTAATGTAGAAATAGAAATATGAATCATTTAGAATGATATGTAGAAAGGGAAAGTTTCCCATTGTAAACAAAATCTCTCTTAGGTATAAAAGAGAGTTTTTGTGTTCTTAGAACTCTATGGGTTTTTAGGGTTTAAGAGCGTTGAGAGAAAATATTGAGAGTGAACAAAAAAACCATCTTGATATATTTTCTAATAGTACTGAGATCTCGAAGTTTCGACTTTCGATGTTGTTTTGAAATCCTTGCATCCATCCACTTTTTCAATACTGTCTTCTTAGTGTTTCAAAGCCTACTGATGCATGGTATCATATCATTTTGGTTTCCATATCATACACCTAAATACTCGTTTATTTCTTGGTTGGCAGTGCTAGGACGATTAACAACCATCGATAGGATGTTACATTGGGCTGGTCAAAACCAAATGGGCTGTGTTCTTTCCCGAACTAGTCTTGAAACAAGGGAATCACCTATTTATCAAATATCCAAATTCAACCATGATCTGGATTCTGGAAGAACATCGCAAGGCAACTACTCGAACCAACCTATAAGGATGATTGGGACCAGATCTTCAACACCTTGGGCACTAACACTCGATCCAAAGTCCATAAATTCTTGCTTCATTACGCTCTTTAATCCACCATTTATCACCTTTGGCACGAAAGAAATACGTGACGTCATGACGACAAGCGTTCTCCATCTACTCTCCTAATCAGTTACATTGACAAGAACATTCGCAACAGCGTCACCTCTATCAATCAGCTGGGAAATCTTCGATACATCAACAACCTCGAAGACTTGTTCGCTACAAGAATCACCTAACCTCCCACCGTCCTGTACTCTTTTTCCTTGCTGATCATAGTAAGGTTTCAACAAGACAGGATCATAGGCCTTTAATTCAAAGTGTGATGCAAAGCTTCATCTCATCTTGGACGCTCGGTTTTCCCAAGTCAAATATCTTTGTTAGTATCCTCTTTTTTCTCCCTCCTCTCTAAGAAAGTGGTTAATTGTTCCGGGCGTACGAAAAGATTGGCTTTTTGGTATGGATCATTTCTATTAGCGACAGCGGTTTCTATTTTTTTCCCCTTCTATTTTATGAAAATTCCTTTTTTCAGCAAGATAAATCAGTTTATTGAAATAATTTAGTAACAAAAAAGTCCTTCTGGTAACAAAACATTCTTTTTTTTCTTTTTTTTTTTTTTTGAAATAATTTAACATTGGTACCAAAAAAATTGCTTATTATTTTAAAATTTATGGAATGATATGCATATTTAAAAATACTCTCTTTGTTTCATATTAATTAGGATTTTAACATTTTTTTATTTGTTTCAAATTATTTGGAGTTTTCAAGTTTAATTAGTTATCAATTTATCTTTATTTATATATATATTTTTTTGTTGAAATATTTATTTATATTTTATAATACTATTTAATTTATCTTTATTTATATATATATTTTTTTGTTGAAATATTTATTTATATTTTATAATACTATTTTTTAAAAACAAATACTACTTTATAATTGAATGAATTATCTTGTATTTTGGTATAAAAATATTTAAAACATACAATCAATACACTTTTTAGAAAACCTTAAACTCTTTTTGTAAAACTCCAATTAATATGAAACAACCGGATTGAAATGAAGCTCTCAGCAAATTGTTGACTTTTTGACTTTTTCTCTCTGTGGCGTTTTGAAGGCGATTTTGTTTTGTTCGTGTTTTCACCGTCAAATGAGCTCCCCGGCTTTGCCGCCGAGGCCTCAGGCATCTGGAGATTCTCTCTCGGGGTCTCCCACTCTCAATTCGGTTTGTGATTTTCCCAATCTGGATGGTTCTATCAGATTTAAGCGTGGACGGATCAATCCCCTCTCAGCTTGTGGCTCGATGAAGAATCCTCCTTCAGATATCGACTTGATGAAAGCGAATCCTCTCTCTGATCTTGAGGATAAGCGATTTCTGGGAAAAGTTCACGGTCCGAGATCAGATATTAATCCTTTGGAGATTCAAAGCTCTGGTAACTCTATCTCAGAACAGATCATGAATTCTGCTACTCTCCATGGCAAAGAGACACATGATTCTGCTAAACCGCTTGTGAAAGCTGCTCAGTCTCTTGAGAATCAGATTCCTTCTCTGAATTCTCAAGAGCAAAAAGCAAAGATCTCATACTCAGCCATTGTTGATAACTCCTCTAATTTGACTAGTTTCTCCATTGATATTGTTAAGCTTGCAGGTGGTTCGATATTTGAGCTCCCATCTGAGGTTGAACAAGATAACACTCCTTTGTGGACTGATCTTTTGGTTGGAAGTTTTCCAGAAAAAGCTCCTCATCCTGGTATTATTCATGTTATCATCAAGCAGATTTGGCGTTTTGGTTTTAAGGAAGCTAAGTTTGAGGTTTTTTACATGAATAAGAGGATGGTAAAGATTAGAGTTAATGTTCATAAAATTCGTGATAAGGTTTTGAGTAGGGGAATGTGGACTATAGCGGATTTGCCTATGATAGTTTCAAATTGGTCTCCAGTGATAGAAGAGGTTCAACCGGTGCTCACACATATGCCTATTTGGGTAGTTGTAAAGAATATCCCGCAGAAGCTTTTCACTAGGAAAGGCATTAGTTATTTGGCTAGTGCTGTGGGTAAGCCGCTAAAACTTCATCAAGAAACGCTTCTTTGTAATAAATTTGACGAAGCAAAGGTTCATTCATCAAGAAACGCTTCTTTGTAATAAATTTGACGAAGCAAAGGTTCAAGTTATGGTGGATTTAAATGTTACTTTTCCTCAGGAGATGCTTGTCAAACATTCATCTTCAGGGCTTACTTATGCTATTCAATTTTCCTACCCTTGGCTCCCTCCTAGGTGCAGTATTTGTACTAAATGGGGACATCTAAAGGAAAACTGTTTAAAGAATGTGGTTGAAAAGGGAGTTTTAAAGATCAACCCACCTTCTGCTACTAAAGGAAGCTTGGAGATAGAGGAAGGGGAAATTCCTCCTATCCAGCATCATGACACTGGAAATAATGGGGGATCTATGTCTCCGTTTAAGAATCAGGGGGTATCGGATACTAATCCAAGCTATGAGAGGAAGTCTGCGGTTGAGAATCAGGGTGTTTCGGTTTCTAAACAAAGCCATGAGAGGAAGTCTGCAAGTGGTCCGAGAGGAAATGAAGTTCATGAGGATGATCAGACTTCGCCTCAAAAATCTACTTATACTCAAGCTTTGATCTTCTCAAATGGGAATAAAAAGAGGTCTAAGAGTCCGGTGAGGGGCAGTAATTCCCTGTCCAGAATGACCTCTAATTCTTCTAATCCGGAAAGAGTAGTTACTGCTATTCTTCAAAGAAATAGTCCACATCAATTTG
Organism: Physaria fendleri; assembly: GCA_036630335.1. Lineage (NCBI taxonomy): Eukaryota > Viridiplantae > Streptophyta > Magnoliopsida > Brassicales > Brassicaceae > Physaria > Physaria fendleri. The sequence goes on from CM071717.1 coordinate 33,544,508, forward strand.
GTCTAAACACTTGGTTATCTCCTTTAAAGTCGGTGCAAAACAGGATAAATAATGCTGAAGACACAAGGTTACAATCTGAATATAGATATGAAGTATTGAGGGATATGGATTTCTCTGAGGGGGAATTAGACATGAATACAGAAACTGACCTGGAGGAACAAGTTGAGAAAAATGTTTCTGATGGCAGTTTCGAAAGCAATTGGAACATGAGAACTCGAAGAGGGAGAGCTGCAAAAAATAAAGCTAAAGAAAAATCTGAACAGAAAGGAAATGAGGATCAAGGAAATAAGGGGCGTAAGCGCCGTAAATGAGCAGATTTTTTTGGAATATTAGGGGCCTTAACCAAGCCCCGAAACAACTGGTTATTCAGAATTGGATAAGGAGTAAGAATCTTAGGGGCCTTAACCAAGCCCCGAAACAACTGGTTATTCAGAATTGGATAAGGAGTAAGAATCTTCAATTTGGGTGTATCATTGAGACTCGGGTTAAGCATACAAAAGCTAAAAACATCGCTGAGAATATTTGTCCTGATTGGTCTCATATGTTCAACTATGAAGATCATCGTTTAGGGCGTATTTGGGTTCTTTGGAGTAATGAGGTGAGACTAACTCCTGTTTATAAGAGTAGTCAGCTAATTACAGTTTCAGTTCTTCTCCCCGGACAAGAGAGTGAATTCTTCTGCTCGTTTGTTTATGGGTCGAATTTCTGTGATGATAGGAAGGAGCTTTGGGCTGATTTGTTAGCTCATAATTCCTCTCCTGTGTTTAAAAATAAGGCGTGGATCATTATGGGGGATTTTAATGAAACTCTTTTTCTTGATGAACACGAGGGAGAAAATGTAGTGGGGATTACGGCTGGTATTCAAGACTTCAGAAATGTGGTCAATAGCTGTTATCTTTCTGACTTAGAAGGGCATGGACCAAAATTAACATGGTGCAACAAAAGAAGGGAAGGATTAGTGAGTAAAAAGCTTGACCGTTTTCTTGTTAATGAAAATTGGTTTGATGTGTTTCCAGAATCTTTTAGTACTTTTTATGCTGGGGGATGTTCTGATCATCTTCGTGGCCGCTTTGAGCTTGGGATTTTGGAGACAAGGAAAAAGTACCCTTTCAAGTTCGTGAACTATCTGGCAAATTCTCCTCGACTTAAGGAGGTAGTCTCAAATTTCTGGAACAGCACTGAGCCGCTTTATAATTCCTCATCTTGCTTACACAGATTCTCAAAAAAGTTAAAAGCTCTTAAGCCAATTCTAAGGAAGCTTGCTAAAGATGAAGTTGGAGACATTACAAAAAAAGTCAAGGATGCTTATGAAAATCTGTGTAGCAGGCAACAAGTCACCTATCTAAACCCGAGTAGCAATGCCCTTGTGGAGGAACAAAAGGCTTTTTCTCGTTGGCAGAAGTTAAGTTACATTGAGGAAAAATTTCTTAAGCAAAAATCAAAAGTGCATTGGTTAAAAAAGGGAGATGGGAATAATAGGTTCTTTCATAGATCAATTGAACAAAGAAAGAGAAGAAATACCATCAATGAGATCCATCGAAATGGAGTTATTCTGACTAAAAGAGAGGACATTCAAGAAGAAGCAGTGAGGTTCTATAAGAGTTTTCTCAATTTTCAGGATGATAATGTCACTATGGATCAGAGACAACTTGAAGACATTGTCCCTTATAAATGTACCCAAACGGTTTGTGATCAATTAACAAGAGGGGTTACTGCTGAAGAGATTAGAAAAGTGGTATTTGGTATGGCAAAAAATAAAAGTCCCGGGCCAGATGGTTATACGGTGGAGTTTTTCCAAAGTACATGGGAAATAACGGGTCCGGATTTGATTCAAGCTGTTCAATCTTTTTTCTCCAAAGGCTTTCTTCCTAAAGGTATTAACTCCACCATTCTTGTTCTAGTTCCTAAGAAAGATAGGGTGATAGAGATGAAGGATTATAGACCCATAGCTTGTTGTAATGTCATATACAAGGTGGTTTCTAAGTTACTTGCTAATAGGCTAAAGTCAATTCTCCCAGAAATTATAGCTCCGAACCAATCAGCGTTTATAAAGGACAGATTGCTTATGGAAAATGTTCTTATGGCCACTGAGATTGTTAGGGGATATAACATGCCAAATCAGAGTCCGCGATGTACCTTACAGGTTGATATTATGAAAGCTTTTGATTTTGTGAATTGGGACTTTCTGTTCAATCTACTTTGGTGTATGAACTTCCCTCCTACGTTTATTCATTGGATCAGATTATGTGTTTCTTCGGCTTCTTTCTCTGTCCAAGTAAATGGGGAACTCTCAGGTTATTTTGATAGTAAAAGAGGGCTTCGACAGGGCTGCTCCCTCTCGCCTTATTTGTTTGTTATATGTATGAACGCTCTATCTGGGATGTTGAATAAAGCTGCAAAGGAAAAATGTTTTGGCTATCACCCAAGATGTAAAGCTTTGGAGATTACTCATTTGTCATTTGCGGATGATCTTCTGGTCTTCTCTGAAGGTAGTTTTTCGGCTCTTGAAGGCATTGTTCAGGTTTTCAGAGACTTTGCAAAGATTTCGGGGCTTAATATCTCAATGGAAAAAACAAAGATCTTCATGTAAAATATGGCGGATGAGGAGAAAAATAAGATCCAGCAAACCTTTGGATTTTCTATGGGTAATTTACCAGTGAGGTATCTAGGTCTACCTCTTCTAACTAGGAGAATAACACATGAAGATATCCAACCTTTGCTTGATAAGATCACAACAAAAATAAAGAGCTGGAGGAATAGACATCTTTCTTTTGCGGGTCGAAGACAACTCATATTGTCAGTTATATCGGGTCTAACTAATTTTTGGCTTAGTACTTTCAGGATCCCCAAAGGCTACTTGGAGGAAATAGAGAAGTTATGTTGTGGTTTCCTTTGGTCTGGTCCGGAGTTAAATGTTCACAAAGCTAAGGTAGCATGGAAAGATGTTGTTAAGCCAAAGGAGGAAGGTGGCTTAGGTATAAGAAGTCTTATAGAAGTCAACAAAGTCTGTGCCTTAAAGTTAATTTGGCGTATTATTTCGAGGAAGAATTCTCTTTGGGTTCAATGGGTTTGGAATCAGATTATAAAAGGTCAGTCTTTTTGGTCTCTTTCTAATTCTTCAACGGTTGGGTCATGGATGTGGAGGAAAATCTTGAAATATAGATCAATAGCGAGAAGTCTTCATAAAGTTGAAGTCGGTAATGGGTGCTCTACTTCCTTTTGGTTTGATATTTGGTCCCCGCTTGGAGTCATTTATGAGCTAGTAGGAGACAGAGGTTTTATAGACTTGGGGCTAAATAAATGGGCAACGGTTGTTGATGCGGTTCATATGACTAGAAGAAGAAGACATAGGACAACTGTTCTTCAATCCATTGAAGAGGAAATTCGAAAAATTAGTGGGAAGTTGGATACTCAGGAAGATATCCAGGTATGGAAGCAAAAGGAAACTTTTAAGTCTTCTTTCTCCTCTCATTATACTTGGATGCATTTAAGAGAGGAAGGTCAGCAAGTCGATTGGGCGAAAGTAATTTGGATTAAAAAGCATACCCCAAAGTTCAGTTTTATCTCTTGGTTAGCAGTCAAAGATAGACTTGGAGTTGGGACCAGAATTAAGAAATGGAGCAGCAGCTATGATGCTACTTGTCCCTTGTGTAATTCTTCTGAAGAGACGAGGGATCATTTGTTTTTCCAATGCCAATATTCTAGTCAAGTTTGGTACCAAATAGCTAAAGGGCTAATGGGAGAAAGATATGACACGAATTGGAATCTTATTATTCAAAACTTGCAACAGAGAAACACTATGGAATCCTTTGCGCTCAGTTATGCCTTCCAAGCAACAATATATCATATTTGGTGGGAAAGAAGTGATAGGAAGCATAATCCAAACATCAGTCATTCTAGTAACAGCTTGGTGGTGAAGATTGATAGGATAATCAGGAACAAGTTTCTTGGGCTTATTGCTGAGGGAGACAAGAGATACTTAGGAGGTCTTACCTTCTAGGGAGACAAGAGATACTTAGGAGGTCTTACCTTCTGGTTTCAAACTCGTCAAAGATGAGGTCTAAAGAAGATTGCAGGACTTGGACCAGCCTTATATTGGTCTCAACTCGGTTATTCAGCTAGTCTCTTGGGTTTTAGTCTAATCGACTATCCCAAGGGCAAAAGCTAAGTCTCTTCTCTTAATCCCTCTGTTTTTATTATCTTCAAAAAGCGTTGCCAGCTAGCTTCTTGTGGAAAGTGCAGGCATTCCCTTAAAAAACTTTCAAAAGTTATCAGAAAGCTGAGAAGAGAAGATCTTCTGAGTTCAAACTCGTGCCCTCAAGGAATTGCAGGTTTTGGACCAGCCTTATAATGGTCTCAACTCAGTTACTCGGCTAGTCTCTTGGGTTTTAGTCTTTTGACTATCCCAAGAGCAAAAGCTAAGTCTCCTCTCTTAATCCTTTTGCTTCATTATATTCAAAGAGCGATGCCAGCTAGCTTCTTGTGAAAGTGCAGGAATCTCTTTCAAACTTTCAAAAGAAACGGGTTTTGAGTTGCAATGGGGGCAGCCTCAAAAACATATGCCCTTTGCCCTGAGCTCTGTATCTCTGCTTAGTCTCTTGGGTTTGGCTTAATACCTACCCAAGGGCAACAGCTAAGTTCTTGATCTCAGACTTTGATTTAATTTCAATCTTTGGCTCCTTGCTTCAAGAGTGGTTTGCCTGCAGGAGAGTTTCTGTAGGAGTAAAGACTCAGCTGCTGCTTTTGGCTTGTACCTGGAAGACCTTTGAAGCCCTCTCTTAGTTTTACTTATTTTGGAAAAACAGAACTGGTCTTTGTAGTATTTTATTGCTTGTTTTGTTGCTTTGAGGGTTTTTGCAGGTAGGAGCTTATCAGGTATGTCTCTATCTCCTTTGATTTCTAAATTTGGGTTGTAAAACTCAGAGAATTGTTCTGAGATGCTTGAATTCTTTTGTATGAATGGTTTTTTGGGGAATAAATTTGGCATTCTTTCAAAAAAAAAAAAAATATGAAACAACCGAAAGATTTGAATTGGTGAAAGATATTAACATTCACAGATTTCAAATATTTAATGCGCATGAAAGATATTATTATATGGGACGTATAATTAAATTAAAAGGCACCAACATACGCTAAAGAGAACGAGGGAGGCTTCAAAGTTAAGTCGGAAAGGGAAGGCCTTCGTCATTGCTTAACTTGCAATCGAAGTCAAGTAGAAACACACATTTTTACTCAGAAGCGCCTAACCTTCACGTCAATCATCCCAATCGCACAATCGGTTGTTTTCAATATTTTTCTACAATTTTCTCACCAAACACTGAAAGAACCATTTCAACCAAACATCAAGTAAAGAAAGTGTTGAGTCCTTTCAACTAAACCTAAAGCAAATGTCCATAGACTTCTCTCTTTTGGTATCTTCTTCTTTCTGCCCTCAACTGTTAGAAGAAGGGTATGACTTTGGACGGAGAGAAGAGAATGATGAAAAGGTCAGATTTTGCGCAGAAGCTCTTGGATGATCTTCGTGTTAGGAAGGAACACCTTTCAAGCTCTCAGAAATCCCTACAAACAGGTAAAAATTATCAAACATTGAACCTGAAGAGAATGACCATGTAACTTGCTAGATTCTGTAATCTTTTTACCATCACATAACTTTTTCTCTGTTAGATCTATATGTATAAGAAGCCATCAAGAAATAAAATGCTCCTAGCCAATTCATTTAGGCATCAAGATATTATGAACAATTCAATATATATATTTATATATAACCTTTTTTTTACTGAAAAGATTCTGTATGTGAATTCTTTTTGTTTTACAGATAACTCTGCATATTCCAAAATAGGATTTAAGGGATCCAGAGCAAAATCTGTAAGCAGCCAAGCATCTTTCAAAATCCAATGAGTCTGGTTTACCATTATGTCATTATGATTAACTGGTTTTGTTTAATTTCAGACATCATTTCAAGATTTCAACTATGGAGGAGCCAAGATACTGACTAGTGACGGCACAGAGGCTTCAAATCAGATAGTTCATTATGGAAAAGGCCGGAACATGGAGAAAATCGATCTTTCGAAAGCATTAGCATTAGCACTTGAAAATGCTGGGAAGGCTACAAGAGCAGACCATTCAGGAAATGCCTCAATAATTAGTTTCCTGCATGAAGTAGGAAAAAGATCATTGGGAGAAAGAAGAAGTAGTCATGTTGTGCAACACAAACCATCTTCAAGCAGTCCCATGATTCATGTTCACATGAAAGAGATTTCCAAGGGTGCTCAAAAACTTAATCAGATCATTAAAGCATGTAGCAATGGCCTCAGTTTTCGCAAAGGAAAGTACTCGATACAATGCGGGGAACAACTTATGCAAGGAGCCATTGAATTGGAACAGTCTCTTCGTTTGCTTGTAGACATTCAACAAGCTTCTGAATATACAACGAATAGTCAAAGGAGAAACAGAATCAAGCTGCTCGACGAACATGGTGATGATGAGGATGAGGATGAAGAAGATACTGATAACAAAAATTACCAAAAGATCACCCAAGTTGCAAAGGCAGACATTGAGATGAGAGTATTGTCACTTAACTATCAAAGGGATAAGAATAACAAACATAGAAAAACAAGTAGTTGTGGAGAAATTGAAGCGAGATCACTTAAACCTCAGAAGGGAAGAATTCCTAGTGTTGTGGCAAAGTTGATGGGAATAGGAGAGTTTCCAGAAGATGAAAAAGAGACCAACAACAAAAGTTATGCATCCACAAAGGAAGTTAGTGAACATATTGTTGAATTGAAGCCAGAAAGAAAGTCAATATCATTGGATTTAGCAGTCCACAAGGAGACTCAGACAGCGAATGAGATAAACAAGTGTCAGAAGAACGATGGAGAGAAGGATGATTCAAACATTAGTAAAAGAAACAGGGTTTCATACAAGAAAGATTGTGAAACGAAGACCAAAAATGTTCTCAGAAAGAATTCTTCTCCAGTTGAAGATAACCATAAGGTTATCAAGAGGAGCGAACAAAAGCCTTCACATAAACTTTGTTTTAAGTCAAAACAAATTTCTCATCATTTTAGTGGAAGTGAGGAAGAAAAGAGCATTAAGAAAGATAACTTGGAACGAGAGAAACAGCAAGAAAATGGCGTTTCGACATATCATTCACCAAAACATTTGAATTCAGTGGATATACAAACGAAGACATCACTCACAGGCACAGCCAAACCTCTGAGGAGAAGTTTATCTCATGTTGAAGTAGCAAGAAAAGGAAAAGAAGGAGAGGTGCATACAGCCAAGATCCGCAAGAAGAAAAACCAAGACATCTTTAATCCAGATGAAGCATTATGCAAAGTAATGAAGAGGCAAGAGACTAAGAGAGCAGATGAGAAAAATGATAAGTTACACAAACGTAATAATGAGAGTATTAAGATCAAAGCAGAAGAAGAGACATGCATCAAACGTTCTGAAGCCTTAGGTGTTGAGGTCCAATCATCAAATAAAGATGTGGGAGAGCACAGAGAGATCAAAGATGACTCAATTCTTCTCATTGCTGCGGAGAGAGTCCCATGCCAAGGTCCACCAGAAAATGTAAGCTTGTTATTATTAAATTCACATATATATATATATATCAACTGCTATTCTGTATATTTACCACTAGTCTGTTCATGGAAATTTAGCACAATCGTGATCTTATTTTCACGGAAGGGGTGGACCAACAAGCTCCAAGACTAAAGTCTGATGGAAACTCTGATTGGTTATCAAAGACGATATATGAAGGTAAGTAGCAAAACATTTTCAATTCATCTTTTTTATTAGTCTCACTCAATGCACTCTGGCTGATAATCTAGTATTGATAAGATTAGAGCGCAACTCCCTAATTAAAACCGTAAAATATTGAACCAAAATCAAACTAATGTTTAAAAACATGTCTAGAGGGTCGGTTCAATTACAATGGTTGTCTCAAAATGTTAAAATTGCAGGCTAACATATGACTTGCATATGCTTTGCTCATGTTAAAACCACTAGCATTTTGCACAACGATTCAACGATTATGTTCTGAAAAACATCAAACTTTAATAACTTTCAACTATTTCAGGAACAAAAGATGATGGGGAAAATGGTGTTCCCTTGTTGGAGAAGCGACAAGAACACCAAATACGAGAAACTACAGAGATATTGTCTGAAAAAGAAATGAGCTTAAAGAAGATATTTGTGAAAAGCCAGCTATTTCAAGACACAGCAAAGGCACTTTTCAAACTCAACATTCCTTCAAATGTCTTCCGTGATGCCACCGGCGGTACCGATTACTATGAAGAAGACAAGAATCTAATCCTCGATTGTGGTTTCGAGTTAATGAAACGGAAAAGGAGATTTCAAGAGTTAAGTGTCCATCCATTCGTGAAGGTACCTATCAGTTCCTGTAAAGTAAACTCATTGGACAATCTTATTAGACTAATAAGCGAAGAGATAGAGAAGCTGAGAACCTACCGGAGGAACAGCCACATTGGATCACATGTTGAAGAGTATGTGATGGAAAGAGATGTTCACCATAAAGATCCAAACTTGAACTCAATGTGGGACATGGGTTGGAATGATTCGATGCTCGCCTTCATCGAGAAAGATGATGTTCTGAGGGATATAGAGAGGGAAGTCTTCATTGGACTCTTGGATGAGATAACAAGAGATCTCATTTGCATTTAGCCGTTGACTCTTACATTTTCCCGCATTTAGAAAGATTTCTTATTTTGCGTGATCATTTTCAAACATTATACATTGATACATACTGTATTTAGAAAAAAAAACTAATATATTTCTCTTGAGCTACATAGTCAGGGCCGTTCCAACTATAACAGGGGCCCAAAGCGAAATCCAAAAATTTGGGGCCCTTTTCCAACGGTAACAGGGACCCCAAGCGAAATCTGAAAATTTAGGACCTTTTTCTTAAAAAAAATAAAAAATATTCAATGCATATAATAAGAATCGAACTCGAGTGTTTAAATAACAACAAAACTATCCTAACCACTAGACTATAAACATAATTAATATCTCATTTACAAACACCAAATTAGATATATATATCTTTATAAATTGCCAAAAATTGGGGCCCAAAAATTCCAAAAAAAAGTCGGGCCCTAAGCGATCGCTTATGTGGCTTATGCTACGGAATGGGCGTGCACATACTAAGCCTTGAATTTTAGGATTATTGAGCTTCTTTTAGCAAGTATACCATATTCTTTTAGTCCATGTTAAGACTATATTCATTAAAGTCTTAACATGTCAGTTTATGGTCAAAGACAAGACAAACTAAGATGGAAACGAGAAGAGCGCTGAAGACGTGAGCTGGTCAATTTCAGACCTCCGTCCGATCGGACACTGAAGATGTGAGCTACTTACTTTTCAGAATTACATTCGATAGGACAAACCTTAGTCCGGTCGGATCGAAACTCATCCAACCAGACAGAAGATTGAAGTTCGTGCTAAAAGCTTTTCACCATTTCATCGGATCGGATTAACCCTGATTCGATCTTACCATACTTTTCACCATTTCATCGGATCGAATTAACCCTGATTCGATCTTACCATACCTCTCGAAGACACGATAGAGTTAGCCCAATCCGACCGCATCGACTACTTGTCCGATCGAATTGGTTGTGTGGATCAGAATTTCTTTATTTGTCTTTTCACTTCAGTACGTGTTTCAACCTGTTTAAAGTTAGACGGTCTCTTGCTTATGGAACATAGGATACAAATGTATCATATTTGAGAGTGATTCTTTCTCACTAATTGATGTTGTTCACAGACCCGATGAATGGCCTCAGCTGTGTATTTTCACCTCTAAAATCCATAGTAAGATGGAACGGCGACAATGGCAAGCCACTTTCTCTAGCATCAGTAGAAAGCGAAACTGTTAGGATTTTAGCTTTTGATTTGGACTTGAAAAGTAAATAACACAAGAGATTGTTAACCCATTCGGATGGTAATCCTACGTCTGGGGCCGGAACTGTCTCCGACAACTTCCACTATCAATCACCAAAGTGTTACAGAGAGAATTAGGGTTCTAAAAGCGTTAAACAGAGAAAAACCCTAGAGGGGAATATTTAAATAGACTCCTAAAACGTGACGGGCTTTTTCTGGGCTTAACTGGGCCTAAATCATCACAATCTCCACCTTGGGCCCAGTTTTACAAAACAAGCCCAAATAAGATGATTTAGCCCAAATAATATCAAAAGTTTGACCAATTGATTCGTTGACCGCGCTTGACCCGCGCTTTGACCCAAAAACCCGCTGTTGACCCGAGATTTTTGGTTACACGTGACCCAACAAAAATCTCCTCATTTTTCCTTTGTCTTTCTCTCTCTTCCTCCTTCTCTCTCCCTTATCTCTTTCTTTTCTCCTTAGTGATTTCAACAACTCTTTCCAAAAGCTCCATCGATTTGCTCGATCTCTTCCAGATTTCTTCACGAAATCGTGTACCCTCCATGAATCGGACCTTCTCCTGCTCCTCTTCATGAAACTCGAGCTCGAAAGATGTCATTTTCGGACCTGATTTTCCTTCCTCAAAACCCACACGATTTCTTTACCAAATCAAGTTTTCCGGGTTGATTTATGTCAGATCCGTCGAACTAGAGCAGATCCAGCTCGATTTCCGGTGAAAAAAGTGACCGTCGGCGAATTTTCCGACCACTGGCTCGCTCAGAATCGCGACTCAGAGCCAACGGTCCAGATCTGCTCGTGCTTGGATCCTATGGCTGAGATTCATCCAACATCCAACGGCTCAGATCTGCTTTCAAGATCAATGGCTCAGATCTGTTCTCCACATCCAACGGCCAGATCTTCTCCGCGCAATCAACGGTCCAGATCTTCTCCCTTTTTTTTCGAATTTGAAATTCAAAAACCAGTTACCTGGTTATTTCCGGTTTACTCCAATTTTGATTTTTTGGCAAACCAATTCCCAATAACCACCCCTAACCACTGGGTTCGATTTTGACCAGGTCAATGGTCAACCTCCACCGTTGACCACCGTTCACCACCGAGATGACTTTCCGGTGGCTTTCCCGGCGGTGGTTGGCGACTTTCCGGCGATCAATTCTCCAATTTCCGACCACCTCCACCACCACCGGCCAACTTCCAGCCACCTCCGCCGTCCTCCGGCGACCTCCGCCGTCCTCCGGCGACCTCCGCCGCCGTCGTTCACTTTCCGGCAACTTCCCGGCGTTGACACTGGCGTTGACCCCGACGTTGACTCCGGCGTTGACTTTTCCGGCCGAAAATTTTTCTTCTTCCAGACAAAAAGTATGATCATTCCAGAGATTTTATTCTTCATAACCCACCTCTGAAACTGACAAACTAACCTGTTAAATCTGTTTGATTGTATTAATGATTTTTAAAAATTTATATATCTAACATAAATTATTAATTTTTTTATTAAATAAGGGCCAAAATTTTTTTTTCGAATAGGGCCCTGGGAAATACCGGACCGGCCCTGACCATTCCTAATTAAAAGTATTATAAAATAAACACTTGAGTGAAGGAAGATTGCGAGTGCCACTTAAATAATTTTTTTAATCAAAATTACCACATACTAATGACCCACAGATTAACATAAATGTCAATGGACTTGGCTATTTTGGATATTAAACTATAAAATGCTATTATTTATAATAAATTATAAAAGTTGGATATTTTGATATTCTCATAGTAAAAAGCCATATCTCTGGAAAGTAATAGAAATGAGGAACTAAAACATTGACATGTTTGGTTTTTCTTTGCATTGCTAGGAAACGAATTATTTGGGAGAATCTTCATTACAGCCATAACAACTTCGGTGTTAGCACTTGTTAGTCTTTGATCCAATCCAACGATTGTAAATATTTGTATTCCTCGAATGTGTGTGTGAATTGTGATATGTTATTTCTTGTCTAGAAAAAATACTCAACTAGGTAATAATTCGTATTGTGTAAAAAAA
>CM071717.1:33589644-33602082 GCA_036630335.1 Physaria fendleri
GCGCCGAGGAATGTGGGGGCTCGACAGCTTCTTCCCAAACATATTATTAAACGTCAAACACATTATTATATTAGCAAAGCGCTTTAGTTTTTTAGATATGAGAAATGAGGAGGGAATATTGGGGGAGCTCCTCATGCAGCATCTCTACGTGCCACGACAAAATGCTACTCGTTGAATAGAACGCCTTACCTTGTCTTATTCTCTGTTTAACATTTTAAAAATCAATAACTTCACCCTCTTACATTTACTATATATATATTGTTTTATTTACTTCAAGGTGTATTACATTCTCTAGAAAACAATTTTTCCTGCATTGATATATTTCATCTGATTTTTCATATTTACACATATATTTCTATTTATATTAGTTACCAACGTTATAATAAGAGAGTATTATTAAAATTGTCATTTCCGTTCATAAATATTATAAGATTGCTATCACAAAATTTGTCTTTTAAAACCGTTTTAGACGTCTACAAACTCGCGTGCCACTGTACACGGAAAAGACCAGTGTGTCTCTGTAAAATGGTCCGTATTGTCCATGAATAACTGAAACGGATCGTTTTACAGGAACACACCTCGTTTTATAAAAACACACTAGTCTTTTCTGTAGACAGTGACACCCGAATTTGTAATAGGTGTATGACAATTTTAAAAGACAATAGCAATCTTACAAAGTCATAGACAAAAATAACAATTCTCTCTAATATTGTCTTATAATAATGGATTTTTCGTTTACTTAAGTGCATATGGTAAATGTAAATGAGGAAGAACATGTGGGTCTGTGCACGTAGGTGTCGCCAGCCAATCCAACTCTTCTCCCACTCTTAAGTAATCTCTTACTAATTATCTTTCTTTCGTAATTAATCTTTTTTTGCTATCACAATATGTAAAAAAATATTCTTCACAAGTATTTTAAGTCTTTATTAGTCAAAAGAATCATTTCTACGGTTCCATAAGCACATGTACAGGTTGGTCCATATTTGCTTTGTACGTGCGCCAGCTTTTTGTACAAGCACATCAATAATATTTTGTTTTTGATAGGACATCAAGAATATTTTTTTTTTTTTTGGTTTAACCATGGTGATCCCGGGCTACTAGCACCAGACTAATCCATGGACGCTGCANTGATGGTTTATCAAGAATATTTTTTTATACTATATGATATGATATCTATTATATGAAAAGATTAATAGAGCGATCTAAGGCAGAATTAAGTTTTACGAGGCATTTAAGGAGATAGCATTACTTTACATTATATACTTAAAATTGGCCAAAAAATTTTTGTAGGTGAAAGATGAACTAGAAACTGAAATCTATACTTCCTATAGTCTCTTTAATGCGAAAATTGTTTATATCTTACGAGATCCCTAGACCATTTAGAACTATAACCAGTAGATTGATGATATATACAAAACCAATATTTGAATGTTTTTTTTTTCTTTTCTGTTAATTAAATATTTGAATGTTTTTTCTGTAATGAAGTTTGGTGGGAGTTATATAAAAGCAATGTATGAGCTCGATGACATACGTGGGAAATATACAAATATTTCTAAAAAATGGAATATCTGAATACTCCTATACATGTTTTTTATTTTTATTTTATAATAAGATAAGATTTGAGAATAAACAAAATAAAATACAAAAAGTGGACATTTGACTATATTACAAACCACATGGTTACACATTTAAATATTAATTAGCACATCGTTCTCTCCATGAAAAATCTTGATATGTATGATTACTTAGTTAATAATTGTTATTAGTACATTTAATATTTGTAACATTTGTACCTATAGTCAACAGTTACCAGTATCACATGGCTACATGGCTAACCATTTAAATCTTGATTTTCTTTATAAAATGTATCATATTTGGATGATTCTAACAACGTTAGAAACAAAATAAAATGTAATATGGTAAAGAAAAAGAAAAATTATTTATAAAATTAAAACTATACTATATTTTTCTTGGCATAGCAAAGAGCAGCAAGAGCCTTGAGAGTAGCAGGAACTTTACCTAAAAAGGAGCCTTGAGAGTGTCAACAAAGAAGAGAGAACAAACAAACAAAACGATGCAGATACAGAAATTTAATTTAATTTAATATATAATCAGATTTAAAGGTGTTCCCATCAATCAATAACAAAGTAAATTATCTTTCCAAATATTCCATCGTATATTACCACTTTGGCTTTTTCGATGTCCCATCAATCAATAACAAAGTAAATTATCTTTCCAAATATTCCATCGTATATTACCACTTTGGCTTTTTCGATGACATACCATTTAATCTTGCACCTTGAGAAACGTAATAAATCTATAATATATGCACACACTATATACATAGATATATACACTACAATAGTACATGTCGAATTTAATTGCTGTGCATTTATCTGATTTTGTTTCTTTTTATTATTACTAGATATGGTACTTAGTACAAAAAATAAATTTTCATAGGTTTTATCTTTGGTTAATGTAACAAATATTCTTATAACTATGCCGGTCGATGTATATTCTAAAGAGTATATTGGTTTCAATTAAATGATTATCCATAAAAAAAGACCAATGCTACAATTCTTGTAATGGATGCAATTAAATGTTTATTCGTAAAGGCAATTAAATAATTTAATAAATTGGTAACAAGACACAACAATAAGATGTTTATGAGTTATAGAGTTCAATTAGTTGTGATTCAGAATCTTTAGCAAATTTGTTTTCTTTTAACCATAAACTAAAAAGTTCAATTAGTTGTGATTCAGAATCTTTAGCAAATTTGTTTTCTTTTAACCATAAACTAAAACAATTAATTTTTTTTACTACTCCTTCTATTTCAATATATAAGGGGTTTTAGTAAAAAATTACGATTTTTTTTTAGGTGATGTTCGAGAGTGGCAAGAGCACCATATTAAAAGGCGATCTCGAAGGCAAAAGTAAATCTGCTCGATCTCGATCCGACAATCGTTCATCTGGATCTCCAGATCTGAACGCTGTTGAGGTTCCGAAGTGTGGTTTATCGCGCCGCTATGGCGAAGCACAAGAAGAAGAAGTCATCTCCCAAATTCTCCTCGAAGAAAAAACCAGATGACCCCTCTTCATCTAAGGTGATATCCCTATCAGATTTGAAGAAAAAAGCAAATCAGGGCATAGAGCAAGTAGAGCAAGTTGAGGATAAAGAATTTTCTCCAGATCAAGATCTTGGAGACATCTCTGTCTCGGTGGAAATCCCAGTTCCGCAGATTAAAGTGGTTTCGCAGAAGGATGATGTAGAAGTACAAATAGGTCCTGAAGCTGCGAAGGTTATGGAGGAAGGGTCTCAGACTGCTGCTCCACAAAATGAGCAATCAGCTACGGTTCCGATCTCACAAAGTAATGAGGGGTTGGAGGAAGGTGAGATTCCTGCTGTCTCATCAGGAACTCAGAAATTGGATGCTTCTATAAAATGGAGTGACTTGGTCTCTGACAAAAAAGGGGCACAGAAGAAAGGGAAAGGCTATATTCTTCCAACAGGAGAACCAAAGGTATTTACCAAAGTTGACTTGAGGGAACCTATTCCTGAAGTGGTGTGTGCTGCGTTTCAGAGTGGAGCAACGCAGAGAATTCAGGTACATTGCCCTTGGTTGCCTCCTACTTGTGAGCATTGCGGAGCCGTTGGGCACTCAAAGAAAAAATGTCCATCTGCACCAATACTGTGTTCCATTTGTAACTCAACAGTTCATGAGTTAGCTAGCTGCCCAAGGAGAAATAAAGGGACAAGAAATGCAGGAAATGGAATGACTAGAAGTGACGTTCCTGCATCAAAGGCTAATCAGGACAGAGCTAAAAATTTGGAGACTAAAGATAAAGATGGTTGGGTCACCATAACTGCAAGGAAGAAGAATTCAGTGAACAGGCAGAGGCGGGTTCCTGAGCAGAATCCAACCCCTAAGACATCCAAAATGCGAACTCCAGGTGCCTTGGTCATCAAAGAGGTAAATGATGAAGCTATTCCCAAAAACAAAAAGTATGCTAGAGTTGAATGGGTGGAGAAGTTGAAAGGGAAGGTTTCAGGTGACCACTCATCAAGGTTTAAAGAGAAAGATAGGTCAGACGCTGAAGGATCTTCTTCTCAATATGAAACAAACCAGGAGGAGGATACTTCAGGTTACGAAGTCTCGGAGGATGATGAGATAATGTTAGCTGAGGAGGAGTATTATGTGAAGAACTCTGGGAAGGAAAGGGGTTCCAACTCAAAGGGATCTAGCTGAGGAGGAGTATTATGTGAAGAACTCTGGGAAGGAAAGGGGTTCCAACTCAAAGGGATCGAGTAAGGCTAGGGGCAAAGGCCCTACCGCTTAATCTGTATATATGAAAGCGGATATTTTTTGTTGGAATATACGCGGCTGTAATAAAGCTGCGAGGAGAAGATTTTTGAAGAAATGGCTTATAGAGGTCAACTTTTGCGTTGGTTGCTTGATTGAAACCCGAGTACGGGAAGAAAAGCACCAAGAGATAATTACTAATACTTTTGGGCAGTGGAATTTTGTAGGTAACTATGATTATGTGGAACTTGGTAAGTTATGGGTCTTCTGGCGTAAAGATGTAAGCTTAGATGTTATTAGCAAGACAGCTCAAGCTATCACCTGCAAGGTAGTTGCTGCAGGTTTTCCTATGGGTGCTATAATCACTTTTGTCTATGCTCATAATTCCGCGGATGAACGAGAACACCTGTGGAACTATATTTGTGATGTATCCTCAAGCGGAGTAACAAAGGATTTGGCCTGGCTAGTCATTGGGGATTTCAACCAAACAGTCAACCTTGATGACTCTCTTCCTATACAAAAGCGAGTTAGTAAGGGAATGGATCAGTTCAGGAGCTGCATAAATGAATGCGAATTGGTGGATTTGGCCTATAAAGGTAACGACTTCACCTGGTGGAATAAGCAAATAAGGAGGCCTATTGTCAAGAAACTGGATAGGATGTTAGTCAACGAGGAGTGGCTGAGGTTGTTTCAGGACTCATATGGTATGTTCGGCCCTCTGGATAGGATGTTAGTCAACGAGGAGTGGCTGAGGTTGTTTCAGGACTCATATGGTATGTTCGGCCCTCCTCTCTGCTCTGACCACACGCCAGCTTGTGTTAAGCTAGGCATACTGAAGGACAAGATCCTAAGACCATTCCATTATCAGCCCTTTCTTGCAGACCACCCAGGATACATAGACATGTTCAAAGAGGCGTGGTGCAATATCAGGGTTTTGGGAACAAAAATGTTCAACTTCTCTGAGAAACTCAAGGCCATGAAGAGAGTTCTTAGAGAGTTCAACAAACAGCACTACTCTGGCATTAGTGAGAGAGTTGCACAAGCTGAAGAAAGGTTGGCTAGGTGTCAGAATGACTTACTCTGTAGTCCTTCAGAGGATTTACTTGAGGAGGAGAAGGTTTTGCATAAGCACTGGTCGCAGTTATTTGAAGCTGAGCAGAAGTTTCTTCTTCAAAAAACAAGAGTGGACTGGATAGGAGAAGGAGACATGAACTCCAGACTGTTTCATAAGGCAATCAAAGGGAGGAGGGATCTAAATAGGATCCATTATTTAAGAAACGAAGATGGAGTGGTACTAGATGATCCGAAAGATGTAAAGAGGGAGTGCATTCAGTTCTTTCAGGACCTTTTTGGGCAAACAGGAGCAGGTTTATCCGAGGAGGACGAGTGCTCAGTGAGGCAATACACCCATTTTCATTGCTCGGATGAAGATCGAAATATGTTAAGTTCCCCCTTCACTGATCAAGAAATTGAGGCTGAATTTATGAGAATGCCAAAAGGAAAGTCACCAGGCCCCGATGGGTTTTCGGCGGAGTTCTACAAGGATTCGTGGGCAGTTGTTGGGAGAGAGGCTGTACAAGCGAGAATTCATGAGTTTAGACCCATCGCGTTATGCAATGGAATCTACAAAGTAATTTCTAGACTCCTAGCAGCAAGAATGAAGAGACTGATGCCGCGGATAATCTCGAATAGCCAATCAGCTTTTGTCAAGGGTAGGCTATTAGTTGAAAATGTGCTTCTTGCAAGTGAATTGGTTCATGGATTTCAGAGAAAAGGAGGTCCAGCTCGAGGCGTTCTTCAGGTAGATCTTAAAAAAGCTTTTGACTCAGTGAATTGGGAGTTTGTTATATGTGTATTGCAGGAAATGAATTTCCCACCAGTGTTCGTGCAATGGATTCGAGAATGCATATCAACTGCTACGTACACCATTAAGGTGAATGGTGAATTGTGTGGTCATTTCAAGGGGGGTAGGGGTTTAAGGCAAGGCGATGCTATTTCACCTTTATTGTTTGTCATGGCCATGGAAACATTTGGAAGAATGCTGAACCAACAATATGAGAATGGGAGGATAGGATACTACTATAAGGCACGTTCTGTGCAGAGAATGGGAGGATAGGATACTACTATAAGGCACGTTCTGTGCACATATCTCATTTGGCTTTTGCAGATGATATACTCTTGTTCTTTGATGGGAGTAATATCTCGCTTGAAGGAATTCAACAATCTCTTCTCCAATTTCAGCTACTCTCCGGTCTAGCCATGAATGTCCAGAAATCTGCCCTTTTTGTTGCTGGTATATCTGACACAGATAAGAGGATTCTTGAAGCTCATGGGTTCAAAAAAGGCAGCTTTCCCTTCAGGTATCTTGGACTACCTTTAATGAGTCGGAAGTTGAGGATACATGAGTATTCCCCCCTTATGGAAGCGCTTCAAAAGAGATTTGGAGCTTGGCAATTGCGGCACATTAGCTATGCAGGTAGACTTCAACTGCTTAAGTCGGTTGTTGCTAGTCTTATCAATTTTTGGGGGGCAGCGTTTTGCTTCCCAAAAGGCTGCATAAAGAAGATTGATCAGATGTGTCAAAGATTTCTTTGGTCTGGGAAAACTGAGGAGGTATGTTCACATAAAGTCTCTTGGACGCAGGTGTGTAGACTGAAAGAAAAAGGCGGTTTGGGGCTGAGGAACCTAGCCGATTGGAACAAAACTCTGCTTTGGTGTGTAGACTGAAAGAAAAAGGCGGTTTGGGGCTGAGGAACCTAGCCGATTGGAACAAAACTCTGCTTTTGAAACTGGCTTGGCGGCTACAAACTGAAAAGAACTCCTTATGGGTTAGTTGGATGCGCGAACATTACTTGAAGTCAGATTGGCTGTGGACTGCAACCGCTAAGGAAACTGATTCTTGGGTGTGGAAGGCCATTCTCTCTTTAAGACCTCTAATCAAATTGTTTCTCACAAGCAGAGTTCAAAATGGGGAGCAGACCAGCTTTTGGTTTGATCGATGGGCTAAAGCAGAGTTCAAAATGGGGAGCAGACCAGCTTTTGGTTTGATCGATGGGCTACAGACTATACCTTTTATGACTTATGTGGGGATCAAGGCTTTATTAAACTAGGTATAAGCAAACGTGCCTCTGTTGCTGACGCTGAAAGAATGGGTATTTGGAACAGGATGGGGAGTCGTAGACAATTTAGAGACACAAACCTATTGCTTGTAAGGGAAGCAATGTATTTGGAACAGGATGGGGAGTCGTAGACAATTTAGAGACACAAACCTATTGCTTGTAAGGGAAGCAATCATTGCTCATGCTAGACCATCTGGGGTGGTGTTGGAGGACAAATGGATATGGTCCAGAGAACACGATGTTGACAGAAAATTCTCATCAAAGTACACATGGACACAAATCCAGCCGCCTGTGGATAAACCTCAATGGACGAAGCTGATCTGGTTCAAAGGAGCTCTTCCTAGGAATGCCTTTATAATGTGGCTAGCCATCCTAGATAGACTTCCAACGCTTGAAAGATTATATGCCTGGGGGTGTGCAAGGTCTCCTCTATGTCCTAGATGCGGTAAAGATGTCGAGAGCAGAGAGCATATCTTCATTAGGTGTGAAGCTGGTGAGTTCGTATGGTTGAAGGTGACAAGAGAGAGAGAGAGAGAGCATATCTTCATTAGGTGTGAAGCTGGTGAGTTCGTATGGTTGAAGGTGACAAAGAGATTAGGAGGTTATCCATTCATTATCAATGATTGGGAGTCATTGAAAACCTGGCTCTTATTGTCTACACCGTACACCTCCAAAACGTTAAAGCGAGTGGCTATCCAGGCGACGATCTATCAAATATGGAAATCAAGGAACATAAAAGTTCATGAGCAGAAGGATGTCCCGGGAGAGGTAATTTTCAGGCAGGTGGACCGGGGAGTTAGAGACCTTGTTCTAGCCAGAAGAAGAAGACCCACCTATACCAAATTGCTTCAACAATGGTTTAGGTGGGAATGAGGTGCCAAGTTCCTATTCATAGTTCTAACAATTTTCCTTTGGTTTTTTAATTTTTTGGGCCAAAGCAAAACTTTAAGCCGATGTAAAGTTACTATTAAGTATTAATAGATTTAACAATTACCAAAAAAAAAAAAAAAAATTACGATTTTTAAGAAGTTATAATAACTACATAGTTTAAATATGTTTGACACAAAATTTGAGATGGTGTACCCAATTAAAAAATAGTATTAAAAATAAAATAAAAATATGATTTAAATTAATGAAAAAATTATATAGGCAATTGAAAAATCCTTATAGTTTGAAACAAATCTAAAAACCTAAAACCACTTATATATTTAAACAGAAGGAGTAATTTTTTCCACATATTTTTTTTCATCTTTTCCTAAAAGAATAAACTTTTTCTTAGTTATAAAAATACAACATAAAAATTTATAGACAGAATAAACTTTTTCTTAGTTATAAAAATACAACATAAAAATTTATAGACAGCTTGACAAAAAAAATAAAAAATTTATACACAAAAACATACTGTCAAAATAGAAAAGTTACAAATACAACCAGTTAGGACCTATGTAAATAAAAGTATTTCTAATATTAGGTTTTTTCTTTTAATAGACTAAACCCAAAGACAAGTCTAACAAAGATAAAAGTTAATAAATAGAATGCAACTAATACAATTTGGAATAGTTAATTGTCTTCGTATTTATTGACCTTTCAAAAGATAAACAAAAAATTTTCCTTTTGAAGTGACTTTGGTGATTCAAACAAGAATCATTCATGACAAAACCGCAGTTGCTTTCTCAGTCAACTTTTCAAATCTGAGGCTTTGAAGGTTTTGCAGTAAAAATATTAAATACTAACTCTGCTGTTTTTTTCTCCATCAAACCCTAAAAAGGGCAGACCTTTTAATAGCCTTTTATTATTTTTTGTGCATTTGGAAATTTAATTATTTACTTTAAACATGCAAATCATAGAGCACTCATTATCTAATTATCACTTCCAGTTTTTCTCTGTGTTTGCTTTTTTACCTTTTTAACTACTAATTAAACACTTTTTGACTTTTTGTGTACAGTGACAAAATACTCCTCGTAGTTTCAACTAAATGCATTTAAAAGCATTTTTAATTTTCTCAAATAAGTTTTGTAAGTATTTGTTCAGAGAATTGACCATTCTAGTTCCTACTAATAAAACGGTTTGGTAACGTATTTTGTTCAGAGAATTGACCATTCTAGTTCCTACTAATAAAACGGTTTGGTAACGTATTTTTAGTCTAATTTGAAAATTTGATACAAACATTACTTTCATTTGTTAAAATATGATTTTATTTAAAATAATGAAATATTACTCTTTTGTACTGTCTATATTAATACTTTTAGAAGAGTTTTTTTTGTCAAGTGGGCAAGTGGTCTAGTAATTTTTTTTTTTTGTCAAATACAAATGAATTTTGAAGGTGTTTACTATTTTGCCATATGATTCATCCAAGAAGAAGTTTTGTTCATAATAATAATTGTAATTAAATGTCTGATATTGTAGGCAATCTATTTAATTCTTTGGACCACATTAACTTTAAAGATATAGTAACTCCTAATATCTCTTTGTGAACCAAGTATAGATAAAAATAGTTTTGCCTGATAAAATAAAAAATGAGGAAAAGACATCTTAACATTTAATTTTAATTAAAGTTTGGCTTTGATTAAGTATTATATTATGGATTATATTGTTCTTCACAAATACTACTCCCTCAGTTTCAGTTTAAGTATTGTTTAAAGTTTTAATACATTTTTTTAAGAAGACAAACAAATTACTTTTTATACCCTTATTTATTTCAATATTTTACAATTTAGTTGTTAATAAGTTTTATAACAAGTCAAATGACATTCCCAATGTAAAGTTAAATTTGTTAGTGATAATTTTTATATTGAAAACTGAAAATAACACTTATTTTGAAAAATAAAAGAAATTTAAACAATATTTAAAATGAAACGGAGGAAATATTAAATTTTGATTTTGAAAAATAAAAGAAATTTAAACAATATTTAAAATGAAACGGAGGAAATATTAAAATTTGGCTTTAATTAAATATTTTGTTAACTATTATATATATATATATATATCGTTTTAACTTCCCAAAACTAGTTTTTAAATTTGATAGTTTAAAAAATTTCGTTTTTATTTTCATTTCCGTGTAACATAGCTTTATAAGAAGACAAAGAAGAATAGTTAGAGAAAAGGAAACCAAAAGGAAAATGGGACTCATAAAAGCCTAGATGGTTTTTATTTCAAAACAAAAATAATGAAAATACATATTACATCATTGACAAAAAATTAAAAAGACAACATATTGTGTTTAATGAGATAATGACAAGGATTGAGAAATACACACTTATCTCTCTCTCTTTTTTATTCTTCCTCAATAAAGTGTTGCTTTTGCATCATCTCTCTCCACAAATCTTGATTCCCACTATTTAAACAGACAAGGGATAATAAAGAAAGCAGTGAGACGATGATGTTAGAGTCAAGAACCATTATGAAACCCACAAACTCATTCCCAGATCTCTCTCTTCAGATCAGCCTCCCTAACACTCATCCCACCACAAAACCTCATGACCGAAGCTCCACCACCAGTAGTGACTCCGGTAGTAGTCTCAGTGAGTTGAGTCATGAGAACAACTTCTTCAACAAAGAGTCATGAGAACAACTTCTTCAACAAACCTCTCTTGACCTTAGGCTTTAACCATCATCATCATCAACAACATCAGAGGCATACAAACATGTTTCAACCACAAATCTATGGGAGAGATTTCAAGAGAAGCTCATCATCAATGTTGGGTTCAGTGTTGGAGCTTATGAATGTTAAAGATCTAACCCTAGCTCATGTCAAGAGTCACTTGCAGGTCCAATTTTCCTCCTAATAATTTTTGTAATAATTATGAAATGTCATAAGAATGTAAACACTTAGATATATGTAAATGATTCAAAGCAAAAAGAAAAAAGAGATTAATGTAAGTGCTTATGAAACTGTATCTACATGGTTCATTATGATTGCATATTTGAAACAATATTAGCCAAACATTTATTTTATATTTCTTCCTTTGTTTTGATATTTTCAAAGATTTGTTTTTGGTTGATGCAGATGTATAGAACAGTTAAATGCACTGATAAAGGATCAACTGGTATGTATTCAAACTTGTTTCACTGATATTGGAGATAAATGTAAATAAGATTTCTTCTTTATTTATTTATTTAATATTTTGTTTTCTTGGGAATAAACAGGAGAAGGAAAGGTAGAGAAAATGGCAGAGGAGAGGATAGAGGACAACCATAATAATAATGAAGAAGAAGCTGATGAAGGAACTGACACAACTTCACCAAACTCATCATCTGTTCAAAAGACCCAAAGGTTACTTTTAAAAATATATATATATATATATATATTTTAAATTTAGTAAAAAGATGTGCATTTAATCTCTTTGGTCTTAGTTCTTGCGTAAATTCTGATGAATGTGTAGTTAAATTGTATACATATATATAAATGATTATGGTAAAGAAGGTTCAAATATATGAATTGTATAACTTATTATAAGAAGAAGGGCATGTATATAGAGTTCAACAGTATGAGTTATAAAAGTTTGTTAAAATGTCTTTTATTTTGAACAATTTGAACAGATCATCTTGGTCAGCCACCAAAGGAGTATCTGTGAGCATATCTACACAACAAAATCCTCAGACTAAGGTACTAGAACCAGTAATGGTAACAATGTTGCTATATGTAAATATGCATATACATATATATATATATACACTTCCACATAATTACTTCATATGTTCCTAAAAATTACTTCATATGTTCCTAAAAATGTGAAATATTTTGAAAATATAGGAAGATAGAGAGAAAGAGATAACAAACGTTCATCTCAATTTGGATTTTACTCTGGGACGGCCAAGTTGGGGAATGAACTATGGAGAACCTTCAAGCGACGTTACCCTTCTTAAATGCTAATTTGTTTAACTTGAAGAAAAATAAGTCAGCATTAGATTATGATCAGTTTTAACTTAATTTAACTTGTTTAGTTTAATCATATGGACTTTGAAAAAATATCATTATCATCAATAGTGAGTTTAATTTTCTTCTAAAAATGTTGAAT
>CM071717.1:33627127-33650812 GCA_036630335.1 Physaria fendleri
TGGCGAATCTACTATAGTTTTTAATAACTTATCATCCAAAAAAGTAAACAATTACATTAATTTCCATATTCTAATTATTTTAATAATTTTGGGCAAAAAATTTCTAATATATAAGAATCTGGTCACGAGCGCGACCCAATAATTGAACCGGTTCGGTTCAGAGGGCATCACCGTTCAGAACAAATAATATTCCCCTGACCTAAAATTAGGACTCCCGCCGCACCACCATAAACTCCTGAGGCTAAAGATTTGGGTTTAACTTCACAAATCTGAACCCAGGGGTTTTAGCGTTTCTTCACAAATTTTCCGATGGGAGTTCCGTCGTTCTACAAATGGCTAATTCAGAGGTATCCATTGATTTTACAAGAAGTTATTGAAGAAGAACCACTCCAAGTTAATGGGGGCACCACGATCCCAGTCGATACCAGCAAACCTAATCCTAATGGTTACGAGTATGACAATCTCTATCTCGACATGAACGGAATCATTCATCCATGTTTCCATCCTGAAGACAAGGCTTCTCCCACTACGTTTACAGAATTGTTTCAACGTATGTTTGATTACATTGATAGGCTTTTTGTTATGGTTCGACCTCGGAAGCTGTTATACATGGCTATCGGTGAGTGTGTTTTTTCTTTATCCATGGCATTGGTTTGTATGAGCTGGTTTTTAGTTTTAGTTCGGTTGTAAATTTGTGTCATGTGTGTGTAATTTTTTAGATGGTGTTGCTCCAAGAGCTAAAATGAATCAGCAGAGAGCTCGACGGTTTAGAGCTGCAAAAGATGCAGCAGAAGCAGTAAGTACCAACTCTAATATAGATGGTCCTGATCAGTTACCACTGAAGTGATGGATTGGAAGAGAATTGCCTCTCAGTTTCTATCTTCTTCGTGTGCTAATTGCAAGGATTCATAGCTTTTTCTTTGATAGGGATATCAGTATAGTAGATATATATCACTATCTAAAATTATCTCTGGGACTAAAATCACTTTATATCACTAAATATCACTATCTAAAATTATCTCTGGTTATAGTTGCATCTGACCCTGTTATTGGGTTTGATACACTGTTCATTCATGTATGATCATACAATGCTACTTGGGGAAAGATGAATCAATCATTATGTCACTATCGGGAACAGTTGTTACTGTCGAGAATTACAACAATTTTAGATCATACAAGACTGTCTACTGAGTATAGCTTTGTCACTGTGATCATATGTATTAGTGGTCTATATGTTTAATGATCTCTGATAGTGGTTGCACCGATTCTGTTATTCGCTTTGTATGATCATACAATTCTATTAGTGGAAAAAATGTATAATTTATTAGGTCACTATTTTGGGAACAGTATTTAACATAAAACAACTTAATCTATTACCTGCTATTTTAGGCTGCTGAAGAAGAGCAGCTGCGACAAGATTTTGAGAGAACTTAATCTATTACCTGCTATTTTAGGCTGCTGAAGAAGAGCAGCTGCGACAAGATTTTGAGAGAGAAGGGAAGAAGTTGCCTCCTAAAGTAGATTCTCAAGTTTTTGATTCTAATGTTATAACTCCTGGAACAGAGTTCATGTCTACTCTGTCATATGCGTTGCGATACTACATCCACATTAGACTAAATTCTGATCCTGGATGGAAAAATGTTAAGGTATTAATTAGGCCTTTGATATTTTCCTTGTGGCTGTTTTGAGCAAGGCCTTTGATATTTTCCTTGTGGCTGTTTTGAGCATACTTCAAGTTTTGCTCATGATTTCCTTATTATGAAGGTTATACTCTCAGATGCTAATGTTCCTGGTGAAGGGGAACACAAGATCATGTCATACAATACGACGCTGATTTGATCATGCTGGCTTTGGCCACCCATGAGATTCATTTTTCAATCCTTCGTGAGGTTTGTACCATTGGTCCTTTAATTTTTATTCTTAGCCAGCAATGCCCAATCCATATTTTTTATTTAATAATTCAACATGTGCTTCTTCAATATGTTTTGACACTTGATTAAAATATAAATAGTTACGAATTTGTCTGCAAGTCTTTTAAGTTTCAAGATGCTTCTTTTTTTTTTACTGCTTCACTTTATGCCAATTCAACTGTAATTTCTCATTGGGGACTTCACCTAGGTTGTTTTCTTTCCTGGAGAAGAAGACAAATGCTTCTTATGTGGTCAGATGGGGCACCGAGCAGCAGATTGTGAGGGCAAGATAAAGAGGAAGGCAGTAGAAATGCTTGATAATAGTGAGACTGATGTTGTGGTGAAGAAGCCATACGAGGTGATTTTCATTGTTACACAACTCTATAAGATATTTTCTAAATTGCATGGTATGTAAAGGGGTCATTAATATCTCTACCAGAATCATGAAGTACCCTTATATTCTGGCAGTTTGTCAATATTTGGATTCTTCGAGAGTATTTGGAACACGACATGGGGATACCTACCAAGCAAATGAAAAAAAATGTGGATCGCCTAATTGATGACTTCATCTTCATCTGTTTTTTCGTTGGGAATGATTTCCTGCCACATATGCCTACTCTAGAGATACGGGAGGTTTGTAATTTTCTGTTAGTAATTCTTAGCCTACTCTAGAGATACGGGAGGTTTGTAATTTTCTGTTAGTAATTCTTATTCCAGCTGTCAGAATGCCTGGTACAGTGCGCCTTTACATTTGTATGATCATATAGCATTATCTAAGCTGTTTTAATTATGTTGAAAAATGGTACTTCTTAGATATAAGAGATGTATTGTTCCTATGTCAGTCATAAATTACTTCGTAGAACTCTTTATAAAACTCTTCAATTTTAGTTGTTATTAGTATTTAGTAACTTAGTTCATATTTACTCATAGTTTGTGTAATTGAAAGTATATGAGCTTAACACCTTTAGAAGATTGAAAAAATGTTTCGGAAAAGGATTTTAAATTATTATTGTTGTCTTGCAGGGTGCTATTGAATTGCTGATGTATGTGTACAAGGATCACGTTAGAGCAAACGAATACTTGACCAATAAAAGCAAGGTGCA
This sequence comes from Physaria fendleri, assembly GCA_036630335.1. NCBI lineage: Eukaryota > Viridiplantae > Streptophyta > Magnoliopsida > Brassicales > Brassicaceae > Physaria > Physaria fendleri. The sequence goes on from CM071717.1 coordinate 33,630,141, forward strand.
TATTGAACGTTGTTTATCTTTCTTGGAATATCTGTTGGATTATATAGTTTTTAACTTTTGTTTGTTAACTTTCAGTTGAACTTGAGCACTGTTGAGAGTTTCATCCAGGCCGTTGGGATCTATGAAAATAAAATATTTTTGAAGAGGGCACAAGTACATCAGGTTAATGTCAACCTTCAATAATTTTGTCATTCTGCTTCTCTAGGCATGATGCCTCTGTTTTTTGAATAAGAATATAATATACTTAGTGGGATTGTTTTTCTGAAAGATTGTCATAGGCCTCTCTTTTCCATGGGTTAAAATCTTTTATGTATTAACAGTCTGATCCAGGAAAATGAAGATCAGAAAACATGAAAAATTACAAACTCTGTTTCATTTATATGGTTAGTTTTAAATTGGTGCCAGTGTTGTAATTTCTGTTACAGAGGCAATCAGAAAGGTTTTGTCGTGACAAAGCGGTTAGTTTTAAATTGGTGCCAGTGTTGTAATTTCTGTTACAGAGGCAATCAGAAAGGTTTTGTCGTGACAAAGCTCGTGACAGTGCTCAAGCAAGTAGACAATTCTCGGGCAAGTTGGTGCAATTAGATTCTCTTGATGAAGTGTCTGATTCATTGCTTTCCTCACCTCCAAAAAAATATTTGCGTCGGTCATTGGATGATAACATTGGTGTGGCGAATGTTGAAACAACCAATAGCATCAACGCAGAAGTAAGTTCTTATATCAGAGAGGAGTTCAACAAACTTGTAACTCTCGCCTATTTTTGAGCTGCAGTTCTTTTGTTTAACTTTATCATTGTTCTAGTCCATTTCAAATTTTAGTAAAACTGTAAACTTCCACTGAATTTTTTGCTTTTGGTACTTGAGGTTTTTCTTTCTCATTTAATGTGCACTGAAGTAGACATTTGGTTTTCAGGAACTAGATAATGGAGAAGACTTAAAATTTAAGCTTAAGAAACTGTTGCGGGATAAAGCGGATCTGTTCAGCTCAGGAAATGGAGAACAAGATAAGGTCATATTTCTATCTTGTCCATCTGTTTTTTTCATCAATGCTATCATGACTGTTTTTTTCATCAATGCTATCATGAGTTCATGGCTGCTTAATCTTCATGAGTTTGTTTTTGATATCTCTCTAATCAATCATTCAATCTCACTGGCAAATCTACATGGCTGTTATATTATTAGGTTAGGCTAGGTGAATCAGGATGGAGGGAGAGATACTATGAAGAGAAATTCGCAGCCAAGTCTGTTGAGGAAATGGAACTTATACGCAGAGATGTTGTGAGTGTCCCATGGGTTTAATTTGATGAATATAAACTACGTTTAATTCAGTCAGGATGCATTCATTTACTCTCTATTATTTGCTAGGTTTTGAAGTATACATACAGAAGGTCTTTGTTCTAGGTTTTGAAGTATACATACAGAAGGTCTTTGTTGGATAATGCATTATTATTATCATGGTGTTTGCTCCTGGAATTGGTCAGTTTCTGGTCATCCTAACACATATATTATGTACTGTTTACATTGCTTAATTCCTGTGATTCATTTCATCTAATATTCAGAAGCAGGATATGATTATTGCACTGAGATTAACCATATTGTCCTTTAGGATTTTGTTGCTCATTTTAATTTGAACATGCTGCTAAATTGTTTTACTTGGCTGTTCAAAATATCAAACTGTCTCTGCAAGATTTTCATCATAATAGTGCAATCCATCATTGGTTTTTCGATCTGAGGTTCTACTTTAAACAGATCCTCTAGTAATCAAGCTGAAATGATTGAAATTTTATTACGTCTGTATATGATTTCTATCTGTTGTGATTTAGTTCCAAAAGAGCCTCGTGTTTAGAGGACGGGTTGGCTTTTGTAATAGCAATCTTAGTGGCAATGGAAGAACTCATTCACGCTTTCCTTTCTCCCATTTGCTTGTCTTTGGTTAATTGGGAGTTCATTTTGCAGGTTTTACCCATATCATTATGCACCATTCGCATCAGATCTCAAGGGCCTTGATAGCCTAGATATTAAGTTTGAACTAGGTTCCCCGTTTAAACCTTTCAATCAGCTTCTGGCTGTTCTTCCATCTGCAAGGTATTCTATCTTTATGTCTGAGCATTCATAATTTATCAGCTGTCACTGATTTGCTCATTGGGTTACTGTTCTCAGTGCACATGCTCTCCCAGAGTGCTATAGGACATTGATGACAGATCCAGATTCTCCTATAACTGATTTTTATCCTGCCGGTATGAGGTTGCAGATTGGTCTCTTTAGTTGTGATATTGTGTAATCCATGCCTCTCATTTAGCTTTTCTGGTTCGCAGATTTTGAAATTGACATGAACGGAAAACGCTATTCTTGGCAGGTTTGATTGTCCTTTCATGCTGATAGCCTAATAAAGGCAGACTTGATGATTTTTGTGACCTGAATAATTTATTCAGTTACAACTTACAAGTATCAATTTTAGCTCACATACTTTTATCTTTTCTTGTAAAGGGTATAACGAAACTGCCATTTGTTGAAGAAAAGCGTCTTCTGGAGGCAGTTGCATCGGCGGAGAAATCACTGACGGTACATACTATCTATATTTTTAGATATTGGCTTTCGCAGTGGTTTTATTTATAAGACAACTGTAGAATCACATAGAACTTTGTTTTTGTTCTATACGTGTTTTCAAGACCGAAGAAATTCGAAGCTTTGTTTTTGTTCTATACGTGTTTTCAAGACCGAAGAAATTCGAAGAAACAGTGTGCTGTTTGACCTGCTCTTCGTGGGTGCATCTCATCCCCTTGCTGAACTCATCCGTCGGATTAACAGCCGTATCAACACCTTGAGCGATGAAGAACGAGCAACTATCACAGAGAAAATTGACCCTGGACTAAGGTTTGTGTCTGAATCTTGAGACTAGACGATGGTTGTGATTTCTTAATGATGCGATTTTCTTTGTCTTGTTTTACAAATTAAATTAATTCATTCTTGAGTATATAAGAAAAAAAGGAAGAATTTAGCGAGCCACAATCGTAAAATTTCTTGATGTATGCAGCGATGGGATGAATGGCTACATAGTTTCGTGTGGTGAAGATAGTCAGCCTCCATGTTTCAGCTCCCCACTCGAGGGCATGGAAGATGTTTTAGACAATCAAGTAATGTAAGCCCTCAAATTCAAGATTGGGTTTAATCACTTTTGTCATCATCCCCTTGAGCTTTATTTAGATGCCTTTTTGGAACTTGATCTTCATCAAATCAACATTCTTTTTTCTTGTTTCCCAGTTGGCTTTATTTAGATGCCTTTTTGGAACTTGATCTTCATCAAATCAACATTCTTTTTTCTTGTTTCCCAGTTGTGCCATATACAAACTTCCAGAAGATGTCAGGGGCAGCGAAATTACTCATCAAATTCCAAAATTGGTGAAGCCTGATAAGGTATTATTTAGTCTACAATTTGTTATACAGTCCACTTGTTTATAGTGGTTAGTTTAAACAGTGTTCTTCATATACTGTCTTTCACAGATGATACGTCTAGTGGATATGAAAAATGGAGGTCTTCTGTGGCATGAAGATGGTAACAGGAGACGAGATCCTCCAAAAATTATAAAAACCAATAGGTGAATGATAATGATTTGTTGTGATATCCAAAGTTGTGGAAAGGAATTCATACACGGATGGTGTTAAATGTCACAATTCCTTTGTTTTTGCTGTATTCAGGTATAATCCAGAAGGATCTATATCTGGGGATAGGCTTGGGAAGGCAGCACACAGACTTGTGTTACATACAATAAATGCTCAACCTGATAATACCCACATTAACTCGGACACAGCATTATGTCCAAATACTGTTTTCCAGAACCAAGGAGTGGAGAAAAAAGTCCCAGCATATCAAGAAAATAGGATACAATGGATAACCCCTCCGATTAAAATCACTCCAAAGGAGATGAAGATAACCCCTCAGATTAAAATCAGTCCAAAGAAGATGAAAAGTTGTGAGACTAAAAAGACTTGGAAGATGAAGAAAAGCACTGAGAGTGAAGACAAACGGAAGAAGATGAAAAGGCCTGTGACTGTAGTCCCTTTTAAGAAGAAGAATGAAATGAATGAGAGTGGGAAAAAGGAAAACCAAATGCCTGAAAAGAATCTCACTAAGCAGCAGAGGCGGGTAAGACACTTGAGACAGGTGGCAGAGGCAAAAATGAGAAAAGAGAATAACTTGAGACAGATAGCAGAGGCAAAAATGAGAAAAGAGAATAAAAAAAGAAAGAGAGAAGCAAGAGAAGTTGCTAAAGCTGAATTTGCTAAAGCTGTTGAAGCTCGAGCTGCAGCTGCAAAAGCTGCGAAAGCTTGAGCTTCAATCCAGAAAGCTTCCTGTATCAACTTCAACAATATGATCAAGGAAGGAGCAATTCAGTGATATGTTATTTTGTTGGATTCAAACAGTCTTTTTTGATAATTATCTTCTTGTAATTTAGAAAAATGTGAGTTAGCGATCATCACATATGTATCTTTTGAATTCAGAGATTTAGCTATCTTTAGTTGGTGTAGGTCAAAAAATGGTAGGTTTGGTGTGCACAAGACTAGACACGCTCAGATTTGGATGTCTGTAATGGTTTCGCTTCTTATGCATAACCAAAACAGAACATCTGAATTTGATTTGATTTTGACATCTGAATTTGATTTGATTTTGATCTTTAGATATATCAGTGATGTTAGCCATCTAAAAGTTTTAGAACTCATTTTAGAATTTTGATGCATAAATGGCCTAGTTATTCTCTCGCTTGTGAGATTGGCACGAGAAGTCGTGTTTTATACTTCTGATACAAGCTGTTAGCCATTCTTTTCTTTGAAAATACCTTTCTTTTTTTTTGGTCAACATGAAAATACCTTTCTTTCTTTCTTTTTTTTTGGTCAATGAACCTATTAGCCAATGTTCCCAAACGTCGTACAGCCAATTTTCTTAGAACAATGTTCGAAGGGGTTATTTGACGGCAATAAAAACATAGATGTGAAAGAAAGAAAAACTGAGAAATCTTTAGTTCTGTTTCTTCCTTCTGATTATCAAAAAATCTTCTCTGGGTTCGCAGAACAATGGTCTATTTTTCTTTTATGATTCTTTATCTACTTTGTTTCCTTGTATCTGAATCTCCATTTTTGTAATCGAAACTTTCTTCGTTTGTTATACAGATCCGATTCATATTGTTGCAGAACAGACAAGGCAAGACACGTCTTGCTAAGTACTATGTTCCTCTAGAGGAGTCTGAGAAACACAAAGTGGAATACGAAGTTCATAGATTGGTGGTGAATCGCGACTCCAAATTCACCAATTTTGTTGAGGTTTTGTTCCTGCATCTGCCTTTTTTTTTTTTCCTTGCGACTGATTTCCACAAGATTCGAGGAAATTTTGTTTGAAAAATCAAATAGTCCTTCGGGTGTACTTTATATAAGTTTCAAAACGAAGCAATCAAGCCGATTAGTGATTTAAATCATGCTTATATGTTATTCATCATTCTCTAATTTTTTCACATTTCGTGTGAAAATAACATTTTATTAAAATCGATTTGCAGTTTAGAACACATAAGGTGATATACCGGCGCTATGCTGGGTTGTTTTTCTCATTGTGCGTCGACATAACAGACAATGAGTTGGCTTACCTTGAATGCATTCACTTGTTCGTTGAGATTTTGGACCATTTCTTCAGCAATGTCTGTGGTTGGCTTACCTTGAATGCATTCACTTGTTCGTTGAGATTTTGGACCATTTCTTCAGCAATGTCTGTGAGCTTGATTTGGTCTTTAACTTCCACAAGGTACCAACACAATTTTTCTTTCTTAAAAGAACATTGCTTCACTCTCTATGGACCAAGACACTAAGTTTCGGATGTTAGACAGACCTGTTAAGATCTTCTTGCTGTAACTAGTAATAGGCTTAGCATTATCTTCTGAGGGTTAGGTGAACTACACTTTTACTGGTTCTAGCTAGATTGGATTGAAGCGTAGCTTTAGCACACTCTCTTTTGTTGTACTGATGGATCACTGTGTTGCTATGAAATTTCTATTTTTTTTTTGGTCAACAACTATGATATTTCTATAATTCTTGTTCGGTTCAATTGAAATGTAAACTAAATCATAATGGTTATTTCATAACAGGTATACTTGATACTTGATGAGTTCATTCTTGCTGGAGAGCTTCAAGAAACAAGCAAACGGGTATGCATAAATGCCTTCTTTTTGGAGCTTTTTTTTTAAGATTATCGTTGCCATCAAACTGAACTTTTCCCATCATCTCTTTTCTCTTTGCTGCAGGCTATCATTGAGAGAATGTCTGAACTGGAGAAGCTAGAGTGATTATTATGTGATAATACCATTCTCTTTGCTCTTTTCTGTTATGTCATGTCTACATTAACCCCAAAAAGATAGTACATCATCTCAAATTAGTGTGACTGTGTGAGAAACTTATTCAGATCGTTGTCAATGTTTATACTTCCTCTTTGGTTCTCATTTGATCTTCTTTATTCAAAACTCAGTTGTACCAGACATACTATAGGGAAACGCATTCAAAGCTGAGACTTTATAGCATAATAGATCAGAATCTGCAAAGCCACAATCTCTACAAAATATTATCCTTAGATATATTATTTACATACTCTTCTTTTCTTCAGAACTATGCCCAATGGACTCTAATTGGTTCTTCAAATTCTGATTATCCTCGAGCAACCTATCATACTCCAAAAGAAACCCATCAGATTGCTTTCTCATAGCCTCTGTTTCATCTTTTGCTCCTTTTAGTTCTTTGCCTTTGCTTTCACTTTCCAGTTCTAGTTTCTTAATCTTTGCCTTTAACGCTGCAATCTCTTCCCTAAGAGCTTTCACTTCCTCTCCACTTGTGTTTTTCCCATCCTCAAAACCTCTGTTCTGTTTCTTTGCAGTCTCCATTGTCTTCCTCAACAACCTAAGCTCTCTGATGTAATGGTGTAGTCGATCAATCATAAGCGCAAGAAACAGTACAAACCCTGTAACAAAAGACCCGCAAAGTGTTAACCTAAAGCACATCAGATTCTTCTTAGATTGGTAATATGATCAGACCTAACTATCAACAGTTTGACCTAATCACACTAACCATTCCCACAAACAATTCTTACTGATTTCAAAGAAGTATCCCTAGGAACATCAGAATCGTATTAGAATGGTAATATGATCAGATCTCTACTCCTTTGAATTCTGATATAGGAACACTAAGGCTCACAAATTGCACTAATTACAGCCTTAGTTACAGATTTAAGACAAACATCACAATTCCTTAAAGAGTAACCCTAAACCAAATCAAATTCACTCTTGATTTTCCCCAACTACTCTCCTTCGTTTTATAACCATTCCTAAAAATCAGTTTTCTTTGCTGATGTAAGAGATCGAAGATAAAGTGATTATACCCATCAGAGAAGCATCTAGAAGATGCTTGGAAGCAAGGACCTGATCAGTAGGATTAAGAACAGCACCATCTTCAGATCGTCGTTGGATGTCGAGTAAACTGTAAACGCTAGACAACATAACGACGAACACGGTGGTTCCGATGGTTTTGACAACGACAGGGCCACGGCCACGTTTGATTTTATCGAAGGTGAGGATAATAAGCTTTCGGAGAGGCGTTTTGAAGAGGAGAAGAAGGATTAACGCCATTTCAGAGAAGATCACAGCGTACGTATGAGACATTGGCTAGATTTTCTAATCAGAGATGTTATCATTCAAGTTAGATTTTACTATCATTGACAACAGTGAAGAGAAATTGATCTAGGCTTTTTTTTACAAATAATCAAAATAGAAAAAGACTCAAATCATTAGGACATACTAAATTTGATAGAAAGGTGAGCATTAGAGCATTGCTTCTCGGTGGAAAATGCACATGATAAATATCATTGATTCCATGTTGCTGCAAAATATCTATGTTTTTAGTGGTCACAACGACTCTACTTCCAGGACCAAACCACCTGATATTAACCAATGTCTGAAGTTGAACTAGATGCTCCACATTATCAAGAATGATAAGAACTTTCTTGTCATGTAGTCTTTCATGTATCACACCTAAATGACATATCCTAATGTCTTTTAGATTCAGAACCTTTGAAAGAAGCTGTTGTTGTAATCGCAACTTCAAACCATATGCATCAATACCTATGAGAGAGTCGACTATGTAAAGCTCTGGCAATAGTACTCTTACCAATACCCGCAGGACCAGAGATTCCGACCATCTTAACTACATCATTATCTAAATCAAGCAAAGACTCCATTATTGTTAAATGGTTCTCAAGTCCTACCATGCCTTCAAAATCTCTTGATGGTGTGGCATTTAGTTTATATAAAACATCTCTTGCAAAGTCCTACCATGCCTTCAAAATCTCTTGATGGTGTGGCATTTAGTTTATATAAAACATCTCTTGCAATCTTCTCAATCATTTTGGCTTCACTTTTCCTATTAAAAGAGAAACACAGTGAATGGTTACAATCGGTTTAAGATTATACAATATAACATATACTACTAAATTTGGTTGTTCTATGATATAGCCACAAAGACAAACCAGTTTTTGAAGTCTTCTCCAGCGATGTTACCCACATAAGTCAAAGCTTGGCTCCATTTTGTCCTCTGCTCCTCTGTTTACGAACAAAAGTTTTATTGAAACCAATCCCGAATTTTCCGGTTTGGTTCCGTACATGAGAAGGATCTACTCCATAGAAGACAGTCATCACTATTTGTCCTATATCTTCTTTGCACTTCAAGATCTCTAATAGCTCATCAAGACACCAACTCGATGAAGCATAGTTCTTCGAAAGTAGTACAATGGAGATCCTCGATTCTCTAATCGCTTGTGTGAGAGAAGTCCTACCATGCCTTCAAAATCTCTTGATGGTGTGGCATTTAGTTTATATAAAACATCTCTTGCAATCTTCTCAATCATTTTGGCTTCACTTTTCCTATTAAAAGAGAAACACAGTGAATGGTTACAATCGGTTTAAGATTATACAATATAACATATACTACTAAATTTGGTTGTTCTATGATATAGCCACAAAGACAAACCAGTTTTTGAAGTCTTCTCCAGCGATGTTACCCACATAAGTCAAAGCTTGGCTCCATTTTGTCCTCTGCTCCTCTGTTTACGAACAAAAGTTTTATTGAAACCAATCCCGAATTTTCCGGTTTGGTTCCGTACATGAGAAGGATCTACTCCATAGAAGACAGTCATCACTATTTGTCCTATATCTTCTTTGCACTTCAAGATCTCTAATAGCTCATCAAGACACCAACTCGATGAAGCATAGTTCTTCGAAAGTAGTACAATGGAGATCCTCGATTCTCTAATCGCTTGTGTGAGAGAATGAAGCATAGTTCTTCGAAAGTAGTACAATGGAGATCCTCGATTCTCTAATCGCTTGTGTGAGAGAGATTGACCTATAAGTTGGCTTCTCTCAATCCATTGATCATTGAACATCGTTATCCCGTTATAGTCAAATTGTTTGTGTAAATGACTAAAAATTGTTTTACGTCTATCTGGTCCATGGAAGCTCGTGAAGACTTTGTACCTCCAAGTGGTAGGTAAAGAAGAGATTGACCTATAAGTTGGCTTCTCTCAATCCATTGATCATTGAACATCGTTATCCCGTTATAGTCAAATTGTTTGTGTAAATGACTAAAAATTGTTTTACGTCTATCTGGTCCATGGAAGCTCGTGAAGACTTTGTACCTCCAAGTGGTAGGTAAAGAAGAAGAAGAAGCCATGAGAGAAGGGATCCTGAGTGATTTAGATGTGTTTGGATAAGCAGACTTTTTATGGAGGAGATAATGGGAAAGCTTATTGCGTGAGAAAGAGAGAACTGAGAAGTTTCTTTGCTCTTTCGTTCCAAAGTAAACTAATAATCAAAACAAAACAAACATTAAACAAACAATTGGGTTTTAATGGAAGAACGTTTCTTGTTTCCATGTTGACGACTTTTTTTATCAAGGCATTTCCAGCAAGCAACCATATTTATTGTTTTGGTTTTTTATTGTCCGAAAGTTCCTTTCAAGTGTTTAGGTTCATGCCGTGAAGTCTTGTTATATGTCCTAGTCCCAAGTGCAATGTAACATCTTATAGATGCTCAAAAATGTGTGTAAAGCTTTTGACATCCTCATTCCTCACACTGTCAAAATCACAGAGACAACTATGGATAAAGAGGAAATATAGAATGCTGAAAATTTTGTTGGTGCAAAAGAGATCTATTTGCTTCCATCGTTGACAAGATAATCAAAACCTTGAGAGCTTGTCGTCTAAAATGCTATCATCTGCCGGGAAGCTAGTCTTACTAAAAAATCGGGTTCTTTGGCTATTCCAAACTATACTTATGTATACTTTTAGTATCAGATATATTCAAATCACAACCTGTTTTCATAAGAAAGAATCACGATCTTGAACCTCTAGGTCTAAGGGAACACAACAACAAAGAGCTAGAAGAATGCATTAGAGGCACATATATTAGAGAGCCAAGAAGAAGACAATCAAATACATCTCTCACTTTTCTTTTTCTTGTGGAAGGCCTTCGGCCTATAAATCCCATTTCTCTGATATTCCAATACATTTTTCACTCCAATGACAGATGAAGCATAGTTCTTCGAAAGTAGTACAATGGAGATCCTCGATTCTCTAATCGCTTGTGTGAGAGATTGACCTATAAGTTGGCTTCTCTCAATCCCTTGATCGTTGAACATCGTTATCCCGTTGTAGTCAAATTGTTTGTGTAAATGACTTAAGAATGTTTTACGTACATCTGGTCCATGGAAGCTCGTGAAGACTTTGTACCTCCAAGTGGTAGGTAAAGAAGAAGAAGCCATGAGAGAAGGGATCCTGAGTGATTTAGATGTGTTTGGATAAGCAGACTTTTTATGGAGGAGATAATGGGAAAGCTTATTGCGTGAGAAAGAGAGAACTGAGAAGTTTCTTTGCTCTTTCGTTCCAAAGTAAACTAATAATCAAAACAAAACAAACATTAAACAAACAATTGGGCTTTAATGGAAGAACGTTTCTTGTTTCCATGTTGACGACTTTTTTTATCAAGGCATTTCCAGCAAGCAGCCATATTTATTGTTTTGGTTTTTTATTGTCCGAAAGTTCCTTTCAAGTGTTTAGGTTCATGCCGTGAAGTCTTGTTATATGTCCTAGTCCCAAGTGCAATGTAACATCTTATAAGATGCTCAAAAATGTGTGTAAAGCTTTTGACATCCTCATTCTTCACACTGTCAAAAATCACAGAGACAACTATGGATAAAGAGGAAATATAGAATGCTGAAAGTTTTGTTGGTGCAAAAGAGATCTATTTGCTTCCACCGTTGACAAGATAATCAAAACCTTGAGAGCTTGTAGTCTAAAATGCTATCATCTGCCGGGAAGCTAGTCTTACTAAAAAATCGGGTTCTTTGGCTATTCCAAACCATACTTATGTATACTTTTAGGATCAGATATATTCAAATCACAACCTGTTCTCATAAGAAAGAATCACGATCTTGAAACTCTAGGTCTAAGGGAACACAACAACAAAGAGCTAGAAGAATGCATTAGCTCTAGGTCTAAGGGAACACAACAACAAAGAGCTAGAAGAATGCATTAGAGGCACATATATTAGAGAGCCAAGAAGAAGACAATCAAATACATCTCTCACTTTTCTTTTTCTTATGGAAGGCCTTCGGCCTATAAATCCCATTTCTCTGATATTCCAATACATTTTTCACTCCAATGACAGTGGAAGGCCTTCGGCCTATAAATCCCATTTCTCTGATATTCCAATACATTTTTCACTCCAATGACAGACAAAACACTCTAATTCACCTATCAAGTGGCCTAAGACAGAGAGACCTCTTACTTAGGCTCTTTACCTTCATAATGATACTCTGCTTTACTATCTACCCTTGTATGCACAAATCATTCTTTCTCCCCACCACGAATTGTTCCTACTTAAATTGCGAAAAATATACTCCACAGACGGCTAAACCATGATAATTTGATTTCGCTATACCCTGTACATTGAGCATCACCTTCTTCAGCTGTGCTGAAAAGAGTTTGATCCGAGCAGTCTAAGGAAGCCCCACATGCCTTATTGTAGGAATGACATGCTGAATGGCATACTCGTAGTCTGTCATCTCCATCGGTATCACACTTCTGGATCGATATCTGGTTCAAAGAGATCATCAATTAAAAGCATATGTAAGTATCTTAGACTGTTAACGCTCACCTATATAATCATGGGAAATTTAAGAAAATTATACAAATCCCAAGAGGTTTCTATGCTCACCCAACAGGCTAGTCTTTTCGCTGCTTCATCACAATAGCTGTTACCAAAGATGTTAAATAATTTCCATGCTCCACCAGGAAAGAGCCTATTATAGTTGGGCATGACTACAACTTCCTCAAGCTGCTGAAGTATGCTAGGCTCTCTTGGAGCACAATGTTGCCCTGATATGTCTCTCTCCAACACATCTTTGCACACCAGTAAACTTGTAACTAGTTTAGAGCTATTCTGACATGTGTAGCCAGCATAATCAGAGCATCGGAACTCACAAACCCCATTATCACATACTCCCCTATTCTGACATGTGTAGCCAGCATAATCAGAGCATCGGAACTCACAAACCCCATTATCACATACTCCTCCATGTAGGCTGCATTGTTCGTCGCACACAGCTGTATATTGTGTCAGATATTGTATTTATAAATGTATTCTTGACATAATTTACATAAATAATGATATTTACCAGTGGAACAGTCAATTCCAGTAAATCCATTTGCACATATGCATACACCTCGAGTTGTGCATTTTCCATGCCCATTGCAGTTACTAGGGCAGGAACCTGGATGGTGAAAAGCATAACTTGTAAATTCAGATCTTACTGAAAGATAGAGACATTGACATGTTTGACATGTACGATGATTGACTCTGAAGGATACAGAAGTCTTACGGTGTCTACAGTCATGACCGTGATAACCAAGGAAACAACGACATTTCCCATCAACACAATCTCCATTAAAGTTACAAAAATTACGACATTGACCAAGCACAGAAACTACTGATATACTGCAGAGTTCATGGTAAGCTGGACAAATTAATTCACCTACAAACCAAAACATTCATGGTTCAAACGATTTGGTATGTATAAATATGTTATTATTCTTTCAGAAAGATAAAGAGCATTTTTTTACCATTAAAACCAGGAAATCGAATTGGTCCACCAGCTTGTGGGCAGATCTTCCATACTCCATCCACAGCAACCTAAAAATATTCAACCAGGAAAACATTACTAGTGAAGCTATTACTAACCGTAGCAGCAGGATGTCCTCATCTCCATGAATCGAAGTAGAAACAATTTGAAATAGGACCGATGACTCTATGACTTGCGTTGTTTCTAGACTGTTGTTCAACTATAACAGCTATGCTTAACAGTAAATAAAAAATGAAACCTTAGGACAAGGAACAAGATGTCGAAGGCATACCTCCAACAAATTATTTCGACATCTATGCTGATAACAACCGTTCCCCTGTGTCGTGGAACCCCGAACAAACCCAGTACGCACTAAAGATGATGACATACACCTATATTATAAGCCAAACACTAGCATGAGCAATATTCCATGCGGATACAAGCATTTAGTGAGAAAGTTAACAAGCAATAACCTGGATCCACTCCCCCTACTTTCACCCAACATTCTGTCACATTTAGTGAGAAAGTTAACAAGCAATAACCTGGATCCACTCCCCCTACTTTCACCCAACATTCTGTCAGGCAAACGGGCACTATTTATATCTGTACAAGATCCATCTGAATAGGCAACAAAGTATGTACAATAATCTGCTAAGGAAGACTGGCCGCCTGCAATATATTGTATATAAAATTCATTAGTTTTCACCAATCAAGAAACGCGTACAGAATTGGATTACAGGATAACATACTTTGGTACTTGGTAGACAATATGCTTTCCAGATATTACAGCCAAGAGAAGAGACAATATATTTTGCATCAACATGGTCAAACTATTTAACAGGTGTTACAGGGCATACCTTTGTTAGAGAATTGGATTACAGGATAACATACTTTGGTACTTGGTAGACAATATGCTTTCCAGATATTACAGCCAAGAGAAGAGACAATATATTTTGCATCAACATGGTCAAACTATTTAACAGGTGTTACAGGGCATACCTTTGTTAGGCTGTGGAAAGTAACGGGCCCATTGAGGCAAGTCTCCGTTATAGCTTAGAATTGGGCAGTAACCTTCAGCCTCTCTGTTGTACTCCGTTATAGCTTAGAATTGGGCAGTAACCTTCAGCCTCTCTGTTGTATGTACAGCCAGATGTTTGGGATGTGTTACAATGGTAAGCACCTTTCCACATGTTACATGGAGATGTGACAAACTGAGTACCCTGGTTCCGGCCCCAATCGAGACGGTCTGCCATGCTATAATTAGCCTTATACCAGCCACTATCCTCTAATAGCGCTAGAGTCATTTTTGATACAACTGATCGTGTATCCACTGATCCAGTCATTATCTCATTCATGAGTAGTCTTTTTTCCCAGTGGGAACCCGATGTCCCACGTCCTCCTCCATCCTCAAGCTCTAAACCCGAGAAGTTTTGAGAAAATGCCTATAAATGGCGGGGAGCAACATTGACATGCCCTGAGAAAGCAATAATTCTTGGCTTTAATTTTGGACGCAAAGCAGCGCTGGGATTTCAAAGATTGTAAACAACTTGAGGAAATTGACAATTACCAGCAATTGCCCGTCCCCACTGATCACGTTCGCAAGCTACAGCCCATGCAAGGGTATTACCAGTAGTAGGTCTTGTGGTCACCAATAGAACTAAATCAGTATCAGCAATACCCTCTGTTTGATTTTGAAAGTAACTGATTAATAAACATAGCAAGAAAAGTTTAAATGGACAAGAAGCTTCCAATTAGAAGCAAAACAATAATGCAGTTACCTTCTACATATTCACGAGGAAGCTGCACACCACCATCTTGCCCACAAGCAGAGTACCCACTTAAACGCAAATTTCCTTTAACAGGTTCAACAGCTAATGCTCTTCTGAACCAATCTGCAGTCTGCTCTAAAGCCTGCAAATGTAAAATTTATAAATCAGTTCAATGTGTAAGACGTGGCATTCAATTGTCTAACTAAAAACTGATGAAGTTAACCTTGCGTAAGCGATGTTTTTTGTCCTCTCCAGATATGTCATCTGAAGTGCAATTATACCAGCAATCACCAGATACTGGAGGTTTCGCATTAGGATTGCATGCTGGAACAGCAGGGAAAGTACTTGAAGGAGGCTCACCCAACTGAATTCAGTAAAACAACTTAGTTCAGCAACTTAGCAGGGAAAGTACTTGAAGGAGGCTCACCCAACTGAATTCAGTAAAACAACTTAGTTCAGCAACTTAAAAAAAGTCCTTATATTTCACACTTCTGAAAGCTACCAAGAATGCTCACTTTCACAATATCGCCAACTCTTAGGCAATCTCGATCAAATGAGTGACCAACAGCATCATAGTTCAAGTAAATCCGAATAGGCTGTGTCAAATCCTTCTCTTCCTTAGAGACACCAAGCAATACCCTTCCTATGTGAGGATAAGCATTTGCATCACTTCTTGGCTCATGATAAACCTGAGGAGTAACTGAATATACTTTCCGACCAGGTCTTTTCCTCTGTTCTACAATTTGATCATGGATGCACGAATGAGTAGATACTCCATCAACTCCACTTTCCACACCTTGCAAAGGTACTTGATGATGATGATGTCTGGCTTTTGCATCAGCAGCTCCCGACCACAATAGAATAAACAAAATCTGAAACAAAAGAATCACTTGCAAAGCTAAAACAATTGAAAACCAAAAGAAACTTGTAGGTACGCAGATTCGCATAGCAATAAACTTAAAACTGCTTGTCCGGGTTGCTATAACTTCCACAGCTAGAAAACTGTAATTAAGGTAATACTTCGAACATAAACGAAATGAGCAGTGTTGCTGGAAATGGAAAGTTTACAATACAAAAAGGCAAACAAAGATCTGATTTTTATCTTGTTTACATTAATACCCTAAGCTCTAACTCTGTAGCTGAGAGAACATATTTTGATTAAAAGAAAAAAAACCCAGCTCCAATTTCCATGGAAACCAAAAAAAACCCTAAATCGATAAAATCAATGACTACAGAAGAAACTTACCAAGGAAATGGCGAATCTAAGCTGGAGATTAACAAAGAACCAGCACTGAACTACAACCTCCATTAGATGCCCAGAAAATAAAGCTTAAACAGCTTCACTTCCATCAAATCTTCAATAAAGTCCCGATCCAATCAATACACAGTGGCATTTCATTCGATTGTACATTTTTCAGCTAAGAAAACTCCAACTTATCTTAAATCAGTCAGTATTTATTTTTATTTTTTTGGTTAAGATAATCAGTCAGTTTCTTCTTTCTTTTTTTTTGTCATGAATCAGTCGGTTTCTATTTAAGCAAATTCATGCATCAACATAAATAATGTTTTGAAGTTTAGCTTTATGTATTATTTTGAAAAAAAGTACACTCTAATGATGGGAAAGTAGCCAAACTTTTTCCCTATTTTCTTTTATAGATTATGGAAATTTAATCTAAACAACGTATTAATTCAAAAATTTTATCTGAATGATAATTCCTTTTACTAATTTTAATTTAACTATTAACATCGTCGTTAAATAATCTCTTTAAGACGTCAAATCATTTAATTGTATGACTAATTTATTAGAGGAAAACAGTGTCTTTCCGAGACAAATAATTTTTTTCAAAAAATTTATCAAAACGTTGTCATTTTCCTAATTTGGGGATAAAATCATTCAAGGTTTTAATGACGATAAAATAACGATGTTTTGGGCAAAAAAAAATTTAATTTCGTTTGTCTCAAAACTACACTGTTTTTCTCTAATAAATTAGCCACATAATCAAACAACATAGCGTCCTAATCAATATTATTTAGCGGTTTAATAATGGTGTTAATAGTTAAGTTGAAATTATCAAAAAGTTGATCATTTAGATAGAAATTTGAATTTATATGTTGTTTAGGTTAAATTTTGCCTAATACAATAGTTTGGAGATGAAAATAATGAATAGAAAAAGTATGTATAGTTTTTTATAGTTTTTTTTGACTGTTTTCCTCTAATGAAATACATAAATTGAATCTTCTAAGCTTAAATCCCAAATAAAAAATTTCAAAAATAGTAAACAAGTATACTGTATAATGTAATCATATGAAATTTGTTACAACAAACAAAATAGATAGAAAACAATTCAGAGATTGACTACACAAGTTGCGCAAATCAAATTACAAATATACCCCTAGCTTTAAAAGCTAGCCTTCTTCAACGAAGAAATCAAATTACAAATATACCCCTAGCTTTAAAAGCTAGCCTTCTTCAACGAAGTGAAGTTAATGGAGCTTCCTAGCACCGACGTCCCAACCTCAATATCAAACGAATCATATCGCCGGAAAAGCTCAATAACGAACAACCTCGCCACCAAAACCACAAAATCCCTACCTGCACACTGTTTATTCCCCACTGTTGGATTCTCTGTCTCCCTTCCATTTGACCAAAGCACATGCCGCAATAGCTTCTCTCCTTCTTCTCCGACGAATCTCTCCGGTAAAAACTCCTCCGCTCGTTCAAAAATCTTCGGATCTCTTGTCGCCAACGGTTGATAACCGTAAAGCATTTCACCTGCTTTCACTCTAAACGCAGCGTCGTGACTTTCGATCACAAGATCCTTCTTTGCTCTCCCGTATTGAGCTGGAACCGGTGGATCAAATCGGAGACATTCGTAAACGACGGATTTGGTTAACTCCATTTTTTCGATTGATCCCATCGTGAGTTCTCCACCGTTGGATTTAATCACGGATCTAATCTCCTCTGCTAATTGGATATGAACTTTATAACCCGCTGATCCGACCCGTTTAACTATATTGGGGAAAAGAATCTTCATCCCACCCCATGTGTTGAAACACGTGGCGAAGAGAAGATTGTGAGTAGCTTCTTCTCGTGAGATACCTAAATTATCAGCTTCGTTGAGAATTTCACCTGCGGATTCGTAGAAAAATTTGTAGAGTCTTTGGTAATCGGATATAACTAACGCCGGTGGTAAACTGAATGTATGGATTAGAGGCTCTTCTATGATTCTCGGTAAGCCAAGAGAGAGTAAAGGATGAAGATTGAATAAAACCCATTTAGTTATCAAGCTCGGTGCGTCTGATCCAAGCTTCGTGTCTAATGGATTCGTTCCATAGAAAGCTCGACCCAAGAAATTGAAGGCAGCTGCATCACTAGAACCACCAAAAACAGCTTTACCGTTAGTTGAAAGCTCTTTCTCAATAGAATCAAAAAGCTCCGAGTAAGTAGATTGAAACTCAGGGAAGATTCTGTTTCGAGAAGATTTGAGTAGAAAGAAGATTAAAGATTTAAGCTTTGCGTGTTTCGGCTCAGATGGATCGAGATAAGAGAGGATACGGTAACCACCAGTGAGGTCAGTGGAAGGCATGTAAGTTCCAGTGAAAAGATCTTTCTTTTCGACTTTATCAACGTCGAATAAACAACCTCGCCACCAAAACCACAAAATCCCTACCTGCACACTGTTTATTCCCCACTGTTGGATTCTCTGTCTCCCTTCCATTTGACCAAAGCACATGCCGCAATAGCTTCTCTCCTTCTTCTCCGACGAATCTCTCCGGTAAAAACTCCTCCGCTCGTTCAAAAATCTTCGGATCTCTTGTCGCCAACGGTTGATAACCGTAAAGCATTTCACCTGCTTTCACTCTAAACGCAGCGTCGTGACTTTCGATCACAAGATCCTTCTTTGCTCTCCCGTATTGAGCTGGAACCGGTGGATCAAATCGGAGACATTCGTAAACGACGGATTTGGTTAACTCCATTTTTTCGATTGATCCCATCGTGAGTTCTCCACCGTTGGATTTAATCACGGATCTAATCTCCTCTGCTAATTGGATATGAACTTTATAACCCGCTGATCCGACCCGTTTAACTATATTGGGGAAAAGAATCTTCATCCCACCCCATGTGTTGAAACACGTGGCGAAGAGAAGATTGTGAGTAGCTTCTTCTCGTGAGATACCTAAATTATCAGCTTCGTTGAGAATTTCACCTGCGGATTCGTAGAAAAATTTGTAGAGTCTTTGGTAATCGGATATAACTAACGCCGGTGGTAAACTGAATGTATGGATTAGAGGCTCTTCTATGATTCTCGGTAAGCCAAGAGAGAGTAAAGGATGAAGATTGAATAAAACCCATTTAGTTATCAAGCTCGGTGCGTCTGATCCAAGCTTCGTGTCTAATGGATTCGTTCCATAGAAAGCTCGACCCAAGAAATTGAAGGCAGCTGCATCACTAGAACCACCAAAAACAGCTTTACCGTTAGTTGAAAGCTCTTTCTCAATAGAATCAAAAAGCTCCGAGTAAGTAGATTGAAACTCAGGGAAGATTCTGTTTCGAGAAGATTTGAGTAGAAAGAAGATTAAAGATTTAAGCTTTGCGTGTTTCGGCTCAGATGGATCGAGATAAGAGAGGATACGGTAACCACCAGTGAGGTCAGTGGAAGGCATGTAAGTTCCAGTGAAAAGATCTTTCTTTTCGACTTTATCAACGTCGAATAGAACAGGGAAGCTTTTACCGTCGAGTAAAGCAACAACTTGTGGATTCTCGGCGATGAAGGGACCTGGTGGCATGTTGATTCTGTAGACTGTAGAGTTGTATTTACGGATGCGAGATTTGAAGAAGTCTTCAGGTCCGTGGTTGTAAAAGTAATCCCATCTGTCACTGATTGGTCCAATGAATGGTAAACCGTAGTTTCCTGGGATGGTTTTGATGGGGAGATCTTTTGATCCGGTTCGGGTTTCTACGGCTAGATCAGTAGGTGTGTCTGATACGGAGGCTCTTAAAGATCGAGATTTTAGTGGTCTTGATCGGAAGATCTTTGGGTGAATAGAAATGGGAAATGGAGTTGAAATAGAAGAGGCCATCTTTTGGGGTACTGAAACAGTGTGGCGACTTGTTTTTTTCTTTTTTTGAGAGATAATTTATGTTTTGGTCAAAGAAATAGGAATACCCAAGAAATAGAGGAAAATATTTATTGAATGATTTTTGTTTGTGTAGAAATTTAAGACGAGTCGAATTTGTATTTATAGTGAAAAATAAATATCCTGAAAATAAATAAATGTGAATGAAAATTTCGAAAACAGAAAGAAAAGAGTGAATAATAAGTGGCGTGGAGAGAAGATTCCTTTTTCCGACCAAGCAAAAATAATGATGAGAGATCTATTAATCACAGTCCGGATCATTTACCCACGTGCTTTGACTCCATTTTCTACGATCTTTTTAATAGATTTTGTAGCTGCTCTATTTTTTTTTGGTTTCTTTGTTTTATTCATTTACTAAAATAACTTCGTTCTCATTAATTAGTAGATAACTACGGTTTTTATACCAGTTAAGAGTCTTAACTTAAGACCAATCCTAAAAAAAACTACAGGACTAACGAATTATAAGTTTACAACTATACAAACTCTAATATGCCCATAAAATTATACAAAACATAATAATGAAAATGTATAATGTGTAATTAACAAAAAAAAAAAAAAAAAAAAAGGA
>CM071717.1:33676081-33690065 GCA_036630335.1 Physaria fendleri
AAAAAGAAGACAACTAACTTTGAGATGAAAAACTGTTAACGACTCATGGTTCAAAAACTTTTGTGACTAAAAAGTGATACTATCATCTTCTACTTAATTTATCACCATTCATGAATTTTTGGTTTAACAATGAGTAATTTATTTTTCCATTCTGATGTAGCTGTTGCATCGTTATATTCTTACATGTTTATATTAGATTTTTAAAGATTCTCAAAATCATTATTAAGAAAATCTATTCAAATCTCCAAAACTCTTTTAAATCTCCAAATACTCTCTAAGACTCTCTTAAATTCTAGATTTCTCAAAGTCGCTAACATTTTATAAAAATATCAAACGAATAACACCTCCTTAGTTTTCGATGTAAGATACGTCGCTAACATTTTATAAAAATATCAAACGAATAACACCTCCTTAGTTTTCGATGTAAGATACGTTTATGATACAACAATGATGATACTACAATTCACTATACAGTTATAAGGATTTTTTTGTATCATTTATTTGATATTTTCAATTTTCAATTTAAATTTTATTACTATTGTTGTTTAAACTCTTTCAATTTTACAGTTAGTTTTTCTTGTAGTTCAATTTAAATTTTATTACTATTGTTGTTTAAACTCTTTCAATTTTACAGTTAGTTTTTCTTGTAGTTTATTTAGTTTAAAATGGCTAATACAAATAGTAGTTGACATATAAATTAGTCATCTATGGATATAAACCTACAAAAAGAATGTCACTCCCTATATTTGTTAATTTTGTATGTCAAAACCTTATACATCATGTTAAGGAAAAATAGGGAGTGCATTCTATTCTTTAAAAATAGTATATGAAATTTTGACAATAGAGTAAAAATAGAAGTTGCTGACAAAAAAGAGTAAAAATAGAAATAAAGCTAACTAATACGATAGAAATAAAGCTAACTCATATAATAGACAAATGATATCATATTTCGAGAATCTTCTTATGATGGATTAAGAAAACAGTACTATGAGGGATAATTAGGAATACGTTGTTACACTATAATGTTCTTTTAATGAAAATTGTTATACATACATATATTTATAATATAATATACATATATACACAGGTGAAGCTTTCAAAAACTAAATTTATTGGAAAGAAATAATAAAAAGAAGTAAAGTGACAACAAAGTGTAGACAAAAGGAGCACTATTGAAGATCTCTCTCGAAGAATGTATACGGAACTTAAATTGACAACACACAAAATAATATATATGGGATGGGATTAATTTGTTTTAACTTTTTATCTTATTTTCAATATTTATAAGCAACTTACATGGCTATACATGTATTTTCTTTTTTTTTGTCAGGATAAGTACATGGCTATACATGTATTTATCGTACTAATATTCTAAGGCAATTAGCGGTCTATTAAGGACAATGATCAAGTAAAAGTGAATAATGTGCAGTTAAATCCAAGTGATGACAGTTAAGGAGGTGAAGCTAAGTGGGAGATAAAGTTTAAAAGAGCCCACACCACACGAAGAAGAAGCTCATCACCAATAATTCACTTGCTTTCGTGGAGATATCAAAACCGCCAGTTCCATGGAAACGTGTCATAATAGGTGTAGTGTGGTGTTCACTAGGTTTTTAAGTTCACGACAAGTATTGAGCTACTAATATAAAAACAAAGTTGGAAAACCCTTTCAGCTTTCAGTCTCATACACTCAAGCCAAAAGTTAATACCATTTTGTCTCATCACTTTCTCCACTACTTTCGTTGTTTAACTTCTATATATAAATTCATATAAAGAGAGCACAATTAATGTCACCGGAGGAACGAGTTAGTGATCTTGGAGGAACTGAGCTGACTCTAGCTTTGCCTGGTACTCCGAAAAACACATCGGACGGTCCAAAAATGTCTGGAAATAAACGTAGATTTCTTGAGACAGTTGATTTAAAACTAAGGGAAGGAGACAAGAATAATTATATCTCAAGCATCACCACTAAGTATGTCTTATTAAATATTGTTTAACCCTTGCATGTATTATGTAGCATATCTATATATTGATATTATTTATTGTGGATATAGTGAGAAGTTGGTGGGGTGGCCGCCAGTAGCGACGGTGAGGCGCCGGAAATACGTGAAAGTGGCGGTAGAAGGTGCGGCGTATCGTAGCGACGGTGAGGCGCCGGAAATACGTGAAAGTGGCGGTAGAAGGTGCGGCGTATCTAAGAAAAGTGGATCTTGAGATGTACGATTGCTATGGACAACTTTTCACGGCTCTAGAAAACATGTTTCAAGGGATAATAATATGTAAGTGATGTCTAAATGGATATGTACAGATGAATATGGAGGGTTTAATGGTATAATGACTAAAGAGAGTGATTTTTGGGGAGGTGGTAGGTAAAGAGAGGTCGGAGAAGGGAGAGTTTGTGGCTACTTATGAGGATAAGGACGGTGATTGGATGTTAGTCGGAGATGTGCCATGGATGTTAGTTCCCTTCCCATTTTTTCCCTTTTTTCTCAAAACAATACAATAATCAATTTTATAATATATGTGAAGGAAACTAAATATTCTTGGGAATGTGCAGGATGTTTGTGGAATCGTGTAAACGTGAATCGTGTAAACGTATGAAGTTGATGAAAATCGGAGATGCTATTGGATTATAGTTTATATCTCTATACTTAGCTGAAGATTTCGATGGAGAAAAAGAAGAAAACTTAATTAGCAAAATGATATTACTTCTCTTGCATTTCTATATTTATATAGCATTTCATTCGTAATGATATTCGATATCCTTAGCAAATATTACAGATGCTAAAATATAAAAAAAAAAGTGCAATCATAAACACTTTTTAATCAGTATTGACCTCTTCCCAAAAACTGACCACCAAGATCCAAACATGACGACAAAACGGACAAGCTTTTACTGCTTCATGATACCTAATACTAATACAACAGACAGTAACTGAAAAATAACAATATCAAATTTCAAACAGTATATATAATGAAACAATAAATACCATGGCAGAAAGATAGTAAAAAGAACGTGTTGTTGGTGTTCCTCCTAGTGAAAATATGGTCAGTTTTAAGGAAATTTGCTCACTATAAGTGTTAGTAGTAGTAATATGCGGGGAGGAAGTTTGCTCACCCAAAAACTGACCACCAAGATCCAAACATGACGACAAAACGGACAAGCTTTTACTGCTTCATGATACCTAATACTAATACAACAGACAGTAACTGAAAAATAACAATATCAAATTTCAAACAGTATATATAATGAAACAATAAATACCATGGCAGAAAGATAGTAAAAAGAACGTGTTGTTGGTGTTCCTCCTAGTGAAAATATGGTCAGTTTTAAGGAAATTTGCTCACTATAAGTGTTAGTAGTAGTAATATGCGGGGAGGAAGTTTGCTCAAGGAAGTTTGCTCCTACTTGTGGTAGTCTGCTCAAGTTCGTAAATATGTCTATTGAAGTATTGAAGTAGGAGGTGAAATAAGATATGAGTGATATAATTATCCAAGAGATTGCTTTCGGGTCTCTAAGGTTAATGAGGCTCACATATGTATATGTCTCTTAACCTAGTAGTTGTTAAGATAAGAAGACAAGAGTGAGAAAACAACGTAATTTAGAGAATTCTTCGATCTAAGAGAGAAGGACAATTTTTATACGTTCTGCTGTTAGTGATGTTCGGACATTCAAACGAGTTTGGATTTGGCTGATTTTTGGAGGGTAGCTCTGTGACTCTGTGGTCTTCAGATTCAACGGTGGGATTAAGTTTTCAACGGTTGGTTTGAAAGATATTTGGGACTCTGTGGTCTTCAGATTCAACGGTGGGATTAAGTTTTCAACGGTTGGTTTGAAAGATATTTGGGTTTTAACGTAGCTATTCGTGGCTGTTAAGTTGCAGAGTTTTCAGCGGAGACTGTGTAAGTGTTTGGAAAATCTGACAGTGAGTTCTTCTCTGATTGAGCTGATATTTTGCAGAAGTGTCTTTCACTCGTTTTTCTAGGGTCAGTACGGTAGAGATCTGATTTGGTGACCGGAATCCTAATGAATTTAGAGTCGTTTTTTGTGACTGCAATATTCTAACTCTTGTAGTTGTTGTTTTTCTTGTTGTTGTTCTTGTGTTGGAGATTGTATCTGGATCTATTCCTCTGTTATGTGAGAACAGAAAGGACGTGGTTGTAACTCAAATACATTGATCATAGTGGAGTTTGAGTGGGTGGTTGTAACTCAAATACATTGATCATAGTGGAGTTTGAGTGGACTACATCCCGTGTTTTACTTCTCACATTGAAGAGGTTTCCACGGAAGAATCGTGTGTGTCTCATTTACTTACTATTTTCTGCCATTGTCAAAATATTTTTTTCACAAGTGTACACAAATACGGAAACATTATTTCCGCTGCGACGCTCTTTTTCCTAAGACATAACAAGTGTACACAAATACGGAAACATTATTTCCGCTGCGACGCTCTTTTTCCTAAGACATAGTGTTAATCCCTCTTACAAACAAAGCTATATACATTCTAAGGATAGAGAGACCGCATCTCACTAATTTGGCGAATCTACTATAGTTTTTAATAACTTATCATCCAAAAAAGTAAACAATTACATTAATTTCCATTTTCTAATTATTTTAATAATTTTGGGCAAAAAATTTATAATATATAAGAATCTGGTCCGACGACTCTGAGCGCGACCCAATAAGTTAACCGGTTCGGTTAAGAGGGCATCACCGTTCGGAACAAATAATATTCCCCTGACCTAAATTAGGACTCCCGCCGCACCACCATAAACTCTTGGGGGCTAAAGATTTGGGTTTAACTTCATAATCTTTACCAAGGGGTTTTAGCGTTTCTTCACAAATTTTCCGATGGGAGTCCCGTCGTTCTACAAATGGCTAATTCAGAGGTATCCATTGATTTTACAAGAAGTTATTGAAGAAGAACCACTCCAAGTTAATGGCGGCACCACGATCCCAGTCGATACAAGCAAACCTAATCCTAACGGTTACGAGTATGACAATCTATATCTCGATATGAACGGAATCATTCATCCATGTTTCCATCCTGAAGATAAGGCTTCTCCCACTACGTTTACGGAATTGTTTCAGCGTATGTTTTCTCCCACTACGTTTACGGAATTGTTTCAGCGTATGTTTGATTACATTGATAGGCTTTTTGTTATGGTTCGACCTCGGAAGCTGTTATTCATGGCTATCGGTGAGTGTGTTTTTTCTTTATCCATGGCATTGGTTTGTATGACCTGGTTTTTAGTTTTAGTTCTGTTGTAAATTTGTGTCATGTGTGTGTAATTTTTAGATGGTGTTGCTCCAAGAGCTAAAATGAATCAGCAGAGAGCTCGACGGTTTAGAGCTGCAAAAGATGCAGCTGAAGCAGTAAGTACCAACTCTAATATAGATGGTCCTGAGCAGTTACCACTGGGATTGGAAGAGGATTGCCTCTCAGTCTCTATCTTCGTCGTGTGCTAATTGCAAGGATTCATAGTTTTTTCTTTGATAGGGGATATCAGTATAGTAGATATATATCACTATCTAAAATTATATCTGGTTATAGTTGCATCTGACCCTGTTGTTGGGCTTGCTACACTGTTCATTCTTGTATGATCATACAATGCTACTAGGGGAAAGATGAATCGATCATTATGTCACTATGTTGGGAACAGTTGTTAGTGTCGAGAATTACAACAACTTTAGATCATACAAGACCTATGTTGGGAACAGTTGTTAGTGTCGAGAATTACAACAACTTTAGATCATACAAGACTGTCTACTGAGTATAGCTTTGTCCCTGTGATCATATGTATTAGTGGTCTATATATTTAACGATCTCTGATACTGGTTGCACCGATTCTGTTATTTGCTTTGTATGATCATACAATTCTATTAGTGGAAAAATTGTATAATTTTATTACGTCACTATTTTGGGAACAGTATTAACACTAAAAAACTTAATCTATTACCTGCTATTTTAGGCTGCTGAAGAAGAGCAGCTGCGACAAGATTTTGAGAACTTAATCTATTACCTGCTATTTTAGGCTGCTGAAGAAGAGCAGCTGCGACAAGATTTTGAGAGAGAAGGGAAGAAGTTGCCTCCTAAAGTAGATTCTCAAGTTTTTGATTCTAATGTTATAACTCCTGGAACAGAGTTCATGTCTACTCTGTCATATGCGTTGCGATACTACATCCACATTAGACTAAATTCTGATCCTGGATGGAAAAATATTAAGGTATTAATTAGGCCTTTGATATTTTCCTTGTGGCTGTTTTGAGCAAGGCCTTTGATATTTTCCTTGTGGCTGTTTTGAGCATACTTCAAGTTTTTGCTCATGATTTCCTTATTCTGAAGGTTATACTCTCAGATGCTAATGTTCCTGGTGAAGGGGAACACAAGATCATGTCATACATACGACGCTGATTTGATCATGCTGGCTTTGGCCACCCATGAGATTCATTTTTCAATCCTTCGTGAGGTTTGTACAATTGGTCCTTTAATTTTTATTCTTAGCCAGCAATGACCAATCCATCTTTTATTATAATTCAACATGTGCTTCTTCAATAGGTTTTGACACTTGATTAATATATAAATAGTTACGAATTTGTCTGCAAGTCTTTTAAGTTTCAAGATGCTTCTTTTTTTTACTGCTTCACTTTATGCCAATTCAACTGTAATTTCTCATTGGGGACTTCATCTAGGTTGTTTTCTTTCCTGGAGAAGAAGACAAATGCTTCTTATGTGGTCAGCTGGGACACCGAGCAGCAGATTGTGAGGGCAAGATAAAGAGGAAGGCAGTAGAAATGCTTGATAGTAGTGAGACCGATGTTGTGGTGAAGAAGCCATACGAGGTAATTTTCATTGTTACACAGCTCTATAAGATATTTTCTAAATTGCATGGTATGTAAAGGGGTCATTAATATCTCTACCAGAATCATGAAGTACCCTTATCTTCTGGCAGTTTGTCAATATTTGGATTCTTCGAGAGTATTTGGAACACGACATGGGAATACCTACCAAGCAAATGAAAAAAAATTTGGATCGCCTAATTGATGACTTCATCTTCATCTGTTTTTTCGTTGGGAATGATTTCCTGCCACATATGCCTACTTTAGAGATACGGGAGGTTTGTAGTTTTCTGTTAGTAATTCTTATTCCAGCTGTCAGAATGCCTGGCACAGTGCGCCTTTACATTTGCTTGATCATATAGCATTATCTAAAGTTGTTTTAAATATGTTGAAAAAGGGTACTTCTTAGATATAAGAGATGTTCCTATGTCAGTCATAAATTACTTCGTAGAAGTCTTTATAAAACTCTTCAAATTTAGTTGTTATTACTTTGGTAGTTAGTAACTTAGTTCATATTTACTCATAGTTTATGTAATTGAAAGTACATCAGCTTACTTGGAACACCTTTAGAAGACAGAAAAAATGTTTCAGGAAAGATTTTAAATTATTATTGTTGTCTTGCAGGGTGCTATTGAATTGCTGATGTATGTGTACAAGGATCACGTTAGACCAAACGAATACTTGACCAATAAAAGCAAGGTGCATATTGAACGTGTTTATCTTTCTTGGAGTATCTGTTGGATTATATAGTTTTTAACTTTTGTTTGTTAACTTTCAGTTGAACTTGAGACTTGTTGAGAGTTTCATCCAGGCCGTTGGGATCTATGAAAATAAAATATTTTTGAAGAGAGCACAAGTACATCAGGTTAATATGAACCTTCAATAATTTTGTCATTCTGCTTCTCTAGGCGTCGCATGATGCCTCTGTTTTTTTGAATAAGAATATAAAATAGTTAGTGGTATTTTTTTCTGAAAGACGGTCATAGGCCTCTCTTTTCCATGGGTTAAAATCTTTTCTGTATTAACAGTCTGATCCAGGAAAATGAAGATCAGAAAGCATGAAAAATTACAAATTCTGTTTCATTTATATGGGTTAGTTTTAAATTGGTGCCAGTGTTGTAATTTCTGTTACAGAGGCAATCAGAAAGGTTTTGTCGTGACAAAGCTCGTGACAGTGCTCAAGCAAGTAGACAATTCTCGGGCAAGTTGGTGCAATTAGATTCTCTTGATGAAGTGTCTGATTCATTGCTTTCCTCACCTCCAAAAAAATATTTGCGTCGGTCATTGGATGATAACATTGGTGTGGCGAATGTTGAAACAAAATATAGCATCAACGCAGAAGTAAGTCATCTTATATCAGGGAGGAGTTCAACAAACTTGTAACTCTCGCCTATTTTTGAACTGCAGTTCTTTTTTTTAACTTTATCATTGTTCTAGTCCATTTCAAATTTTAGTAAAACTGTAAACTTCCACTGAATTTTTTGCTTTGGATACTTGAGGTTATTCTTTCTCAATTAATGTGCACTGAAGTAGACATTGGTTTTCAGGAACTAGATAATGGAGAAGACTTAAAATTTAAGCTTAAGAAACTGATGCGGGATAAAGCGGATCTGTTCAGCTCAGGAAATGGAGAACAAGATAAGGTCATATTTCTGTTTTGTCCATCTGTTTTTTCATCAATGCTATCATGAGTTCATGGCTGCGTAATCTCATGAGTTTGTTTTTGATATCTCTCTAATCAATCATTCGATCACACTGGCAAATTCACATGGCTGTTGTATTATTAGGTTAGGCTAGGTGAATCAGGATGGAGGGAGAGATACTATGAAGAGAAATTCGCAGCTAAGTCTGTTGAGGAAATGGAACTTATACGCAGAGATGTTGTGAGTGTCCCATGGGTTTAATTTGATGAATATAAACTACGTTTGATTAAGCAGGATGCATTCATTTACTCTCTATTATTTGCTAGGTTTTGAAGTATACATACAGAAGGTCTTTGTTGGATAATGCATTATTATTATCATGGTGTTTGTTCCTGGAATTGGTCAGTTTCTGGTCATCCTAACACATATATTATGTACTGTTTAGTCTGTTTACATTGCTTATTTCCTGTGATTCATTTTATCTAATATTCGGAAGCAGGATATGATTATTGCACTGAGATTAACCATATTGTCCTGTAGGATTTTGATGCTCATTATTTGAACATCCTGCTAAATTGTTTTACTTACTTGTTCAAAATATCATATTGTCTCTGCAAGATTTTCATCATAATAGTGCCATCCATCTTTGGTTTTTTGATCCGAGCTTCTACATTAAACAGATCCTCTAGTAATCAAGCTGAGATGATTGAAATGTTATTACGTCTGTAATTTTTATCTGTTGTGATTTAGTTCCAAAAGAGCCTCGTGTTTAGAGGACGGGTTGGCTTTTGTAATAGCAATCTTAGTGGCAATGGAAGAACTCATTCACGCTTTCCTTTCTCCCATTTGCTTGTCTTTGGTTAATTGGGAGTTCATTTTGCAGGTTTTATCCATATCATCATGCACCATTCGCATCAGATATCAAGGGCCTTGATAGTCTAGATATTAAGTTTGAACTAGGTTCCCCGTTTAAACCTTTCAATCAGCTTCTGGCTGTTCTTCCATCTGCAAGGTATTCTATCTTTATGTCTGAGCATTCATAATTTATCAGCTGTCACTGATTTGCTCATTGGGTTACTGTTCTCAGTGCACATGCTCTCCCAGAGTGCTATAGGACATTGATGACAGATCCAGATTCTCCTATAACTGATTTTTATCCTGCCGGTATGAGGTTGCAGATTGGTCTCTTTAGTTGTGGTATTGTGTAATGCATGCCTCTCATTTAGCTTTTCTGGTTCGCAGATTTTGAAATTGACATGAACGGAAAACGCTATTCTTGGCAGGTTTGATTGTCCTTTCATGCTGATTAAAGGCAGACTTGATGATTTGTGTCCTGAATAATTTATTCAGTTACAAGTAACAATTTTAGCTCACATACTTTTATCTTTCCTTGTAAAGGGTATAACGAAACTGCCATTTGTTGAAGAAAAACGTCTTCTGGAGGCAGTTGCACCGGTGGAGAAATCACTGACGGTACATCCTATCTATATTTCAGATATTGAGTTTCGCAGTGGTTTTTATTTATAAGACAATCGTAGAATCACATATAATGTTGTTCTTCTTCTATACGTGTTTTCAAGACCGAAGAAATTCGAAGAAACAGTGTGCTGTTCGACATGCTCTTTGTGGTTGCATCTCATCCCCTTGCTGAACTCATCCGTTCGCTTAACAGCCGTATCAACACCTTGAGCAATGAAGAACGAGCAACTATCACAGAGAAAATTGACCCTGGACTTAGGTTTGTGTCTGAATCTTGAGAATAGATGATGGTTGTGATTTCTTAATGATGCAATTTTCTTTGTCTTGTTTTACAAATTATATTAATTGATTCTTGAGTATTAAGAAAAAGGAATAATTTAGTAAGCCACAATCGTAAAATTTCTTGATGTATGCAGCGATGGGATGAATGGCTACATAGTTTCATGTGGTGAAGATACTCAGCCCCCATGTTTCAGCTCCCCACTTGAGGGCATGGAAGATGTTTTAGACAATCAAGTAATGTAAGCCCTCGAATTCAAGATTGGGTTTAATCACTTTTTGTCATCATCCCCTTGTGCTTTATTTAGATGCCTTTTTGGAACTTGATCTTCATCAAATCAACATTCTTTTTTCTTGTTTCCCAGTTGTGCCATATACAAACTTCCAGAAGATGTCAGGGGCAGCGAAATTACTCATCAAATTCCAAAATTGGTGAAGCCTGATAAGGTATTATTTAGTCTACAATTTGTTATACAGTCCACTTGTTTATAGTGGTTAGTTTAAACAGTGTTCTTCATATACTGTCTTTCACAGATGATACGTCTAGTGGATATGAAAAATGGAGGTCTTCTGTGGCATGAAGATGGTAACAGAAGACGAGATCCTCCAAAAATTATAAAAACCAATAGGTGAATGATAATGATTTGTTGTGATATCCAAATTTTTGGAAAGGATTCATATACGGATGGTGTTAAATGTCACAATTCCTTTGTTTTTGCTGTATGCAGGTATAATCCAGAAGGATCTATATTTGGGGATAGGCTTGGGAAGGCAGCACACAGACTTGTGTTACATACAATAAATGCTATACCTGATAATACCCACATTAACACAGATGATACGTCTAGTGGATATGAAAAATGGAGGTCTTCTGTGGCATGAAGATGGTAACAGAAGACGAGATCCTCCAAAAATTATAAAAACCAATAGGTGAATGATAATGATTTGTTGTGATATCCAAATTTTTGGAAAGGATTCATATACGGATGGTGTTAAATGTCACAATTCCTTTGTTTTTGCTGTATGCAGGTATAATCCAGAAGGATCTATATTTGGGGATAGGCTTGGGAAGGCAGCACACAGACTTGTGTTACATACAATAAATGCTATACCTGATAATACCCACATTAACACAGCATTATGTGTGTTACATACAATAAATGCTATACCTGATAATACCCACATTAACACAGCATTATGTCCAAATACTGTTTTCCAGAACCAAGGAGTGGAGAAAAAAGTCCCAGCATATCAAGAAAATAGGATACAATGGATAACCCCTCAGATTAAAATCACTCCAAAGGAGATGAAGATAACCCCTCAGATTAAAATCAGTCCAAAAAAGATGAAAAGTTGTGAGACTAAAAAGACTTGGAAGATGAAGAAAAGCACTGAGAGTGAAGACAATCGGAAGAAGATGCCTGTGACTGTATTCCCTTTTAAGAAGAAGAATGAAATGAATGAGAGTGGGAAAAAGGAAAACCAAATGCCTGAAAAGAATCTCACTAAGCAGCAGAGGCGGGTAAGACACATGAGACAGGTGGCAGAGGCAAAAATGAGAAAAGAGAATAACTTGAGACAGATAGCAGAGGCAAAAATGAGAAAAGAGAATAAAAAAAGAAAGAGAGAAGCGAGAGAAGCTGCTAAAGCTGAATTTGCTAAAGCTGTTGAAGCTCGAGCTGCAGCTGCAAAAGCTGCCAAAGCTTGAGCTTCAATCCAGAAAGCTTCCTGTGTATCAATTTCAACAATATGATCAAGGAAGGAGCAATTCAGTGAATGTTATTTTGTTGGATTCAAGCTGTCTTTTTTGATAGGTATCTCCTTGTAAGTCAGAAAAAAATGTGAGTTAGCAATCATCACATATGTATCTTTTTGAATTCAGAGATTTAACTAACTATGATCTTTTAGTTGGTGTAGGTAAAAAAAACTGGTCGGTTTGGTGTGCACAAGACTAGACACGCTCAGATTTGGCTAGTCTGTAATGGTTTCGCTTCTTATGCATAACCAAAACAGAACATCTGAATTTGATTTGATTTTGATCTTTAGATATATCAGTGATGTTAGCCATCTAAAAGTTTTAAAACTAGTTGTAGATGTTTGATGCATAAATCGCCGAGTTACTCTCTCGCTTGTGAAATTGGTATGAGATGTCGTGTTTGATACTTTGATACCGTTTTTGGTCAATGAACCAATTTTTTAAAAAAACAATGTTCGAAGCCCGAAATACTTTGATACCGTTTTTGGTCAATGAACCAATTTTTTAAAAAAACAATGTTCGAAGCCCGAAGGTCATTTGACGGCAATAAAAACACATATGTGAAAGAAGAAAAGAAAAACCGAAAAATCTTTAGTTCTGTTTCTTTCTTCTGATTATCAAATAATCTCCTCACGATTCGCAGAACAATGGTCTACTTTTCTTTTATGATTCGTTATCTACTTTGTTTCCTTGTATCTGAATCTCCATTTTTGTAATCGAAACTTTCTTCGTTTGTTATACAGATCCGATTCATATTGTTGCAGAACAGACAAGGGAAGACACGTCTTGCTAAGTACTATGTTCCTCTAGAGGAGTCTGAGAAACACAAAGTGGAATACGAAGTTCATAGATTGGTGGTGAATCGCGACTCCAAATTCACCAATTTTGTTGAGGTTTTTTTTCCTGCGTCTCCTCATTTTTTTTTTCTTATTGTTGTGACTGTGATTTCCACAAGATTTGAGGAAATTTTGTTTGACAAAATCAAATAGGCCTTCGGGTGTACTTTATATAAGATCAAAACGAAGCAATCAAGCCGATTAGTGATTTAAATCATGCTTATATATTTATTCATCATTCTCTAATTTTTTTCACATTTCGTGTGTGAAAGTAACATTTTATTAAAATCGATTTGCAGTTTAGAACACATAAGGTGATATACCGGCGCTATGCTGGGTTGTTTTTCTCATTGTGCGTCGACATAACAGACAATGAATTGGCTTACCTTGAATGCATTCACTTGTTCGTTGAGATTTTGGACCATTTCTTCAGCAATGTCTGTGCACTTGTTCGTTGAGATTTTGGACCATTTCTTCAGCAATGTCTGTGAGCTTGATTTGGTCTTCAACTTCCACAAGGTACCACCAAAACAAGTCTTTCTTTCTTACCAAAACATATTTAACTCTTCTTGTTTTATATGGACCGTGACACTCAGTTTCAGATGTTATACTGACCTGTTAGGATCTTCTTACTGTAACTAGTGATAGGGTCAGGTGAACTACTATTGGATTTGAACCTTAGCTTAGCACTCGCTCTTGCTGTACTGATGGATTAGTGTGTTGCTATGAAACCTCTATAATTGTTCTTTGGTTCAATTGAAATGTAAACTAAATCACAATGGTTATTTCATAACAGGTATACTTGATACTTGATGAGTTCATTCTTGCTGGAGAGCTTCAAGAAACAAGCAAACGGGTATGCATAAATGCCTTCTTTTTGGAGCTTTTTTTTTAAGATTATCGTTGCCATCAAACTGAACTTTTCCCATCATCTCTTTGCTGCAGGCTATCATTGAGAGAATGTCTGAACTGGAGAAGCTAGAGTGATTATTATATGATAATACCAGTCTTCTTCTGTTTGCTCTCTTCTGTTGTCATGTCTTACATAAACCCCAAAATGACAGTAGAACTTCTCAAAAATGGAAATTGGTATGAGACACTGTATTCAGATCCTTGTCCATTGCCTCAACGTTCATACTTTTTGGTTCTTATT
>CM071717.1:33739466-33755114 GCA_036630335.1 Physaria fendleri
AATGACAATGAGATGATCCCAAAGAGGGATATAACTTTAGCTGATGAGACAAAGAGAACTGTTGTGGTGTCCCTTTGGAATGAGCTAGCAACTGGCGTAGGCCAAGAGCTGCTAGACATGGCTGATAATCACCCTGTTATAGCGATGAAGTCTCTCAAAGTTGGAGATTTTCAAGGTAAATTTTGACTTGTCTACTAAACTGGCGCTTTGTTTAACTTGAAACTGATATAATATCTACTTTGCTAGGTGTTTCATTGTCTACAATCAGCAGAAGCAATGTGGTGATAAATCCTGATTCTCCAGAAGCTACAAAGTTGAAATCTTGGTTTGATTCTGAAGGTAAAGAGACATCTATGTCTGCCATTGGATCTGGGATGAGTTCTTCAATTAATGGATCAAGATCCATGCTTTCTGACAGAGTTTCTCTTTCGCACACATCAATAACAACCCCTCTTTAGGGGAGGAGAAGGTACTTAAAAAAACACTTTTACACATTAAGATCTGGGAGACAGAAAAAATGACTTATATATCTTTTGTATGTACTGCAGCCTGTATTCTTCAGTACTAGAGCTTCCATAAGCTTCATCAAGCCAGACCAGACAATGTGGTACCGTGCTTGCAAGACCTGTAACAAAAAAGTGACTGAAGCAATGGACTCTGGTTATTGGTGTGAAGGTTGTCAGAAGAAGGATCAAGAAGGCAGTTTAAGGTAATAAGATGACAGTGAAATGCATAAAGATCCTACTTGCTTTTTCTGTTTCTGTTTAATCTTGTGTACTTATTGTGTGATCAGGTACATAATGGCGATGAAAGTCTGTGACTCAACAGGTGAAACTTGGTTTTCTGCATTCAATAATGAAGCAGAGAAGATTCTTGGCTGCACTGCTGATGAACTCAACACACTGAAATCAGAGGTAAGTAAACTAAAACCACTTATTATCTTTAAGAACACATTCCTAATTCTCTAGATTCTGATGTAAGATACAATGTTTTGTTGGTTTTCTCCAGGAAGGTGAAGGGAATGACTTTCAGATAAAACTGAAAGAAGCTACCTGGTCATCTCATGTCTTCAGAATCAGTGTTTCTCAGCAAGAGTATAACAGTGAGAAGAGACCGAGGATAACTGTAAGAGGTGTTTCTCCAGTTGACTTTGCTGTTGAAACAAGATTATTGCTCCAAGACATTTCCAAGAACAAGACATCTCTGTAATTCTCTATGTTTTGTCTTTCTTTTGTTGAACTAATGAGTCCCACAGTTTGTAAGTTTTTCAACAATCAATTCAGAGAGCCATTTAGAAAGGTAGAAGCAATTTATTATAAATCAACAATCAATTCAGAGAGCCATTTAGAAAGGTAGAAGCAATTTATTATAAAGTTGAAAACAAAACAAAGTTTCCTAACAGAACATAAACTAGTCTAAGAATGCAATGAAATAACAAAAGTCCAACAAGAGAGTCACTGTTGCTGAGGCAAAGGAGTTTTCAATTCCTGATAATTGTGTAGACTTCCGGTGAAATCAGTGAACAAACCATCAACACCAATCTTATTGAGCCAATAGTCATACTCTAGATATGCGTCTTGATGAAACTGTAAATGCAGAAACTGATTCTCGTTTCGGTACGTGTATGGATGGACCTAGCAAAAAACGTTATTCAGTGAAACATATCATGACATCAAAAGATAGAAGTGAATCACTACTCAAACAAACCTGAAGATTACGGGAATGAGCTCTTGCAACTAAATCTGTTGGTGTCAAGAGACTGTTATTGTTCACAGGAACAATTGTGTCTTTCCATGGACCAATCCCAATTACATATGGTTTAATATGATCTAAATACGCGTCTGATGTAATCTCCGCGTATGTCTGCATTAATAACATCCATTTTGATTGATCTGAAAACATATTTAGAGAAGAAGAAAGTAAGCATGTTAAAACAAGACCTTATTGGTGTCTTCGGTTATAATAGAGACATCATCGATCAAGAACAGTTTTGGTGAGTCTATCATGTCTGAAATGTAAATTAGCGAATTAGCTGCAAAAGACTGAATAAAGATTGGCTTTTTTAACCAATCTTCAGACATATATGAGCCTTTGTATCCGTATTTCTTCAGTGTTTCCACAAATTTATCCTCAAACTTTTTGCCATCAGCCCATTTCACCTGCAGAAAACCTCTCCATTTGTTATAATCAGTGACTAAAACACTAAAAGATGAAGCTAAGATTATGGTTTGCTTACTTGCTGATTCATGAAAACTGGATTTTTGATCTCTGGATATATCCCAACTACTCTAGGTGCATCCAGTGCTTTGCTGATTCATGAAAACTGGATTTTTGATCTCTGGATATATCCCAACTACTCTAGGTGCATCCAGTGCTATCGAAATATACTCATCGAAGGTAATAATCGGAAATTTACCTGAGAATAAGATCCCAAATTACTCATTCAGAACTCATTGTGCCACAGTACATCTTAAAGAGAGTAGATCTAAAAAAAAGATATTACCATTGTACTGTTGATCTCTGAAAGGATACCTCTGCTTTGCTCCAAGTGTTTTAAGTTCTTTGAGAGTAAAATCAACTGGTCTTGGAATGTTCAATCTCAATCGTTAAAATTTGAAACAAGTAAACTGAAAAAATATGTTTGTAGTGTTTTTATTACCAGTGAAGAAGCCTGTCATGTTCATTCCTTGAACTTCATAAGTTCTCTTACGGTCTGCAAACTCTTTATGATCAGCAACATCTGTTGTATCATCGAGATAAACATCATGATGACAGATCAAAACACCGTCTTTAGAGGATAATATATCTGTTTCTATGAAAAGATAAACATCATGATGACAGATCAAAACACCGTCTTTAGAGGATAATATATCTGTTTCTATGAAATCTGCACCCTCCTCAATGGCTCTCTGAAATAAAATCGAAAAACAACTTTGTGAAAACCAGAAAAAATTCATCTAAAGATAGAAACTTTTGTATAGATCCAGTACCATATATGCAGGAGCAGTTTCTTCAGGGAGCTCTCCATTTGATCCTCTGTGCGCAAGGTTATACGGACGAGAAGTCTGAAGCGGCTTCTTGTTTGCATGATTTGATTCACTTGGGAGACGATACAATGGCCTTGAAGCACACTCAGCAACCAACAATGAGAGTAAAAACAATGGTAGAAGATCTGCAGAAGTATAACAAAAATTGCTTAAAGAAGAATCAGAAACAATCCATGTGTAGCTAAAGAACTTTGTTGTCTAATCTCTATCATAATGGAGATTTGATACTTACACTTGAATCCCATGACTGAATTGCCCTGAAAAGTCTTCCAACCTCTGCACTGTATGAAATCAAAGTTATAAAGATAGCTTATCTGAAGAAGATTTAGATACTTTTGCCACATAAATAGCAACAAACCAATGAGCATAAGAATATTCCACTCAGATATCTAAATAATTTTGCTATATTCCTCTCAAAATACACCAATAATAGTTGTTTGTTACGTTTATAATGAGGTTTTTTTTTTTCACTAATAATAATTCCTCTTCTTGGACCTATTCCTCAAATTCTTATTGACAAATAGTTTCATATAACATTCAGAGTGAATGCAGGTATAAGAGACTCAATTAGTGATAAAAGAAGGAGACCATAAGATAACTTGAGAATGCAATGAAGTTGCAGACTGTAATGCAAAGAAAGCATCGTTTTTTCTTGTCTTTTGATCATGACAAGCCAACTTAGTTAAACCTCTATGGTTAAACGACATTGTAGTTCATAAGAAAACTGGGGACAAAAGATGAAAAGCAATTTAGAAGTTTGTGAATGAAAGATAACTCTTCATATTATAAAATCCTTGAAACGTAAGACAAACAAATCTTTGATGTTGAACTGATGAGTTATTTTTTAATCACATTGATTAAAATCAGAAACAAGAACACCAATTCAAGAGAAATACAAGAACTGAGAAAGTGTTACAAAACAAAGAGAGAGGCTACTCCATTTTTCTCAGATTGCCATGAGATCACCACAGCTACGCATCAACAAGACTCCTCCTGCAAACAACCCAAGTGCTCGAAGAAGGTTCTGCAACAAGAAAGATTCGTATGAGAATGTTGTTTTTCCAAGATACAGATTTAGATCCAATTACTTCTTCTGAGAGACCATGCATTCACAAAATTAAAATAAAACAAACAGAGATAATACAAAACCCTGATTTGGCTTCTCAAAACATACAAAAGGGATCATATTTTACGCTCAATCGAATTAATTCCGATAACCTGCCCATTTTTGTTCGTCGTGAACCTCAGAATGCCACAAAGCTTTAAGCTTGTCAATTGACACAACATTTTTCACCATTGTAGCTGCTAAAAGTCTGAAGCTTTGATCGCCTGATACTTTCGGTTACCAGAAAAGCTAGGGTTTATCGTCGATTTGGGATCGAGACTTTAGCCACGGTCAGTTTTAATTATTATTAAAGGGTTTAGGATTCTCTAAAATACGAAACTAACCTTTATTAGGTAATCAATCACAGAAGAACACGTGTATCACTAAGGAGCTTCGGGCTTTTTATTGTTTTGGGCCTTTTTATTGATTCGGGCCTTATTGATGATTTGTTTCATCTTCTTTGCTCGAATCTGTTTTTCTCGAAGCGTAATTTCTCTCATCAATGGCGAAATCAGCGTCGACGGCAGCTTCCTCGCTTTTCCAAAACCTTAGGAGATACATCAAAAAGCCATGGCAGATCACCGGACCTTGCGCTCACCCGGAGTACCTCGAAGCTGTTCCAAAGGCGACGGAGTATCGTCTTCGATGTCCCGCGACGATTGGTGAAGAGGCGATCGTGCCGACCTCGGATCCAGATACGGTATACAACATCGTATACCATGGCCGAGATCAGCGCCGAAACCGTCCACCGATCCGACGGTACGTATTGAAGAAGGAAAACGTGGTTCAGATGATGAACGAGAAGAAGACGTTTGATGTCTCGGATTTCCCTAAGGTTTACTTGACTACCGCAGTCGAGGAAGATTTGGACACCTGTGGCGGAGGCTACGTCAAATAAACAGGTGAATTGGCATGAGATTGAGAGCTAGGGGTCCATAAGATTATTAAATTTGAGCTCTATGTTGTTCGGATTCATTTCATTCTTTAAGGATGAGCTTAACATAAGATTATTAAATTTGAGCTCTATGTTGTTCGGATTCATTTCATTCTTTAAGGATGAGCTTAAAGTAGTGAAGTTTTGTGGTCTAGGTTTGGAATTTAGACCCTTGTGTGCTCGGTATATAGTTCTAGTTTCTTGTTAATGGCATTGGAATTTCGACTTAAGCTATAGGATTGGAATCTAGTTTCAAGGTTAAGATAACTATTAAGAGGAATTTTGGAGTCTAGCTTTGCTGCAGTTAAAGTTTCTTGAATCTTTTCTGCAAAGTTTTTGTGTTGACCCGTGTAAGGCTTTAGACGAATGCTTTTGAATTTAGGAATCAAGCGTTGTTATATGGCTAAGTGCAGTATGACTTCTGCTTTGATCTTGAAAGCTGTACACTTTTGTTCTCTAAAAGTATGACTTCTGCTTTGATCTTGAAAGCTGTACACTTTTGTTCTCTAAAGCTGCACATTACTGAATTAGCTAGCTACAAGAGTACAAACCAGTTAAGATAATGTCTCCTTTTGTGCTTGATTTGAGCCTACACTTAAAATAATAGCTGCAAGAGTTTAGTACTTGAGATGTTCATGTTGTCTCTACCTCGCTGCGTAATGCAGAAAAGTCTCCATTTCTTAAAACACTATTATCTGAGTTTCCCATTTATTCTGACTCATTATTTTTCCTTCTTTGCAGGTTTTATTTCATCTTGTGATGGGCCAAAGACTGCGTATGATATTTCTCTACCAACAAAAAATTTCTCCCTTGGTTGGTTTATCTAATAAGATTTCTAGTAGCTTCATATAAACTACAAAACACTTCATTTTCTTTCATAAGAACCAGACTGTTATGTCATATTTCATGTTTATGATGAACCCGTAATTGTTGATTCAAGTTTGAGTGATCTGGAAGTGGTTGATAATGTAACAAAAATAGAAAGTTATCAGAATTCTCATGTGAAAATAGTTTCTTGTCATTATAATTTTTTTTTTTTTTTCATTGTGAGAGAATAGTTTTGCCATTAACTTCAAAATTTGTACTATATATGCAATTTGAGGTTGGATTAAAACGGTGTCGTATTGACGTTTAGGTGGGTTTGGTTACAATGGTTTATATAGTCTCGTCAACAAACCCTCTTAAACAGCAAGAGAGTTTAGATCAACGAGCCATCTGCTTCGGATCCAGACCTCTCCTGACCCCGCCGTTGAAAATTTGCGCGCTGCTCTAGATCACTTCATCTCTCTCTCGTCCTCTCACTTCCCCTGGTTTCGTTAATTCTTAAATTCGAAAACCCTAAACTTATTCTTAGAAATTGAGGAAGACAAAAAAAAGCAAAGCTTTTACTTCTTTCAGGTTCCCATTTGTTGTAAGGCTATAAAGGTGACACAAGAGTAAGTTCACCTCCTTTTTTCCCATTGTTGGAACCCTAATTAATGTATTTATGTGTTTTAAAGAAATGATTTTTTTACCAATTCTTGGAGCGTGCCAGTAGGAAGTCTCTAGCTTTTAGCTTTTCTTGGTTATTGTATTTTCATGTTAAGTAGAGCTTCGATTTGAGGTGGTCTGATTCGGTTTGCGGCAATTTTGTTCTCGAGTGGGTTAGACGAGATTCCTGTTGAAAGCCTTGTAGCGGTGAAATTGGACTTTTTGGGTTGTTTGAATAAGGATCTTGCTGACATTTACTGCAAATGAGTTCTTGAATAAGGATCTTGCTGATTGGAGCTTAGGCTGTGGCACTTTAGACGTCAGTGTACGTTTATTTATTTATTTAAGGAAACAGTTCTGATTCAATTTTCCTTGTAACCTTGAGGGCAATGCATTGATTTTTGAGTTTACAATCTTTCTTGCTGTTCTGTATGTTCTTCAGCTTGATGAAACCTAGAATGATCTTGCTCAATTGTTTCATTTAGAATTTATTTCCCATTTGCAGAAGCACCTAGTGTTTAAACATTCCTCTAAACCAATAGTTTATTTCCCATTTGCAGAAGCACCTAGTGTTTAAACATTCCTCTAAACCAATAGTATACACTTTTTTATTTCATATTTTGGGTTCAACATTAAATCTTTCAGTGTCTTTTTGTTGTTTGTTGAACAGGAAAACCTTGAGTATTTAGAGCATTTCAGTTGGACTAATTCTAGGTAAAGGTGTTGAAATGTTCTGTTTTTTACATATTCAAATTTTACATCGAAGAAACACAAATTGAACCCACTTCTTTTCTTTTCAAAGTCCAGATAGTTAAAACCAGTTTAGGAGCTGAATCTATGCCTGGAGACAAATTTGAGGAGAAGACCCACAATTTCTTTGGACAGGAAGGCCTATCTCAAGACCAGCACCAGCCTCAGGTTGTTGACGGAAGCTGGTCTGGTTTTAGTAATGGTCTACTCCGCAACCAGAAACAGAGAGACCCATCCTTTATTGCCAATCTGAAGAGTTGTAACACACAACAATCTGGTATGGATTTTGTCTCCTTATGATAAAGATTTCCCCAACTTATACTCATTTACAGCTACTGATGTTCTCAGCTTTTAAACATTGCTTTGCTTCTTATTCCAGTTGATCCCCAGAGAAGTCAATCAAATTCACACCATGGTTTGAATTTTAATCAGCAGCCTGTAAGGTCCGAGAGTTCGGGAAGTTTTTTGCAAGAACACCAGCAACTCACAAATGGTTACATGCATGGGAATCTTGGATTGCAGACAATGCCGAACGGGACAAATTTTTTGGGAATGGATGTAGAATCTAGTAGGGATAGATTATCAGAACTTCATAAAATTCCTACGAGGTTTGGTGCCCTTTGGAATGAGCTAGCAACTGGCATAGGCCAAGAGCTGCTAGACATGGCTGATAATCACCCTGTTATAGCAATGAAGTCCCTCAAAGTTGGAGATTTTCAAGGTAAATTT
Source organism: Physaria fendleri (assembly GCA_036630335.1). Classification (NCBI taxonomy): domain Eukaryota; kingdom Viridiplantae; phylum Streptophyta; class Magnoliopsida; order Brassicales; family Brassicaceae; genus Physaria; species Physaria fendleri. The sequence goes on from CM071717.1 coordinate 33,747,502, forward strand.
TGACTTGTCTACTAAACTGACGCTTTGTTTAACTTGAAACTGATATAATATCTACTTTGCTAGGTGTTTCATTGTCTACGATCAGCAGAAGCAATGTGGTGATAAATCCTGTTTCTCCAGAAGCTACAAAGTTGAAATCTTGGTTTGATTCTGAAGGTAAAGAGACATCTATGTCTGCCATTGGATCTGGGATGAGTTCTACAATTAATGGATCAAGATCCATGCTTTCTGACAGAGTTTCTCTTTCGCACACATCAATAACAACCCCTCTTTAGGGGAGGAGAAGGTACTTAAAAAAAACACTTTTACACATTAAGATCTGGGAGACAGAAAAAATGACTTATGTATCTTTTGTATGTACTGCAGCCTGTATTCTTCAGTACTAGAGCTTCCATAAGCTTCATCAAGCCGGACCAGACAATGTGGTACCGTGCTTGCAAGACCTGTAACAAAAAAGTGACTGAAGCAATGGACTCTGGTTATTGGTGTGAAGGTTGTCAGAAGAAGGATCAAGAAGGCAGTTTAAGGTAATAAGATGACAGCGAAATGCATAAAGATCCTATTTGCTTTTTCTGTTTCTGCTTAATCTTGTGTACTTATTGTGTGATCAGGTACATAATGGCGATGAAAGTCTGTGACTCAACAGGTGAAACTTGGTTTTCTGCATTCAATAATGAAGCAGAGAAGATTCTTGGCTGCACTGCTGATGAACTCAACACACTGAAATCAGAGGTAACTAAAACCACTTATTATCTTTGAGAACACATTCCTAATTTTCCAGATTCTGATGAATGTTGTGTTGGTTTTCTCCAGGAAGGTGAAGGGAATGAGTTTCAGATAAAACTGAAAGAAGCTACGTGGTCATCTCATGTCTTCCGAATCAGTGTTTCTCAGCAAGAGTATAACAGTGAAAAGAGACAGAGGATAACTGTAAGAGGTGTTTCTCCAATTGACTTTGCTGCTGAAACAAGATTATTGCTCCAAGACATTTCCAAGAACAAGACATCTCTGTAATTCTCCATGTTTTGTCTGGCTTTTGTTGAACTAATGAGTCCCAAGTTTGTAAGTTTTTCAACAATCAATTCAGAGAGCCATTTTGGAAAAGGTAGATGCAATTTATTATAAAGTTGAAACAAAACCAAGTTTCCTAACAGAACATAAACTAGCTTAAAGAATGCAATGAAATAACAAAAGTCCAACAAGAGAATCACTGTTGCTGAGGCAAAGGAGAAGGAGACTTTAATTCCTGATAATTGTGTAGACTTCCGGTGAAATCAGTGAACAAACCATCAACACCAATCTTATTCAGCCAATAATCATACTCTAGATATGCATCTTGATGAAACTGTAAATGCAGAAACTGATTCTCGTTTCGGTATGTGTATGGATGGACCTAGCAAAAAACGTTATTCAGTGAAACATATCATGACATCAAAAGATAGAAGTGAATCACTGCTCAAACAAACCTGAAGATTACGGGAATGAGCTCTTGCAACTAAATCTGTTGGTGTCAAGAGACTGTTATTGTTCACAGGAACAATTGTATCTTTCCATGGACCAATCCCAATTACATATGGTTTAATGTGATCTAAATACGCGTCTGATGTAATCTCCGCGTATGTCTGCATTAATCACATCCATTTTGATTGATCTGAAAACAAAATTAGAGAAGAAGAAGAAAGTAAGCATGTTAGAAGATGACCTTATTGGTGTCTTCGGTTATAATAGTGACATCATCGATCAAGAACAGTTTTGGTGAGTCTATCATGTCTGAAATGTAAATTAGTGAATTAGCTGCAAAAGACTGAATAAAGATTGGCTTTTTTAACCAATCTTCAGACATATATGAGCCTTTGTATCCATATTTCTTTAGAGTTTCCACAAATTTATCCTCAAACTTTTTGCCATCAGCCCATTTCACCTGCACAAAACCTCTCCATTTGTTATAATCAGTGACTAAAACACTAAAAGATGAAACTAAGATTATGCTTTGCTTACTTGCTGATTCATGAAAACTGGATTTTTGATCTCTGGATATATCCCAACTACTCTAGGTGCATCCAATGCTATCGAAATATACTCATCGAAGGTAATAATCGGAAATTTACCTGAAATACCAAATTTAGAACTCAATTGTGCAACACTACATCTCAAAGAGCTCAATTGTGCAACACTACATCTCAAAGAGTGTAAAACAAGAAAAGATATTACCATTGTATTGTTGATCCCTGAAAGGATACCTCTGCTTTGCTCCAAGTGTTTTAAGTTCTTTGAGAGGATACCTCTGCTTTGCTCCAAGTGTTTTAAGTTCTTTGAGAGTAAAATCAACTGTTCTTGAAAAGTTCAATCTCAATCGTTACACTTTGAAATAAACAAACCTGAAAAAATATGTTTGTAGTGTTTTTATTTACCAGTGAAGAAGCCAGTCATGTTCATTCCTTGAACTTCATAAGTTCTCTTACGGTCTGCAAACTCCTTATGATCAGCAACATCTGTTGTATCATCTAGATAAACATCATGATGACAGATCAAAACACCGTCTTTAGAGGATAATATATCTGTTTCTATGAGAGGATAATATATCTGTTTCTATGAAATCTGCACCCTCCTCAATGGCTCTCTGAAATAAAATTTAAAAACAACTTTGTGAAACCAGACAAAATTAGTGTAAAGGTAGAAACTTTTGTGTAGATACAGTACCATATATGCAGGAGCAGTTTCTTCAGGGAGCTCTCCATTTGATCCTCTGTGCGCAAGGATACAGTACCATATATGCAGGAGCAGTTTCTTCAGGGAGCTCTCCATTTGATCCTCTGTGCGCAAGGTTATACGGACGAGAAGTCTGAAGCGGCTTCTTGTTTGCATGATTTGATTCACTTGGGAGACGATACAATGGCCTTGAAGCACACTCAGCAACCAACAATGAGAGTAAAAACAATGGTACAAGATCTGCAGAAGTATAACAAAAATTGCTTAGGAAGAATCAGAAACAATCCATGTGTAGCTAAAGAACTTTGTTTTCTAATCTCTATCATAATGGAGATTTGATACTTACACTTGAATCCCATGACTGAATTGCCCTGAAAAGTCTTCCAACCTCTGCACTGCATGAAATCAAAGTTATAAAGATAGCTTATCTGAAGAAGATTTAGATAATTATGCCAAATAAATAGCAACAAACCAATGAGCATAAGAATATTCCACTGAGATATCTAAATAATTTTCAGAATAGTAACTTATTATGCTATATTCCTCTTAAACTACACCAATAATAGTTGTTTATAGTAACTTATTATGCTATATTCCTCTTAAACTACACCAATAATAGTTGTTTGTTACGTTTATAATGAGCTATTTTTTCCACTAATAATAATTCCTCTTCTTGGACTTATTCCTCAAATTCCTATTGACAAATAGTTTCATTCAACATTCAGAGTGAATGCAGATATAATACAACAGATATGACAGACACGATTGGTGATAAAAGAAGCAGACCATAAGATAACTTGAGAAGATAGTATTGCAAAGAAAACATCGCTTGTTCTTGTCTTTTGATCATTGTAGTTCATAAGAAAACTGGTGATAAAAGATGAAAAAGCAATTCAAAAGTTTGTGAATGAAAGATAAACTCTTCATATTATAAAATCCTTGAAACGTAAGACAAACAAATCTTTGATCTTGAGAACTGTTGAGATCTTTTTTATCACATTTGATTAAAATCAGAAACAAGAACACCAATTCAAAAGAAATACAAGAACTGAGAAAGTGGTACAAAACTAAAAGAGGTTCTACTCCATTCTTCTCAAATTGCCATGAGATCACCACAGCTACGCATCAATAAGACTCCTCCTGCAAACAACCCAAGTGCTCGAAGAAGATTCTGCATCAAGAAAGATTAGTATTAGAACGTTCTTTTGCAAAAAACAGATTTCAATCCAAATACTTCTTCTGAGAGACCATGCATTCACAAAATTAAAATAAAACAAAACAAACAGAGATAAGACAAAACATACAAAAGGGATCAAATTATACGCTCAATTGAATCAATTCGGATACCCTAAATCGAAATTCTAAATCGATGAAGTTCACACTGAATTCAATCGAAAGCCCCTGATTTAGTAACGAAATATACCAAAAGAATCGACTAAATTAGAATCAAGAGACCTAACATAGAAGGTAAGGTAAGTTTACCATATTAGCAGCCCATTTTTGTTCGTCGTGAACCTCAGAATGCCACAAAGCTTTAAGCTTGTCAATTGACACAACATTGATTATGGGCTTTATTGTTGATTACTTGATTTGTTTCATCTCCTTTGCTCGAATCTGTCTTCCTCGAAGCGTAATTTCTCTCATCAATGGCGAAATCAGCATCGACGGCGGTTTCCTCGCTTTTCCAAAACCTTAGGAGATACATCAAAAAGCCATGGCAGATCACCGGACCTTGCGCTCACCCGGAATACCGCGAAGCTGTTCCGAAGGCGACGGAGTATCGTCTCCGATGTCCCGCGACGATTGGTGAAGAGGCGACTGTGCCGACATCGGATCCAGAGACGGTATACAACATCGTATACCACGGACGAGATCAGCGCCGAAACCGTCCACCGATCCGACGGTATGTATTGAAGAAGGAAAACGTGGTTCAGATGATGAACGAGAAGAAGACGTTCGATGTCTCGGATTTCCCTAAGGTTTACTTGACTACCGCAGTCGAGGAAGATTTGGACACCTGTGGTGGAGGCTACGTCAAATAAACAGGTGAATTGGCATGAGATTGAGAGCTAGGGGTCCATAAGATTATCAAAATTGAGTTCTAAGTTGTTCGGATTGTTTGCGTTCTTGAAGGGGTCCATAAGATTATCAAAATTGAGTTCTAAGTTGTTCGGATTGTTTGCGTTCTTGAAGGATGAGCTAATGTAGTGAAGTTTTTGGTCTAGGTTTGGACTCTAGACTTCGTGTGCTTGGTGTATAGATTTAGTCTTGTTAATGGCCTTGGAATTTCGACTTAAGCTATAGTCTTGTTAATGGCATTGAAATTTTGACTTTAACCTTTAGGACTGGAATCTAGTTTGAAGGCTAAGATATATATTAGTGGAGGAATTTCGGATTCTAGCTTTGTTACAATTAAAGTTTCTTGAATCTTTTCTGCAAAATTCAAGGCTTTTGTGTTGACCCGTGTAAGGCTTCAGACGAATGCTTTTGAATTTAGGAATCAAGCTTTGTTATATGGCTAAATGCAGTATTGGCTTCTGCTTTGACCTCTAAAGCTGTACACTCTTGTTCTCTAAAGCTACACATTACTGAATTAGCTAGCTACAAGAGTACAAACCAGTTAAGATAATGTCTCCTTTTGTGCTTGATTTGAGCTTACACTTAAATAATAGCTGCAAGAGTTTAGTACTTTAGATGTTCATGTTGTCTCTACTACCTCACTGTGTAATGCAGAAAAGTCTCCATTTCTTAAAAACCTTGTAAATGGGTTACACTACTATCTGAGTTTCCCATTTTTTGTTTCCTTCTTTGCAGGTTTTATTTCATCTTGTGATGGGCCAAAAACTGCGTATGATATTTCTCTACCAACAAAAAATTTCTCCCTTGGTTGGTTTATCTAATAAGATTTGGTTGGTTTATCTAATAAGATTTCTAGTAGCTTCATATAAACTACAAAACACTTCATTTTCCTTTCATAAGAACCAGAGTGTTATGTCATATTTTATGTTTATGATGAACCCGTGATTGTTGATTCAAATTTGAGTGATCTGGAAATGGTTGATAATGTAACAAAAATAGATAAAGTTATCAGAATTCTCATGTGAAAATAGTTTCTTGTCATTATAATTTTTTTTTGGGGTCATTGTGAGAGAATAGTTTTGCTGTTAACTTAAAAATTTGTACTATATATGCAATTTGAGGTTGGATTAAAACGGTGCCGTATTGACGTTTTAGGTGGGTTTGGTTACAATGGTTTATATTTATCACTGTCTCATACCCCAACAGCTCTCGTCAACAAACCCTCTTAAACAGCAAGAGAGTTTAGATCAACGAGCCATCTGCTTCGGATCCAAACCTCTCCTGACCCCGCCGTTGAAAATTTGCGCGCTGCTCTAGATCACTTCATCTCTCTCTCTCGTCCTCTCACTTCCCCTAGTTTCGTTAATTCTTAAATTCGAAAACCCTAAACTTATTCTTAGAAATTGAGGAAGACAAAAAAAGCAAAGCTTTTACTTCTTTCAGGTTCCCATTTGTTGTAAGGCTATAAAGGTGACACAAGAGTAAGTTCACCTCCCTTTTTCCCATTGTTGGAACCCTAATTAATGTTAATATCTGTTTTAAAGAAATGATTTTTCACCAATTCTTGTAAACGTGCCAGTAGGAAGTCTCTAGCTTTTAGCTTTTCTTGGTTATTGGTAGTTTTCATGTTAAGTAGAGCTTCGATTTGAGGTGGTCTGTTCGGTTTGCGGCAATTTTGTTCTCGAATGGGTTAGTGAGATTCCTGTTCAAAAAGCCTTGTAGCGGTGAAAATTGGACTTTTTAGGTTGTTTGAATAAGGATCTTGCTGACATTTACTGCAAATGAGTTCTTGAATAAGGATCTTGCTGATTGGAGCTTAGGCTGTGGCACTTTAGACGTCAGTGTACGTTTTTTTAATTTAAGGAAACAGTTCTGATTCAATTTTCCTTATAACCTTGAGGGCGATGCATTGATTTTTGAGTTTACAATCTTTCTTGCTGGTCTGTATGTTCTTCAGCTTGATGAAACCCAGAATGATCTTGCTCGATGGTTTCATTTAATGCGAATTTATTTCCCATTTGCAGAAGCACCTAGTGTTTAAACATTCCTCTAAACCAATAGTATACACTTCTTTGTTTCATATTTTGGGTTCAACATTAAATCTTCAGTGTCTTTTTTGTTCGTTGAACAGGAAAATCTTGAGCATTTAGAGCATTTCAGTTGGACTAACTCTCGGTAAAGGTGTTGAAATGTTCTGTTTATACATATTCAAATTTTACATCGAAGAAGCATAAATTGAACTCATTTCTTTCTTTTCAAAATCCAGATAGTTAAAACCAATTTAGGAGCTGAATCTATGCCTGGAGACGAATTTGAGGAGAAGACCCACAATTTCTTTGGACAGGAAGGCCTATCTCAAGACCAGCATCAGCCTCAGGTTGTTGACGGAAGCTGGTCTGGTTTTAGTAATGGTCTACTCAGCAACCAGAGGCAGAGAGACCCATCCTTTATTGCCAATCTGAAGAGTTGTAACACACAACAATCTGGTATGGATTTTGTCTCCTTATGATAAAGATTTCCCCAACTTATACTCATTTACAGCTACTAATGTTGTGAGCTTTTAAACATTGCTTTGTTTCTTATTCCAGTTGATTCCCAGAGAAGTCAATCAAATTCACACGATGGTTTGAATTTTAATCAGCAGCCTGTAAGGTCCGAGAGCCCGGGAAGTTTTTGGCAAGAACACCAGCAACTCACAAATGGTTACATGCATGGGAATCTTGGATTGCAGACAATGCCGAACGGGACAAACTTTTTAGGAATGGATGTAGAATCTAGTAGGGATAGATTATCAGAACTTCATAAAATTCCTACGAGGTTTGGTG
>CM071717.1:33798818-33818420 GCA_036630335.1 Physaria fendleri
TGCAAAATGTTAGTTCAAATACGGGTTTATTATTAATAATATATATATATATATATATATATATATATATATAATCAAATAGTGTGATTACGCCAAGGTATTAATAGTTTGTTACCATACTATTAGAATTTAACAGAAGAAAAATAGAATTATCCTCGTGTAAAATAAACTGTTTTATATCAAATATTTTATAATAGAATACTATACAATGTTGTTGCAAAATACATTTTTCATCAACAAGATAAACTTCAACAGGGTTCTTAGTAATCAAATAGTTTTTATTTTAATGCATTTAGATACATAATATAATAAATCAATAGTTATATTAAAGTATTTTCGGATACCTATAGGTTTCGAGATAGATTCAAATTCAATTACTCATGTATATGAAAAAATATTGTTTGAATATTTATATAAATTAGTTTAGATACACTATTTTTGGATTGGGTCTAGATCGGAAATTCTGTATTCGGTATTGTGTTAAAAGTTCTTATATGATGTCATTACAAACTATCTTTTTCATAAAAAAAAAAAAAATTATTAAGAGGTATTTTTATATTTAACATTTTCGTTTTTACCTGAATATATTCAAATATCTTATATATTTGATATCTATAATTATATTTAGGCTATTTTTTGGAACCAGTTTGGAATCAAATCCGATTATTCGGGTATAGAAAAAATAGGTTTGAATATTTTTCATAAATTGGTCGAGACACGGATTTGGTATTTATTCAGATCTAGATCGAATATGATGTATATAATATTTTGATCATCTTTGCTTATAATATTTACTCTAAAATTTATATATTATAAATTTACATATTAAAATAAAAATTAGCCGGTATTTAACACGGATAATAATTTAGTAAGGATTGAAATGGTAATAAGCTATAACAGAAATTGATCTGCATAATATTTTTCAGATTGGTCAGGGTCAAATGTTTAGATCTGGTTAATGTTCCCAGGACTCATCCGCACTGATTAAAAGTACAGGAATAAATATAAGATAAAAGTAAACTAGCTCATGAAGGAGTGATAAACGATACATGAAATATAATAAGAATAAATTACACCCTATAGCATAAACAAAAACTAAATTATACTCACTAGCACAAACAAAAGAAAATTACATTCACTAGCACAAATATTTTTTGTCCACACATGTTTTTCTTTTTTGTTTACAAAGAAAATTTTAGGTGTGCTACTTTTGTAATTTTGGGATGTGTTTGTGCTACTAGGTGTAAAATACTCATATAATAAATATTGTACAACCTAACCCTACTTTGTATTAAGTAAATTTACAAGTAGGAAGACCATATGTTTTGATATTCTTATATTCAAATCACATATAGATACAAAGTTATGTAGATTTTGAAAATCAAATGTGCCAAAATAGTTTTTTTTTTTTTTTTTTTCTGTCAAGTGCCAAAATAGTTAATAGTGAGGGAAATTGGAATATATGCCAAAATAGTTTTTTTTTTTTTTTTTTTCTGTCAAGTGCCAAAATAGTTAATAGTGAGGGAAATTGGAATATATGAAACGTCCTTCATACACATGAGGCACAGTCGCTGAGTATCTAGTAGCTTCCAATTTGCTAATCACCAATTACAACACGACAACAAGACTTGCGTTGGGCCCTTGTTACATTGGCAATATGAAGTGCCACGTGGAGTTTGACCACATTTTTTTTTTTTTTTGCCACGTGGAGTTTGACCACATTTTTTTTTTTTTTTTGCAATAAGAGATATTTATTTCGTAAGGGAAATGAGTCTAATGACCACATTTATATTACAAAGATTGCTACATGACTTGATGACAATGATGAGTGGTGAATACATGTAGATAGTTGGAATTTAGTGACATTTTTGAATGGACTTAAATCGTAATCAGATAAGAATTTGATTATACACGTTTGGACCGTTTGGTTAATGAATAGACAACATGTTTTTGTAAACAAGATAAAACGGTAAACAGAATATGCCACTAAAATCAAAAGAAGACTTGACATAAAGGGTTCTTGATAAATGAACACATTAATGTTGCCAAAGAAAAAATGAACACGTATATACAATTAGTTACTTGTTTATTTTAATCATTCTAGTTTACAAAATTATGTAAATTGTTTTTATGCATTGCAAATGTATGCAGACCAAAAACAATTTGTTTAAACATCTAGATACAAGATTAATTATCTAATTACCTAGACAAATAGATTAAATATCAAAATGACTAAAAAAATCTATATAGCTATCTCGTGCCGATTGCCGAACCCTACCAAGAATTATAAAACAATTTAATAGTCTACCGACGTTATCTCGTTTGACGTTAAAGATAACAGACATTTAATTTCTTTGATTTTTTTTTTTTTTTTTTTTCGTTTGACGTTAAAGATAACAGACATTTAATTTCTTTGATTTTTTTTTTTTTTTTTTTGCCTTTATTTTAGTCATTTATTTCTTGATTGTTTATGTTTTTAATTTTCAGTTATGAAATGTATTCCATTAGTCGATAAGTTTGACTTAATTGGTACGTTTTTTTTTTGTCTTCTTCCAATTGGTACGATAGATAAACATTTGAAGAAAAAGGAATATTAGATTTTAACCCAATATATATATATATATATATATATTGAGAATTTTTTGTGTTATACCATAATTGACCATAAAATTAGAAAAAATACTATACCACAAATCTCAACCATATATATATATATATATATATATTGAGAATTTTTTGTGTTATACCATAATTGACCATAAAATTAGAAAAAATACTATACCACAAATCTCAACCGTCAGATTTGGTGTGTTCACACTAATCACATGGTTGAGATTTGTGGTATCAAACACAAATGTGGTATTTTTTCTAATTTGGGAGATTTGTGGTATCAAACACAAATGTGGTATTTTTTCTAATTTGGTGTTAATTTGTGATATTGGTGTTAAATTTTTCATATATATTAGAGCCGCAAAAATAATTTGATCTGATATACTATGAAAAACTGTTTCAATGAAATAAATCTTTATATAGGTCATAAAACCTGCGTATGTAGAAAAAAAAAGAAACAAATTCCTGAAACATGTCATAAAATAGCAGAAACCACTAAGATAAATGTTGTGGCTGTATCCTTAGACAAAAAAAAAAAAGTTGTGGCTACTCTCTACGAGTAATGTTATATTGCACGTATATTTTGTGGACATTCATAAAGCAAAAAAAAAACAAAAAACAATAATAAACGTAGTCAGATTGGGAAAAAAAAACGTAGTCAAAAGGAAAAAAACAAAAACTGGCGGTGGCATGAAGTATCAGTTGCACCAAAGTCCATTCGATCTTACTGCCATTGGTCCCATCTCTCAACGTCGGTTCTCTCGTTGCTTTCTCATTATTATTTTATATTTCATCGTAATCATCGATTATTTTTTTTTAACCACAGAATAATAAAAAAAGCTGAAACTGGTTTTAAGGCTTTGAGTAAATATCAAATCAAATTGAGATGAAATCTATGTGCTAAGTAATATCCACGTAGATAATATAGAGAAGATAAAATACTAGCTACAATTCAATATAACTTTTATTTTATTTGAAACCAAAACATAATAGTCAAAATCATTTTGAACAAGTTTCCTCTTATTTATCAGTTAAATCATATAATTCAAAATACAATACAATAATCTATTTGGTAAAGAAAATATTTGAGCACATTTTCCCAAAATATCATATTAAAATAAATTTGAGAAAAAACCTATGAATCCAGCAAAGCCACAGATAATAGAAAACAGCTAATTCATCATCTCTTTCATAATATCTTCAGAGTTAAGACTTTTGACCACACATCTCTTTTCGCTCACCACACGCTCACCCCTTTTTATATATATACACAACACACCAATCTCTTACCTTCACATATTCACACAAAAAAAAAAAACCTAAAATTTCCAAAACTTATAAACAAATCCTTCTTTCTCGGAATACCACAAATCTTCTTTTTAGCTTCCAAATCTTGATTATATAATCTCCTTCAAGAACCCATTTTAATTCGCGTGTGTATGTCAACAACGATGAAGAGACAGGGCTGCAGCTCAGATTCCAGCGATCAAAAGCAGCAGCCCAGTCGTCTACAAAAGCGAGCTCCGTCGTTAAACATCGTTCCTGCGACTCCAACTGCTAATAATTGGAAAACAGCTATACCTCTCCTCTCGCCGTTAACTCTTTCTCCCGAATCATTACCGGTTGACCAACCACCGGTTGATAATAATCAGACGACAACGGCGGTTGAGAAAACGCCGGTTTTCAAGAAATGGCAACATCCAGCTGCGCCGTTCTATTACGAGTCTTCGAAGTTTGTTCCACCGTTTGTTCCCGTTTAGTATTGGTTTAGAGATCCAACGGATCAAAAGTAAAGTTTTTTTTTTTGGTTTTGTGTAGAGAGATCCAACGGATCAAAAGTAAAGTTTTTTTTTTTGGTTTTGTGTAGATCTAACGGCCCAGAAAACGCGTTTTCTCTAACAACGTGTGACTTATTTTGTGGTTGGAACAAACGCGATTTATCGTATAGAAATAATAAAAATTAAAAAAAAAGATTATTAAAGCGTGTTTCTGTGTTTGGTTCGATACGTATAAGCTAAAGTCCAACTTAATTATCATCGACATAATGGTGTTGACTCATGTGGTCACAATTATTTAGGTAACAGTGGATGAACAGCAATTGAGCATCTACGCAAAACCCTAATAGAAGCTATGGGCCTGGGCCCAAACTTATTATCAACATGCTCAATCAACTATAAATTTATAGCTCATCGATTACTTATTGGGCTTATTGGGCTTAGAGCCCAGAAGCATTAAGGTCCATAATATTTATGATTTCATTAGCATAATTTTTTTTTTTCTACTTAATATTTATGTTTGTTTATTTTTTTCATGTGACATCTATAAAATGGGGAGAGTCCACATTTAAATACTTCTAACTATTTTGATTATATCCGATTTTGACTAGCATATAGTTCATAGAACATCAAAATTATCTTTTGTAGTTGATCATTTACAAATTGTGATATTTTTTCCATCAAATATGACACTGGCTTAGATATATCAAATACTCTGCAATATAAAATCTGTTAATATCTATAGAATCAGTTAAAATATTATGAATAAAAGCAAACTTACTGCAGGACTTGCTTTTAATACTAAACTTTTTCATGAATTTTATGTCAATATTGGTTTATTGCAGTACAGAAATTTAACAAACGCAAAAAGAGATATATCGCATGGCTTAAACAAAATTTGTAAGATTTTGTTTTTTAAATCAATTATTATTTAAAATAAGTTAATAATTTTTTAAAAAATTATATCTCAATTATTGATTGTATAGTTGTTTTCAGAAAGATTTGATTTTATTGATTATTTATTAATAATTTTCCAAAAAATTATTCATAATGTTCCTTTGATAAATATAAAATTCATGAGATCGATAGTTAAATATTTATTATCCACCAAAAATATTTTTTGAATTCAATATTTTTTATATTGTTGAGCAAATTATTGTTTTAGTGATTAAAATGTTTGAATATTATGAATTATACCATGATATTTTGGATTTTAATATCACTTATTTAAATTAAATCAATATAATAATTATAATTGACCTAAATTTAAAACAGAACTTTTAAAATACATATAAAATAGGAACCAAAAGAAGAAAAAAGACGATATATAGATTAAAAAAAAAGTTTTAAAATTTTTTTTAGTTCCAAAAAAATTCTTATCTTCCATCACTATCTTGATAAAATAACAAATAAAGGTCTTTTATTTTTTGATAATATGATTTTAAAATTATATTGTGCTAATTAGAAAGCTGTTAAAGAGTAAAAAGTAAATAAATTCAAAGAAATAAAAACAAGAATAAATTTGAAGTTAGATAAGTTAAAACAAAAACTAAAGTTAGATTAAACTAAAATATACAATTGAAAATTACAAACTAAACATCAGAAGACAAAATGAAAAAATATACTATTCTATACCTACTAATTATTGTTATCTTCATTTCTTCTTGGAGTAGTTGGAAAAATAATTATTGGTTAGTATATTGGCGCTGATAATTTTAAATAATATAAAATAGAGTAAAACATAAAACAAAATAAAACTTCTATATTTTCTGTTCTGATTTTGATATATGGAGAAAGAGAAAATGGTAGGAGAAGGGAAAAATTGAAGAGGTTATGGAATATTCAGATGAAGATGAATGCAAAAGAAAGTGTACTAAGGAGATGAAATCTATAGTATTTTTAATTACCCTCCTGATATTGTTACTGTGTTACGTGTTTGCCACTTTTATTGTTGATTAATTAATCTCTTTATCCAAACTAATCTTATTTATCATCCATTACATCTTATGATTAAATTATAAATTAGTTCTTTCACTCTTGATCAACATTTCGTTGTGTGACCTACATTGGGCCTTAATACAGAAATGAGACTAATTTTGGAATTGGTTTGGGCCGGTAAATGTCAACAACTCTATAAAGTAACTATTAATTGATTTGGTTAAATGGTTATGCCAACATTGAATTAAACGATTACTTGAAGGACTATGAATATGAATAATAAACTAAAATCATGAGTCGTGATGCATGCAACAAAGGTCCAAATAGAAACCACCAAAATCTAAACCTATAAAATTGACAAAAAAAGAAAAGAAAAGAATGATGTGAAGAGAAGTGGGGCGAAAGTTGTTAGCTCACCACGCCCTTATGATCCTCTGAAGTCTTATCTATTTATATTCTATAACAATTCGAAAGAAATCAAATTTTAATCATTTTTTTTAATAATTTGTTCTTTTTTTCTAGAGATAATTGTTATAGAATAATACTCTGGTCTTGTAATACAGCAATATCACCATTTCTCTAAGTTATTTCATATTTGTATTTACAAATTTATATTCTACATATGCCAAAAATATTATTATAAATTCATCACTTTTCGACCAGCTTTTACCATTCTTGGACTCAAAAATTGTCTTCTGTTTCAGGTAGATTCATTTTAAAACATTCTTTGACTCAAAAATTGCTTCCACCATTACCTTTCATGGTACACAATAATAATAAAAGATTGTGTGTTATTTTTCATTATTAATGATTATGTCTAAGATATTTGTTTTGTGGTGAAATATTCATTTTAAATTAAAAAATGTGACATCTTTATAGCAAAATAATAATGAGTCAATTTTGTTGCAACATAATAAAAATTTGATGATTCTTTCAAAAAAATAAAAAAAATTGATGATTGGAAAATCCACTGAGATGGAAAAAAAGGCAATTAGTTTTGTTTATGTTGTCTTTGTATGTTTTGTCTCGTCTTCACATGAAGAATTTTCTTTTAAGTCACCAACTCCTCCCATCAACTGATTTATTCTGTAGAATATAATCTTTTATTTTCTTATCTAATCAAAAGCATTTTAAACACGACACAATGAATTTGAATATATTAAATAATGCAATTCCGTGTTGAAAATTGTTTGTTGATATTTGATGTTAAATTCTTTCAAATTAGGTCAACGAGAAAAATGGTTTTGAAAAGATGAAGAAAGAGTTGCTAAGTTTGTGAGTGTAAGTAAATTAGGTTAAATCTTTAGCCGACAAAATATCTAAAGAGAATAGAGACAACAAGAAAACAATCATCATAGGTCAAACAAATTCCTTTTTCTTTGTAGTCAACTTTATAAGTGCTTCTTGTTCCCAATGTATTGTATTTGGTCTCTCAACTTATGATGATGTCACCGTATATATCACAACAGTTATATTTACTAATTCTTGTATTTGAAGTAGTACAATTACATTTTCTAAAGGATTTCATCCTGTTGGGAAGAATGATGCAATCGAGAACCTACATCATACTACTTTTTTTTGGTGAAACTTCATAACATTGTCCAAAGACTATCCCAAAGATTAAAAACATTGGGATAGTTGAAGAATCTGTTTCTATTTTATTTCATATTTTTTTTTGGTTCATTTCGATTCGGATCTTGGGTTTCTGGATATTTTCCCTAGCCTGTATATGTATGAGAAGAAGATTATTATAGCTAAGTTTTTTGAAACATGAATATCAATGGGTAAACATAATTTCTATATATATTAGTCAGGACAAAAATTTGTAATGGCTTCTTAAGATTTTGAAGATTAGCGGTAGACAAACAAATACATTTGAACATATATATATATATATATATATATATATATATATATTTTGAACTGATAGATGCAAACATTTTCAGTATGACATATTAAAATACAGAAAAATACTTCAAAACACTATCAATCCAATACATCACCAAAACACTTATATAAACCCTCCAGAAAAGATTTCTAACAAAAAATTGTGGATAAATTACTTTTATATTGAATAGGTTGAAATTCCCAAGATTATAAAAAATAAATAATTTGAAATTTGAGTAAAATACATAAAATGCTGAAAGAAAATGAATAACATTAGTGGAGCAAGTACGAGCTGCAGCACTCCCTTTCAAAAAGTTTTAATTCTCTCTCTCCCTATTTCACTTTTCTCAAAATCAAACCCAAATTTCACAACTTTCAAAACCTCTCTTTCATCTCTCCCGAGTTGGGTCCAAAGTTGAAAGTTTCTCTCATCAAACCCTGCTCTTTCTCCTTCTTCTTCCTCTTCACCACTTTTACTTTCTCCTCTCCAATTCCTCAAAAAGCTCACGCCAATTCCAACATCATATCACATCAATATGGTTGTGTTCTTTTTCTGAATACCGCCCATATTCCCCAATGATTAATCCCTTTTCATGCGCGAATCCCACTTCAATCCTTCGTTTCTCGATAAAGCTCTTGGTTAAAATAAAACCCTTTTTCTCTTTCCACGGATCTGTTCTTAATCTTCGATAAAGATTCAAACTTTATTTGAATTGTTTCCTCTTCAAAGTTTCGGTTTTTATTGGGTTTTCGCAATGGTTGCAGAAGCTTGGATTGTAAAAATGGGAAACCAAGTAAGTGCTAATCTCAAACACGCTCTTCTTCTTGATTCTTCAACTAAGAAACCCCCTAAAACTGCCTCTCTTCCTAAGCAAACGATTGGAATATTATCTTTCGAAGTAGCTAACGTTATGTCCAAAACCATTCACCTTCATCGTTCTCTGTCCGATACAGAGATCTCCAAGCTCAAATCCGAGGTTTTTCGGTCGGAAGGAGTTATAAATCTTGTTTCTTCCGACGAGAATCACCTTCTTGATCTCACTGTCTCTGAGAAGCTTGATGATTTGAGCCGCGTAGCGAGTGTTGTGTCTAGGTTAGGGAAAAAATGTAACGAACCTGCTTTACAAGGATTTGAACATGTTTATGAAGATATAGTGAATGGGGTGATTGATTTTAGGAAATTAGGGTTCTTGGTGAAAGATATGGAGAGTATGGTTAAGAAGATGGAGAGATTTGTTACTGCTACTTGTAGTTTGTATTGTGAAATGGAAGTGATGAATGAGCTTGAACAAGCGGTAATGAAGCTTCAACGAAGTCAACAGCATCAAGAGAGTGTTAAAGCTTTTGAACAGAAGCTTATGTGGCAGAGACAGGACGTGAAGAGTCTTACAGATGCTTCATTGTGGAACCAAACTTATGATAAGGTTGTTGAGATGTTGGCTAGAACTGTTTGTACTATCTATGGTAGGATTGAAACTGTTTTTGGGAATGGGAAAAAGGATGTGACTTTGAAGAGAGATCGTAGCAAGAATGAAGCTTATAAGGTTACTAATTCGAGATCTGTTTCGGGTTTTAAGGATTCAAGGAGAAGTGAAGCAGAGGAATTTACGCGTGCAGGGGATTTCAATTTCCCTTGTGGGACTAATCCTGGTAGAATGTTCATGGAATGTCTTGCTATGAATAGCTCGGTTTCTAGGACTATTGGTGATGATGAAGAAGATGATTTTCGGTTAACAATTCCCCTGAACACAGCTCAGATGATTCGGAGTAGTAAGTTTGGTTTCAAAAGCAGGTTAACTCAACATGCTTCAGCTTCAACAATAGGAGGATCAGCTCTATCTCTACACTATGCAAATGTTGTGATTGTGGTAGAGAAGCTTCTCAAGTACCCTCATCTAATAGGCGAAGAAGCAAGAGACGATCTTTACCAAATGTTGCCAACGAGTTTAAAAACAAAGCTCAAGACTAATCTTAGATCATACTTGAAGAACATATCGATCTACGATGCTCATCTAGCTCATGATTGGAAAGAAACAATAGACGGTATACTGTCCTGGCTTGCTCCATTAGCTCACAATATGATCAGGTGGCAAAGCGAACGCAACTTCGAGCAGCATAATCAGATTGTGAAGCGAACAAATGTGCTTCTACTTGAGACACTTTACTTTGCTGATAGAGAAAAGACAGAAGCTGCAATATGTAAGCTTCTTGTCGGGTTAAACTACATTTGTCATTACGAACAGCAACAAAACGCGTTGCTGGATTGCGCAAGTAGCTTTGATTACGAAGATTGTTTCGAGTGGCAAAGCCAATGCCGTGCAGCTTACTTGGACTAAATTCTGAAGGGTTTATGTTTTTCTTCTTCTTCTTCTTTAGTGTTGGTTTTTTATAGATACATTTGTTTATGATTCAACACAATGTGAATATCTAAAATCTGTTGTCTCGTTTGCATACATGAAAATGATTGTGGAATTGAAATTCAAACTTAGAAATGGTTTTGTAAATGTGTTTGAAGAGATAATAAAAGCTAACCCATAAGGGAGAGAGAAGTTAGGTGATGAAGGCTTTTGACATTTAATCAGAAAGAGATTGGGTAGAGAAAAGTGCATTGATTTTTTTTTTTTTTTTTTTTTTTTTTTTTTTTTTTTGAACCAAAGGCTTTTGACATTTTGTGGTTGAGACTTGAGATTTTTTTTTTTTTGTTTTGTCAACGTTGAGACATTTATTATTGTAAATGATAGTTGTGTATTTTGTAAAAAGAGATTTTAAAATTGTATTGTATTTATTGAGCCAAGGTTTATGGTTTTGGGCTTCAACATAGCATATTAGAATTCTCTAGATTAAGTTTTCTCTATGTTATGAATCTTTTAGAGTTAAAATCACACATCTTCTCTAACCATGCTGATTAAAAATGTTACTTTTGTCTTATCTAATAAATTTGTATCATAAATAAATAGTCTAGTTGTCTAATTATCATAAATACAAATTAAATAGATAATTGCTATGTTGTTATAAAAATATTTTAAATTGCGATAATAAAAATCATAAAAACATTTTTAATATAAATGAACTTCTAAATACGATGATAAAAAATGCTAAATTTCTAATATAATTTTGGAAATTTTTATTAAGTCAAAATAGTAATATTATTTTAGATTGCTAAATCATATAATATTAGTTACAATACTATATAAGGATTCTATTCAAAGAGATAATTATCTCATTTTTAGCAAAAAAAAATGTCTAACTAAATGTGAAACTCCTTTTCAAAAAGTAGGTTGAGCGCATTTGCAAATAGAAGAAAAAATGAATTTTCTAGATCAATACGGACGAAATCAAAGAAGAGAAAAATATAATTAATGGAGATTATCGCTGAATCGAGACAAGCTGAACAACAAGAATCTCGTTGACTATGTTGATGAGAAAATCAGGAGTCATGAGAAAAATGGAGACATGAAGATAAAAACAAGAGTTTAATAATTTCAGTGGTTTTAAGTGTTTAAATGTTTCTTCGTGTATGATTAGTACAATGTACATTTATGATCGTATTATCTTATATTCTAATTATTTAATTTTATCAAAATGATCCCTTAAAAAATCCATATTATTACTTATCTTGATCAAAATTTTTAATCAATAAAGATATGAAAAATTGAATTATAAAATTATTTGTGGTAGATAACAAAAAGTTCAACACTATCAATTTCATTTAGTCATTTTCTTTTATCAAATTATCATTAGAGTAAAATTTTTATTGCTTTGCTATAAATTGTGCTATAACATACTGTTTTTTTTTTTTCTCTATTTCATAGAGTTAAGGAATACTTTGGACATTTTTGTGGTGATCTCAATTGTTTTCAAGAATATGTTGATGTTCGTTATGGAATCTTCATGAAGGTAGCGAACCTTACAAAATTGAGGTTCTTCAAAAAATATTCTTATTCTTTTTTTTCTGTGGTTTTCAGATAATTATATTTCATTATCAAACTTGTTTCAACTTACAAAATACTAATGTCATTTTTTCTCATGATTATCACAGCAAATTAGCACTCCGCTGGAGTTGTGTGTATTGGACTGTTCGTCACTTCTACACAAAATTATCTGGGAGATCGCTGGGTGAGATACTGTATACATAAAGAAGAAGAATTACTTAAAGAAAAAAAATCATTTGGAGAAGAATCACTTAAAAAGAAGAATTGCTTAAAGACAAAAAGAATCAAAAATAATAGTAAGTTTTTGCTATAATTTCTCTTATTAGATTTGGTATTTCTCTCTTAATGTCATTGTTGTAATATGTAGGAGGATGGGAATCCTCGGAATTGAGATCCTGAGCAGCAGAATTTCTATTTTGTTGAATGAGAATAAAGGAGTCTATTATATAGGACTAGAGTCTCCACAATCTAGATCTTACAGGAATTATAATATAAGTATCCTGATTTACTTTTGGTCCAGATTTATTTTGGTGAATTTTGGATTAGGATTGTCCATCTTCTGGATATGAATTTTGGTGAATTTTGGATTAGGATTATTTTGTTCTGAACCAATTGCATAGAGTAAAGTAAGAAGTTGCATATGTATTCAGCTATGTTTCTGCAATTGCAGATGTATTGAGAAAGAAGTTGATGTGATTATCAATTCTGCTGCTAATACAACCTTCATACTGTGCTTCCTGTTCTCCTGTTTAGATTCACTATTTTCCAACTTAAGCAGATCATTTAATTTTATCAATATCGAGACATCATTAATGTGGTCAGTAATATACCAAAATAATATGTAGACATAAATGTAATTAATTATTATTTTTACATTTTCTAAAATTAATTAAATTCAAGAGGGAGAATCATTTTTACGGTGGACATTTGACAGCGGAGGAGATTGAAAATCTAGATCTATTTGTTCTCTTTTTGTCTAATTAAGAAAAACAGAAGAAGGGGCCATCAAGAAATGAAGATGAAAATAAGAGTTTAATAATTTCAGTGATTTTAAGTGTTTTTTCGTGTAGTATTACTATAATGTAAATTTATGATCGTATCATTTTTTTTTTTTTGGAAACTGATCGTATCATCTAAGTATTCAACTTTACTAAAATGAGCCAAAGAAAAAAAAAATCATATTATTACTTATCTTGATCAAAATTTTTGGTCAATAAAACAATAATTCATCAACGATATGAAAAAATGAATTATAAAAATATTTATTTTATAGATAACAAAAAATTCAACACTTTCAATTTCGTCAAGTTGTTTTTTTTCCTACAGATTCAATATTTATCAAACTAACATTAGAGTATAAAATTTTGAAAAAAATTGTATGGAAAAAAAAAAAATTGTATGAAATACATATTTTTTATGTGTGATAGAGATGTAAAAAGAAAATTGATCCAACCAAATTTACCAAAATAATATCTAGACATAAATGTAACTTAGTACATAATATCGATTCTTTTTTTTTTTTTGGTCAAACCATATATTTTTCATTCATAATTTAAGGCCTTACACTTTTGTCCATATCCTACATAATGGATGATGGATTACAAATTTAGCGGGTTCAGAAGCTAATACATATGGCCTTTCAAATAGCCTATTCAACATTTTACTTAATTCAAAAGGCTTCTGGGATGTAGAAATAATGGGCTTAAGGCCCATCTGTGAAATTAGGGCAAATCCCTTGTCAAACCTGCACCGCCAACTCAGTAAACGTGAGAGGTTGAAGAACGATAACACAGCGGTTGACGGTACACCGGAGCAGCAGATATATAGGCGAATAACAGGCTCGTTTGGTGACTGATAAAGCATGGAGTTCATCCAGCTGAAGACTTTTCCGGTGTGCCTTGAGATGGTCACAAAACCGGTATCATTTGCCACTTTGGGACAATTAAAATGCCGATATGATGTCGGGAAAAAACACCGGTGACTGAGACCGGGACACAGAGCAAAAAGAACTACGAAATCCGGAACACCGTCGATTTCTAGTAATTTCAGCCAAAGCACTCCAATTTCAAATAACTTCGAAAGTTTAAATGTGCACTGGTGCAATAAGCCATACCTGTCTCTAAAGTTTGAGAAGCAGAGTCAATGAGGTCCTTCTCCGGGACTTATGACTTCATACAAATCTGAACTATTAAGAGCCATCGGAGTATCGGACAAGAGGTAGATCCAGAACGGGCGATGCAGCAAAAGTTGCTGGGTACGATCTACAAGCCTTTGTAAGTAAGTCCGGTAAGGTGCTGGAGGTTGTAGCTCGGCTGATTTAAGTTGCCGGAGGATCGCTAAGCTGACCACAGATCTGGTTTTATCGGATGGTAAGAGAAAATCTTCGAGCTCATATCTGGATCTTGTCGTTGCTTCTGAGGTGTAAGAGATGGGGCGATTGGGGACGCCAGAAGCCAACAATTGGGTTGCTTGACACACGGCCAACGTTGAAATGGAGGTGAAGTTACAGGGGATCTTTCCACGGTTTATGCGAGATGGCTGCAACCAAAAGCCATACCCGGGGAGAAATGGCTGCAACCAAAAGCCATACCCGGGGAGAAGGTTGCGTGAGGGGCGAAGACGATGTGATGAACCCTCGCCGGAAAAGCTACTGAACTGCAACTTGGTTCGGAAGGGATGGAAAGTGACAGATGAAGGAGACTCCAAGGTGATGAGTCTCGGAGATGGAAACCACTGCGAGACCGATGACGTGAGGAGGAGAGCAAGAAACATGACAGTGAGACAAGGCCTCGGGCGGCGGCAACGAGAGTCACCACCACCCAAGAGCAGAAGATCCGGCGTGAGCTTTAGATCTGGGAGAGAGGAAGTTCTTGTACGGCTCTCTTTTTAAAAGTATTACTTTCTATAGTACATAATATCGATTCTAAAATTTTACTTTTAATAGTTATAAAACCGTGATTATGCATGTACGGTGGGATGATTATTGAATACTTCCGTGTTTAATATTTTTCGTATAAAAACCCTTACAAATTGTTTTGTATAATTTTTTATTTGAAGAAACCGTATAAACCTGAGAAACATTCAGATTCAAACCAATTTTGTGATGAGAAAATAAACCAAAAAGAAAGAAAGAAAAAGACGTACAAATCAATAATCATTAGATATGGGTAAAATATTTAATAACAATTTCGAAATACGTTATATTTGACATAATTCTATGGTGTAAAAAGAAAAAAAACAATGCTGTAAATTTTCTGAAAAGTTGAGATGAAATTCAGAGAAGTTGGTCAGATTGCAACAATACTCTCTGAAGCTCAGGCCCGGCCCTGAGCATATTTGAACAAAACATTTGTATAGGGCCCCATTTTTTGTGGGGCCCATTATTTAAAAAAATCATAAATATTATATATTATTTATAAAATATATTTAAAGAGTTTTGATATAAAAATACATCTAAAATAAATCTGATTTATATAAATTTAATTTTAATTAATATAATTTATAAATATCATATATTATTTAGAAAATATGTATAAAAAGTGTTTTTTATGTAAAAATACATATAAAATAAATTTTTAAAAAATCTAATTTATATAAATTTTAAATAATTTTAAAAAATATATATATAGCAAAAGATATCTTTTTGAAAATATTTAATTGTACTAAAATTTTTTAAAAATTATATATCTAAAATGAATAATTTTTTTTAACAAATTAAATAGGGCCTCAATTTTTCTTTTCGAATCAGGCCTCAAAAAGTTCCGGACCGGCCCTGCTGAAGCTCACTCTTCATAGCTCTTAAAACCACTGGCTTTCTCACAACTCCATTGATCCCAATCTGCACACATTTCCCCAATATTTCTTCATCCAAACTCACCGTCGTCGCCACAATCAACGGCCAAGATCTGCTCCTAATCCTCATGGCCACTTCATAACCGTCCATCTCCGCCATTTGAAGATCAAGCACCACCACTTGAAACGACGAGGAAGTGGAGGATGAGCCAGGAGCAATAGCTGTGAGACAATCAAATCCAGATGATACGGCGGTTACATCGCATCCTAGTTTTTCTAAGAGTTTACGTGTAACTGCCCTGTTCGAGTCATTTGTGTCTACCAATAAAACTTGTAGGCCACGTAATAGAGAATTCGAATTAGGGTGTGCGTGGTGGTCTGGTGCTGGTGTCTCGCTTGATCCATGGACTTGAATTGAAGGTCTGTGTCGAAACCGGAGGAGTAATGACATGGTCTCTGGTGAACCGTCTGAGCCAGGGACCGCTGAGATATTCCCATGAATCAACTACACAACATTATCAAATAAACATTTTTAACATACCACTAATGAGATAAACTTGTGTTTTTCAAAGTAGGTAGACAAAACTAACCTGAACCACTTCCTTACAAACACCAAAGCTTAGATCTTGTCCTAAACCATAGCCACCAGAGAATCTCACATCACCAACTTCTTGATCTCTTGACGAAACAGAAGCAAATGATTGAGAACTTGAATCATCATTCTCTACATTCATTTCAAGTCTTATGTACACATCTCCATCTGCTGAAGAAGCTGGTGATCTCCAAGCAGCCCATCTTTGATCACTTTTGTCCAAGCTTCCTCTTTCTTTCAATACCTTAAACATCACCGAAGATCCTTCTTGTCGTTTTCTAGGCTTTACTAAACTACCAACCATATGAAGTATCACTTGAAACACCCTTCTTTCGTCGCCTACTACATTATCCGGTAGAGACTTCTCAGCATCTACCAAGAATCTGAAACCGTTGGATAGACACAAACATCTTGCCATACAAGCTGCTTCATTGATCGTACGATGCAGACTAAACGGTTTCATCTCTGTTCCAAATCTACCGTCAGCCACATCCATCGAGTCCCCCACCAGATTCGACATAACATTCCCGGTTTTCACCATTGTATCAACAATCATCTTCTGCTCATCACTTAACTTCTCGTCCTGAATCATCGACAAAAGCCCGAGAATTGAATGCATTGGACGCCTCATCCCTTCGCTCATCGTTTTCTGAAATGCATTCCTCGCTTGGCTTGCCTTCAATGCATCTCTCTTCGCCATCTGTAACGCCCTGTTCTGTTGCGCCAGCTTATCTCTCATTAGCTGAGACTCCTCAAGAACCGCTGCATGATCTAAAGCAACTGTTACTTGATCCGCCACAACCTTAACTATCTCAATCTCCTGATAAGTCCAATCCCGAGGCTGTTCGCTCGGTAAAACACAAACAAGAATTGCATAACTCGGCTCTGCATTAAAATCCGAGACATGAAGCATCGGCAATCTAATCGCAGCCACAGGTCCAATCTCACCAACATCCCCACCACTAGCTCGAGCAATAGAAGATTCAACACTCAGTATATTCACTTCATCACTTTCCTTAATACTCACAACATCCAAATCTTCCATAGGAACAGAACAACCACCATAACCACCTCTCCCTCTTAACTCATGCGTTAAATTCAATTCGGTTTTACCATCATTCGGCATCCAAATTGCGCAATTCTGCAACCCCAAAGTCTTCGAAAGCTCAACCAAAGTAGTATAAAGAATCGTATGTCGATCCAACGACTTACGAATCTCCTGAGTAAGCATCCTAACATGAAAGCCAGTCTCTTTCTTAATCGTAATCAAACCAACTTCACGTCCAAGCTCATGAGCCTTCTTCTTTAGCATAAATTCCCTAACTTTAACTTTCAAAAGCAGAGGAATCAAAGTGATAAGCGTAATAGCAGTAGCACAAGAGACTAAAGCAGTCAAAACCTTGAAAACAGTCAACGCCATCATCAATCTAAAAGGGTGAGCAGAGTAAGTCCAACCATGGAGAAGATGAGTCATACCACAGAGAACAATGAAGGCGATGAATTCGAAAAGTACCCATTTGAATGGAACATTGGAACAACTCACGAAGTAGAGTAACTCAATTGGGATTGAGAAATAAGCTACGGCGATTAAGAAATCGCTTACTCTTTGAGTTTCTAGAATGTTCTCTGTACTCCAAAAACCATTTCCTTCGTCTTCTAAGAAATCGCTTACTCTTTGAGTTTCTAGAATGTTCTCTGTACTCCAAAAACCATTTCCTTCGTCTTCGCAACTGCATCTTAGATATCCACCGCCGTTTATGGCTGCCGCCGGTAAAATTAATATCAACATTGATACTACTATTAACCACCCAGAAGCTGTTTCTCTAATCATCTTCGGAAAAGAAAAAAATCTTAATCCATTGATCTTTGCAACTGTAAACAAGAAAATTAACAAAGATAAACACATTAAAGAAGATACAGAGTCAAAAATCAAAACTTTGACAAAAACAAAAAGAGTCAAAAGAAAAATCAAAAATCAAAACTTTAACTTCAATCTTGGCAAATGTAAAAAAGGGAGATTAAAACAATAAAAACCCAAAAAAAAAAACGACAATTTGATTCAGTGATTAGGTACTAAAAAGGATTTAAAAATCAAAACTTTGATTTGAGTATAAAGAACATGCAAACAAAATTAAAATACCTGAAAAAGATGATACTGGATCAAACTGACACAGTTCTTAGATCTCATCGACGTATGAAATTCCATCGCAAAAACATACGAGAATCTTCTAAATTCCCTTCAGCATTCCAATCTTCCTCTCATAAATCACAACAACGACGAGAGTGAAAGAAAAAAAAAACGAAAACAAGAGAGAGAGAACAAAATAGTTTGGTGGTGACAAAACCAGAAAACTCTCTCAAAAGTGAAAAAGTACAGAGAGACAGCGACAAATCTGAAACTACTTTGAATCCATATAGGAAAAGTCCAAACACGTTTATATATATATTCCGGAGCTGTTTAGTAATCGGAAACTTCATAAAACCGCCATTAGCCGCCGTTAGAGAAAAAAGAGAAGATGAATATGATTTGTGTGAATATATAGGTGTGTAAGTAAAGGTCGGAGCCGTTGGTTTTAGAGGAAGGTTTTTGAGAATTTCTTTATTCTGATTTAGAAACTGATTAAAAGGTCCCACTTGGTTCTTACATGAACCGAACTTAGACGCTCTTTTGAATTTTTATCTTAGTTGTTTTTTCCTTTTTTCAACACTAATTTGTTTTTCTTTTGTCACTAATGTAATAAATCATTAAATATTAAACTCTTTGTTATTTCCTTCAACTTGTATGTTTTTTTTTATAGGAAAAAATGTAACTTATTACAAGCTGTAAATTACAATAATTAATGGGGTACTCTGAATTTTATCAAAATTCCGTATATCATGAGAATGAGAATATATATAAAAATGATTAAAATAATGATATTGGAAACCATCTAGGCACATGACATGAATCTAGGAACCATAATAAATTATTTTAATAAATGGATTTTAGTCCAACTCCAATAAAGCATAAATAAAGACAGAAGGTGGCTAAGAGATATTTCTTAGATTAGTTTTTGTTCAATCTGTTCAAGAGAAA
>CM071717.1:33864084-33877927 GCA_036630335.1 Physaria fendleri
AAAATAAAATAAAAATAAGCACAGAGAAAAAAATAGAAATTATTTGCTACTAACTGAAAAAAAAAAAAAAATTATTTTTTAAAGCCATGAAAAATGGTGTTTTGTTTATAGTTTATTATGTTCTCACATTCCTCCTCCTCAATCATCTTAGAGGTAATTCATTTTTTGAATCATAAATCATTTTATCTTAATATTTTATAGCTTAATAAATATTTTTTTCTCTTGTTCTTGTTAGAGGTTGAATCTAGGCAAAAACCAAAACCTTTGAAGTGCACAATTGCAAGATATTTTAATGGACATTGTCAAGCAATTAATTCAGGGAGTCAATGTTTCAATGACATAGAAAATATGAAGCAAGATCGTAAAATTCGACCTAACTTACGTTGCGAATGTACTTCATCTCCTAGCTATGATAAGGTATCTATCTACCGTCGTTGCGAATGTACTTATGAATCTCATGATTGTAACGATCAAATAAAGGAACCTAAGGATGAACCAAAAATTCCAAGGTGCCAGATTGCAAAATATTTTCCAGGAGATTGCGATGAAAATTTATCGAGTCAATGCTTTCATGATATCGAGACTATGAAGCCTCGTAAAAATCGTCCTAACTTACGTTGCGGTTGTACTTCGGCTCCTAGCTATCAGAAGCAGTTTCGCTCCCGTCGTTGTGATTGTGACTATGATTGTACATTCTAAACATAAACTAAGTGTAAGAAGCATAAAGAGGACACAATAAGTTTTAGACGACATATTCCCACCCAAACTATATTGTATATGACGATTTATACGGGAATACGACATATTTCTCCCCCAATCTATCTCCCACCCAAACTATATTGTATATGACGATTTATACGGGAATACGACATATTTCTCCCCCAATCTATCGATATAGTTACAGATAGCTCATAACATTTGTCCAATTGCACCGAGACAAACTTTGAAGACATAATTTGTCCCGAAATATACTATTTAATCTTGTCCAATTGCACCGAGACAAACTTTGAAGACATAATTTGTCCCGAAATATACTATTTAATCCTAATTTTCCCTATTTATTGCACCTATGTAATGAACCCTATTTATTACATCTCTCTCTGTAAATCTCAGTAGTTATTTTTCTTTTTGGGCAGAATCTCAAGATCATCAAAATAATAATATTTCAGTTATTTCGGTTTGTTTGATTTTCTGTTCAATTTTGTTTTAAAAAATATCAAACACTAAACAAAATAAACCAAAACAGAACCAATATAAACCGATACCGAACCGTAAAAACCAAAAACTGTATTTGGTTTAATGTGTTTTATTGAATAAACCGAATTCCCAGGCCTTACAGTGTTTTGCTTTGGACCGTAAAAACCAAAAACTGTATTTGGTTTAATGTGTTTTATTGAATAAACCGAATTCCCAGGCCTTACAGTGTTTTGCTTTGGTTATAATCTCTAACAAATATGACAGAGACTTTTACAATAAGTTAAGTTCAGTTAATTCCAAAAAACATCTGAACAAATGATACAAAAAAAGTCCTAAAGCCTTTTGATTTTGAAGGAGATGAAGCAGCCTAAAGGTTTTTGTTGGTATAAGTCTCAGAAGTTGAAACCAAAATGTGCATATGATAAGTCTCAGAAGTTGAAACCAAAATGTGCATATGCCTTTGGAAGTTCCAGGCTTTTCGGGTTCGGTCTAGCAAGAAACAAGACCTGTTTTCATGTCAAATGCCTGCAATACGAGTTCCGATTAAGTATGAGAAACCCTCATTACAGAGTTCAAGATGACGCCGAAAATCATAATGTTTTGTTATTCCTTAGAAATCCGCTAAGGCGCTAATGAAAACCATAAGATAAAGCTAGCAAAAGGAAGTACATAGATATGTTTTATTAACACCATAGCAAAGGTTAGTGTTGAGGCATACTAAACAACCTAAAGGTAAGCACAAAGATCTTGAAGTTTTACCTCGTGTAGAGCTCTGAAAAGTAGCGTGTACCGTTGTATATAACAAAGATCTTGAAGTTTTACCTCGTGTAGAGCTCTGAAAAGTAGCGTGTACCGTTGTATATAACGAACCACATCAAGACTACTACTAAAGAATCTGATAATAGTTAAGGAAAGGCTAAAAGAACAACGAAGATGCAAGTCGAGATCTCATGTCCTAAAATTGATATCAAAAACAGATTTCTCAATCAGATATTGTATAACTTACGCCTGGACAGACACATTGCTTTAAACAACAACAGAGCACAAGATTCAGTGCCATCATATATCACCCACAATATAAAAATCAAAACTTGCATCAGTCTAATGATCAAAGATTAAAACTTTATTAATCAGACACCAAAAATTCTGACAAGAGTTGAGGGAAGTCTAAAAGACAAAGATTCAAGCAGAGATCTCATGTCCTAAAATTTACCTCAAACAGATTTAGTATAACTTAAGATTATACAGACACATTGCTTTAAGCCAACAACTAGAGAGGACATAATTCAGTGCCACCATTTATCACCAAACATGTAAAAATCAAAATTTGCATCATTAGAATGATCAAAGATCAAAACTTTATCAATCAGACACCAAAAAAAAAAAAAAAAAAAAAAAAAAAAAATACTATTTAATCGTAATTTTCCCTGAGTATTTACACCTCTTCCAATTCGTCTTGAGATTGGTTATTATGGCGGTTTATTTTTTCGATAATCTTGCAGACGAAACCTTAATTGAGGGGAAAACAGAACGAAAGTATTAATTCAGGTGCAATTGGATAGAGATCAAAATATCGGAGATATCTGTGACTATATCGATAGTTTGGGGGACGGACATATTCCCACCCAAATATTATAAATCCAAACTATTGTACTAAATATAAACTCACCTCTATCGTCTAAAACTTATTACATGATCCCGACTATAGGAAGGATTTTTTTCTAATTTTCTAAGATCAAAATGTATTACATGATCTGAATTTAGTTCAAATTTGAAATTCTGTCTGGGAAAAAGAGAAAAATGTGTTGTCCAATCAAATAGATGGCTGTGTAAAAAGTAACAAAAATAAATAAATAAAAATTGTTATAACGTAACTTTTTGGAAATTGATGTGATGTATTACTAACGGCTATATTTTATAGCCGTTGTCACATTTCCGTAACCTTTTTTCTGTTCTATATAAATTATTTAGTTGTAGTCTTTTTTCTTTCACTCTCACTCAGTAAAAATTACAACAAAAAAAGGTCAGGGTGGGGTGTGCTTTACCAATCGAGCTACACCCGCTCGTCATCTCAGTAGTTATTTTTGTTTTGGGGCAGAATCTCAAGATCATCAAAATAATAATATTTGAGTTATTTCGGTTTGTTTGATTATTTGTTCAATTTTGTTTTAAAAAAATATCAAACACTAAACAAAATAAACCAATATAAACCGAAACCGAACCGTATAAACCAAAAACTGGATTTGGTTTAATGTGTTTTTGATTTCCGAACAAATAATCGAATAAACCGAATTCTCAGGCCTTACAGTGTTGCTTTGGTTATAATCTCTAACAAATATGACAGAGACTTACAATAAGATAAGTTCAGTTAATTCCAAAAAGGATCTAAACAAATGATACAAAAAAGTCCTAAAGCCTTTTGAAGGAGATGAAGCAGCCTAAAGGTTTTTGTTGGTATAAGTCTCAGAAGCTGAAACCAAAATGTGCATATGCCTTTATAAGTCTCAGAAGCTGAAACCAAAATGTGCATATGCCTTTTGGAAGTTCCAGGCTTTTCGGGTTCGGTCTAGCGAGAAACAAAACCTGTTTTCATGTCAAATGCCTGCAATACGAGTTCCGATTAAGCATGAGAAACCTTCATTTCAGAGTTCAAGATGACGCCGAAAATCATAAATGTTTTGTTATTCCTTAGAAATCCGCTAAGGCGCTAATGAAAACCATAAGACAAAGCTAGCAAAAGGAAGTACATAGATATGTTTTGTTACCACCATATCAAAGGTTACTGTTGAGACATACTAAACAACCTAAAAGTATGCAGAAAGATCTTGAAGTTTTACCTCGTGTAGAGCTCTGAAAAGTAGCGTGTACCGTTGTATATAACGAACCACATCAAGACTACTACTAAAGAATCTGATAATAGTTAAGGAAAGGCAAAAAGAACAACGAAGATTCAAGTAGAGATCTCATGTTTTAAAATTTATCTCAAACAGATATCTCAACTTAGGACTGAACATCACATTGCTTTAGATGACAACAACAGAGCAAAACTTTATCGTTCCCACCAATCAAGCATGTAAAGCCCAAACGTGACATTGTAAAGGTAGATTTTGCTTTGAACCCAATTCATTTGATTGATTCCGGATCAAAGTATGTAGCTGAAAGTTAAAAAACGGTACAGAGAGATCACAAATCCGGATCAAAGATTCGTAATTTACCAGGTAAATCCGAAAGATAACGTGATTCAGATACACTGAAAATGGATTACAAAGCTCCAAGAGTATCTCGATCTATGAAATCAAAATTGGACGGAGATGTCAAAGCCTGGGAAAAGTCAGTGATCGGTAATAATCGGTTTCATGAGACTGATTTAGTTGTAAAATCGGTTTACAGTAATCAGGTTATCAATTCCGGTTTGCAGAACTAACAGGGTTTACATCATTTTGTAGAGTTTAGGTCTGTCAAGCGGGTCGATCTGTACCATCCCGTGAATCGTCCTGCAAAAAACCTGCAGAAAAATAGTATATCCGAATTCGCCCCAGCATCTGCACCCACAAAATATGTGGAATCCATAGATAACCCCGCAAATTTTTTTTTTTAAAAGTTAAAATCCGCAAAACCCCACTAACCTAAAGAAAAGTCGCTAAATTTTGGTCTGCATCCGCTCTGCAATGCTTAAAAAATACATATGTTTTGAAAATGTTAAGAAACAATACAAACAATATGTATATGCGTTTACCTAGTCTATGGATAAGGTGTCAATTTGATCCTCACTTGCTGCGGGACGGATACGGTCATGGAAAAAAGGATATATTTTTTTGTAGGGCGGGTGTAGATCAAACTTTGACAGGCTTTTTTTTGTGGATTTTTGCGAATTTTTTGAATATATGCGAATTTTATAGTTTTAAGCGGGTTTATATATATAAATATTTTTTCCATTCTACGGACTCTCCGCGGATGCACAGATAATTTTATCCGCAAAATATACAAGACGGATTCGGGTCTACTTATTTTTTGAGGGTTTTTGCTGTGTGAGTTGGAGGACGAAGCAGACTGAATATATAAGCAAACATTTCTTAAATAAATCAATAGTCTAGAGAAATAAAAATAAGACAGAAAATAGAAACTATACCAACAAATCAACCTAATTTAATTAAACATCTACTTTTTTTTATTTAACAATGCCTTCATTACCAGCTAGAACCAAATATTTATCCCTCCTAGTGAGATTAGTACATTCAAATCCCAAAACCCTAGCTAGTTCCTCTTGTACAAAATTTGCAACTTCAAAACTTGACTTACCTCCTGCACAAGTCATTTCTTTAGGTAACTTCTTCAACACTTCAAGACAATAAACCGGTCTAGGGTTCATAAGGAAAAAAATAGGGTCTAAACACTTGAGTCCACTAGCTGTTGTCCCATAAAACATACTAACTCGCGCATCCACAGCTACCGGAACAATATCTTCGGTTAACTCAGCGAACAAAGGACTGAATCTCAGTAGATATGGTTCTCGACAAGTGGTTCCTTCAGGACAAACCACTACATCTCCTTTACTTAGTAGTCTCTTCATTGCTTCACCATCTTTTGTTCTGTCTCTTTTAAGACTAACTGTCTTAAGAGGTGCTATGAGCTCAGAGAACTTGCTTAGACTGTATGTAACTGCTGTTAAGGGCTTAGCAAGTGAAGTAGTGAGAAAAACCGGGTCAAGAAGAGTCCTATGGTTGCATATATACAAGACACCAGTTGTACCTTTGTCTGAAGGACCATTAGACAAATTATGTGTCTTGAAAGTGATTCTAACACCAGACAAAGAAGCTAAGAAAAGGGCTACTTGGTAAGGAAGTAAGACTCCTGCCAAAATTCTAACGACCGCGAGGAAGAACCCTATTGGGAGCCATATGAACATAGCTAATGTAGCTAATGGTGTTGGCAAAAAGGCTAATCTTCCATCATGGAAGATCAATGGCTTTGGGTATCTTTCTCTAGGTAATGTGTTGTTCTTGTTCATGAACTCTTCTTCATTCCATAAATAAGCTTCCTGTGGGAGAAAATTCATGAAAGTTAGGAGCTTTTACATATGATCTTGTGGGACATTTTGAAAAGTTCATAGCTATTTAAGGGAGTTACTTTGCAAATGGAGATGAATATGTGATCTTGTGGACTTGAAGAGTTTCCAATTCCAAGTGTAGGCTTCTTCTTGTTAACCATGAAGTAATCTTTAGCTGATTTATGTTTCACTCCAAAACCAGACCCTGAAACTAAGCCAGTGTAGAATTTCCTCCCCATAACTTCTATTTCTTGCAATTTAGTCCCAATCACATCATCAGCATTGAGATGTTCTCTAAGAAACCTCTCCACAATCACTTGTGGCAAGCTTGTAAACACAACTTTGGAGTACACAGTTTGATCCCAAATGTTGTAAACCTGAAGATTCAAGTTCTCAAGGAAGAACTTGGGTAGAACTGATCTTGAAACATTCTCCATATGTTTAACTTTAAGACCAAAGAATGTTATGAAAGAGAGAACCTTGAGTTTGGTTTCTTGTTGTAAAACCCAAAGGAAAGAACCAGAGAGGAGGAGAATGATGGCTCTGATGATTGATCCTCCTTCAAAAGCTATAAGCATGAAGTAAGGGAAGAATGTATGAAAGTGCTTGCTTGAATGTTGTCGTAGTAAGACACCATCTATGTCGCAGATTACGGTATCAAGATGGTTAGAAACAGAGCATTTTTGGTACTTTGTAATGCTTGGGAAGAGAGAGTGGTTTAGAGAATCTTGATGATCTTGTAGTGTATGGCTATGATGATGATGAAGATTGTTATGTAGAGATTGTGATTTAGAGAAGGTTAAGAGGTTTTTTACACATTGTACTAGAAGCACTAGAACCTCTGGTAAAACCATAGCTAGAGAGAGTTAATGTAATGGAGAAGACAAAGAGACTATAGAGAGAAATATTTATATATAGTGCTTGATGGTGATATAGGCTAGAGCAAAGGTGGTGTGTGAAATTTGACCCTTTTTTAATACTTTGGTTCAACCACACACTTGATCTTGCATTAACTATACAAAGTCTATGAAATTTGTACAAAATTTGCAACTTCAAAACTTGACTTACCTCCTGCACAAGTCATTTCTTTAGGTAACTTCTTCAACACTTCAAGACAATAAACCGGTCTAGGGTTCATAAGGAAAAAAATAGGGTCTAAACACTTGAGTCCACTAGCTGTTGTCCCATAAAACATACTAACTCGCGCATCCACAGCTACCGGAACAATATCTTCGGTTAACTCAGCGAACAAAGGACTGAATCTCAGTAGATATGGTTCTCGACAAGTGGTTCCTTCAGGACAAACCACTACATCTCCTTTACTTAGTAGTCTCTTCATTGCTTCACCATCTTTTGTTCTGTCTCTTTTAAGACTAACTGTCTTAAGAGGTGCTATGAGCTCAGAGAACTTGCTTAGACTGTATGTAACTGCTGTTAAGGGCTTAGCAAGTGAAGTAGTGAGAAAAACCGGGTCAAGAAGAGTCCTATGGTTGCATATATACAAGACACCAGTTGTACCTTTGTCTGAAGGACCATTAGACAAATTATGTGTCTTGAAAGTGATTCTAACACCAGACAAAGAAGCTAAGAAAAGGGCTACTTGGTAAGGAAGTAAGACTCCTGCCAAAATTCTAACGACCGCGAGGAAGAACCCTATTGGGAGCCATATGAACATAGCTAATGTAGCTAATGGTGTTGGCAAAAAGGCTAATCTTCCATCATGGAAGATCAATGGCTTTGGGTATCTTTCTCTAGGTAATGTGTTGTTCTTGTTCATGAACTCTTCTTCATTCCATAAATAAGCTTCCTGTGGGAGAAAATTCATGAAAGTTAGGAGCTTTTACATATGATCTTGTGGGACATTTTGAAAAGTTCATAGCTATTTAAGGGAGTTACTTTGCAAATGGAGATGAATATGTGATCTTGTGGACTTGAAGAGTTTCCAATTCCAAGTGTAGGCTTCTTCTTGTTAACCATGAAGTAATCTTTAGCTGATTTATGTTTCACTCCAAAACCAGACCCTGAAACTAAGCCAGTGTAGAATTTCCTCCCCATAACTTCTATTTCTTGCAATTTAGTCCCAATCACATCATCAGCATTGAGATGTTCTCTAAGAAACCTCTCCACAATCACTTGTGGCAAGCTTGTAAACACAACTTTGGAGTACACAGTTTGATCCCAAATGTTGTAAACCTGAAGATTCAAGTTCTCAAGGAAGAACTTGGGTAGAACTGATCTTGAAACATTCTCCATATGTTTAACTTTAAGACCAAAGAATGTTATGAAAGAGAGAACCTTGAGTTTGGTTTCTTGTTGTAAAACCCAAAGGAAAGAACCAGAGAGGAGGAGAATGATGGCTCTGATGATTGATCCTCCTTCAAAAGCTATAAGCATGAAGTAAGGGAAGAATGTATGAAAGTGCTTGCTTGAATGTTGTCGTAGTAAGACACCATCTATGTCGCAGATTACGGTATCAAGATGGTTAGAAACAGAGCATTTTTGGTACTTTGTAATGCTTGGGAAGAGAGAGTGGTTTAGAGAATCTTGATGATCTTGTAGTGTATGGCTATGATGATGATGAAGATTGTTATGTAGAGATTGTGATTTAGAGAAGGTTAAGAGGTTTTTTACACATTGTACTAGAAGCACTAGAACCTCTGGTAAAACCATAGCTAGAGAGAGTTAATGTAATGGAGAAGACAAAGAGACTATAGAGAGAAATATTTATATATAGTGCTTGATGGTGATATAGGCTAGAGCAAAGGTGGTGTGTGAAATTTGACCCTTTTTTAATACTTTGGTTCAACCACACACTTGATCTTGCATTAACTATACAAAGTCTATGAAATATTCTTTATTTTGAAATTTTGAAATTAGAATGTGTTCTTTGTTTGTTCCCAGGAAGTTATGGTTGATGTTTATATATTCTACATTTTTTTTTGCGTATATAAATTCAAGAAACCACGTAACAAAATGAAACAATACGTTACTCTATACGCATACTAGACGTTAAAGTTTATTATCATACACATAATATACATATAAATCATGTCAACCGTATTAATCTAGGTAGGTCTGTCAATTTAGACCCGTGGACTTTTTACTCGCTGCAAGACGGGTTTGAATTTAGCATAATCAGCTCATATTTTTGTGAATTTTTTGAAAAGTTTTACGATTCAAGCTCCGAAGATATTCGTATATTATATTCCCTCTCTGTTTTTGTAAGAATGTCATCCTAGGTTTATGTACACATATTAAGAAATAATGTCAAATATTTGAAAACGAACGACCATTTTTCAAAAAAAAATCGAGTCACAAAATTATGCATATTTGGCATCTTACACTCTTTATTGATGTATTTTTAGGTTTTGGTCGAGAAACATTTGAAAACGAACGATCATTTTTCAAAAAAGTTCGAGTCACAAAATTAAGGTCTAGAAACCAAGTTTTGCGAGCGAGAAATCACGTACCACGGTCGCGAATTCCTGACCACGGGTCGAGAATCCGACCGTGCGAATAATCCTTCCCGCAGCCGAGGATATCCCGACCATGATCGAGGAATCCTTACCACGGTCGAGGAATCATATACCGCATATCGAAAAATCCGACCGTGGTCGAAGAATCCTTACCGCGGTCGATAAACACGTACTGTGAGTCAAGGAATTCAGAATCCTTACCGCGGTCGATAAACACGTACTGTGAGTCAAGGAATTCTTACCGCGGTCGAGAAATCATGGACCGTGGTCAAGGAATCCTTACCACGGTCGAGAAATCACGTACCGTGGCTCGAGGATTCCTTACCACGGTGATTCCTTACCACGGTCGAGAATTCAAGTATCGCGGGTTGAGGAATCTTTACCGCGGTTAGTCGAAAAATCACGTCCCGTTTTCTGATGTTTCGTTTCCATATGTCTGACCCTATCTCGAGATGGCCAAGTCATATCGGATTTCAGGGTTTCCAACCTATTCTAAGAGACTTAGGACTCGGATGCACCACTTGGAGTCGTTTGGAATAGAGAGGTCCGTTTGATTGGCAAAATGTTTTAAGAAACACTAGGAATTGTTTGTTAGTCACTCGGATTATAAATTGTGGGTGTTAATCCAAAATTAAAAAAATTTCAAAATTTCAATTTTTTCGAAAAACTACCAAAACGTGGGTTATAGGTCATTGATTCGACTTGTACCCCAAAATTTAAAAAATTTCAAAATTTCAATTTTTTCGAAAAACCACCAAAACGTGGGTTATAGGTAATTGATTTGACTTATAACCCCAATATTTCAATTTTTTTTTGAAAAACCACCAAAACGTGGATTATAGGTCATTGTTTCGACTTATAACCCTAAAATTAAAAAAATTTCAAATTTTCAGTTTTTTTCTAAAAATCACCAAGATGTGGGTTATATAGGTCATTGATTCGATTTGTAAAACCCTAAAATAAAAAAAAATATAATTTCAGTTTTTTTTCGAAAATCACCAAAACGTGGGTTATAGGTCATTGTTTGGACTTGTAACCCTAAAATTAAAAAAAAATTCATAATTTCAGTTTTTTTCGAAAGATCACCAAAACGTGGGTTATATGTTATCATTGATTCGACTTGTAACCCCAAAATTAATTTTTTTTTAAAAAACTATTTTTTCCGAAAAGGGTTATAAGTCATTGATTCGACTTGTAACCCCAAATTAAAATTTTTTCAAAATTTCTATTTTTTCGAAAAACACCAAAAAAGTGGGTTATAGGTCATCATTTCGATTTGTAACCCTAAAATTAAAAACATTTCAAAATTTCAGTTATTTTCGAAAAATCACCAAAACGTGGATTATAGGTCATTGATTCGACTTGTACCCCAAAATTAAAAAAAATTTCAAAATTTCAATTTTTTCGAAAAACCACCAAAACGTGTACAGTCCATTGATTCGGCTTATAATACTGCGGTCGACAAATCAAGTACCGCGCTCTCATTGATTCGGCTTATAATACTGCGGTCGACAAATCAAGTACCGCGCTCTAGTTTCCATGCACCGCGATCGACCGAGGTTCCCGTTACCAAGAGGCGTAATAGAATTATACCAAGTATAAAATGCAACCTCGAGATCAACTTAAGTATAAACTTTTCGGGGATACATTTGTTTTGTTGTAATAAACACTTAGTGTGATTAGAGAGGGGAAGGGCTCGTTGTGAATTTTTTGGGGAGGGTCGAATCATAGTGACAAAAGGCTGAATCACAGTGGATCGTGGCAGCGCAAGATCACTCTGCCACTTACAATACCCCATCGCGTATTTTAGTCATCTGCAGAGGATTCTACTCCCACTCCACTTACAATACCCCATCGCGTATTTTAGTCATCTGCAGAGGATTCTACTCGCCACTCGATAGTATTTTATATCAGAACCTATATGTATCAGATTTATATCAGTTTAAGACAAATGTATTGTTTTAGCCATAAATAACACTTTTGCTAAGAAAACAATATAACATAGTCTCAAATCTTAATAAGTCAAAAGTATTATCAGCATTATCCATATAATATATCTTTGTAGTGGATAACAGTTAATTTGTCCTAATTACCTAATCACATATTATAAAACTAATATATACATCTTTATTTGATATCTCGAAACTATCAAATATCTTCAAAAACATAAGGTCAAGTACAACTTGATTACTTAGAATTAACATGCATGTTTACATTTGCTTTACCAAGTTTCAAAAGTTGCACTTTTTTTCTGCTAACTCCATGATTTAAGAGCTTTTACAAATTAGGTTAATGAGTAGGTGACCAGTCCTTTTATTGCATAATTTTGAATACTTTTTTAAGTAATTTATTTTTGTTGAAAGTAAAATATATTGAAGCATATATTCATGTGTGGGACAGTATTTGACTATCCTCAGAAGTGAAATGATTGATAGAATTGTCAGTTTTTACGTAAATGAGGACAGATTTTATCATAACATGAAATGATTGATAGAATTGTCAGTTTTTACGTAAATGAGGACAGATTTTATCATAACACAATGTGAAAATTGTTTTGTAGTTTAATTTTGTTGCTTGAAGAAAAGAATCTAGTGGAAGATAAACATGCATGCAAATGTTGCTGCAAAATATATAATTGGTGAAAGTAGTTAAAGCCATGCCAATTTCGTTGAATGTTTTTGCTTAACTAATTACCTTTACTCAATCCATATTTTTTTTTTTTTGGATTTTTAACGAACTTATCATGCATTTTATGCTTTTGCTTCATACATGTTTTTTTTACAACCACCACACAATTTATATAACATTTAACTGTAAGTATTGGAATACTCATGAAGTTTATAGGCTTATTTTCAGTCTGTAGACTTATTCAAAAAGTCTAGAGATTACATTCTGTAGACTTATTCAGACAGTCTGTAGACTTATTTATGCAGTCTGTAGACTTATTCCGATACTAAGAATATGGATCATATATAT
This sequence comes from Physaria fendleri, assembly GCA_036630335.1. Classification (NCBI taxonomy): domain Eukaryota; kingdom Viridiplantae; phylum Streptophyta; class Magnoliopsida; order Brassicales; family Brassicaceae; genus Physaria; species Physaria fendleri. The sequence continues at coordinate 33,876,781 of CM071717.1, forward strand.
ATTGACTAATGTGTTAGGGTCATCATTTTAGTAACCTAAACTAATATGATCAATTTTGTAATTAAGTAAAGGTTAAGGGTATAATGTTATGAAATATCACCTTTCATGTGATTTTCATGCCACACTTTTCATAATTGATCTATGTCATTTGACTATACTGGTTTCAGTGAGAATGAAAGGTTTAGTTATGATTAATTTAACGAATACCGTCATTCTTCTAGATTGTTATAGTTGAAAGACGAGATTGTTTATGCCCTAAGATATGATGACAATTTTGAGCTCATAAGGTCTATCACATTTTTCAGGAATACATATGTGATCCAGTGGTAGATTGTAAGCCTTTCATGTGATTTTCATGCCACACTTTTCATAATTGATCTATGTCATTTGACTATACTGGTTTCAGTGAGAATGAAAGGTTTAGTTATGATTAATTTAACGAATACCGTCATTCTTCTAGATTGTTATAGTTGAAAGACGAGATTGTTTATGCCCTAAGATATGATGACAATTTTGAGCTCATAAGGTCTATCACATTTTTCAGGAATACATATGTGATCCAGTGGTAGATTGTAAGATTTATTTGGATCATATATGTATTAATTAAATGTGTTAGGGTCATCATTTTAGTAACCTAAACTGAAGTGGTCTATTTTGTAATTAAGTAAAGGTTAAGGGAATAATGTTATGAAATTATTTATGTGTGAATACATTTGGCAATTTCTAATTTGATGATGGACCACATTAGAAATTATATTATCATATATAAGGGTTATGGTCCCAATGGCAACCCTAATGAGATACTCTCTGCATCTCATCGACATCGACAATGAGACCAAAAAGCAATTAGGGTTTGTCATTGTGATCCATTCCGACAAACCATTCTTTTCATCATGGATTCATCAGGTATACTTCCGCTTCTGCTATCATTCAGAGACTGTCATTGATTAAGGGTTTTAGAAATATAAAGGAATTCTAACATGTTATTTTACAGAGGAATAGGTGGGGAGGTTATTATTGAATCTTTCATTAAACCAGTGATTATAGATTGTGATATACCGGATATTTGCCCAGTTTTTACGTGTTTTTCTGTTTAGTTTTGTTTCTTTTTCTTTTCTTTTAAAGACTTTTTAGGACGAAAGGTGAT
>CM071717.1:33918354-33933327 GCA_036630335.1 Physaria fendleri
CAATATCTTAACGGTGGGTTCTGATTTTTTATTATTATTTTGATTTTATAATGGAGTTTCATGTGACCTAACCTTAACTAGGTGAAGCTTCATATGATTTTACCAACTTCTGTGATTTGTTAATTTTGTGAAGTAAAAAAAAAAATCAAAATTTGTGATTCATTTATGTTTTCATAATTTTCCTTATTGCTAGATTTAATTTTAGTTTTCCAATTTATAGAGCTCAAAAAATTAATATTTGTAGTTTTAAAATATGAGTTTAAATGTTTTATGGAAGAAAAACATAAATGGATAAAATAAAGAGTTTTTTTAATATAAGTTAAAGTTTAGTTAAACCGGTAATCACAACATATACCGGTGACCAAAAACAAGAAAAACAGAGACAGACGTAAATACAAGAAAAACAGAGACAGAACAGAGACTTGATAACTTGAAGGTGGAGATGATCTCAGAAGTATTTTTTCTACCATGCCATGTACACACCCATCTGTTTGATGGAGTGTGTACCACAACTACCACAAAAACCTACTATGCACCTCCCTTTGTCAGCTTGGTAAACAACAGACCCAGATTTTTTAGGAAGAACAATCTTCTTCTTCTTCTGGTTCTTCTTCTTTTTTGACTTAACTTGTTTTCTTCAAGAACTCCAACTTTTGTTGTTCTTAACTCAATCTTTTGCACTCCAACTCCTGCTTTGTTGTGAAATCTGATCCATTTGATCCACTCATCAATCTCAAATGTAAACTACAAAACATAAAACAAAAGTTATTAATATGCTTAAAAAACAAAGCTATAATCATCATATAATACGATTTTTCACTTGCACTAGTTTCGTACAAACCCGTTTATTTCAATTATAATATACTTGTTGTTTAAAATACAAAAACGATATTATCTCATTCAATAACACACCAAAAAAACTTCAACCAATACCACAGAAAAAACATTTAGAACCAATACACAAGATATGGGTTGTTTTGTGGTATTTTTTCTAATTTTTATATTTTTTCTAGTTTTGGAGTTTACTTTCTTTTTAACGATTAAAGTGGGTAGAACTTTTTCTATAACAAAAACACTAATCACCTAAAAAGTTAATGATTTCATAAAATTATATAAAATCTACATTTAGATTCATAACGTGGAGTGGAAATCTTTTAATGATTTTCAACTTCTTTTATTTTATTTTTTCAAAATAATGACTTTCAACAATTATTGTAATTCATTATATAGGACTTGTGTTTTTATAAATCATTGTTTGTAATAATTTACATATTTGAGTTGATTTATTTATGAGGAAACTAATTGAGGTTGTTGATACTTATAGAAGCATACGCCCTAATTTTTCAGACCCACATCTTAACTTCTAAGTAAGTATAATATAATGTTTCGTTTTGTATATAACATTATACTCTAGTATGACCGTGGGCCTGAGTATGATGAGAAGCTGATTTATATAATATAGGACTTGTGTTTTTATAAATCATTGTTTGTAATAATTTACATATTTGAGTTGATTTATTTATCAGGAAACTAATTGAAGTTGTTGATACTTATAGAAGCATACGCCCTAATTTTTCAGATTCACATCTTAACTTCTAATTAAGTATAATATAATGTTTCATTTTGTATATAACATTATACTCTAGTATGACCTTGGGGGCCTGAGTATGATGAGAAGCTGATTTATATAAACTAATTGAAGTTGTTGATACTTATAGAAGCATACGCCCTAATTTTTCAGATTCACATCTTAACTTCTAATTAAGTATAATATAATGTTTCATTTTGTATATAACATTATACTCTAGTATGACCTTGGGGGCCTGAGTATGATGAGAAGCTGATTTATATAGTTCATTGGGATGAAACCAACATTTTTAAAAAAAAAAAAAAGAAAAAAGGACCATGAAGGAGAATTTAATCTTTAGAGGTTTATTTTCGGATGAGGAGAAATATCTTAATATTGCCTCTGGCCGCAAGGAGTATCCATGTCATGTACCTTGACGAAATCCTCGACGTTCTCGATTTTGCTCATTTTCCTTTTGCTCTCTCTTACTAAGCCGATTCTTCTTGAGGAGGGTTTTGTTTGGGTTTAGCTGTGAAATGATAGTGTGTGGGTTTACACACATCTTATTATTATTTTAAAAAGTAAATCCATAATAATATTATGAGCTCCTAAAAACGCCTAATCTATTTATTAATTACCTGATAACAAAAAATATAATAATTATTAGAGATTTTAAAATTATAATGTAATTTTAATTTATTTATTAATTACCTGATAACAAAAAATATAATAATTATTAGAGATTTTAAAATTATAATGTAATTTCGTGAAATTTAGGGATATCTAGATTTTAAAATTTGTTTGTATATACTAAATAAATGAATTAGTCAAATTCATTCTCATCTATTGCTTTAATCGATTAGGGTAGGATTAACCGTTTAAGTTTATAACTTATGAGAACCATATAAAACTTTAAGTGTTTCCTTTTCTTTTCTTCTGCTTTTTTTTGGGTGGGTCGACGATATTTTTGACTCCTAGACAAGCAAAGGATTCGGTGTAGGATCTTCGTTGTTAAGAGAGGATCATGTTCCTAGGAGGAGATTCTCTGTCTCCGAAGACTTCTTCTGAGTCCCTGAAAATTGAGCAATGCCAAAAATCATGCATCTGATTGTTATATCAGGCATTAGAAAAACAGAAGAACAAGGACAAGATAACTTCATCACCAAACCGTGTAACGAGAAAGGACCTTACAATGTTATTATATTATCACTCGTGTGAGTCACTTGTGGAAGCTGATGCTTCTCCTGAAACCAAATTTCTTTACATTTGAGTTTGCTGACATTGTGAAACATGCGAATCTTGGTTAGAAATCAAATCCAAAAGCAATCAAGAGAAATATATAGTTAAAATGGAAAGCTTCACTTTTATGAGATGAAAATGTCCTCCATACCATACCATGGAGAATCATTTATCGTGAAGTTAGCAAAGAATTCACCCTTTGGATTATTCAATTTGGTAGGTAACTTTTTGGACTGATTGCTTTGTTGTAGATTTTGTTTTTTGCTGGCCTCTTTGCAAATAAACGAGTTAATTCAGGGAGGGACGATGCAGAAATCAAAGTATTTTCTTTAAGATCGTTACAGATGATGATGACATGGAAAATGAGCAAATCATAGCTAAACATTCTCAACTGCTAAACTTCATATATACATTTTTAGCATAGAATTACTAAACTACGTAACTTAACTTTCTTTCTTTCTTTTATTTTAGAAAATAAATATCTTATAACATAATCCAACTAGTATGATCTCCTAGTTTTTAACTATCCAAATTATTCGAGTCTTATAAATAAAAATGTGCCAATGACACAATGTAGGGACTTGCCTCTGGTATTCGGGTTTGGCTTAATTTCTACAATGATGATGGCCCCCTCAAAGAAGCCATCCTCTCAGCCAATCCTGTAATTTCCTTGAGTTTAGGGTTTTTTCATTTAACTATAATTTTCCCTTATACGCATTTTTTTTAATGTTTAATAACAAAAACAAAATAAAAAAGACGGACATAATAAAAAATCTTTGTTTCGGGCGCGTGTCTTCTCACGCGTGACGAAACTTCTCCATAATCTTAACCTAAGAGCCGCCGCAATCTCTTCCCGTTTTTCACCCTCTCTGGCTCGGCGGTTCTTCGTCGTTGTCGGAGGGGGTGTTCTCCCTTTAATTTCTGTTGTAAAGCACTCCTATCCCAGCCGATTTGACGGATCTCAGCCAGCAACGGTGGTTGTGTCTCGCTCTGAAATCGAGTTTCGTTGGGAAATTCTAAAAATCTTAAATCACACCAAATCATATACAATTCTAAGTTGAATACACCCCCCTTAATCATGAACTTTTAAAGATTATACCACTTTAGGCACTACATTAATTATAATCATATTATTTGTATAAATTTATATTTTAATAATGAAAATAAATTTATTTAGACTCTATACAATAAATTTGTAATTTAAATATATCCAAAATTAATTTATCATTTCCAAATAAATTTAAAATTTTGAAAAATATTATAGATGATTTTTTTATCAATCAAGCTTAAAACTTTCTTTTCTATAAACACGTTTTGAAAATTTTATATTCCAGTACTATCCTAGCAAATAATTAATACTCAATTAATTTATCAAATTATTTTATGTTAATTAGAATAAATATACTCTTTAGCATATAATTAATTTGATAAATTTATAATTAATTATTTAATATCAATAATCAATATTAATATCAGTGTCTGAGTTCAAAATATGTTTGAAAATTGTCTCTGAATAGTTATAGCTTATACCTAAGGTAAGATTTTATTGATTTCTGAAAGTTTAGAGTTTACTTTTTATTTTTCATTTCTTTTAGAAAATCAAAAACAAAACTAAAGATTGAGGCAAACCAAGACCACTTCGATCAAACGATGAACAACGCAAAGCTAATCATGATATTCTAACTCCAAATTTTATTTAATTTATCATTTTTATTTGTTTAGATGTTAACTATAATAAATCTACTCTCATTTTAGCATATAACTTTTTTTGTCAATCAGCATATAATTAAATTGAAGTAATTTGTAATATATAACTTTAAGAAAAGAAAATTTTAAGCTTGATTGATAAAAAATTCATCTATGATAGTTTCCAAAATTTTAAATTTATTTTGAATTGATAAATTAATGTCGAGTCTATTTAAATTATAAATTTATTGTTTTTGAATTGATAAATTAATGTCGAGTCTATTTAAATTATAAATTTATTGTATATAGTCTAAATAAATTTGTTTTCATAATTAAAATATAAATTTATACAAATAATATGATTATAAATAATGTTGTGCCTAAATTGGTACAAACTTTAAAAGTTCGTGTTAAAAAAAGATATGCATAATAGTTCGTGCTTTTAGAAAATAATTAAAAAATTTTCTTCCAAATTATCGCCACGTCAACAGATGACAGAATCTTTTTAACGCTGTTTCTTTGTTCCGTTTGGCGATTTAACTTCGTGCCTCAATTGGTAAAAAATTTAAAAGTTAGCGATTTAAATAGAACATATACAACAATACATGATTAGAAAAAACAATGACAAAATTCGTGACCCAAATTGCGTTTTTACATAAGTTGGCGATTTTTTTGACAATTTTCCCGTTCTAAATATTATGGATATAAGGATTCAGAGATCGTCCATCTTAAGAAATTTTGGTTTGATTATACTAGTTATAGTTTTTTTTTTTCGAAAAAAGGTAAATTTATTCCAAAAAACTTGTTCCATACAAAATTGTTCGGAAAATCAGAACATACTCTGATTTTTACATTAACCAAAACTAGATAAAAAATAAACCTGCAAAACAGAACAAAACACAACAAAAAGCAACAAGCAATACAACTTTAAACAATTTAAATTCTGAAAATAAATGAAACCAAGCTTCAGAGCTCGAAGCAATCCGTTGCTAACTTCAAATCTTTAGTGACCAGAACATTCTTGAGACACATCTAGGCTCTTCATAATAAACCTGCTTCCAAATCCACAGTTCAAAATATGTCAAATAGATGAGGTAGAATAGACCATAAATGGTTCGAGGAACTTATCTTTTGCTTTAGAGAAATCACAATTTTGATTCTTAAGAGCCTTGTAGTAACACAGTGAGTATTATTAGATATGTTGTTATTTCATGAGCATCATTTCAAATAGATCCAATGAGGAGATTCTAAATACAGTTTAACTAGCAAAGCAATTGAATAGAACAGCATTTGAATTTGAGAGGAACATAGGTAGAGTCAGGGGCAGACCCACGTTGAGAACCCCCAGTAAATTATAAACTTGTGTTTTTTTTTAACAATGTACAATGTAGTTATATGTAGCAGTTTGGTTCAAGGTACAACCATTAGATTCCTCAAACGCTTGGTATGAATCCAGCTTCAGGCATTTTTGTACCCACCTTTTTTCAAGATGGGTCAGTCACTAGACAGAGATAAACTCGAGAGCATGGTCTTCAAATTTCATTTTCCAGCTTTTGTAATTCCTAGCAGTAACAAACAGATCAAAGAGGAATTTTGTGGAAAAGGATGAGTTCCACAAGATAGAGATTAGGATCTTATCTAGTTATATATTTTAAATAATGGAGTTAAAATTTTTATTTGATTTTGGGTAGAAAAACTCTTTCAAATTCAAAAATGTGTAGTTTTGTAAAGATATGTTGGATATTTTTGTTCATCGATTTTTGGTTCAGATTCAATTTGATTACAGATTTTAGTATATAGAGTTTGTTTTCTTTTCTTTCCTTTTTTCCTGTTGTCATGGGTATATAAAGTTTGTTAAAACTATAGAACAGTTTTTCAATTTTGGATACTTTTTAAATACTGTTTTATCTATTTTAGATTCTGAATATTATTTTCACCCCTAACTTAAATAATATACAATTTAGTTGACTATTAACATGGCTACATAAACCAGTCTGTCACCCAAAAACAGGAAGATGGGTGGTAACATGTAAAACTTGTAGAGATCTCGACACGAATCCGTCTGTGAGCTTTATTTCTGTCACCGCCCTGTCACATTCGCATGGACGCCACACGACGTGTTTGCACAACGTTATGAAACAGAAATATGTTTCCCCTCTTCTTCAGAAAGTCAAAAACTCTCTCTCTCTCTCTCTCTCGTTTGATTGTGAGAAATCGTAGCTAACACGTAATGGCGGAAGTTGAGAATCTGAACTCTGTTCCGGCATCAGAAGATACAGAATATGGATTTAAACGGCCGGAGATGTACAGCACCAACATAGCCAATTCGATTACTTCGTACGGTCGCCATGTTTTTGTTCTTTACAAAACACCTGAAGCTTGGCTCTCACATGTCGAAGAAGAAGGTTTACCTCAACGTTTCGCTACGTTACTCAAAGATCGCAAATCTGATCTCCTTGTCCAGGTATACACTCAAAAAGTTGACTTTTTGTCTTTACAATGTTTTTATGTATCTCTTTCTGATGAAGATTCTTCTTTTAAGGCATTTTATTTTATTGCTGTTGTAGACGAAGCTTAATGTATGTGAAGGTGGTGGATCTGATGGAGATGTGTTGATTTTTCCCGACATGATCAGATACAAGTGAGTTTCTTTAGTTTTTGACTTTCTTAGCTTAATGTTTTTCTTTTTTTCTTTTTTCTTTTTTGTGGGAAAAGTAGTTGATTAGAACATATAAATATGATTCACTCGTTAGATTTCATGATTTTGTATAAGTTAATTTTAGAAACTTTAGAAATTACATTATAGAACTTTAAAGTATTGCTCAAAACTTTTGTTCTGTTTTGATTTGGTTTTCAGATAACATAACCAATTAGAAAACTTATTGATGAGCTTGTTGAACAATTTTGAAACTTGAAGTATAATTATGGAGATTTATATAAAACTCTTTCTTGTGTTCGATATTGAATATAGGGGGGTTAAGGATACTGATGTGGAAGGTTTTGTTGAAGATGTTCTTGTGAATGGGAAGCCATGGAGTAGTGGGATACAAGAAAAGTTATCCGGAACATTTGTATTTGTGTGTACTCATGCTAGTCGAGACAAGAGATGTGGTGTCTGTGGACCAGTGATCTTAGAGAGGTTCCAGAAGGAGATTGACATTCGAGGACTTTCGGACCAGATAACTCTGAAACGATGTTCACACGTTGGGCAGCACAAGTATGCTGGTAATTTGATCATCTTCAGTCCTGATTCAGCTGGAACGATTACTGGAAATTGGTATGGCTATGTAACTCCTGATGATGTACCTGAATTGCTTGACCAACATATTGCAAAAGGAGAAATCATACAAAGGATTTGGAGGTATAGATAGGCTTTTGTATATCTCTCTCTGTGATAGGTAAAACTTTAACTCGGAACTTAGGTAAAGTGACTTGTGTTTTAGGGGCCAAATGGGCTTACCTGAAGTTGAACCTGAGGAGAGCACGGGGTCCAAAGGAGGATGTTGTCAAGGATCAAACTCAAACCGAGTTTCGTGTTGCCAAGATGAAAACTCAGAGGCAAAGCCAATCAAGAAAGAAGGAAAAAAGTGCACCTTATTATGCTTCCAGCCTCTGGATAAAGAGGAGTTCTATATTGGAGCAGCTGTGGTTGGAGCCATTGCAACTATAGCCATGGCTTACACCTTTTTCAGGAGATCTGGATAAGAACCTAAGTTACTTATTTACCAAATTTGATTTAAGTTTATTTTTGAGATTGAAAAATAACACATCGATGGACACAACAAAGTTTTTTTTGTCATTGGAGAAACATGAACTTTTTTGGTTTCTGTGAGTGTTCTGTTTTTGCCTTGTTACTTGTTAGGTGCTCTGCTTTTGATGTAATGACCATATATATCTTTTGTGATTTGTCCAAGGTTCTCTCGCTTTGGTGTATTAAATTTGGTTTTATTATTTTGATTCGGTTTTGTTTATGTTTGAAATCAATTATCAACGATAGATTGTAACGCAATTCATAATCTCGATTTACCGCTTACAAGTACTGATCCATACATAGAATAGTTGAAGATAAGTTTGTAAATCAAAGTAAAAAAAAAAAACAATAGTAGAAAATGTGATGCAAGATCGTATTCTTTGTTGCTTTCATCTCAATATCCTCAGTTGTTTCCATTCCACTGCTCCTTTCACTTTGCTGATGCTAGGTCACGTCACCAACTCTTTCAATTTCATTAAGACGCTGTTAAAATCAGATATACATGTAGTTAGGGATTCCATATCCTCGTGCTTACCATGTTTTCATGCAAAATGCAACCTCCATACCCAAACCAAAAAGAAGAAAAAAAAAGACAAATCCAAATAAATGTATACCTCTCATCAAGGGATGGCATTTGCTCTTTGACAACAGAAACAATGATCGACTCATCTGACTTCTCTTGTGATGAACCTTGCTTTTCTTCACTCCCTGCAATACAACAAGGAAAATTTCAGTAACTCAGGAACTCGAGAATGAATCTGTACATGAAAAAAAGAGAAGAGAAAACGCTATTTATTATTCTCACTTTTTTTTCTTTTTTTGGCAGGGGCGCTATTATTCTCACTTTCTTTATGCTTTTGAAGCCTGGACTGGCCTCCTAGATATAAACGTTCATCAGCTTCTAAGTCTAGACCTTGACTGTCTGCAAATTTCTCTAGCAAGCCGCCGATTAGGTTATGTGCAAACAAGCTTGTCTCATCAGCAATTTCTTGGACTGCTAGATACTGGTTTTTGTTTCTTCTGCGTGGCTTCTGCTCACCATGATCATCAGAGTTTATGTTCTGAACTGAAAACAATGACTGAGAGCTAAACTGGTTATCTACTTCCACCTCAACATCCCTCTCATCCTTAACTCGCATTTTGCTGCTCCCCAAGTCATGTCTATCACCCATAAGTGATGATTTACTGGACGTGGGAGTGACATTGAGAGACCTAGGAAGAACTCTAGTAATACTCTCTGTCAGGTCTCTTATAACCATCCTATTGTCATAAGAGCTGAAATCCTGCTGGTTGCTTGCTTGTGTGGATTCAGTCCGGTCCAATACAAAGCATTCTGCACCACTTTCTTCATGATCCAAATCACGGGACTCCACTAGCTCCTCCATACAACCATCATCATCATCATCATCATCATCATCATCACTGCCTACTAGCTCCTCCATATAAGCATCATCAAAGTCCTGATCGAGCTCATAATTTGGAATACATTGGCAAACTATTTGCTTCACTTCAGCACTCACATTTAATATACACTCTGTCTCTTCTTCAATTGCTTCCCTGGGACAAACCTTATGCTCTACATTCTGCGACCTCTGGTTGACCAATGAAAGAGCATCCATTAAAGAATTTGGTATGGTGTCCATATCACCACACTCATACAGATATTCAATCAACATTTTTCTCACCGCCGATCTTAAGCTGTCATTTGATACTTCAACTTCTGGCTCTAAGCAAATATGCAATCGCTTCAACTCATCAAACCTGAGTTTACGGAGTATCCACACTGCCTTCACTATGTCGTTCTGCAGGTTCTTTGTTTCGGGTGAGAACTGGAAAAAATCTGTGGCAGCAGTAGTTTTGTACCCAGGACTTACCTTAAGTGATAAATCTACTAATGACAACGCTTTAGCCAAATTCTCCTGCAGTATATCCCATACAGAAAGTTCTGATAGCATCTTCTCACTAGCTAGCCTCACTTGGTTTATCAGTTCACTTCTACTCTGACCATATCTATGGGTTTTAAGGGTAGGCATTATTCTTGAACCTTTAAGTTTCCTTATCATTGCAAAGAGGGTCTGCGTAGACAATATATCTAGCTCATTGAGTATCTTCATTGCAGCATCACGATGGGACATCAAAGTGGTTGTTGTCGCCAAATTCCGAGTAAAATCTTCCCGAAAGTTTGTGGGATCACTAAGAACTTGATGCAGCTGATTAATAATGTCTTGTTTACCGCTATAGTCTTTTATCTGACCAAATTCTTTGATGATCAAATATTTGATGGTCTCTTTCATTTTGCATCGAGTCTTGTCAAAAGAAGTAGAATCTCCAGTGAGTATCATAGCAATAAGATAAAGACCTTTATTGGTAAAACACTTAAGATGTCTGACAACGTCGAGAGTGCAGGACTTTGAATCCTTTTGCAGAACGTCATTGCAGACTTGTTCATTCTTGCAAAAGCCGAATGACTCTTCTAGATGCGACTTAGTTGTCTCGTAAAATAACTGGAATCACAAAAGAGATCTCATTTCGAAAAATGTTGAGCACTTTACAGTTACATAAAAAGAGGGAGAGGGAGAGTAAGAGAGACTAACATCATCTTCCCTAAGCAAAGATTCAGGGACGAATCTGTTCTACAAAGGGAACAAAAATCAAAATCATATAATCAATCAATCCGCTGAAACAAACAGAGACTAGGGAATGAACTCACTCAGTCTTTCCCAGAGTATGGTCATTGGATTCAGAAATATCAAGACCCAAGAGCCACCTATAAAACATTTAGTTTCCTCTAAGTTACAACAATAGTCCAAATTCACAAACATAAAACCAAACGGAGACGAAGAAAGAAGAAACCTTCTTTTGAGACGCACCCGCTCATCTTGATCCTCAATCTGTGAAAGAATCGTATCAATATCATCATCCGTTGCCATTGTCTTCTTCTACAGTAGAGATTTGTGATGTTGGGACGGATTCGTCGGATGTCTCTTCTGCCTCCGATTATGAAGTTGGAGAACTAATAAAGGAGTGACCTCCAAAGAAAAACACTACGAAGAAGAATTTACTATTTAGTACTAAAAACTTAAACCCGGGTTTGTTAGGTCAACAAGAAAAGCCCAATGGGAGTTTTTCAGTTTATGGCCCAAAAGATAACAAAACTCATCTTCTACTTCTGAAGCTACGCTAACCTAAATGCAGAGAGTATTGTTGAAGACGACGGAGGCGGCGACGTTCATCGACGGCAAGAGTAATGAAAGAGGAAGGTAGTAGCAAAAATAGGAAGAGGAAGAGAAATAGAAACCCTAAATCTTCTAGAGAAGAACCTATCGTGACCGCACCAACGAACCAGAACGAAAAAAAGAGTCAAAGAGATACCAAAACCGATCAACATGGACGATCCTCAGCTTCATCAAAACGAGCTAAACCTTCCAATTTCCTCGATTTGGTTCGCTCTCTCTCTCCCCCTCACTCTGTCAATCACATTTTATTAAAAAAATTTTGAAGATTTTGATCAATTTATACGAAAATTGCAGCTTCGAGAGAGATTATCTGGTGGACAATTTAGGATGCTCAATGAGAAACTCTATACTTGCTCGTAAGTTTTGTTTTCATTCTTTCTGGTGATTTTTCTTCATTTTTCTGAGAGTTTAATTTAATAATGTATATGTTCTCAGTGGACAAGAAGCATTAGACTATTTTAAAGAAGATCCAGAAATGTTTGATATGGTAAACAAGAGTTTAAGTTGATTCTTTTACCTAAATTTTTTAAAAAAAAAAAAAAAAAAAAATTGATGTAAATTGTTTCTGTTTTCAGTATCATACAGGGTATCAGCAACAAATGTCAAATTGGCCTGAGCTTCCTGTTAATTCCATAATAAATTGGCTCTTATCTAGGAGCTCTTCTTTAGTTGTCGCTGATTTTGGCTGTGGTGAGATTTTCTTAACCTGTATTACTTTGTTTTTACCTACTGAATTCGCTTAACCTATTTGTTAATAATCGTCTCAGGTGATGCAAAGATTGCAAAGAGTGTGAAGAACAAAGTTTTCTCCTTTGATCTTGTCTCTAAGAACCCCTCTGTTATTGCCTGCGATATGTCAAATGTACGTCATATGCAATCTTTCTATTTACATTGTGATTTTGTTCTAACCCTTAAGACTTTTTGTTTCTTGGTGTAGACTCCACTTGAGTCTCAATCAGTGGATGTTGCTGTTTTCTGTCTTTCGTTAATGGGAACAAACTATTCTAGTTACATCAGAGAAGCACATCGAGTTCTTCGTCCAAGGTCAGCTTTCTTTACTTGTTGCTAAGACTGTTCTTCTTTATCATGATTCCGAATAACAGCTTTTATGGGTGTATTCAAACAGTGGTATGCTTCTTATAGCGGAAGTAAAAAGCAGGTTTGATCCAAACAATGGAGGAGCAGACCCAAAAGACTTTGTCAAAGCAGTTTGTGATCTTGGATTCACTTCGGTTTTAAAGGTAAGAAAAGAAATATCATTTTTTTTTTTTTTTTTTTTATTTTTTTTTTTTTTTTTTTGGGTACTCTTCTTCTGTATTTGCACTATAAGAAAGAAAGAAACCCATCCATTTGGTTATTTGCGCAGGACTTCTCAAATAAGATGTTCATTTTGTTGCATTTTAAGAAAAAGGTTAGTGAAAGAGATACTTCCTTTAGACTTAGTTAATAGTCTCAGAGCTTGGATTGAGCAGTGACAATTTTATTTCAATCGTGTGCCATATAGGAGGAGTTGAATTCAAATCAGAAGATAATAAAGTGGCCTGAATTGAAAGCATGTTTATACAAACGTCGATGATGAGTTTATGTTTGGAAGCTATAAAAATTCTCACAATTTAATTTGCAGTCTTTTGTTTATGAACTTTTGTAAGAGGTAATCAGTTATATTTACATAAAAGAAATCAGTTACATGATTCTGTCAGTTACATACAGAAGAAAAATGTGCATTTACATATTTGGCGAGACTAAATTTGTATTGACTTCTGCAATAGGCCTAACAACGCAACGGATTCCCCAGATTTTAGACCTATTTACTACGTCATGTAAACGCTGTAATATTTTCCCGCATGCATTGTGTTATATATCGAGGTCTTTAGGTTTAATATGGGTTTAAACTGATTTAAATATTGGTTTATCTTGTATCTGATATAATAATTGAGAAATACCCATCCAAAAGTAACATTTATTTTGTATAATATTAAGTGATTTGCCATAAGAAAAATAACTTTAGTTATTTATTAAAATAATTTCATAACTAAATTTAGAATATTGTTAAAATAACAATTGAATAATATTTATTTAATCAATCATACTACAAAAATATTTCAATTTTTTTAGTTATACTAAAAATAGTAGATTTTTTTTTCAAATATGTTTTGTTATTAAAAATATAATTTTTAATATATAAGACGTGTTTACAAAAAACATATTTTAAAACTTATATCTTTAAAATATTTTAAAAAATTTAAAATTATTCATAAAAATTTTCAAAAAAATCGTAAACAAATATATATATATATATATCTTTATATAATAATTGGGAAGTACCCATTCGAAAGTAACATTCGTTTTATTAAAATATTACCCATTAGATTTTAATCATTCTAATATAAGTAATTAATATTATTTTTTGTTATTTAAAAGCTAAATTTAGAATATTGTTATATGGACATATTAAAATAGTAGATAATTAATTATTTTAAGAAAAAAAAAAATTGAAGAAAAATAAGAAATTTTTTTTCAACTTACTTAACGTAAATTTATATACAAAATATCTTATTTAATAAGCTAAATTAGAATATTATTACATAAACATATTTTTTTTGCTAAAAATAGTAGATAATGGAGTACTTTTTATAAAAAAATCTTGTGAAAACAAAAAAAAATGATTTTTAATAATTACGTGGTTACTATTTTTATCACTTAATCATATGTAAACATGATTATAATCATCTTAATCCATGTGATGATTTAAAAATCTACATATATTTAAATAAACATGATAAACTAAATGTTAAATAATTACAAAGAGAACACCTAATTGTACATATACTGATATCTTATATAATATTTGGGAAGTAACTTTTAATTTCTAAATTATTCATTTAATGTCATTATAAAAGAATATTAAATAAATATTATCTAATTTTGTTAAATTTTAAATAAATTTTACCTCAATGGCAAAAAAAACTAAAAATAGGAACTATTTTAAAACTATAATGTATAAACGCATCCTAATTTAGAATAACTAGAATTAATTTATATTTAAAAACATGTAAAGTGATTACAAAATAAATTACATCTAGAACGTGGTATACCAAAGTTAATTAGATAAAATCAATTAAAAATAATATTTAAACAATTTTTTTTAATAGTTATTAGATATTTTGAGCTAAAATATGATTTGTTAAACATTTTTTTTTTGTCGGAAGATTTGTTAAACATATATTCAAAACTTTATAGGGGATAGAAATATAGTTTAAAAGAATATAGTATTCCTCCGATTGAGAGAGATGGTTTCTCTCTCGCTCTCTCTGACTCGAAGAGGTGTCTCTTGAGAGATGGTTTCTCTCTCGCTCTCTCTGACTCGAAGAGGTGTCTCTTCTTACCCTTTCATCTCTCTGACCAAATTTTGGTCAATTCTTCAGCAGATTTTGTCTCTGTTTGTGACAAATCCTCTTGTTTGCACTTCTGTGCATCAATCTACTCTCGATTTC
>CM071717.1:34162959-34175839 GCA_036630335.1 Physaria fendleri
GTGGGGATACTGATGGGAGAGTTCCAGTAACAGCTACACGTTATAGCATAAAGAAGATGAAACTTAAAGTAGAGTCGCCATGGAGGTCATGGTTTCACAAGAGTCAAGTAGGTGGATGGGTTGAGACTTATGCCGGAGGACTAACCTTTGTCACGGTGAGAGGAGCAGGTCACCAGGTTCCTTCCTTTGCTCCGGCGCAAGCTCTCACTATGTTTTCTCACTTCCTTTCATCAGTCCCCTTGCCTTCAAAACGGTTCTGATCACTACAGACAAGTCCATCAATCATGACAAGTTGTTGTTCTGTATCCCTGCAATTGATTTTAATAAGTTTCAGTTGATGAATGAAACAATTTGAAATTCTCGTTAGCAAGTTTTAGTTTAAATTACAACAAAACAATCAATAGACAAAATGTTCTGTTTCTCTCATAATCAAAAAAGTTACAACAGTTTGAGGAGGAAGAAACAGGACTTTAAGATGTTCTGTCTGTGTTGCGTCTCCTCCTCCTACTCTTTCTTCAAATGGCTTAGTTGCCGAAGAAACCAGGACCAGCACGAGAAAGCAATTCTTCCCCTGCGTCTTTTCCCATCTTCACCATGTCTTCATACACATATGAACCTTTTCTTGAGGTCTCAAGAACTGACACAAAGATGGAACATATGAGGAATGAATAGTGTTTCGCAATGGAAATTTGTTTATAGAAGTCTTTTCATACCTTTAGTACCGTCTGGGGAAGCAACCAATCCTCTAAAAATGCAGTTGCCTTCTTCGTCCTTGGCTGCGTATCCAGCAATAGGAGTACGGCATGAGCCATCTAACGTCTCAAGAAACGCTCTTTCGCATGAAACCGCTAGTCTTGTTTCCTCGTGGTTCAATGAGGCTAAGTAAGTTGCCTACAGATGAGTCGGATTATTAGTTTATTCACAATATATCACAGATGCAAATCTGAAAGTCCCATTTAAAGCAAATGACCTTGACATACCATTTTATCATCATCAGTTCTACAGGCAATTCCAATAGCTCCTTGAGCAACAGCTGGCAGTTCTACAGGCAATTCCAATAGCTCCTTGAGCAACAGCTGGAAGCATTTCATCGAGAGATAAGATTGATGCGACATTCTCTGTCATACTCAGTCTCTTAAGACCAGCTAGTGCTAATAAAGTTGCTTGGACCTTTCCTCCTTGAAGCTTTGATAGTCTTGTCTGCACATTACCCCTAAAGTTTTCCTCAACCTGCATACGCATTAAAACACATTAATTAACAATTGAAAGAAAGATAAACTGATCCATAAGAAATGGCAAACTTACATGTAATGAAGGATATTTGTGGAGAATCTGCGATTTTCGCCTTAGAGAAGCTGTTCCCACAACACTTCCAGCTGGAAGCTCAGCTAAAGAGACTGCAGAGAGACAGATAAACGCATCTCGTACATCCTCACGCACAAGATTACAAGGTAAAATCGTTTTTTCTGGTAAGTAAGTTGGGACATCTTTCATTGAGTGAACAGCTATGTCAATATGACCATTTATTAATGCCTCATCTATCTCTTTAGTGAAAAGTCCTTTCCCACCAATATCAGCAAGCGGTTGAGACAGGATCTTGTCACCGGTGGTTTTAATGATCTCGATGTGAATAGCTCCATCTTCACCTAGTTCTGGGTGTTTCGACTTGAGCTTCTCTCGTGTCTCGTATGCTTGTGCAAGTGCTAAAGGACTGTCCTACACAGTGAGAGTAGTATATAAGCAGAAAAACAATAACACCCATCAGAAGCTAAACTCACTCACCATTAATACATCTGGCTACTGAACTTATTCGACTTGAGCTTCTCTCGTGTCTCGTATGCTTGTGCAAGTGCTAAAGGACTGTCCTACACAGTGAGAGTAGTATATAAGCAGAAAAACAATAACACCCATCAGAAGCTAAACTCACTCACCATTAATACATCTGGCTACTGAACTTACATCAACAAGTACACAAAAAACTGATCTTTTATTAAATGCAGGAGAAAGAACCAAAAGCACCATGTCTCATCTCTAGCTTAACAAATTATGCACTACTAGTTATTGATATTTAACAATATTAACTCCCACAAAACCAAGAAAGGGATCTAACCAAAGGATCAGTCAAAATCGATACTTTGAATCGGATTTAAGGAAACAAAGTCTAACCCAATAGAAGTCAAAATCGATACTTTGAATCGGATTTAAGGAAACAAAGTCTAACCCAATAGAATACATGCCATTATAGACCCAAAATAGTTCATGGAATCTATCAAGATCAGTAATGAAGGAAAAAGGAGAGAAATTTACCTCCCCCTAGTGCCAATTCTGATAATAGCTGTTCGAGTCTTCTGTTCAACAGCAACACAAGCTTTCACGAACCCAGAAGAGCTTTGTTTATAGCTGTTCGAGTCTTCTGTTCAACAGCAACACAAGCTTTCACGAACCCAGAAGAGCTTTGTTTCCGGAGACATTGTGCTAAGCCTGGAGAGCTGATTTGCGGAAGCGAGAATCCAATAACGGAGACAGAACCAAGAGAGTAAGAGTTGACCAAATAAGAAGGTTGACTCGGAAGAACAATTCTGTGAGCTTTAGAGAAAGATGACGAAGCTATATCCATGGATTCAGGTGAAGCGATTCGGAGAGATTTAGAGGGAAAATGAAAGAGAGATCAGAGGATTTAGCTTTCGAAATGGATTTGATGAGATAAATCTCAGCTCACATCTCCAAGACAGTGATATTGGATAGGATAATTAGATTTTGTAGATTAATTCCCTACGAGTAGTCACACCAGATTATAGTGTTCTAGCACCTATACCACCGTCCATTCGCAATCTCGTGGTTTCATCATTATTGGGCCGAAGGTAAGTACTATTATGGGCTTAGCCCATTAATTAATGGTTTGGGCTAAATTGAGAAAAGTGTAGTCTTTGTTGTCGGCTTTGTGATTTTTCTCTGCTGATTCTTCAAACCGTAGCTCCGCTGCATTTTTCTTTGATCCCTATTCCTTTATTCCGCCTTTACACAGTTAGGGCTAACGACTTGATCCGGATCGATCATGTCTAGGCAAGTTGCAAGGCTTCTCGGATCTCTTTCATCGAAAGCTCGACGTTGTTCTAATGGTGGGTCCGAGGTTTTTCCGTCATGTCAGTCTCTCACTTTTGTTCTAATGGTGGGTCCGAGGTTTTTCCGTCATGTCAGTCTCTCACTTCGTTGACTCAATCTCGCTCCTTTGCGTCGGATCCTCATCCTCCTGCGGCGGTATTTGTTGATAAGAATACACGTGTCCTTTGTCAAGGTATCACCGGAAAGAATGGTACTTTCCACACTGAACAAGCCATTGAGTACGGCACCAAAATGGTAATTTTTTTTTTAATGTTCTTAGAATTGGGTGTTTCTCTATTGTGGCGATCACATTGGTTTAGGGTTGTGTAATTGTATGTTAAAGTTTCAGTTGGGTATTTCTACATTGATTTGGATATTATCTCTTTTAGCTGGATACGCTTCAATTGCGATTGAAATGTCTAGGTTTTGGACTTGCGAATTGTCTTAGACCATGTGCACACTGCACACTAGCCAGATCCTAGAGATGAAATGGGTTTTCTACTTTTCTGTGTTTGTTGCTGAGATTGCTTTAGGCATGTGACTTGCTAATTTAGGTTGTGTATGTATATTCTGTAATAGGTGGCAGGAGTGACACCGAAGAAGGGTGGAACAGAACACTTAGGTCTCCCTGTTTTTAACTCTGTTGCTGAAGCTAAGGCTGAGACGAAAGCCAACGCCTCTGTGATTTACGTACCTGCGCCATTTGCTGCTGCTGCTGTTATGGAGGGTATAGAAGCTATTGTATCTCCTTCAATGCTTATTACATGGGATTTCATACTCATCTAATTGTCTCTTGTGCTCCTCTCTCTGACTTGTAGTTTGTGATGTTTCTGATTTAGGTGCGTGTAAAACATGCTCTTAACAGTCAATCAAAAACTAGACTGATCGGTCCAAACTGCCCTGGGATTATTAAGCCTGGTGAATGCAAGATTGGAATCATGCCGGGATACATCCACAAGCCTGGGAAGATCGGAATTGTCTCTCGATCTGGAACCTTAACATATGAAGCTGTAAGGTCTTTTTATGCTTTGTTCCATATCTCCCAAGTTTTATTTCACTATAGATTTTGGCCTGGGTAGAATCCCAGAAAATCTTAATACTCCCTCCAATGGTTAGATACTTAGGTTGAACATGGTTCTTGTTTTTTTCACTAATGAACTTTTGAAAATATATATAAACTGGTTATTGTGGTTCTGGATTTTGATGTGAGACCTTATTTTCTTAGGACTTTTATAAATATAGTTTTCGTTGGTCCTTTCGTGCAGATTTTCTTAGGACTTTTATAAATATAGTTTTCGTTGGTCCTTTCGTGCAGGTTTTCCAAACAACTGCAGTGGGTCTAGGCCAATCTACTTGTGTAGGAATTGGTGGGGATCCTTTCAACGGGACAAACTTTGTTGACTGTTTGGAGAAATTCTTTGTTGATCCTCAAACAGAAGGTAATGTTTTCGAAATCGAATTATTTAACCTTATACTGATTCAGGTTCAGGGTTTTCCAAAATCTTCTTTTCATCTAGAGAGATTAACTTTAGGGATCAAGTAGAATGACTACATGCGTACATAATCTCTTTAGCTGCAAGATTCTCGTTTAGAAGTCTTCAATTCTGTTAGTTCCTCTCTTTTATTAAGTGTGTATAGTAGCTCAACTGGAAACCTAAGAATCATCTGACGGATTCAGGTATTGTTCTCATTGGAGAAATTGGAGGCACTGCAGAAGAAGATGCTGCGGCATTGATAAAGGTAATAATACCATTGCGAATCTCTTTCAACGTACTCTATTTTCATTCTTGAAAGTAAAATTCAATTTTTGGTTTTTGGTGAATATAAACAGGCAAGTGGTACTGAGAAGCCTGTTGTTGCTTTCATTGCTGGTCTTACTGCACCACCTGGTCGTCGAATGGGTCATGCGGGAGGTATTTCCATAAGCCATCTAACTCTTTAAGTACTTTTGGTCTGTTGCTATCTATCACTCACTTCTCTGGTTTTTGTTTGTTGCAGCCATTGTTTCCGGTGGTAATCTGTTGCTATCTATCACTCACTTCTCTGGTTTTTGTTTGTTGCAGCCATTGTTTCCGGTGGTAAAGGGAAAAAACCCTAATTCCACGCCATTGATGGCTGCACTCTCTTTTGGGGTTTCTTTTGCTGTTTTTTTTCCAATTGGAGAAGAGTAATGAGAAGACATTCAATAGATTATTTGGACATTGAAATAAAATTCAAATTTGGAACATAATAGTCTTCACTATCATCATAGTATACATTGAGATTCATCCAAATTCTAAGTAGCTTTAACACTCCATAGATCTTCTCGGAGTCCAAATGTGTTTTGTCATGAGCTACAAATCTATGTGGTGTCCCATTCATCTCTATTATACTGTGTCCTGCAACTTTCTTCACTCCTTTCTTCTCCATTGCTTCTCTCATAGACCGAGCTGCACCAAATCGCTTGTTGATCGCATAAACATTAGCTAGTCCAACATATCGTCCATCATTAAGCGGTTGCAACTCAACAAGCTTCTGTCCAACTGTTTCCGCAAGCTCCAAGTTTCCATGGTTTATACATCCGTTAAGTAAAGCACCCAACATAGCACCAGTTGGGTTTATCGGCATTTTCGATATGAAATCATGGGCGTCTTTAACTAGACCAGCGCGAGAAAGCATATCAACCATACAAGCATAATGCTCGCTCTTTGGTTCTGCGCCTCTTTCTTTGAGACTGGAGAAGAAATACCATGCTTCTTTCACTAAACCACCATGGGAACAAGCAGCAAGCAAGCACAAGACTGTTATCTCGTCTGGATTAATCTTACATTCTTGCATTTTGTGAAACAATTGGAGCGATTCTCTAATGAACCCGTGACTCGCAAGCCCTCCAATCATAGCATTCCACATCAATACATCTGTTTCCTTAACTAAGGCTCTACAAAACACACCCCAAGCGTCTCCTATAGAACCACACTTGGCATACATATCAATAAGAGATGTCTGCAATATAACAGTTAAGGGCAAATGCTCTTCGAGTATATATCGATGTACTGTCTTTCCTCGATTCAACGCACCCAAGTGAGCACAAGCGCTCAAAACACTAACCATAGTGACTTCATTTGCCTTTGATGAACCCAGTCTCATCATCTGATCAAAAATCTCCAATGCTTCGTTATATTCACCGCTTTTTACATACCCGTCAACCATAGAACTCCAAGATACAACATCTCTATTAGTCATTTCATCAAACACCTGTCTTGCCGAAACAACATCCCCACACTTAGCATACACATCTAAAATAGAATTCCAAGTGACTAAGTTCTTCACAGGCATTTCATCGAATAACTTACGTGCAGAAACTCTGTCTTGGAACGAGCCATACATATGAATGAGAGTATTGCAGATAAACAAATCCCACTGAAATCCAGTTTTAGCGACAGAACAATGTAATAAACCACCAAGTTTTCTGTTCGAAAGACGTGAACTGGATTTCAAGAGAAATGGATAAGTCATATGATCAGGTGAAAACCCGGTTCTCAATATCTGAATATAGACACGAATCGATTTATCGGGGTTTCTGCTATTGGAGAAACCTCGTATTACGAAATTCCAGCCGTAATCGGGAAGATGAGATAATGTCGACAAGAATTTGTAAGCGTAATCTACGTCGCCTGAGGGAGAGAGAGCAGAGAAGGAGAGTGTTCGGGAAGCAAAAGGTTCTTCTTCCGAGAGACCAAGTGTGATCAGAAGGGCGTGTACCTTTTTCAACTCTGACATTGATCTGCATCGGTGAAGTAGAATTGAATTCGCAAAGAGAGACGATGAGGATTTGATTTGCATCGGTGAAGTAGAATTGAATTCGCAAAGAGAGACGATGAGGATTTCAACATTCACCTCTCTGCACTTGCTCTGACTTAAAAATTTCAACTTTTCAGATTTATGTTTGGATCGAAACGGATTTAACTAACAATTTGAAAAACAAAAACTGTAGATGAACCCCTAATGTTTTAAACTTGGACAAATAAACCCCCAACATTTTTAATTGAAACAATGTACCCTTTTTGTTATATTGGATCCGCAAAAATGAGGTCACGGTTTCATTTGCAATTCTCTAATTTCAAGTCTCATCTAACATACAAGGAAATAGAAAATTTACAAAGATTCTCATTAACAGAAAAATAAACAGAATGGTGAATTCTGGTTGAGCTACATTGGTCTGAAAGAGATTTAGTATGAATTCTAGCAAAAAACTGACATAGCAGCCAATCTAACCTCATGATTCCAGAAAACGTTGTTACTGATCCATCCAACTGGCTAATACTGGTATGCATTTCAGGTTGATATCAAATGCATCTACCTGAGCATGTAACTTGCGTGCGGAGCTATGAGTACCTTGTTGAGGACGAGTATTGAATATCCGATATCAAATGCATCTACCTGAGCATGTAACTTGCGTGCGGAGCTATGAGTACCTTGTTGAGGACGAGTATTGAATATCCGAAGTTTCTGCCATAGGTTTGTTTAAATCATAGCTTTAAGAGCAACGAAGTAATGATCTAGTTAGTACACAACCTCTGCAAGTAGTTTCATCAAGGATAACTTGCAAAACCTGGATGCCAGTAACTGTACCATCAACATTAGCCTCGCTATTAATGATCCACACACACACTAGTTCTTATGGTGCATAATACTAAAACAACAGATAATGTTGGTCCAGAGCAAATACCTTATAAGATGGATCTGTGTGTATGGTCTCAGACCAAAATTATCAACAAGGGGCAAGCTTCTTATCGGTTTCAAAGGTATGGTCTCAGACCAAAATTATCAACAAGGGGCAAGCTTCTTATCGGTTTCAAAGCTGAGCTTTTACCAAATCATCAGCTGAGCAGCTCTGCAACCGATCTCCGTAAGTATCCCCTGTTTCGAATTAGAAGCGTTGGTGTTTGACTCATTATCTACTTGAAGCAGCTACAATTGGAATTCTGCCGTTTTTTATTAGACCTGTAAGATAACATGAGGTCCTAGAGTCTTCCACAAACTTATTTGTAGTATCAACAGCGCGTATAAAGTTCCTATCTACTGAAACCGGAAATCTTCCATCATTAACCATTTCTCTGAATATCCCAAACCCGACACTGATGTTTCCACTTGACAGAAAAGAGCTAATGAGCGCTAAGTAAACAGCTGAATCAGGCTCCATTTCCTTTTCTTCCATTTCACGAAAATAAACTAAGGCCTCACTCGACCAGCCACATTTGCAAAGACCCTGAATAAGTGCCATGAAAGTAGTTCTATTTGGAAAACAAGCTTTGCCCTTCATTTCGTTCCAATGAGAGATTGCGTCACTAGGTCTTCCACTGGTGCACAGCCCATGGATTAAGCTAGTATAAGTAATGACATCAGGGTCTTTCTCTTCCTCACACATCCTCCCTATACAAGACATTGCCCGGTCAATCTCACCTTCTTTGCACCATCCATCTATCATGATGTTATACGTAGCAACAGAAGGTTTTAGCCCTTTTGACACCATTTCGGTAAACAGGTTATCAGCTTCTGTAGCTCTACATGCTTTACAGAGAGCTTTTATCAATACATTATATGCAACCACATCAGGGCAATGACCATTGGCACATATGTCTCGGAATAACTTCAGACCTCTATCTACTCCCTCATTTTTTATGAGGCCATCAACTGCAGCAGTATAGGCAACCATGTGACCAAGGAAACCTTCTCCAGCCACATCATTGAGGTATTTGCAAGCATCAAGTATAGGCAACCATGTGACCAAGGAAACCTTCTCCAGCCACATCATTGAGGTATTTGCAAGCATCAACAGCCCTCCCATCCTCACAAAGCTTTTTAACAAGAAAGGTTGTATGCTTTATCCACGGCTCAAATCCATAAAAACGCATCTTTCTCAGCAGGTCGAGTGCTCCTGCAACGTCGCATCGTTCAGCCAAGCAACCATAAATACAATTAAGAGTGAATTGACTTGGTTCAACTCTGGCCTCTTTCATTTCTCCTAAGAGTTTCAAGCTTTCTTCCAACCTTCCCTCTTTACACATCCACTCTATTATGTTGTTGTACATCATTAAACTTGGAGTAAGACCATTCTGGACAATGTCATGTAACAATGTCACTGCCATATCTACCTTGTTAGCTTTGACTAAGCAGTCAATCACAATGCTAACAGAATCTGAATCTGGGAGGATTGCTTTATTATAATCCTTAAGAAGCTTAACAATCTCAGATACACCATCCGACTCATGATTTCTCATGAGGTTCTGAATAAAATTGTAAGCCTCATGCACCAAATCGTTCCTAATATACCCCTCCAACAAAGATTTGTAAAGAAGCATCACAGATTTTGTGTCTATGTCTTCAATGATCACTTTTGTGATCCGACTTAATTCACTTTCTTCAGAAAATGAACATATTAGCTTCCCAAGAATTCCTCTATCAGGTGGAATTCCTGACCTCTTAATCTCCAAATACATACTCAGAGCCATCTCAAGATTTTTATGCTTGCAAAGTCCACCTATCAACACATCATACAATGCTATATCAGCTTTCATACCCATCCGACACATTTTCTCAAACAACTGAAGCCCTTTATCAATCCGAGACTCTTTTACAAACCCATGAATCAAAACACAATATGTCTTATAGTTCAACCTTATATGGCGTTCCTCTAACATCTCAATCAACTCAAACGCCTTATCCACCTGACCCCACTTGCAAAATGATACAACTAAAATAGTTGAAATATGCTCATCAAGCCAGCCCCTACTAAGAATCTCATTGAAAACACTCAACGCTCTCTCAGACATCCCAGTGTTACAGTAAACCTGCAAAACTGGTGTAAGAGTAAATTTATCAAAATGAAACCCGCAATCTCTCATCTCATTCAACGTCGCTTCAACCAACTCAACCGAGCTTGAATTCGACTTAGAAATTGCTTCAATTAAACAGTTATATGTATAAGCATTGGGTACACAAAGACCCATCTCTCTAACTCGATCAAAAACAAAACTTGCTTCCTCCACCAACCCAGCATTACCCAAACACCGAATAAAAAACCCTAACGCTCCAGGAGACATTACACAACGAGAACTAAGAACATCTCCAACCAAAGCTTTCAGTGAGGCATTTTGTCGAGCACGTGATAGGATAGAAGCCATGGCATTGTAAGTATACATATCGTTTCATGGCATTGTAAGTATACATATCGTTTCTATACCCTTCTTGTTTAGACGCCCAATTGAAGAATAGATAAGCCAAACCCCACCTTGTGAATCCATTCAAGACGGTCTCAACTACCTTAGTGTTTAGCTCTGGAACGAGTCTCAGTAAATCAGGGTCATCATAGGAAAAATGTTGTCTTGTAAAGATCGTAATTAGGTTTTGGGCAAGCTTGGATTGATTGGGATGGAGAAATCTGGAGTTATCATGGTTCGTACTGAATGATCTGTGAAGTTGTTGTTGC
Organism: Physaria fendleri; assembly: GCA_036630335.1. NCBI lineage: Eukaryota > Viridiplantae > Streptophyta > Magnoliopsida > Brassicales > Brassicaceae > Physaria > Physaria fendleri. The sequence continues at coordinate 34,173,530 of CM071717.1, forward strand.
CTAGAGAATCGATGGCAAAGAAGAGCGATTCTCGAGAAGGCCATGAGAAGCAAAAACAAAATCAGACCCAACAAAGAAAGATAAACCCTTTCGCAATGTGATCTTAAACTTTAAACCCAGACTGGGCCAGACACCTGAAGACCGTGTTTCGCTTATTCTCAAACGCGACTTTTGCAAACGCGATTTTAAGTTGACTAGAGTCAACCTTTATGCTAAAATATCAACCTAATGTAACTAACCAGCTCAACGATGGTTGATACTTGATAAAGCTACTTATTCACTTAAAACCGTCTAGGCTAATTACAACGATCACTGGCTAGACTAACACACGGACATATCACAAGAGAGTTCTAAATTTCTTGATGTCCCCTTCAATAACTACTTGGGTTCTTTACATTTTGTTGAACCGTGTGAAACAGTCTTGGTCGATATATATATATGAACTTGTTTTAGTATTATTACCTATAGAAATCAGATTATGAAAAATGAGTAAGACTTTTGCAGGCTCGAGGAGTATGTGACACAGTACATGAAACCCTTTGTGGTCAATTGCAAAGTAGATTAAGACACAGCTTTGTAACACAGTGCAATGACCACGCAAGAAACTAATTCCTTAAGCAGAGAAGAAGATAATCGGGTCTTTTGTCATTACGTTTCGTGTTATATGTTCTTATAAACATTTTATAAAGTATATAAATTAACGTTTTTATATTTTTCCATAAATAAATGAAAGTCTCTATCTAATCCTTACTGAAGCGTGGTCTCTCCATGATATATTTTTCCATAAATAAATGAAAGTCTCTATCTAATCCTTACTGAAGCGTGGTCTCTCCATGAGGATCCTAACGTCTAATTCACGTTTGACACATCACACAAGATAAAGCAATCCTCTTCAATTTCAAACAAGAGATGAGATGGATTATTCTGATTGGTGGAATAAGCTAAGAAAATCTAGAGAGTAATCACCATGTGAAAACTAAGGAAAAAAAAAAGATATTTCAGATTTTGGATGAAACAGGAGTTGATTCTCTTTGGACAGAAGTGTCACTTTCGTTCACAACCTCATATTAAATATACGCATTTGTAAAATGGGCTCCAGCTGTTTAACACATTTGACAATTGTCAAATGATTCGTACACCTTTTTCATTTTTTAAAACATTTATATTCATTTCTGGTAATTGATGATTATTTATAAATTGTGTTATCGTATATTTTTTATAATCCAGCCAACCCCACAACTAATCATTCAGAATATCTCCATTAATCTTTCAACATATAAAAGTATTTATTGTAATTAAGATCAATACATTGTAGAAAAAAATATAACTAAAAAAATATAGTTTGGTGGTTCTTTTAATTTAATAATTTAAGATGCAGCTAATTTTGATTGTATTGATTTATGCATCTTAAAGAAATAGTTTGAGTTCATGCCAAAAAAAAAAAGAAATAGTTTTGAGTCTGTTTTTTTTAGCACCATAACTGATGATTGTGTGTTATGGGGATGACAATAATTATAATATTTATTTATGTTAAAAGGGTTTTATAATCATAGCAAATATTAAAACGATAATATATTATAATGTGAATGGCATGAAAATGTTCCATGTCCATAAATCATAAAAGAGAATAGATAAATTATTGACATGAAATAATTATTAATTAAATATATAAAAAGACATTATCTATTCTCAACGACGTATCACAACCGACGTATTTGCCAGGTGGGTACGATTACTTTTATTGTGTAAAGCTCCAAATGGAATTATTATTTAATTAGTGATTATTGGTAAAACTAATTATGATTATACAAATTGCACGCACGAACGCATTTTATATGTGGGGTTTAAATAGTAATCAATGTCATAAAGCGCGTAGTTGTCATTTTATTGCAGATATTTATCTTAATAATTAAACACAAAAATATGATGTTAAAATAAGACACTGTAATAATTTATTCAATGTAAAATTAGCAAAAGAAAAATAAAGAATCTAATTGGTGATATAAAGTATAACCAATTTATCCAGTTAACATAGTCATTAATCACAAAACCATTTTTTTTTGTAAATTTAAAGCAAAAAGCATAGAGATTATTGGTACTAAAAAACCGGGGCTTGTAGCCCACGTGGTAAAGGAACCTCAGCTGAGGTGCCCGCCACCAGGGTTCGAGTCCCGGCCACTGCAGAATTCACATACGGGCTGAAGCGTCTCAGACCATTAGTTCCAGGGACCCTTAAAGGCTTAAAAAGTCCCTGGACGTGGGCTTAGGCCCAGTGGATTAGTCGGTTCACGATTAGTGGTCCGGATACTG
>CM071717.1:34175939-34186761 GCA_036630335.1 Physaria fendleri
CACCAGATTATAGTGTTCTAGCACCTATACCACCGTCCGTTTCGCAATCTCGTGGATTCATCTTTATTGGGCCGAAAATAAGTACTATTATGGGCTTAGGCCATTAATTTGGAATAAGGGTTTGGGCTAAATTGAGAAAAGTGTAGCCTTTGTTGTCGGCTTTTTGATTCTTCTCTGCTGATTCTTCAAACCAAAGCTCCGCTGCATTTTCTTTGACCCTATTCCTTTATTCCGCCTATACACAGTTAGGGCTAACGACTTGTTCCGGATCGATCATGTCTAGGCAAGTTGCAAGGCTTCTCGGATCTCTGTCATCGAAAGCTCGTCGTTGTTCTAATGGTGGGTCCGAGGTTTTTCCGTCATGTCAGTCTCTCACTTCGTTGACTCAATCTCGATCCTTTGCATCCGATCCTCATCCTCCTGCGGCTGTATTTGTTGATAAGAATACACGAGTCCTCTGTCAAGGTATCACCGGAAAGAATGGTACTTTCCACACTGAACAAGCCATTGAATACGGCACCAAAATGGTAATTTTTTTTTTTAATGTTCTTAAAATTGGGTGTTTCTCTATTGTGGCGATCACATTGGTTTAGGGTTGTGTAATTGTATGTTAAAGTTTCAGTTGGGTATTTCTACATTGATTTGGGTATTCTCTCTTTTAGCTGGATAAGCTTGCTATTGAAATGTCTAGGTTTTGGACCTGCGAATTTTCTAGAATTATTAGACCATGTGCACACTAGCCAGATCCTAGATATGAAATGGGTTTTCTACTTTTCTGTGTTTGTTGCTGAGATTGATTTAGGTAGTGACTTGCTAATTTAGTTTGTGTATGTATGTTCTGTAATAGGTGGCAGGAGTGACACCAAAGAAGGGTGGAACAGAACACTTAGGTCTTCCTGTTTTTAACTCTGTTGCTGAAGCTAAGGCTGAGACGAAAGCCGGTCTTCCTGTTTTTAACTCTGTTGCTGAAGCTAAGGCTGAGACGAAAGCCAATGCCTCTGTGATTTACGTACCTGCGCCTTTTGCTGCTGCTGCTGTTATGGAGGGTATTGAGGCTGAACTAGATCTTATTGTGTGTATTACCGAAGGAATTCCTCAACATGACATGGTACATATTGTCATTGTCATGCATTTGTTTATTGTATCTCCTTCAAAGCTTATTACCTTGGGTTTGTTAATCATGTAATTATCTTTTGTGCTTGTCTCTCTGACTTGGAACTTGTGCTGTTTTTGATTTAGGTACGTGTAAAGCATGCTCTTAACAGTCAATCAAAAACTAGGCTGATTGGTCCAAACTGCCCTGGGATTATTAAGCCTGGTGAATGCAAGATTGGAATTATGCCAGGATACATCCACAAGCCTGGGAAGATTGGAATTGTCTCTCGATCTGGAACCTTGACATATGAAGCTGTAAGGTCCTTTTATGTTTTATGCTTTGTTCTATCACTCCCGATTTTTACTTCACCGTAGCCTCCTGGGTAGAAACTCAGAAAGTGTTCTTGGTTTTGAGTCTAATACTCCCTTCAATGGTTAGATTGAACATGATTCTTATTTTTTTCACTGATGAGCTTCTGAAAATATATATAAACAGTTATTGAGGATCTTGATTTTGATATGAGGCATTATTTTTCTTAGGATTTTTGTGAACATTGTTTTCGATTGTACTTCCGTGCAGGTTTTCCAAACAACTGCAGTGGGACTAGGCCAATCTACTTGTGTAGGAATTGGTGGAGATCCCTTTAACGGAACAAACTTTGTCGACTGCTTGGAGAAATTCTTTGTTGATCCTCAAACAGAAAACAGAAAAACTTTGTCGACTGCTTGGAGAAATTCTTTGTTGATCCTCAAACAGAAGGTAATAATCGAATTTTCCAGATTAACTCTAAGGATCATTTAGTAGAACGACTACATGCTGACCTATTCTATTTAGGCTACATGATTCTTGTTTTAGAAGGCCTTCGATTCCGTTAGTTCCTCTCTTTTATTAAGAGTAGAGAGTATCTCAACTGAAAACCTAAGAAACATTTGGTGGTTTCAGGTATTGTTCTCATTGGAGAAATTGGAGGCACTGCAGAGGAAGATGCTGCAGCATTGATAAAGGTAATAATACCATTGCGAATCTCTTTCAACTTGGTTCATCTCTCGCTCTATTTTCATTCTTAAATGCAAAATTCAAATCTTGGTTTCTGGTGAATATATAAACAGGCAAGTGGTACTGAGAAGCCTGTTGTTGCTTTCATTGCTGGTCTTACTGCACCCCCTGGTCGTCGAATGGGTCATGCCGGAGGTAGTTCCATAAGCCATCTAACTCTTTAAGTACTTTTGATCTGTTGCTATCTATCACTCACTTCTCTGGTTTTTGTTTGTTGCAGCCATTGTTTCCGGTGGTAAAGGGAAAAAACCCTAATTCCACGCCATTGATGGCTGCACTCTCTTTTGGGGTTTCTTTTGCTGTTTTTTTCCAATTGGAGAAGAGTAATGAGAAGACATTCAATAGATTATTTGGACACTGAAATAAAATTCAAATTTGGAACACAATAGTCTTCACTATCATCATAGCATACATTGAGATTCATCCAAATTCTAAGTAGCTTTAACACTCCATAGATCTTCTCGGAGTCCAAATGTGTTTTGTCATGAGCTACAAATCTATGTGGTGTCCCATTCATCTCTATTATACTGTGTCCTGCAACTTTCTTCACTCCTTTCTTCTCCATTGCTTCTCTCATAGACCTTGCCGCACCAAACCGCTTGTTGATCGCATAAACATTAGCTAGTCCAACATATCGTCCATCATTATGCGGTTGCAACTCAATAAGCTTCTGTCCAACTGTTTCCGCAAGCTCCAAGTTCCCATGGTTTATACACCCGTTAAGCAAAGCACCCAACATTGCACCAGTTGGGTGTATCGGCATTTTCGATATAAAATCATGCGCGTCTTCAACTAGACCAGCCCGAGAAAGCATATCGACCATACAAGCATAATGCTCACATTTTGGTTCTGCTCCGGTTTCCTTGAGACTCGCGAAGAAATACCACGCTTCTTTCACTAAACCGCCATGGGAACAAGCAGCAAGCAAGCACAAGAATGTTATCTCGTCTGGATTAATCTTACATTCTTGCATTTTGTGAAACAATTGGAGCGATTCTCTAATGAACCCGTGACTCGCAAGCCCTCCAATCATAGCATTCCACATCAATACATCTGTTTCCTTAACTAAGGCTCTACAAAACACACCCCAAGCGTCTCCTATTGAGCCACACTTGGCATACATATCTATAAGAGATGTCTGCAATATAACAGTTGAGGGCAAATGCTCCTCGAGGATGTATCGATGTACTGTCTTTCCTCGATTCAACGCACCTAAGTGAGCACAAGCGCTCAAAACACTAACCATAGTGACTTCATTTGCCTTTGATGAACCCATTCTCAACATCTGATCAAAAATCTCCAATGCTTCTTTATATTGACCGCTTTTTACATACCCGTCAACCATAGAACTCCAAGATACAACATCTCTATTAGTCATTTCATCAAACACCTGTCTTGCCGAAACAACATCCCCACACTTAGCATACACATCTAAAATAGAATTCCAAGTGACCAAGTTCTTCACAGGCATTTCATCGAATAACTTACGTGCAGAAGCTCTGTCTTGGAACGAACCATACATATGAATAAGAGTATTGCATATAAACAAATCCCATTGAAACCCCGTTTTAGCGACGGAGCAATGCAAAGACCCACCAAGTTTTCTATTCGAAAGACGAGAACTCGATTTCAAGAGAAACGGATAAGTCATATGATCAGGTGAAAAACCAGTCCTCAATATCTGGATATAGACACGAATCGATTTCTGGGGGTTTCTGCTATTGGAGAACCCTCGTATTACGAAATTCCAGCCGTAATCGGGGAAATGAGATAATGTCGACAAGAATTTGTAAGCGTAATCGACGTCGCCGGAGGGAGACAGCGCAGAGAAGGAGAGTGTTCGGGAAACAAAAGGTTCTTCTTCGGAGAGACCAAGTGTGAGAGTGTTCGGGAAACAAAAGGTTCTTCTTCGGAGAGACCAAGTGTGATTAGAAGGGCGTGAGCTTTTTTCAACTCCGACATTGATTTGCATCTGTTAAGTAGAATTGAATTCGCAAAGAGTGACGATGATGATTTCAACATTCACCTCTTTGCACTTGCTCTGACTTGAAAATTTCAACTTTTCAGATTCAAGTTTTGAATCGAAACGGATTTAACTAACAATTTGAAAAACAAAAATTGTAGATGAACCCAAAAGTTTTAGCCTTAGAACAAATAAACCCCAACATTTTTAATTGAAACACAACGTACCCATTTTAGTTACTGGGTCTACAAAAATAAGATCACGGTTTCATTTGCAATTATCTCAGTCCTCAGACAAAGAAATAAAGAAAATTACAAAGAATTTTTTTTTTTATTAACAGAAATATTCAGGAATGGTAAATTCCGGTTTACATTCGACAATGGTCTGAATGAAAGAAACTCAGTATGAAATGACATATCAGCAAATCTAACCTCTTGATTTCTGAACAAAAAGTTATTACTGCTTTATCCAACTGGCTAATACTGGTATGCAACTCAGGTTGATATCTTGAATTCCAACTTCAATCTGGATATCTATTGCATCTCTCTCTGAGCTTGAACATTGCGAGAAGAGCTACGAGTGACTCGTTGAGGACCTGCAACAGGTTTGTTTAAGTCATAGCTTTAAGAGCCATGAAGTAATGATCCAGATAATACAGAACCTCTGCACTTAGTCTCATCAAGGATAATTCGCAAAACCTGGTTGGCAGTAACTGTACATCAACATTAGCCTTGCTATTAATGATCCTTACACTCTAGTTCTTATGGATTAATGATCCTTACACTCTAGTTCTTATGGTTTTTATGGATGCAAGTGCATAACTCTTGCCCAGAGCAAATACCTTGTAAGATGGAGCTGGGTGCATGGCTTCTGACAAAGATTAGGAGCTAGCTTCGTATCGGTTTCAAAGCTGAGCTTTTACCAAATCATCAGCTGATCTCAGTAAGTATCCTCTGTTTCTAGTGTTAGCGTTTGTCTCATTTCCTACTCAAAGCAGCTACAATTGGAAATCTGCCATTTTTTATTAGCCCTGTAAGATAACATGCGGTCCTAGAGTCTTCCACAAACTTATTTGTAGTATCAACAGCGAGTATATAGTTCCTATCTACTGACAGCGGAAATCTTCCATCATTAACCATTTCTCTGAATATCCCAAACCCGACACTGATGTTTTCACTTGACAGAAAAGAGCTTATGAGCGATAAGTAAACAGCTGAATCAGGCTCCATTTCCTTTTCTTCCATCTCACGAAAATAAACTAAGGCTTCACTAGACCAGCCACACTTGCAAAGACCCTGAATAAGTGCCATGAAAGTAGTTCTATTTGGAAAGCAAGCTTTGCCCTTCATTTCATTCCAATGAGAAACTGCGTGACTAGGTCTCCCACTAGTGCAGAGCCCATGGATTAAGCTAGTATAAGTAATAACATCAGGGTCTTTCTCTTCCTCACGCATCCTCCCTATACAAGACATTGCCCGGTCAATCTCACCTTCCTTACACCATCCATCTATCATGATGTTATACGTAGCAACAGAAGGTTTTAGCCCTTTTGACACCATTAGTATAGGCAACCATGTGACCAAGGAAACCTTCTCCAGCCACATCATTGAGGTATTTGCAAGCATCAGCAGCCCTGCCATCCTCACAAAGTTTTTTAACAAGAAAGGTAGTATGCTTTATCCACGGTTCAAATCCATAAAAACGCATCTTTCTCAGCAGGTCGAGTGCTCCTGCAACGTCGCATCGCTCAGCCAAGCAACCATAAATACAATTAAGTGTGAATTGACTGGGTTCAACTCTGGCCTCTTTCATTTCTCCTAAGAGTTTCAAGCTTTCTTCCAACCTTCCTTCTTTACACATCCACTCTATTATGTTGTTGTACATCATTAAACTTGGAGTAAGACCATTCTGGACAATGTCATGTAACAATGTCACTGCCATATCTACCTTGTTAGCTTTGACTAAGCAGTCAATCACAATGCTAACAGAATCTGAATCTGGGAGGATTGCTTTATTATAATCCGTAAGAAGCTTAACAATCTCAGAGACACCATTCGACTCATGATCTCCCATGAAGTTCTGAACAAATTTGTACGCCTCATGCACCAAATCATTCCTAATAAACCCCTCCAACAGAGATTTGTATAGAAGCATCACAGATTTAGTGTCTAAGTCTTCAATGATCACTTTTGTTATCCGAATTAATTGAAGCATCACAGATTTAGTGTCTAAGTCTTCAATGATCACTTTTGTTATCCGAATTAATTCACTTTCTTCAGAAAATGAACATATTAGCTTCCTAAGTATTCCTCTATCAGGTGGAATTCCTGACCTTTTAATCTCCAAATACATACTAAGAGCCATCTCAAGATCTTTATGTTTGCAAAGTCCACCTATCAACACATCATACAATGCTATATCAGCGTTCATACCCATTCGACACATTTTCTCAAACAACTGAAGCCCTTTATCAATCCGAGACTCCTTTACGAACCCATGAATCAAAACACAATATGTCTTATAGTTCAATCTAATATGTCTTTCTTCTAACATCTCAATTAACTCAAAAGCCTTATCCACCTGACCCCACTTGCAAAATGATACAACCAAGATAGTTGAAATATGTTCATCAAGCCAACCTCTACTAAGAATCTCATTGAAAACACTCAACGCTCTCTCGGACTGCCCACTGTTACAGTAAACCTGCAAAACTGGCGTAAGAGTAAATTTATCAAAATGAAACCCGCAATCCCTCATCTCATTCAACCTAGCCTCAACCAACTCAACCGAGCTTGAATTGGACTTAGAAATTGCTTCGATTAAACAATTATATGTATAAGCATTGGGTACACAAAGACCCATCTCTCTAACTCGATCAAAAGCAAAACTTGCTTCCTCCACCAACCCAGCATTACCCAAACACCGAATAAAAAAACCTAACGCTCCAGGAGACATTACACACCGAGAACTAAGAACATCTCCAACCAAAGCTTTCAGCGAGGCATTTTGTCGAGCACGTGATAGGATAGAAGCCATGGCATTGTAAGTATACATATCGTTTCATGGCATTGTAAGTATACATATCGTTTCTATACCCTTCTTGTTTAGACGCCCAATTGAAGAACAAATAAGCCAAACCCCACCTTTTGAATCCATTCAATACGGTCTGAACTACCTTAGTGTTTAACTCTGCCGCGAGTCTCAGTAAATCAGGGTCGTCATAGGAAAAAGGTTGTCTTGTAAAGATCGTGATTAGGTTTTGGGCAAGGTTTGATTGATTGGGATGGAGAAATTTGGTGTTATCAAGCTTCGTACTGAATGCTCTGTGAAGTTGGCGTTGTTGTTGCCTAGAGAATCGATGGCAAAGAAGAGCGATTCTCGAGAAGGCCATGAGAAGAAAAACACGATCAGACCCAACAGAAAAATAAAACCTTTTCTCATATGAACTAAACTAAACCCTCTCTTTGACACCTGAAGGCCGTGTTTGGCTTATTAGAAACGCGCGTTTTGCAGACGTGATTTTAAGTTGACTAGAGTCAACGTTTATCTTTAGTCAGCGAAAAAGTCAACCTAAAGTATGTTTTGGAGACAAATTTTTGTTTGGTTTTGATGTGCAAATAAATAGCCAACATTTTTTTTGGATTTAAAGAAATTAACTGTTTTTAACTACAAACAATCATTTTAAATTCCCATAATATTGATATATAAGGTTTAAGAGAATGGTACATTGATTTGATGAGTCTAGCCTCGTCTGTCTCCTACCATGTAACATATTCGAATGGTGATGTAAAACTCTTAGCTCTGTAGCTAACCAGCTCAACTTGAAAACTTGATACAGCGATCAATGGCTAGATTAAACACAAGCACATATCACAAGAGAATTTGGCTAGATTAAACACAAGCACATATCACAAGAGAATTCTAAATTCTTGATGTCCTCTTCAATCTGATGATATTTAGTGACAGTAACTACTTTACATTTTGTTGAACCGTGTGAATCAGATTGGTCGATATATGAACTTGTTTTAGTATTATTACCTATAGAAATCAGATTAAGAAAAATGAGTAAAACTTTTGCAGGCGTGAGGAGTATGTGACACAGTACATGAAACCCTTTGTATCCAATTGCAAAGTAGATTAAGACAAAGCTTTGCAGCACAGTGCAATGGCCATGCAAGAAACTGATTCCTTAAGCAGAGAAGAAGATACTCGGGTCTTTCATCATTACGTTTCGTGTTATATGTTCTTATAAACATTTTATAAAATATATAAATTAACGTTTCTATATTTTTCCATAAATAAATGAAAGTCTCTATCTAATCCTTACTGAAGCGTGGTCTCTCCATCTCCATGAGGATCCTAACGTCTAATTCACGTTTGACACATCACACAAGATAAAGCAATCCTCTCAATTTCAAACAATAGATGAAGTGGATTATTCTGATTAATGGAATAAGCTAAGAAAATCTAGAGAGTAATCACCATGTGAAAACTAGCAAAAATAAAATAAAAAGGATATTTTGGTAATGAAACAGGAGTTGATTCTCTTTTGGACAGAAGTGTCACTTTCGTTCACAACCCCATAATTAATATACGCATTTGAAAATGGGCTCCAGCTGTTTAACACATTTGACAATTGTCAAATGATTCGTACACCTTTTTCATTTTTTTAAACATTTATATTCATTTCTGGTAGTTGCTGATTATTTAAAATTTGTTTTTTAATCCAGCCAACCCCACAACTAATCATTCAGAAAATCCCCATTAATCTTTCAACATATAAAAGTATTTATTGTAATTAAGATCAATACATTGTGGAAAAAATATAACTAAAATTTCTCGATGTATCTAGTTTGGTGGTTCTTTTGATTTAAGAATTTAAGATGCAGATAATTTTGATCGTATCGATTTATGCATCTTTAAGAAATAGTTTGAGTTTCTTTTTTTTTCTTTTTTTTTTTCTTTTTGGGATTATAATTCATAATTGATGTGTATGGGACGATGATTATAATAATATTTATTTATGTTAAAAGGGAATTATAATCATAGCAACTATTAAAATGATAATATATTATAATGTGAATGGCATGAAAATGTTCTAGTCCATAAATGATAAAAGAAAATAGGGAAATTATTGACATGAAATAATTATTAAATATATAAAAAAGACATTATCTATACGCAACAATAGGGAAATTATTGACATGAAATAATTATTAAATATATAAAAAAGACATTATCTATACGCAACGACGTATCACAACCGACGTATCTGCCAGGTGGATACGACTACTTTTATAATGTAAAGCTCCAAATGGAATTATTATTTTATTTAGTGATTATTGGTAATACGAATTATGATTATACAAATTGCACGCACGAACGCATTTTTATATGTGGGGTTTAAATAATAATCAGTGTCATAACTTGCCGGACCATGGTCCCACACGGTACTACAGTCAACGCTCGAGTCAAGCGCGTGATTTTCAAACCAAAAACCTCACCCAATTTTTGATTTAAAGAAAAAAACCTAGCAGAAGTGAGCTGTCTGAGACCCCACAATACATGTGTTCTTCTTCCTGTCTCCTCCACCAGCCTAGCTTAAGCTTCCTCCTCTCAAATCATTACCTCCTCCTCCTTCACCTTCTCCAGCTTTAATCTCCACATAACGAATCCCTATTTCCATGGAGAACAACGACGGAGCAACAGTGAACAACGGTGCTATAATCTCATCAAACAAAGGACCACTTAACACCGTCAAAAAACCACCAGCTAAAGATAGACACAGCAAAGTAGACGGAAGAGGAAGAAGAATCCGTATGCCAATAATCTGTGCAGCTCGAGTTTTTCAATTAACAAGAGAGTTAGGTCATAAATCCGACGGTCAAACAATCGAATGGCTTCTCCGTCAAGCTGAACCTTCTATTATAGCCGCTACAGGAACAGGTACTACTCCAGCTAGTTTCTCAACTTCTTCTTGGCTTCTCCGTCAAGCTGAACCTTCTATTATAGCCGCTACAGGAACAGGTACTACTCCAGCTAGTTTCTCAACTTCTTCTCCACTTACTCTCGGAAAAAGAGTAGTTAGAACAGAGGAAGGAGAATCCGCCACAGTGGGACATACAATGGGGACTTCTTTAATGAGTGGTGGTGGTGGTTCTGGTGGGTTTTGGGCTGTTCCGGCTAGACCAGATTTTGGACAAGTTTGGAGCTTTGCAGCACCACCGGAGATGGTTTTTCCTCAGCAACAAAAAAAGAGTAGTTAGAACAGAGGAAGGAGAATCCGCCACAGTGGGACATACAATGGGGACTTCTTTAATGAGTGGTGGTGGTGGTTCTGGTGGGTTTTGGGCTGTTCCGGCTAGACCAGATTTTGGACAAGTTTGGAGCTTTGCAGCACCACCGGAGATGGTTTTTCCTCAGCAACAACCAGCTACACTATTTGTTCGTCAACAGCAACAACAAGAAGCTTCTGTAGCTGCTGCAATGGGTGAAGCTTCGGCAGCTAGAGTTGGGAATTATCTTCCGGGTCATCATCTTAATTTGCTTGCTTCTTTATCAGGTGGGGCTAATGGGTCAGGTCGGAGAGAAGATGACCATGACCAACGTTGAATAAAGGTCTTGTCTTTTTGTTATGTATAGAGGAATTTCTATGTTATGTTATCAAAAGTGGTTTATTGCTTGTTTGATTTAGGGTTTAAGAGTAT
>CM071717.1:34222802-34242253 GCA_036630335.1 Physaria fendleri
ACGGGACAAACTTTGTAGATTGTTTAGAGAAGTTCTTTGTTGATCCTCAAACAGAAGGTAATATTTTAGATCTCGAGTTATCTAACTTTATCTCAATACTATTCCACTGTTTTCCAAAACCATTCTTCCTCTAGATAGATTAACTCTAAAGATCTTTTAGTAGAATAACTACATACTTGCCTAATCTTTTAGCTGCAAGATTCTTGTTTTAGAAAGCTTCGATTACATATAGTAGCTCGCTGTTTCAGGTATCGTGCTGATTGGAGAAATCGGAGGCACTGCAGAAGAAGATGCTGCAGCATTGATAAAGGTAATAAAATCACTGCGAATCTCTTTCAGCTTTTAAAGAAGTAAAATTCAGTTTTTTGATGAATATATATAAACAGGCAAGTGGTACTGAGAAGCCAGTTGTTGCTTTTATTGCTGGACTTACTGCACCACCGGGTCGTCGAATGGGTCATGCTGGAGGTACTATCATAAGCCATTCATTCTAACACCTAAACCAAGATCTTACTACTTTTGGTTCTGTTGATCTCATTCACTAACTAACTCTGGTTTTTTGTTTGTTGCAGCCATTGTTTCCGGTGGTAAAGGTACAGCTCAAGACAAAATCAAGAGTTTGAATGATGCCGGAGTTAAGGTTGTTGAATCTCCGGCTAAGATTGGTGCAGCTATGTATGAGCTTTTTCAAGAAAGAGGTCTTTTGAAGCAGTGAAGTGAGCTTTTTCACTATTTCACGTTTTTTTTTTCTTTTTTTCCATTTCGAATCAAGAGAAAAAAGAAAAACCCTAATTTGACGCCATTGATGGTTGGTTTTTGCTAAAAGTATATGAATTTTATTTTCCATAAATGAAGATTGATAATGAGAAGATATTCAAATCTTAAATGGGTACGTTTATTGCACTTGATCATATTCTAATGATACCTTCCAGTGCAAGAAATAATAGTGAAACAATCTTTATTCAAAAACAATAATACTAATTAAAGCTGTTTGAGCTTTTATTTATTTTAAGAAAATTGTGTTAATTCATTTTCATACACATTACAATAATAATAAAGTTTTGTGAGCTTTCATTTTTTAAGACAGTTTAAGTTATTACTAAAGCTGTTTGAGCTTTTATTTATTTTAAGAAAATTGTGTTAATTCATTTTCATACACATTACAATAATAATAAAGTTTTGTGAGCTTTCATTTTTTAAGACAGTTTAAGTTATTACATATTCACATGAATATTTGTACACAAGTTATGAAGCTGTTTGAACTTTTTATTTTAAAGACAATTAAGTGGTTTTTCAAAAAAAAAAAAAAAAGAAAAAAAAAAAAAAAAAAAAGACAATTAGGTTATTTTTGGATATTTAAAGACAATTATATTATTTAACATTACTACGCATATTAATCATAAAATCCCATTAACACAAAAACAGATTTCCTATGTTTTAGATTACATAAGAGGTTTTTACTACAAACACAATATTTAAAAATTTATATTATTTTGTGTGTTAAATATTATTGCACATAAAATTAAATGATTCAACCAATTGGAAAATGTTATTCCAAGATATTTTTAATTTTAAATACGTATTTTATTTAAAATTTGTATGGAAATCGAAAACTCCTTACAGTTTAAAACAAAAATAAGATACTAAACTCTTTCATATCGAAAAGAAGTAAAACACATGCATTATTTTATTTGTTTAAAAGAAGCAGTGACATTGCCCACCGTGAGACATATCTTTGCAGAAACCACCTTTCCCATTATCGCATCCACCCTTACACCAACTGCTACATCTCGCTTTGTCATTATCATTATTTGGGTCGCATTTTCCAAATTTTGGGTGATTATTACAACACAATGAACCACTCTTTACATCATATCCTTCAACATCTGCAAATTAGAAACAAATTAATCTAACGAATTTATTAGTTTTCAAATGATTGAAATAACAAATCTATATCGAAATAACATACCAATGGAGAAAAGAAGAACAAGAGTAAAACAAATGAAATAACTTTCGCACTAGCCATTGTTTATTAATCTTTGTTAGATGTGTGTTTTTTGTTTTGATGAATAGAAAAGTATATGCTTATGTTCTTATTTATACTAATTCGATTACTTAGGTATTGTAACGTTTTGTTGTAAATATATTATAACGTTGTATTTTATTTATAGAAACTTATTTATTATACAAATCAATTACTTGATTTATTTATGAAAACAATATACTGTTTTCTTTTCTTTTTGCTAATTATATTGTAACGTTTTTTTAATTATGGAAATTCAATTGTTATTTATTATATCAAATCGATTATTTGATTTGTTGCTGAAAATAAGGGGGGTGTATTCAACTTAGAATTGTATATGATTTGGTGTGATTTAAGATTTTTAGAATTTTCCTAATAATACAAGTATAAAAAGTAAGTCAAATGTTGAATAAAGTATTAAAGATCTCGTTCACATGAATCTTAGAAAACAACTTGTTTAAACTTTGAATATAAACATATATATGTTCCTTGACCAAAAAAAAATATACATATATATCTATATATATAAAAGTTTTGATTACACACAATAAAAAATTTATAACCACATCGATATAAAAACACAATCATATCCAACCAAGAACTTATGCTCCACAAAATGTGATGATGATCAGATTATTTGATTCCTACTCATTTGAATCTTTTGATTATGTCAAATATTTTACCTTTTTTTGGAAACTAAACATATATTTTTAATTTGATTCGTTTGATTATGTCAAATATTTACTTTTTTGAAACTAAACATATATTTCTAATTTGATTCGTATTTTCAATATGTTTCGATCGTAAACATATATAATGAGTATGATGAATATTTTTTTTCTTTTTTTTGACAATAGAATATGATGAATACTTATAGTGAATATGATGAATACTTACAATTTTCAGTGTATAATCAGTGCAATGTTATTTTATGATCGTATTATATAATGATTTTATTTGATTCCTACACATTTGATTCGTTTTCTTATGACTTATAAGCCAAAGATACTTAAAAGGTTATCCGCCGCTTCTTCAGTTGTTTGGCTCCAATGCGACGGTAACCGTTACCGATACTGCATCCAATGCGATGGTAATCCAGTTGTTTGGCTCCAATGCGACGGTAACCGTTACCGATACTGCATCCAATGCGATGGTAATCGGTACGCCCATCTCATCCGATCTCTCAGATTCAAGGCCAAGGTGCTCAGATTCAAGGCCAAGGTGCTCAGATTCACGGTGCTATTAATCCTCGTGTTGTTAATCCTCAAGGTGACTTCTTGAACTTTGATTTTGATGACATAATAATACCGAATCATGATCAAGAAGAACGCGTTGATCCTGCTAACCCCGATCCCCGGTGGAGGCCGAATCAGGATGATACCCTACGGGGTATCATAACGATTCATATGGCCAAATTGTACGTATCTCTTCCAAAGAGATCCGGTTGTATCTATTTGGTTTGATATATCTAAAGAACACAGTTCTTAAGATATAAGAGTGGCGGCTCCTGTTTGGTTCTTAAAAAGCGGAAGGATTCTACACTGGATGGGTGCTACAAGTGGAGGAAAACGGAACACGTTCAACTGACGAACACCACCTGCCTTGAAACAATGCATTGTGCTGAAACAATGTTCATACAGACAATGTATTATTCGAATAATAATTATAGATAAATTCTAATTTTAGATAAATATTAAAATAAATTATAGGATTCTCTAGATCATCTATAGCAGACATAGTGATCTTTCTCTCTGTTTCTCTCTAATTTTTCTTTTGGTATTTGTTTGATTGAAGGCGGTAAGAAGATTTAAACCTTTTCATATCAGAAAGAAGTAAAACACATGCATTAATTTATGTGTTTAAGAGAAGCAGTGACATTGTCCGCTGTGAAATATATGTTTGCATAAACCACCTTTTCCATTATCGCATCCATCTAGACACCAACTGTTACGTCTCGCTTTGTCTTCGGGGGCGTTACAACTTAGGTGGTATCAGAGCATGGGATTGCTCATAAGGACTTAGACGTTTTCATAAGAAAGTTTTATCGAGTAAGTGTTTTGAAGAGTCGTATTTTCCAAATTTGGGGTGACTGTTACAACACAATGAACCACTCTCTACATCATATCCTTCGACATCTGCAAATTAGAAACAATTTAATCTAACTAGTTTATTGATTTTCAAACAATTGAAATAACAAATTTATATTGAAATATATAACATACCAAATGGAGAAAAAGAGAACGATAAGCAAAGAAAATGAAATAACTTTGACACTAGCCATTGTTTATTAATCCTTAATCCTTTTTAAGATGTTTATAAGTGTTTTTTTTTAAAGAAAATGAATAGAAAAGTATATGCTTTTGTTCTTATTTATACTAAATCGATTAATATATTGTAACGTTATATTTTGTTATTGGAAATTCAATTCTTATTTATTATACCAAATCGATTACTTGGTATTGTGACGTTTTATTGTAATAATATTGTACATAATCGATTAATTCTTTTTCTGCTAATTATATTATAACGTTTTATTTTGTTTTAAGAAATTTAATTTTTATTTTCTAACTAAATTGATCACTTGATTTGTTGGTGAAAACAAAATACTGTTTTTTTTTTCTTCTAATTATATTGTAATGTTTACATTGTTTATTGAAATTTAATTCTTACCAGCAGTTGAAAACATTACACCAACGAATTTCTTAAAACAAAATTCTTACCGCTTATAAATGTGTGCTTGTTCATTGAGTAGTCGTTTTTGTTTGCTTTTGCAGTTGAAAAACACAAGCACAAATCATCTTCAAGTCAATGGATATAAGTAATTAATGAGGCCAGTGTTGATTTTTTTTTTAAGTCAATGGATATAAGTAATTAATGAGGCCAGTGTTGATTTTTTTTTTTTTCAATTGGACCATCATCGATGATTGGTCGAACCATTGCTTTTAAAGTCTTGTTTTGTAGATCAATGGCACAACTTAGGCGTGATCTCTTTAGATTCTTCTTGCATTGGTTCCTTAGATTTAAGCTGATCGTATCACCGACAAGGGATTGTATGAGACATCATGTTTTGTATGAGAGCCGATCTCGTGAGGAATCTCGGTAATATGTGTAATTCAGAGCTTCATAAAGGCAGACTTCAGGTTCCTAGGCATATAAAAAGAGTATATTGAAGAGGTCTCTCTACACAATTGAGAATGGTGTGTAAATCTGACTCAGAGGAGCTTTCTTTAGAAGAGAAGCTTTCCTTTATGCATGAAACACGGCATGCCTTTGGTAGAACAGCTTTGCTTTTGAGTGGTGGGGCTACTCTTGGTGCGTTTCATGTAGGTGTGGTTAGGACTTTGGTTGAGCTTAAGCTTTTGCCTCGAATAGTCGCTGGTTCTAGTGTTGGATCTATAATTTGTGCGGTTGTTGCCTCAAGGTCTTGGCCAGAGCTACAACGTTTCTTGGAGAATTCTTTGCATTCTTTACAGTTCTTTGATCAGCTCGGAGGTGTTAATTCTTTGCATTCTTTACAGTTCTTTGATCAGCTCGGAGGTGTTTTCTCAATTGTTTAACGGGTAATGACACAAGGCGCTTGCTCTACACGATAGCAGACAGTTGCAATGTATGCTTAGAAACCTCACAAGTAATCTCACATTCCAAGAAGCTTATGACATGACAGGGAGGATTCTCGGGATCACCGTTTTTCTCCCCAAGAAAGCCCCCTGTCTTAACTATTTGACTTCACCTCATATGGTTTTATGGAGCGCAGTGACAGCTTCTTGTGCTTTTCCCGGACTCTTTGAAGCTCAAGAGCTGATGGCTAAAGATCGAAGTGGAGAGATCGTGCCATATCATCCACCATTCAATTTGGATCCAGAAGTAGCCACTAAATCATCTGGACGCAGGTGGAGAGATGGTAGTTTGGAGGTTGATTTACCAATGATGCAGCTCAAGGAACTGTTCAATGTCAAATCATTTTATTGTGATACCTTCCAGTGCTAGAAATAATAGTGAAACAATCTTTATTCAAAAACAATAATACTATAGCCATTTGAGCTTTTATTTATTTTAAGAAAATTGTGTTAATTCATTTTCATACACATTAACAATAATAATAAAGTTTTGTGGGCTTTCATTTTGAAAGACAATTTAAGTTATTACATATTCACATGAATATTAATACATAAGTTATGAAGCTGTTTGAACTTTTTATTTTAAAGACAATTGAGTGGTTTTTCAAAAGAAAGAAAAAAAACAATTAAATTATTTTTGGATATGTAAAGACAATTAAATTATTTAACATTATTACAAGTATTAATCTTTTGGATATGTAAAGACAATTAAATTATTTAACATTATTACAAGTATTAATCATAAAATACCCATAACATAAAAAACATATTTCCTATGTTTTATTATATAAGAGGTTTTAACTAAAAACACAATATTTAAAAATTTATATTAATTTTGTGTGTTAAATATTATTGTACATAAAATTAAATGATTCAACCAATTAGAAAATGCTATTCCAATATACTTATAATTTTAAATACTTATTTTATTTAAAATTTGTATGGAAATTGAAAACTCCTTACAACTTAAAACAAAAATAAAATACTAAAATCCTTTTCATATCGAAAAGAAGTAAAACACATGCATTATTTTATTTGTTTAACAGAAGCAGTGACATTGCCCACCGTGAGACATATCTTTGCAGAAACCACCTTTCCCATCGCATCCACCCTTACACCAACTGCTACATCTCGCTTTGTCATTATCATTATTTGGATCGCATTTTCCAAATTTTGGGTGATTGTTACAACATAGTGAGCCACCTTGTACATTATATCCTTCAACATCTGCAAATTACAAACAATTTAATCTAAGACGATTTCATGGTTTTCAAATGATTGAAATAACAAATCTATATCGAAATAACATACCAATGGAGAAAAGAAGAACAAGGAGCAAAGCAAATGAAATAACTTTCAAACTAGCCATTGTTTATTAACCCTTTTTAGATGTTTATAAGTGTTTTTTTGTTTTAATGAATAGAAAAGTATATGCATATGTTCTTATTTATACTAATTCGATTATTTAGGTATTGTAACGTTTTGTTGTAAATAGTAAATACATTATAACGTTATATTTTGTTTATAGAAACTTACTTTTTATACCAAATCAATTACTTAGATTTATTTATGAAAACAATAAACTGCTTTCCTCTTTTTGTTAATTATATTGTAACGTTTGTTTTTCAATTATGGAAATTCAATTTTTATTTATTATATCAATTCGATTATTTGATTTGTTGCTATAAATAAATTACTGTTTTTTTTTACTAATAATATCATAACGTTTTATTTTGTTTATGAAATTCGATTCCTTTAACGTTGCAGTTAATTAAATGTTGTCATAAGTAAAATGGGCTTTCTTAGTTTCTGAAGGCCCAAAATAAGTTAATTCTAGTTTCTGAAATTTGATATATGTGTATTATGTATGTATGTATACCTCCCATAGTTCTCTTGCTTCACAATGCTTTTGAAGAAATAAGATATTTCAAAAAACGATCCACTGAAGAAATAAGAAAAAGATAGATATATCTCACAATCGATAGAGAAAAAGCACACAAGAGAACACACAAAACATAGAAATATCAGAAATACAAATATACTGAGAAATGTAAATAAAACAAAGTTTTCAGACCATGGAATTGTTCTGATCCTGATTGGCTGAAATGATAGGCTTTTCCATGTACTTCTTCCTGAAAAACATCGAGACTATCATACCAAAACTAAACAAGACAGGCATAATCGATGTTGGGATAGGACGGTCCAGTTCTTGTCGGTTAAAAGTGAAATTAATAGTCCAGACTATTAACTCACCAACGGCACAAAACAACAAGACCCTATCTGTGTGAGTTCCAGAGATTTTCAACTTGTCATGTGCTTCATAGTAGAACCAAGGCCAACGGAAACTAGCTTTATCGTGTTGGACTTGACAAAGGACTTGAGTAACGCAGATGAGAACAGAAAGTATTGCCATTGTAAAGGAGAGTATTGTGAAGGTACGCTCGTGAATAGGTAAGTGCTCAGCGAGGATTTCGGAAACAAATGATGTAATCTCCGTGACAAAACTCAAGAACACGAGGAAGTTAAACCACCGAGATTTACTTGCTTGAGATGATGGTTCTAGCAATGGCTGTTTTTCTTCGTTACTTGAAAAAGAAGTAAACTCAAGCGTCTCAAACTGGTTATTGAAAATGAATCCGTCTTCATTAGCCACATCATTCAAAACTTGGTTCCAATTTGTATTCTTATATTCTGTGTTAAGAGCTGAAGTTCTTCTCAAATTGTCCCCAAATTTGATTACCTGATTCAGTACATCAGAAGGATTTACTCCGTAGTAAATTGGCTTGACTTTTTGATTCAGTTCTTGTTTGCATTTCCAAATCTCTAACAGCTCAGTTAAACACCAGTACGATGAAGCATAGTTTTCGGAGAATACCACGATCCAGAGACTCGATTTCTCAATGGCTCGTAGTGTGATTTCCTCATCCATGAACTTGGTTTTATCGATCGAGTCTTTATCGAACAAGGTAAACTCATTGTCGGTTAACTTTGAGCGTAGATCATTGATGAATTGCTCTCCAACGTCTCGTTCATAGCAGCTCAAAAAGGCTTGTTTCAAAGGGCGAGAAGAAGAAGAAGCCATGAGAGATGATGGTTGGTGATAGTAAGTGATTCAAAGCAGGAGCTTCAAACATTTATGGGAAGAAAAAAAGATGGAGAACCACGCTTTAGCCATTTTTCTTTGATACTTTATCTTTCAAATGTGAAAAGGGAATTTCAGACCTAGAAATTGGAAAAGCAATTCTATATTTAATACATTAAACGATATTTAATTAACAAAACTTGACTTTGTGGTGGAGACAGACGACTCTGTAAATGTGCTTTCAAGATCATATCATAATTAAGACCATTAGAAAAAATCAATTTTTTTTATGTAAAAAAAAAATATTAAGAAAGATCATATCATAATTAAGACCATTAGAAAAAATCAATTTTTTTTATGTAAAAAAAAAATATTTAGAGAGTTTAAATTACTGTTAAAAAAAAATTTGGATTTAAAATAACGTATATTTATTTATTTATTATTTTTAAAAACGTGTTTAGCTTCTTAAGAAATATTTCAAATTTTGTTAGATTTTTACATGATACAGAAACTTGTGTGGTAAGCAACAAAGTTAAGATCAGAGTTAATCAGAGCAAATGTGGAACATTTTATTGGAGACTATAAATGACGACACAATCTGAGACATGCCTTTTATTGTTTTTACAGAATGTATGGAGAATACAACTTAGCCACACTTACTACTCTCTGTGTACATGTATTTCAAGCAATAGGTTTGAGTACATATAACTTACAAGCATGAGACTCCACTGTTGCTGTCAAGTTCCTTACAAACTTTTGCTTCAATGTCTTGTGCTGTTTCTCATATCATAGCAAAACACATTCATTAGAAAACAAAAGATCTGAAATTTCTATGCATATATAAAGTTGAATCTATATGTGTATGTATGAATATCTCCCATAGATCTCTTGCTTCAACAATGCTATTTGGAGGAATCTCTATATCATCCCAAAGAGCAGTAATAGGATATGGAACTGGTCCACGGTTCAGTAAAAGTAAAGCTACTCTGTAACCTGATAATGGTCCTGCCCAAACCTGATTCCAATTGTTCTTTTAGCTATGTCTATAGACAAAGTAGTAAATGCTTGCTTTCTTCAGATGTAATCTAACGTGGATATCGCCTTCCATTCTAACCTTCTTGGCCTGAACACCACGCGGATCTACAAGAAAAAGAAACCTTTTAAACCGTATGTTCAAACAAATGATTGTTAAGAAGTAACCGGGTGCCAAGGTAAACCGAGGTCATGTGTTCGATTTAACCAAACAAATGATATCATTAGGTGTTCGATTTAACCAAACAAATGATATCATTAGTTGTTCTCCAACTGTTACCTACTTGATATCCCCATAGAGCTGGATGCAAATCTCCCCTCATTTACACATCAGTTTACTTAACTCTTACACAGAAGAATCAACAACGCAATGGTTCTTAGAGGGAACTTGGTTTATACCATTCACACAAGGAGTGAAAGATTGGGGGACCAGAGTTCATCAAAGCTCGAGTCATCACTGGATAGCTGAATCATATCATCATCATCATCATCCATTGTTTGGCTGTGAATATGTTAACAAGACTGGTATCATCTACTCATACCTTACAGTCGGTTTAGAGCCATCGTTGTTGCAATTGTCATACTTCAAGTAATCAATTCCCTGGAAAATTTGAGCCAAACATTGTTACTACTTACTGTATGAAAAATTCAGGTCTGAGATCAGAAACACAAGAATGATAACAATGTACCCATTCTGCAAATGTCTTAGCATCATGCTCGTCATGGCCTAAAGAACCCAGCATGGTTTTGCTGCAGGTAAAATACCTGTAAACCAATTAACTATGTCACCAACTGTATTCTTGTTCAAAACCACTAGGAGAAGTGTAAGAAGGGATACAAAAAATTAATTCCTCCAAGACGTTAAACTCAATGGATTCAAAACCACTAGGAGAAGTGTAAGAAGGGATACAAAAAATTAATTCCTCCAAGACGTTAAACTCAATGGATAGCCAATAAAAAAAAATTGGATGTGGTAATAACTAAAATGGGGTTTCTTAGTTTCTGAAGGCCCAAGATATTTCAGAAAATGATCCATTGAAGAAACAAGAAAAAAGACATGCATAATCGATAGAGAAAAAATGATCCATTGAAGAAACAAGAAAAAAGACATGCATAATCGATAGAGAAAGAGCACACAACACACAACAGAAACACAAAAAAATAGAAATATCACAATACAATTATACTGAAAATGCAAAGAAAACAACGTTTACAAATATGTTTTAGGCCATCTTATCGCTCCGATCCAGATTGGCTGTAATGAAAGGCTTCTCCGTGTACTTTTATTCTTCCAAAAAGCTGGATAGAACCCACACTAAATGGCTTCTCCGTGTACTTTTATTCTTCCAAAAAGCTGGATAGAACCCACACTAAATATGAGAGGCATAACCGGTGCTGGGATGAGACGTCGGTTAAAAATAAAATTAATTGTTGACACTAATAACTGACCAACGCCACAACCCAATAAGACTCTGTCAATGTGAGTTCCAGAGATTTTCAAGTTGTCATGTGATTCATAGTAGTACCAGGGGTATTGGAAAGTAGCTTTATCGTCTCGGGCTTGACAAAGGACTTCAATAACGCAGATGAGAACAGAAAGTAGTGCCATTGAGAAGGAGAGTATTGTGAAGATACGCTCGTGATTTGGAAAGCGCACCACGAGGAATTCTGAAACAAGTGATATAATCTCCATGAGACAACTCAGGAACAAGAGCAAGCGCTTTCTAGTACACCACCCAGATTTCCTTATTCGCGATGCTGATGGTTGTTCAATCTCTAAAGACATCAAACGCTGGCTTTGCTCGTTGCTTGAAATAGAACCTGCAGTAATGTCAAAGTTCTCAAGCTTGCTCTTGCAAATGAATTCGTCTCCACTGGCCACATCATTCAAAACTTTGATCCAGTCTGTATCCTTATATTCTGTGTAACGATCTATCGTGCTTCTCAAATTGTCCCCAAATTTTCCGCCCTGATTCAGTACATCGGATTGATTTACTCCTTCGAAAGCTGGCTTGACTTTTAGACCCTGCTTTTGTGTCCACTCCCAAATCTCCAACAGCTCATCTAAACACGAGGGCGATGCAGCATAATTTTCGGAGAACACAACGATCCAGTGCCTCGATTCCCTAATCGCTCGTACTATCTTTTTTTGGGATACCGAGAACGGGGATAGATCGATCGATTCTTTGCTCAACAACGTAATCTCACGGTCTCTTAAGTTAGAGCGTAGACGACTGATGAATACATCTCCAACGTCTCGTGTATAGCAGCTCAAGAAGGCATAGTTCAAGGGTGCTCGAGAAGAAGAAGAATCCATGAGAGAAGATAGTTGGTGATAGTAAGTGATTCAAAGCAGAAGCAAGCTACAAACATTTATGGGGAGGAAAAAAGATTGAAAAACGTGTTTTAGCTCATGAGTGTGTTTTCTTTTTCGAATGTGAGATGAAGTTTCTTGTCCCTTACATAGAGAAACCAAAAACCTTAAAATAAAAAGTTTCCTTGATACTTTATCTTTTCAAATGTGAAAAGGAAATTTCTGACCCAAAAATTGGAAAAGCAATTCTATATTTAATGCATACATTATAGGATATTTAATTAACAAAACGTGACTTTGTGGTGGAGGCAATGACTCTTTGTAATTAAGTGTGCTTTCAAGATCAAAACTTAAAAACAGATCTTCCTCAAACATTTGTTTAAGGGGGCGGCTGGTTCATCACATATATAATAAAATATTTGGGAAACACTTATGTTATATGAAATGCCTTTGGAAAAAAAATCAATTTTTCTTTTTTTGAAAGAAAAAAGGTATTTATGAAGTTTCAATTAGTGCTCAATTTTTTTATTTAAAATAACTTCCTTAAAAAAAAAACGTGTTTTAGTTGTTTAAAAAATAATTTAAGTTTTGTTAGATTTTTACATTACAGAGACGTGTGTGGTACTGGTACCCAACATAACTAAGATCAGCGTTAATCAGAGCAAATGTGGAACATTTTATTGGAGAATATAAAATATTTCAGGCAATAGGTTTTAGGACATACAACTTACACGCATGAGACTCCACTGTTGCTGTTAAGTTACCTACAAACTTTTGCTTCAATGTCTTGTGCTGTTTTCATATCATAACAAAACACATTCATCAGAAGACAAAAGATTTAAAATTTCCTGTATGTGTATTGTGAATATATGTATTACCTTCCATAGATCTCTTGCTTCAACGATGCTATTTGGAGGGATCTCAATATCATCCCAAAGAGCAGTAATCGAATATCGCACTGGTCCACGGTTTAGTAGAAGTAAAGCAACTCTGTAACCTGATAATGGTCCTGCCCAAACCTGATTCCAAGTGTTCTTTTAGATAAAAGCTCATGTCTATAGACAAAAGTAGTAAATGCTTGTTTGTTCAGATGTTATCTAACCTCGATATCGCCTTCCATTCTAACTTTCTTGGCCTGAACACCGTGCGAATCTACAAAAAAACCTTTCCTTTTTAAGTATATATTCAAACACGGCTACAAGAGGATATGTGATTGCTAAGAAGTAATCAAGTACCTTGATTAATAGCAATGACTTCTTTGTTTGAGACAATCTCCATTGTTTCTTTGGTCATGTTTCTTATGTCTTTGAGACAATCTCCATTGTTTCTTTGGTCATGTTTCTTATGTCACAACCAAGTAAAAGAGGAGCCTGTGATACAACAATATAGAGTTTTGGTTTCAGACTAAAGATATTTTGTTTAAAGCTCAAATTTGTACTTACCTTTGAGATTGCCCATAAGCTGAAATGGACTATGTACTCATCTTTTGTCATTCCTCCATTTCCCACTTCAAGCATATCCGGATCTGCAACAAAAGAACAAAAGTCTTGAATTTGTCTTTACTTTCTTACACAAAATCTTCAAGTAAGAGTGTACCATTCCAGCCACCAGGCCTTGCATGATCAGCATAGACTTCATTCATGTCTGCTATTGCAATCATACTATAATAACCAGACACTTTTTATCAGCGTTTTCGAAGCAAGACATTGGCCTATTCTTATCTTTAGACTCTTACCTAGACCAGTTATCTTTGATGTCATTGGTTGTTCTCCAACTGTTACCTACTTGAGATCCCCATAGAGCTGGATGCAAATCTCCCCTGGTCATTGGTTGTTCTCCAACTGTTACCTACTTGAGATCCCCATAGAGCTGGATGCAAATCTCCCCTGGTTAAGACATCAATTTACATGTCTTAATTCTTACACAGAAGAATCAAACACAATGATTCTTGAATGAGAACTTGAGTTATACCATTCACATAAGGAGTGAAAGATTGGGCGACCAGAGTTCATCAAAGCTCGAGTCATCACTGGATACCTGAATTATATCATCATCATCATCATCATCATCCATTGTTTGGCTGTGAATATGTTAACAAAACTGGTATCATTGATTCATACCTTACAGTCGGTCTAGAGCCATCATTGTTGCAATTATCATACTTCAAGTAATCAATCCCCTGAAAGATTGAGCCAAGGACTTGTTACTACTTAATGTCTGAAAAAATCAGGTCTGAGATGCAAAGAGTTGTCAGATGTCTATGTACCCATTCTGCAAATGTCTTAGCATCATGCTCCTCATGGCCTAAAGAACCCGGCATGGTTTTGCTGCAGGTAAAATACCTGTAAAACCAAACAATGATATGACCAATGTGTATTCTTATTCAAAGCCACTAGGAGAAGTGTAAGAAAGATACAAAAGCGATAAAAAGCTTACCCGGCATCCGAGTATATCCCGAGCTTAAGACCCTTATTATGAACATAATCAGCAAGCTTTTTAATACCAGAAGGAAAAGTTTTCTTCTTTGGCACTAGAGTTCCCTGTAAAAACAGATTTGAAGAAGATGAAATCTATAACAAACTCACTACAGAACAAGAAATGAAACCACTTAACACAAAGCAACTTGAATAAGTAATAACACCTTTTCGTCACGAGCAATCTCAGCCCAACAATCATCTGAGAAACAAACCAAGATTTCAGTAATGTGAAGAACACTAATCAGAGTGATACAATGAATCTTCTGATAGGCTTACCAATGTTAACATGGTTGTAACCAAGCTTAGAGAGACCAGTTTTCACCAAAGCATCAGCTGTTACAAGAATCAAATTGATAATTTTGTTAAAAAAGACTACAGATGTAAGAAAAATCCAAAAAGATTGAAACTTTCACCAGTTTCTTTAATCATTTTCTCATCTATATTACATCCAAAATGGTTCCAGCTATTCCACCTGTAAACCATTACATGAATACTTCATTCAGACATAAGGACAAAGCATAAACCAATCGATTACAACATATCTCAGAATAAAGACATCAACTTCAAGCTATTTTCTTGTTCTTATCTACGAGTAGTCACACTCACTCACACATCGAACTGAACGAGAAACTCATTACCCATGACTCGATTTAGCAAACCCAGATTTAAAAAAACAATCTTTAAATCCAAAAATCGAGATAAAGAGTTGTACAAACCCCATGGGAGGAGTAACACCGAGGCCATTGGCGAGTAAGTGTCTTCTTAAGATCTCAGAATCGTCTTCTTCAACATTAACTAATCTCGAAGACTCCACCATCTTCATCCATCGTTGTAACCAAGCTTAGAGAGACCAGTTTTCACCAAAGCATCAGCTGTTACAAGAATCAAATTGATAATTTTGTTAAAAAAGACTACAGATGTAAGAAAAATCCAAAAAGATTGAAACTTTCACCAGTTTCTTTAATCATTTTCTCATCTATATTACATCCAAAATGGTTCCAGCTATTCCACCTGTAAACCATTACATGAATACTTCATTCAGACATAAGGACAAAGCATAAACCAATCGATTACAACATATCTCAGAATAAAGACATCAACTTCAAGCTATTTTCTTGTTCTTATCTACGAGTAGTCACACTCACTCACACATCGAACTGAACGAGAAACTCATTACCCATGACTCGATTTAGCAAACCCAGATTTAAAAAAACAATCTTTAAATCCAAAAATCGAGATAAAGAGTTGTACAAACCCCATGGGAGGAGTAACACCGAGGCCATTGGCGAGTAAGTGTCTTCTTAAGATCTCAGAATCGTCTTCTTCAACATTAACTAATCTCGAAGACTCCACCATCTTCATCAACGTTAGTGAGATTAGTGTTATAAGTATTGAAATCTTCATAATCTCACTTTTCTCTCTTCTCACCATCTCTGCAAAATCTCCAAACAAACAAAAACAGAGTGTTAAGTAGTTGAGTAGACTGTTTTGTTTGTAGACTGTTGTCTTGTAGAAGCTTTTTGAGTAGACTGTTTTGTTTGTAGACTGTTGTCTTGTAGAAGCTTTAAGAATGTTTTATAAATTAGAGTAGACTGTTTTGTTTGTAGACTGTTGTCTTGTAGAAGCTTTAAGAATGTTTTATAAATTAATTTTATTACCATTTTGCCCTCAGACTTTTATGTAATAATATCCACCACATAAGCTAAGTCTTGATGTGAATCTATTTTTTCCTTACAATAATTTTTGAAGATTAGATTTTTCAAGATGATGAAAAGCATTACACAGTTTAGAAATATATTAATCTGATTTCTACGGTTACAATTCCCTTTTTTTGGTTGAATTTACGGAAATTTGAAATTTTATAATAATAAAAAAAGTTTGTGATTTTCCTTACCATATGTGTCATTAATTATTTAAATCATTATAACTAAATATTTTTTATGTTTTTTGGAGTTTTTTTATTTTGCAAATAATATTTGTTTTTTGTTATAATATGTATAAAATTGATATTTATATGTTGAAAGTTACTATATTTATAAAGGTTGATTACTATACTTGAAATAAAAATGTTGAAAGTTACTATATTTATAAAGGTTGATTACTATACTTGAAATAAAATTTGTGGATAAACACTAAATATATAGAAACCTTTTAAATGTTTGTAAAGTTGATATATACTAATTTAAATCTCTATAAATACCTAATAATTTTTAGAATAATATTTTTTTATTATTTATGAGTTATTAATTTGTTTATAATTATAATGATATATTTGTAAATATAGTATGTGAAAATTAATTTGATGATCACATTTAGGCTATTTTCTTTGAAGTTAAAAGTTTAGACTAATAATGGAAAAAAACAATGAATAATACCTTTCTTGGAATCAAAATCCAAATCAAACTCTTGAATATATTTTTAAGAAAACAAAAAAAAATGCTGGATTTTTTGTTTTGTTGTGACATCTTTTGTACTTTTCTTTTGAGTTATTAAAAAAAAAAATCGATTTACTTTATTTCTTGAAATGAACGAATGTATGATTAGGAATGTATGATTAGTATTAAAAGATTGTACAGCTATGTGATAGATAATTTGAACTAAAAGTACATTCTAGTTTGGTGATGTATTTTGTCAACATCCTAATTTTAAATTGTGAGCTAAAAAATCATTATTTGTACTGCAATAAACTATGATTCTTGAATACTGGTCTTTGAATATAATCTTTATGGACTTAAATTACGTTCGTAATTCTTTTTTTTTTCTTTTTTTTGAACGGCAATTACGTTCATAATTCTTAAAGAAGACTTTAAGGTCTTTAATTTTTATGTATTTATTACTTTTTACAACTTAGTTGCTTAATTTGGAGAAAGAACATTACAATTCCCAAAAAAAAAAATCAAAACCTGATTCACAAGTAAACTCTTGCACAAAAAGAGAATAAACAGTAACTTCATGAATCAACTCTCCGACCCACCTTCTTCACATTCCCTCAATGACACTATAAAACGACTCTCTCAATTCTCCACAAAATCATATTCATTCAATCATCATCATCAAGAAGAAAATGTCGTCAGATTGGGGACCAGTGCTAGTGACGGTGATACTCTTTGTGATCCTAACACCAGGGCTTCTGTTTCAGTTACCGGGGAAACAAAGATACGTTGAGTTTGGTAATTTTCAGACAAGTGCTGTCTCTGTTATAGTTCATTCTCTTCTTTACTTCTCCCTTGTTTGTGTCTTCTGTCTTGCTCTCAAGATTCACATCTACATCGCTTAGTTTTTTTTCAACCCTTTTTATAACTGTTTCCAAGTTTTCCTTTTTAACCATTTATACTCTGTTTTAAATTTCAAAATTTGTACTTTCATGGTTCTTTAATCCTTTGTATCAGACCCTTTTGCTTTTATGTGTTTGCAAAGTATAATGCTTTAAATAACATTGCTTTTGTTACCTTATATATACTCAAACTTCAGCTCAAAGCTTGACTTTTTGGTGGTTCTTATGAGTCTGGCTACAACTCATTGACATTATACCTCTGTAAAGCAACTTGAGATATAATAAGCAACGCTACTACTTAAAGCCTATATCATATACAATATCACTTCTCTCCTAATAAGACTGCAGATTACACCTAAACCTTCAACTTCTGTAGTCGTAGATACATCAAAAAGTTGCAGCAACCAATTCCTTGACATTTTCTCAAGCAATTTGAGCAGAAAAAGTATTATTACTAACTTAAAGATTACCGCAAAGATCATAGAATGCACTTAGTTAACATCTCAAGAGTATTATTACTAACTTAAAGATTACCGCAAAGATCATAGAATGCACTTAGTTAACATCTCAAGTTATCCCTTTTAGTTCATGTTCCTAAACTACAACAAAGATCTTCAATGAGAATCAACTGAAAACATTCAAAATTACGGATGTTGATTTGAAGCAAACCCATCAAATGCAAAATCAATTTTAGTAACTACTAACCTTGTCAATGGATCAAGAAACAGCGTTTAGTACATACAAAACAAACCATTCACAAAAGATTTCTCTTTTAAGTCTGAGATTAGAAAGAGAAGAATTTTTTTGCCTTTCCTGGGATCAAGTCACGGTTTCAATGATCTCGAACTCATCTTCTTTAAGATGCGTAAAGAATTTGACAGGACCACGACCTTCAATCTCTTTCACAAACTGTACCTTATACGGCAAATTAGCTGAGATTCGCTTTCCTTTCCAAAGCACAACATAATCTTTGATAAATCCTTCCATTCCCATCAATTCAACCTCCGGTACACGAACAACATGGTAAACCTTCAACGGTACTGTAACCCTAATTCTAGCCCCAATATTCGCGTTCGCTTTCTCATCTTCTTCCTTCTCTAATGAAGTAGATGACGAAAGATCAGCGTCCGCGTCAACCGCAGATTTTACGGAAATCTCGCAACGAATCGTTGATTTTGGATTCTTTCGCGAGATTGAGAATGCGTGTTTGCTTCGACCGTAGGGAGAAGATAGTGAAATAGGTACGAAGATTGAAGAAGACGAAGAGTTGATCGCGTTGAGACCATTAACAGAAGTAGCATAGAGACAGTCTTGAGATGATGAACGACGTACGGTGGCGAAAATCGCCGGTGAGAGAGCGTAACTGCTAGTCATCTTCTTCCGGCGAAAAAAATCTTGAAGAAAGTGAAGAAGTAAACAAATTCGATTAAAATCGTGACACGTGTCAAATTAAAGACGATGTGAGGCTTTAAGGGATCAGGAACTTGTGGTCTCAGAAAGAGAATCCAAACACTATATAATATCTCAATAGACTCATTTTTACAAGGCCCAATTAAGAAATTAGGAAGGCCCAAATGGAAATTATCTAGGCCCAAATTGAAGCTAGAAATCGATGAAGAAGATAAGCTTGGG
>CM071717.1:34262021-34273368 GCA_036630335.1 Physaria fendleri
TTCAACGTTATAGAAATATATTAATCTGATTTCTACTGTTACAATTCGGTTTTTTTTTTGGTTGAATTTACGGAAATTTGAAAATTTATAATAATAATAATAATAAAACATTGTGATTTTCCTTACCATATGTGTCATTAATTATTTAAACCATTATAACTAAATATATTATTTATGTTTTCTGGAGTATTTTGATTTTGCAAATAATATTTGTGTTTTTGTTATAATATGTATAAAATTGATATTTATATGTTGAATGCTACTAGTTTTGTAAAGATTAATTAATATACTTGAAATTTAAATTTGTGGATAAACACTAAATATATAGAAACCTTTTAAATATTTGTTAAGTTGATATATACTAATTTAAATATCTATAAATATCTAATAATTTTTAGAATAATATTTTTTATTATTTATGATTTAACAATTTTTTATAATTATTATAGTGATATATTTGTGAAT
Organism: Physaria fendleri; assembly: GCA_036630335.1. NCBI lineage: Eukaryota > Viridiplantae > Streptophyta > Magnoliopsida > Brassicales > Brassicaceae > Physaria > Physaria fendleri. The sequence continues at coordinate 34,262,487 of CM071717.1, forward strand.
ATAGTATTTGAAAATTAATTTGATGATAACACCCTAGGCTATTTTCTTTGAAGTTAACATTTTAGACTAATAATGGGACAAAACAATGAATAAATACCTTTCTTAGAATCAAAATCCAAACCAAACTCTAGAATTTTTTTTTTAAGAAAATAAAAATATTTTTGGATTTTTGTTTTGTTGTGACATCTTTTGTACTTTTCTTTTGAATTATAAAAAAATCGATTTACTTTATTTCTTGAAATGAACGAATGTATGATTAGGAATGTATGATTAGTATTAAAAGATTGTACAGCTATGTGATAGATAATTTGAACTAAAAGTACATTCTAGTTTGGTGATGTATTTTGTCAACATCCTAATTTTAAATTGTGAGCTAAGAATCATTATTTGTACTGCAATAAACTATGATTCTTGAATATTAGTCTTTGAAAATGTGAGCATGATTATACATAATCTCTCATGTTTATGATTTATGTATGTTTCACTTTTCACACCTTAGTTGCTTAATTTGGAGAAAGAACATTACAATTCCCAAAAAAAGAAGGCCAAAACCTGATTCACAAGTAAACTCTTCCACAAAAAGAGAATAAACAGTAACTTCATGAATCAACTCTCCGACCCACCTTCTTCAAATTCCCTCAATCACACTATAAAACGACTCTCTCAATTCTCCACATCTCCGACCCACCTTCTTCAAATTCCCTCAATCACACTATAAAACGACTCTCTCAATTCTCCACAACATCATGTTCATTCAAGCATCATCATCATCATCATTATCAAGAAAATGTCGTCAGATTGGGGACCAGTGCTAGTGACGGTGATACTCTTCGTGATCCTAACGCCAGGGCTTCTGTTTCAGTTACCGGGGAAACAAAGATACGTTGAGTTTGGTAATTTTCAGACAAGTGCTGTTTCTGTTATTGTTCATTCTCTTCTTTACTTCTCCCTTGTTTGTGTCTTCTGTCTTGCACTCAAGATTCACATCTACATCGCCTAGTTTTTTCAACCCTTTTTATAACCATTTTAAAGTTTTCCTTTTTAACAATTTATCCTCTGTTTTTAATTTCAAAATTTGTACTTTCATGGTTCTTTAATCCTTTGTATCAGACCCTTTTGCTTTTATGTGTTTACAAAGTATAATGCTTTAAATAACATTGCTTTTGTTACCTTATTTATACTCAAACTCCAGCTCAAAACCTGACTTTGAGAAGAACAAGTATTGCTACTAACTTAAAGACTCCTACAAAGATCATATAATGCACTTAGAAAATATCTGATGCTGTCCCTTTTAGTTCCTGTTCCTAAACTACAACTCATTGACCTTATATCTTAGTAAAATCAACTTGTGATATAATAAGCAACACTACTACTTGAAGCCTATATCAGATACATTATGACTTTTCTCCTACTAAGAATGCAGATTACACCTACACCTTCAACTTCTGTAGTCATGGATACATCAAAAAGTTGCAGCAACAAATTCCTTAACACTTTATCAAGCAATTGTAGTGTAGTCATGGATACATCAAAAAGTTGCAGCAACAAATTCCTTAACACTTTATCAAGCAATTTTAGAAGAATAAATATTACTGCTAGCTTAAGATTCCTACAAAGATCATAGGATGCCCTTAGAAAACATCTGATGTTATCTCTTTTCATTCCTGTTCCTAAACTATAACAAAGATTTTCAATGAGAATCAACTGAAAACATTGATAGAGTTACAGAGAGCAGTTTCTTTAACACTTTAAATGGATGAATAGATTTTGGGGATCAGATCATTGCAATGATGTTGATTTGAAGCAAACCCATCAAATGCAACAATTTTAGTAACTACTAACCTTGTCAATGGATCAAGAAACAGTTTTTAGTACATACAAACAGATTTCTCTCAAGTCTGAGATCAGAAAGAGAAGATTTTTGTTGCCTTTTTTTCTGGATCAAGTCACGGTATCAATGAACTCGAACTCATCTTCCTTAAGATGCGTGAAGAATTTGACAGGACCACGATCTTCAATCTCTTTCACAAACTGTACCTTATACGGCAAATTAGCTGAGATTCGCTTTCCTTTCCAATCAATCTCTTTCACAAACTGTACCTTATACGGCAAATTAGCTGAGATTCGCTTTCCTTTCCAAAGAACGACGTAATCTTTAATAAACCCTTCCATTCCCATCAATTCAACCTCCGGTACACGAACCACATGGTAAACCTTCAATGGCACCGTAACCCTAATTCTAGCCCCAATATTCGCCTTCGCTTTCTCATCTTCTTCCCTCTCTAATGAAGTAGATGACGAAAGATCAGAGTCCGCGTCAACCGCAGAATTCACAGAAATTTCGCAACGAATCGTTGATTTTGGATTCTTTCGTGAGATTGAGAATGCGCATTTGCGTCCACCGTAGGGAGTAGATAGTGAGATAGGTAAGAAGATTGAAGAAGATGAAGAGATGATCGCTTTGATTCCGTTAACTGGACCAGCATAGAGACAGTCTTGAGTTGCTGAAGGACGTGCGGCGGCGATTATCGCCGGTGAGAGAGCGTAACTACTAGTCATCTTCTTCCGGCGAAAAAGTCTTGAAGAAAGTGAAGAAGTAAACAAATGTGATTAAATCGTGACACGTGTCAGATTAAAGACGATGTGAGGCTTTAAAGGATTAGAAACTTGTGGTCTCAGGAAGAGAATCCAAACAAACACCATAAAATATCTCAAAGACATGAAATTTTTTAACAAGGCCCAATTAAGAAATTAATAAGGCCCAAATGTAAATTATCTAGGCCCAAAATGAAGCTAGCAATCGATGAAGAAGATAAGCTTGGGGAATTGTAACTGTTCGCAATCTGCAAATCATTTTCGCCGGCGAAATGGAAACGGAAGCGGTGGTTCGTACCGTCTCCGGCGTAGACTGTTTTGTTTCACTACCTCGTCAAATACTCCACGCGCTTCAGTCTACTAGCTCCTCTCCTCTTCCTCCGCTTCTCCCTGTCGAGCTTCGCTCTGGTGACAACCGTTGGTCAGTCTAATGTGCCAAAGGCTACTTTAGTAACAGTCGAACCAGAGACTGAAGATGATTGGGAAGTTCTTGAGCTTAATGCTGAAGTTGCTGAGGCAGCTATACTTAGTCAGGTAAAATTTTCGCTAGATATTGGATAGTAAACATTGGCATTGTTAATCTTATTATCATTTGAAAAGAATGTTATCTTACCGCCATTAAATTTTTGCTTTGTAGTTTATTTTGAAGTTTACCATGTATATCCTTTTATACTCCTGTTTAGCTATATCGTCATGTATCTTACAAGATTAGATAGTGCCTCTAGTTTGTGACTATGGCATAAACAGTTTGCAAATGGTCTGCTGAGGAACTTTTGAAACATGTGTTTCAGGTGAGGATACTACATGAGACCATGAAATTCCCTTTGTGGTTATATGACAGAACTGTGATAAGATTTTCTGTTGTTTCCACGTTTCCATCAAAAGGGGTGGGTAAGACCGTCTTTAATCCGCACTTGTGTTGTATTGTCGATGTCTGTATCATACTTTTATGTTTCTTCTTCTTATTCTTCTACTTTGCTTGCAATCATTATAATTTTACTAATGCGATAATTGTCTTGACTGGTGGGTATGACCGAACTGTGATAAGATTTTCTGTGGTTTCCACGTTTCCATCAAAAGGGGTGGGTAAGACCGTCTTTAATCCGCACTTGTGTAGTATTGTCATTGTCTGTATCATACTTTTATGTTTCTTCTTCTTATTCTTCTTCTACTTTGCTTGCAATCATTATAATTTTACTAATGCGATAATTGTCTTGACTGGTGGCTCGTTTTCAGTACAACTGGTTCCAGGAACTGAAGTGGCTGTTGCTCCTAAGAGACGGGACAGAAATCTCAACGCAAAAAAGAGTCATGATGCTTTTGCTTCGGGAAAAGAATGTAACAGTGTGAAGGTTCTATTACGTGTACAGGATACTGATAGATCAGCTTTTCATGAAGCTGATGTCAAAGGATTTGAGCTAAGGGTAGCCCTCACTTCCATTGCCTATATTCATCCAGAAACTGCTAAGAAATACTCTCTAGAGTCTCTTCAGCTGATTTCTGTATCTCCTAGAAAACCTTCAAAAGGTAGCGCCAAAATGGATGAAGCCTTGAGTAAGGAAAACAGTGAAGCGTCAAAAGTGGCTGGGAATGGTACTTCAAGCGCAAAGAAAGAGCCCCGTCGTGCAATTCTTCGTCTTGTATTTTCAGATTTAGCTGCTAAAGGACATCTTGTTCTGTTTTTATTGTTGTTACTATCTTGAAGTTATTTGTAAGGCATTTTGAAATTAATGTACGGGTTGAATCCAAAAGTTATAAAAACCCATCATTTTTCCATTCTCCATTGAGCTCTGTGTTTGACTAAGAGTTAACGCTTGTATATAGGGGTTTACTTAAGGGAATGCAATGTGGATGTGAACAAAGAAGTTCCTACTCTCTCACTTTCTCCTTGTGTTTTCAAGATTTCTGAAAAGGAAACGGTTTCAGACAGGGATACAGATATGCGTGGTAATCATAATTCTATTAGAAAAAGCAGTCATCCACCATCTGGCTTGAGCACATATGTGGATGTTGTTGACTGGTCTGTGCATGATAAGGTTGTTACAGCTCTTTCATCTGAGGGTTTGCATAACAAAGGAGAAGAAGATAATGTCTATCAAGTTAAGAATAAGAAGGGATTGGAACGCATTACTCGCCTATGGTCACTGGCACAACGTGATGCTATTGCGTCAGTCACAGGAGATGATGTTAGTTCAATAATTGTAGGAAGAGAAACATTTTTCCATTTCGTGGTAAGAGGGCTCGAATCTTATAAATCCGGGGATGGGCAGCCTTTTGTTAGTGATCGTCGGGAGAGTGGGAACAAGGATACAAAGACTGCAACAGAAATTTTGTATGTCATGAAGTTCTCTGATGAGTCTTTACCTGGTGATAAATTTGCTCTGTATGAGCTTACCTTGGATAGAAGTGAGAAGACTGACAATGTGATGCATATTGAGCCAGTATTTGAGAAGATGAATCTTGGTGACCCTATTCATTTCATGTCTGTTAAAGAAACACACTGCAACAAAGGTGTTTCCCCGGATATATCTGCCTTGACGTGGCTGGGCTCGACTGTGTCTGATGTTATCAAGAGTAGGTTTTATTCTCTTAGATTCATCTTTGCTTGACCTTCTGTTTTATTTTGTATTAGTTTCTGTTATTGCTTTTGTTTTAGTTGCACATAAAATATCTGTGAAACTATTGTTTGACCTCACGTAATATACTTGATTATCTTCCTTTTGTGCAATCTTCATATGTTAACCTGCATCTTCTATTGCATCTGGAGCATGTTTCTGTAAGGATCTGTTCCTTAAACCAACAATAATTTTATGCAGGGATGACCGTGTTGTTGTCTCCTGCAGCCGGAATGTGGTTTAGCAAGTTCAACATTCCATCGCCTGGACATATTCTCATATGTGGACCTCCTGTTAGTTCCAAACTTTTAGTTATTCCATTTCATATCTCTCGAATATGAAATTTAATTCGTCTATTTTTATTTTAGGCACTTGAATTTACTTGAGTTCCCAATTGTTTCCTTGCCTCGCAATGTTAGAACATTACCGTATTGGTTGAAACAACCTGGTTTTTTACTGGTATCAGCTTCTGGTTGATAGGGTTCAGGAAAGACAGTACTGGCAAGAGCTGCTGCAAAATACTTTGAAGAACAGAAAGACTTGTTGGCTCATGTGTAAGTGGTTTTAGTTTACGTTTGTCTGTAGCGATCTCCTTCCACCCAACTTCATTTATCTTCTAGAGACCGATTCCGGTACAGATGTGGTCTAAGTGATGATTTCCTTGTGCAGGATTCTGGTATCCTGTTCTGCACTTGCCTTTGTTCTGTTTTTATTGTTGTTACTATCTTGAAGTTATTTGTAAGGCATTTTGAAATTAATGTACGGATTGAATCCAGAAGTTATAAAAACCCATCATTTTTCCATTCTCCATTGAGCTCTGTGTTTGACTAAGAGTTAACGCTTGTATATAGGGGTTTACTTAAGGGAATGCAATGTGGATGTGAACAAAGAAGTTCCTACTCTCTCACTTTCTCCTTGTGTTTTCAAGATTTCTGAAAAGGAAAAGGTTTCAGACAGGGATACAGATATGCGTGGTAATCATAATTCTATTAGAAAAAGCAGTGATCCACCATCTGGCTTGAGCACATATGTGGATGTTGTTGACTGGTCTGTGCATGATAAAGTTGTTACGGCTCTTACATATGAGGGTTTGCATAACAAAGGAGAAGAAGATACTGCCTATCAAGTTAAGAATAAGAAGGGATTGGAACGCCTTACTCGTCTGTGGTCATTGGCACAACTTGAAGCTATTGCATCAGTCACAGGAGATGATGTTAGTTCATTAATTGTAGGAAGAGAAACATTTTTCCATTTCGAGGTAAGAGGGCTCGAATCTTATAAATCCGGAGATGAGCAGCCTTTTTTCCATTTCGAGGTAAGAGGGCTCGAATCTTATAAATCCGGAGATGAGCAGCCTTTTGTTAGTGATCGTCGGGAGAGTGGGAAGAAGGATACAAAGACTTCGTTAGAAATTTTGTATGTCATGAAGGTCTCTGATGAGTCTTTACTTGGTGATAAATTTGCTGTGTATGAGCTTGCTGTGGATAGAAGTGAGAAGACTGACAATGTGATATCTATTGAGCCAGTCTTCGAGAAGATGAATCTTGGTGACCCTATATATTTCATGTCTGATAAAGAAACACACTGCAACAAAGGTGTTTCCCCGGATATATCTTCCTTGACGTGGATGGGTTCGACTGTGTCGGATGTTATCAAGAGTAGGTTTTAATCTCTTAGATTCATCTTTCCTTGACCTTTTGTTTTATTTCTGTGTTAGTTTTTGTTATCGCTTTTGGTTTAGTTGCGTATAAAATATCCGTGAAACTAGTTTGACCTCACGTAGTATACTTGATTATCTACCTTTTGTGCAATCTTCATATGTTAACTTGCATCTTTTATGCATCTGGAGCATGTTTATGTAAGGATCTGTTCCTTAAACCAACAATACTTTTATGCAGGGATGACCGTGTTGTTGTCTCCTGCAGCCGGAATGTGGTTTAGCAAGTTCAATATTCCATCACCTGGACATATTCTCATATGTGGACCTCCTGTTAGTTCCAATCTTTTAGTTATTCCATTTCGTATCTCTAGAATACGAAATTTAATTCTTCCTTGTTTTTATTTTGGGCACTTGAATTTACTTGAGTTGCCAATTATTTCCTTGTCTCGCAATGTTAGAACATTACCCTATTGGTTAAAACAACCTGGTTATTTACTGGTTTTAACTTCTGGTTGATAGGGTTCAGGAAAGACAATATTGGCAAGAGCTGCTGCAAAGTACTTTGAAGAACAGAAAGACTTGTTGGCTCACGTGTAAGTGGTTTTAATTTACGTTTGTCAGTACTGATCTTGTCCACCCAACTTCATTTATCATCTAGAGACTGATTCTGGTACAGATGTGGTCTAAGTGATGATTTCCTTGTGCAGGATTCTGGTATCCTGTTCTGCACTTGCCTTGGAGAAAGTTCAACACATCCATCAGGCCCTTTCTTCTGTAATAGCTGAGGGCTTGGAGCATGCACCATCCATCATCATTTTGGACGATCTTGATAGCATTATCTCATCGTCTTCAGATACCGAAGGAACTCAAGCTCCGGTTGGAAGCACAATGCTTACAAAATTCTTAACAGATGTCATAGATGATTATGGGGTATGATATGCCTTTAGAGGCTGATTCCTAGATGGTATATTGTACATTTGACTCATGTTTAGTTAACTAGTTATATATTCACTCTACAGGAATACAAGAATGTCTCTTGTGGAATTGGTCCACTTGCATTTGTTGCTTCTGTCCAGTCTCTAGAACAAATTCCACAGACGAACGTGGGGCCATACTTAAGCATGAGATACAGAAACGCCTTTTGGACTGTTCAGAAGACATATTACTTCACTTAGCTGCTAAATGTGAAGGATACGATGCGTATGACCTGGTACTCATAATTTTCTGTATGCCTTTGAAATCTGCTGTTGTGCCAAGACCAGGAAAAAAATATATGAAAGAAACGATGGCAGACTTTGAACTAATACTAATTGTGATTTTCATGTTATATATATTTTTCTTAAAGCATGCTATTTTATTTTGATTTGATTATCATTCTGTCTGTAAATTTACAGGTTGTTCTATTTGAATTTTCATTTTTTTTCCAGGAAATATTGGTTGATAGAACTGTTCATGCTGCCATTGGCCGGCATCTACCTTGTGATTCAAAAGTATCCAAATATACTTTGGTCAAAGAAGACTTTACTCGAGCTATGCATGAATTTGTGCCTGTTGCCATGCGTGACATCACAAAATCTGCCTCTGAAGGTGGTCGTTTGGGGTGGGAAGATGTGGGAGGTGTGACGGATGTTAAAAATGCTATTAAAGAGGTATATTGCTGATTGTCAAATCTGATTTTGTTGCTCCAATTAAGAGAATTAACGTGTGGGGTAAATTTTACCTATATTGTTAATAACTGTAACCATGAAGCTTCTTTTGCATGCAAGTTGGTTTTGTCTGTTGGGTTTTGCTTATATCTTCGGATGTTCTCTTACTGAATATACATATATATGTTCAGTGCAAAACATTATGTTGATATAAACATTATGTTGATATAAGCTAGTTATGTAACAGCTGCAGTTACAATGATCTTTTTTTATTTAGAGATATAAGATTGTGCATGCAACTTATTTCCTCTTTGTCATGTCCAGATGATTGAGTTGCCATCAAAATTTCCCAAAATCTTTGCAAAATCTCCTTTGCGCTTGAGATCAAATGTTCTCTTATATGGCCCACCTGGCTGTGGGAAGACTCACATAGTCGGTGCAGCTGCTGCAGCGTGTTCCCTGCGGTTTATATCAGTGAAGGGACCTGAGCTGTTAAACAAATATATCGGTGCATCTGAACAAGCTGTAAGAATGATACCTTTCTTAGTTTTCCATCTTTGAGAACCTTTTGAGATCATTAATCATGTTTTCAGTTCTTTCGTGTGGCCCATCCTTTATTGATTCTGTTTAATCTATATTAATTTACCGGAGTTTCTTGCTTTGTCCAATAATGAAAAACACACTTCTCTCAGGTTCGTGATATATTTTCAAAAGCAGCAGCAGCAGCACCATGCATACTCTTTTTTGATGAATTCGATTCAATTGCTCCCAAGAGAGGACATGATAATACCGGAGTAACTGATCGAGTTGTTAATCAAGTAAGTTACTTTAAAGTCTGTGCATATTCAATCCACGCAAAGCTCAAACATCTCATGTTATATTTCTCTAATCAAGTAAGTTACTTTAAAGTCTGTGCATATTCAATCCACGCAAAGCTCAAACATCTCATGTTATATTTCTCTTAAGTTACTTTAAAGTCTGTGCATATTCAATCCACGCAAAGCTCAAACATCTCATGTTATATTTCTCTTTTGCGTAGTTTCTTACCGAACTGGATGGAGTTGAAGTTCTAACCGGGGTCTTTGTATTTGCTGCAACGAGGTATTCATACAAGAATAAGTCTATATTGCATATCATATTTAGTATTCAAAGCCTGTTCTCAGTCCTTAGTTTATGTTTTCATCACATACAAAAGAGGGATATATAACTTTACTATGGCTTTTACCCATTAACAGTAGACCAGATCTACTTGACCCTGCACTCCTAAGACCTGGCCGTCTTGATCGTCTCCTTATATGCGACTTTCCGTCCCCACCAGAACGATTAGAGATTCTTACAGTTCTCTCGAGAAAGGTTATTATGACCTCAAGTTTACATCATTTCTGCTAAAGTATTTATGTTACAGATCTGAACAATCATAAACTAAAATCTTTCTATTTCTTCAGCTTCCAATGGCAGATGATATTGACCTAGAGCCTATAGCTTTAATGACTGAAGGCTTCAGTGGAGCTGATCTTCAAGCTCTTCTATCAGATGCACAACTTGCAGCTGTTCACGAGTTTCTGAATAGAGAAGAAAAACCCGAGACAGAAACTACGCCAGTAATAACAGATCCTCTTCTGAAATCAATCGCTTCTAAAACTAAGCCATCTGTATCCGAAACAGAGAAGCAAAAGCTCTATGACATATATAGTCAGTTTCTTGATTCAAGAAAATCGGTATCACTCCTCTCTAATCCTCGCTAATTTTTATACAATCACAGTAAATGATTACTGACAACATCAAATATCTTATTTTGCTTGTAGTCAAGAGAAGCGAAAGGCAAAAGAGCAACCTTAGCATAATCAAAGGTATTACAAAAAATCTTATTTTGCTTGTAGTCAAGAGAAGCGAAAGGCAAAAGAGCAACCTTAGCATAATCAAAGGTATTACAAAAACGAAGCAATGGTTACGTTATATAAATCATATCATGATGCATAACATATATATATACACAGTGTTAAACATTATAATAAGATGGTTAAGATTTGGAGTTTAGTTACGGAGTCATAATGTTATTGTCTCTTTATAGGGTGAGTTCTGTAAGATCCAAATAAAGATTCATAAATTTTGTGAAGTATGAACATAATAATCATATATTATTAATGTAAATTAATATTTTTAGTAGAACAAAAGCAATATTTTGGAGTAGATGTAATAGAAAAAAGATCACTCATAGGTGCAGCAACATTCGTTTTTGTTATTACATTTTCCATCCGCAGTTCCCATTGCGCCACAGTACTCGATGCATTTCAACACCCCTCCCAAACATGGTTTTGTATCCAAACACTTAGTTATCACTAAAAAAAAAAGATATATAAAATTAA
>CM071717.1:34314845-34330110 GCA_036630335.1 Physaria fendleri
AGAAACGATGACAAAGTCTGCTGGATATAGCTATTTTGTGGAAGTAGGATTTGAAGTTCATAAATTTACTGTGGAAGATAAATCACACCCAAGATCTTATGAGATCTATTGGAAGTAGGATTTGAAGTTCATAAATTTACTGTGGAAGATAAATCACACCCAAGATCTTATGAGATCTATCAGGTTCTTGACGAAATTTCCAGGAAAATGAAACCATATAAGAGTCAGGATTATATGCTTCAGCTTGAACAAATATGCATATGAAAGTATATGTTTTGTTAACTTTTGCAATCTAAACTACTTATGAATCCAAAAAGGAGCATTCTTTATTACAAACATGAAAAGGGTGTGTTTGGTTGTTCCCAAAATGTACTCTCATCATAACAAAACAAGCAAACAATAAAGGAAGTAGAGTAAGCAAAAGAGCAATTATTAAACAGTTTAAGCAAATATAATACCTTCTTCTTCTGAAGTAACTTTCAGAATTTATCTTCAACTAAGGTTGCATAAAATATAGATTTCTGCTTTTAGGTTTGCAGCAGAAGATTAAAAGAAAGGAAGATGAATCAGCAAGGTACTTAAGCAGCAGCCTGTAGCAACTCCCTTTCAGCACGTTCCCTGATTCTTCTCTCGAGCTCTGGCCTAAAGTGTCTTATCAGACCTTGCACGGGCCATGCAGCTGCATCACCCAATGCACAGATTGTGTGTCCTTCGATCTGTTTGGTTACCTCCTGCAGCATATCAATCTCTTCCAGCTTTGCATTACCACCCGCACCAAAGTGGATATAAACATCGAAATCATAACCAGAACCACATGCATTCTTTCCCAAGAGACCAGCTGCATATGCTTCTTTTCTAGCCTTCTCCAGATTTAAACGCTCATTCACATATTCACCCCTGATGTAAATATACGCTGCACTAGCTCTCATTCCAACACCAGCAATCAAACAACCTTCCAACAGGCACCAAAGTGGATATAAACATCGAAATCATAACCAGAACCACATGCATTCTTTCCCAAGAGACCAGCTGCATATGCTTCTTTTCTAGCCTTCTCCAGATTTAAACGCTCATTCACATATTCACCCCTGATGTAAATATACGCTGCACTAGCTCTCATTCCAACACCAGCAATCAAACAACCTTCCAACAGTTTGTGAGGGTCATGGCGCATGATCTCCCTATCTTTACAAGTTCCAGGCTCACTCTCATCAGCATTGACAACCAAATAAGAGGGACGACCATCAGATACTTTAGGCATAAAGGACCACTTAAGACCAGAAGGGAAACCAGCACCACCACGTCCACGAAGACCAGATTTTTTCATTTCATTAACAATCCAATCAGTACCCTTAAGTACCAAATCTTTGGTCCTGTACCAATCACCTCTCTTCATCGCCCCTTTGAGAAATGGGTCATGCAAACCATAGAGGTTGGTGAAAATCCGATCTTCATCCTTGAGACCACCAAAATGAGTCTTTTCCGGAGGCGGAGGTGGTGGTGGTGGCTGTGGGGTGCTAGAAGTGGATGCTGCTTGAGTGCTCAATGATCTCAAAGCCGGAGCTAATCTGTTACTTTCCTTCCAAATCGATACAGCTCTTTGCAAGCCAAGAATCCCCCTCACGGGTGCCTATCATCAAACCAAATACCATAGAATTTATGAGACACCAAATACATAAACGCACGATCCGATTCAAAATCATAGAATTCGTAGCACCAAATAGTTAAAAATCGGCAAAACATAGAGTTATAGTGTGTGTCGCAGATCAAATTAAGCTGTTTCAACACCAAGTGAATAAACGCAATCGCTCTAAAAGCAGTATCGACAATCACAACGAAGCCTTAGCAGAGATCAAATCAAATTCCAATCAATCACGAATCCTTTAGATCTATGTGCAAGAACACGCCACAATTTTTCCAAAACAATGAGCTAAACTGGATATAAAAACAGCAAAAACCAAAGTCATAAATTCCGAAAACCCTAACAAATGCGATTGAGATAAGAAAACAATCACATTCCTAGAAAATGAAAACGAAGTTCATCAAAGTGAGTGCGCAAGAACCGATTTCTTACCATGGAGACGAAATTTCTGCGATGTAGAGACTAATCTTTGTTCTTCAAGAGAGAAGGTCACAGGTAATTAAGAAGCTTTGATGAACAGAGTAAAATGACGCGTGCCCACATGAGACCCGACGAACTCGGTTGGTTTAGATTTGTCCGCGTACGTCTTCTTGACTTAACTTTTTGGGCCTTTATAAGGCCTGAACCCAAATTTTGGGCCTTTATTAGACCTTAGCCCAAATTTTGGGTCATTAGTAGGCCTGAGCCCAAATTTTGGTGGCTGTACTACGTCTCATGTAGTTACGTACGATGAAAATTGAAATATCATAAGCAATAAAATTAACCAATTTTGCAAATTAAACTTTTTTTTTCTTCCACTGATAGGTTCAAAGACAAAGGAAGCAAAGAAGATGAAGAAACAACATAACTGTTAAAGACATTTTTAAAAGAAAGACATTATTTTGAGAAGCAAAGAAGATGAAGAAACAACATAACTGTTAAAGACATTTTTAAAAGAAAGACATTATTTTGATGATCATAATTCAATTCCCATTGCATCGGTGAATCACACCGTTACTACTACTTCCTTGGACTTGATTCTTCTTCTGGTTCTGTTGGTTAATCTGATCAACACCCCAAATCCTTATGGTTCCATCATCACTAGCTGAAGCCAACATGTGAAGGTTTGTTGGACTCCAGCTCACGCAGTTCACAGCTCCTGCATGGCCTGGTAGCTCCTGGATTAACTTCCCTGTAGATCTGTGCCAAATGTATACCTGCAAATAACAGAGAGAGAGATCAATGGAATAGAGAAGCAACTATGCTTGGTGTTCTGTCTAAAATGACTATGTTTTGTTTAAATCCTAAACCCGCATAGATCAACTAGAGAAAGAAACAACCAAACCTCTGTTCTAGAGTTTCATCACATGATTATGTTCTGTCTAAACTCATCACATGATGAATGAAACAACCACTAAGTTCGTTTATGTGTTTATGAGATGATACTATGCAAGGAGATAAGAGGAATGTACCAGAGAATCCTCGCTTCCACTAGCGATGAAAGCTTCTTTATACCCACCAAAGCAAGATCTGATGATGTATCGAGAACGCCTGTGACCTTTATACCTCGACACAAGCTTGGATTCATCTTCGATATTCCAGAGATGAATTTCCTGATTGAGGAGATTGACAAGAAGATATTTGTTGTCATTCGAAAGCAAGAATGAGGTAATCATGTCTTCCTCTTCGATCATTCTCTCAACTGTAGCTTCCCTATCAAACATCGATATAACGGAATCCTTGCTTACAGTTATGAGCCACTTTCCATCATCAGTCATTGCTATATCTGATACCTTTTGTGTCCTCTGACCTTTCCAGTGGTCCATCTCTCTACCATCTAATGGTGTAAGAATCTGTTAAAATGGCTTCAGTCAAATAAGTAAGCTTTCTTAACTCTCCCAGCAAAAAAATCAATCAACAAAGATAGACTTCACTGTTTAATATCAGCTCCCATTTTCTAGTATAAGAGGAAACATCCAAGTAATTACTTAATTATATGCTACTTATGTAACTTTATATAACTCTAGTTTTAAGCCTTATTTATAGCTTATAATATCTCAAACCACTTGCACTTTCAAGAGAGTAAATGAAGACAAAGAAACATTTAAAGTAAGATGATCTTATCTCTTTTTAAAAGGAAGGTAGGGTTTCTCCAATAACAGAGGTTGATTGACTAATTATCCTTTTCTCAAAGTTTCACCATCACAAAAACAGCATTCAACTTCAACAAGTGGTAGTAAAAGACAGTCAAAATGGTCCCGGGGTTAGATAGCATCTCCCTATCATCTCTAACATGGTTGATGTAATGATATAGCAACTAGTAGATGGAGGTAAACAGATTTTTATGAGAACAGCTTCTATCCTAAGCCAAGTTATAATTAAAATCTAAGCAGTAACTGATTAGCAGCATATATAAACAAAGATCATCACCTGTGTTCATCCTCTGTCCAAGCAATACCCTTTCGTCGTTCTTGTTCTGACTTTGATTTACCTCCTTGATTAGATTCTCCTGCATGACTATTTCCTCCTTTCTTACTGCTTCCAGCATGACCATTAGATCCTTCAGGAGATCCATATAAAGGAAGAGGCACACATCCTGATTCAATCCTATTAACATCTTCAACTAAAAGCTCATAATGTTCTTTAATGTTTTCAACACTTTTTCCTGGAATATCTGCAGCAATCTTCTCCCACCGTTCTTCTGATTCATCATCAGCATTATTAGCTAGAGCTCTCTCAAAAGCAATATCATCCTCCCTACTCCACATAGAACCTTCACAAGCATCTTCCACCGTCATTATTTCCAATCAAACCTGCCCCAAAACTACCCAAATCCCTCTAGTAAAATCTTGGATTTCTGTAAATTTCGTATCTTTAAAGTTCCAATAGAACTATATCAACAAAAAAAAGACAGACTTGACAGAACCCAAAAGCTAAGAGATACAACAAGAACTCAGATCCTAGTTTAACAAAATACCTCAATATACAAGTAAGTTACACATATTAATCTAACAAAGATTCTCAGCTCCCATGAATACTCAACAGAGAAACTAAGACGCAAAAAGAAGATATAAGCACGAAGATATACCCAATAGGCAAAGCAACATGAAGATTGAAATGAGGAATTAGAGAATTGACAAAAGAAGAATAAAAATGTAAACTTTTGTGGGTTGTCTTGGGATTTCTAGAGATTAAGAGAAATGGGAATAAACCAGAAGACTGATAGAGATAGTGAGAGAGAGATGTGTCAAAACGCAATTGTTAAAGAAGAAGTTGACACAAAGACACAGTGATAAATAAGCATAAGCGCCCACACAATTGACAGCAACAGTTTTCACTGCTCAAAGTCTGCTGACTATTATTTAATACAGTACCAATTAACTTTCACTTTCATAATGCATAATGCATGTGACTAGTTTTATTTTATTAGTGACATTTGGGGTCTAAGGTAATCATTGATGAATAATAATTATATGTACGGTGATTGATATTTTTATACATATGTGATTAATTATCTTCAAAGATGATTGTTCATACATAGAAAAAAAAACTTAAAATTTCATTCTTCTTATTCAATTTGTAAGCAAAAAGGGTAAAAAAGTGGAGAGGAAGACAAAGAAGTAAGGGAAGATGTGGACATCTTATCTAAAACTGGTCTCCCATCAAGCTCACAGGTCCCCCCACACACCTCTTTTCTATATTCATTCCCCCAATTGTTCTCTCAGCTTTTATGGTATGGTGTGGTTTGTTATTGGATCATCTATATTCATTCCCCCAATTGTTCTCTCAGCTTTTATGGTATGGTGTGGTTTGTTATTGGATCAGCTCTTTTGTTCCCCTTGATACATGGTTTTGGAGGTTCTTGGTTTATAGGGGTTCTTGGTTTCAAGATCATGTTTTATTACAACAATGTGTAATAAGTTAACTAAAAATCCAAAAATGAGTATCTTTTATTACAACACATGAATGTGCACTCAATAGTCATAACGGAACAAGCAAACAATGAATAAAGTGAAGTACAAGAGCAAATAAAGCTCTTTCTCATACAACTTCAATGAAGTTTTTAACATTAAGCATTTAAACAAAATACAATACCTTCTCCTTCTGAAGTAGCTTTAAACTCAAATAGTATGCTTTCAGGTTTTATTTCCTTGGAGAATAATAGTAAATCCCCTGCAGAAGATAGTTTCAAAAACTTGGCTCAAGTAAGGCTTACATTTAAGGTTGTAATAGAAGATTAAAAGAGAGGAAGAAGGATAAGCGAACCTCTGGTTAACAAAGGTTCTAAGCAGCAGCTTGTAGTAACTCTCTTTCAGCGCGTTCTCTGATCCTTCTCTCAAGCTCTGGCCTAAAGTGTCTTATCAGACCTTGCACAGGCCATGCAGCTGCATCATCACCCAATGCACAGATAAGGTTCTAAGCAGCAGCTTGTAGTAACTCTCTTTCAGCGCGTTCTCTGATCCTTCTCTCAAGCTCTGGCCTAAAGTGTCTTATCAGACCTTGCACAGGCCATGCAGCTGCATCATCACCCAATGCACAGATTGTGTGTCCTTCGATCTGTTTGGTTACCTCTTGCAGCATATCAATTTCTTCTAGCTTTGCATTGCCAACTTTCATTCTCTCCATGATCATCCAAAGCCAACCTGTTCCCTCTCTGCAAGGAGTGCACTGCCCACAGCTTTCGTGTTTGTACCGCACCAAAGTGGATATAAACATCGAAATCATAACCAGAACCACATGCATTCTTTCCCAAGAGACCTGCAGCATATGCTTCTTTTCTAGCCTTCTCCAGATTCAAACGCTCATTCACGTATTCACCCCTGATGTAAATATACGCTGCACTAGCTCTCATTCCAACACCAGCAATCAAACAACCTTCCAACAACTTGTGAGGGTCATGGCGCATGATCTCCCTATCTTTACAAGTTCCAGGCTCACTCTCATCAGCATTAACAACCAAATAGGAAGGACGGCCATCAGATACTTTAGGCATAAAGGACCACTTAAGACCAGAAGGGAAACCAGCACCACCACGTCCACGAAGACCACCATCAGATACTTTAGGCATAAAGGACCACTTAAGACCAGAAGGGAAACCAGCACCACCACGTCCACGAAGACCAGATTTCTTCATTTCATTAACAATCCAATCAGTACCCTTAAGTACCAAATCTTTGGTCCTGTACCAATCACCTCTCTTCATCGCACCTTTGAGAAATGGGTCATGCAAACCATAAAGGTTGGTGAAAATCCGATCTTCATCCTTAAGACCACCAAAATGAGTCTTTTCCGGAGGCGGAGGAGGTGGTGGAGGCTGTGGAGTGCTAGAAGTGGATGCTGCTTGAGTGCTAAATGATCTCAAAGCTGGAGCTAATCTGTTACTTTCCTTCCAAATAGATACAGCTCTTTGCAAGCCAAGAATCCCCCTCACGGGTGCCTATCATCAAATCCAAATACCACAAAATTTATGAGATACCAAATACATAAACGCACGATCCGACTCAAAATCATAGAATTCGTAGCACCAAATAGTTAAAATCGGCAAAACATAGAATTATAGTGTGTGTGGCAGATCAAATTAAGCTGTTTCAACCCCAAGTGAATAAACGCAATCGCTCTAAGAGCAGTATCGACAATCACAACGAAGACTTAGCAGAGATCAAATCAAATTCCAATCAATCACGAATCCACTAGATCTATGTGAGAAAAACACGCTGAATTTTTGAAAACAATGAGCTTAACTGGACATAAAAACAGCGATAAATTCCGAGAACCCTAAGAAAATGCGATTCAGATAAGTAAACAAACACATAGCCTAGGAAATGAAAACGAAGATCATTTAAGTGAGCGCGCAAGAACAGATTGCTTACCATGGAGATGAAATTTCTGCGAAAAAGAGACTGATCTTTGTTCTTCAAGCGAGAAAGTCACAGGTATATGAAGCGTTGATGAACAGAGTAATGCTTCGTGCCCACATGAGACCCGACGAACTCGGTTGGTTTAGATTTGTCCGCGTAAGCCTTCTTGACTTTAACTTTGTTTGGGCCTTACCTTAAGTACCAAATCTTTGGTCCTGTACCAATCACCTCTCTTCATCGCACCTTTGAGAAATGGGTCATGCAAACCATAAAGGTTGGTGAAAATCCGATCTTCATCCTTAAGACCACCAAAATGAGTCTTTTCCGGAGGCGGAGGAGGTGGTGGAGGCTGTGGAGTGCTAGAAGTGGATGCTGCTTGAGTGCTAAATGATCTCAAAGCTGGAGCTAATCTGTTACTTTCCTTCCAAATAGATACAGCTCTTTGCAAGCCAAGAATCCCCCTCACGGGTGCCTATCATCAAATCCAAATACCACAAAATTTATGAGATACCAAATACATAAACGCACGATCCGACTCAAAATCATAGAATTCGTAGCACCAAATAGTTAAAATCGGCAAAACATAGAATTATAGTGTGTGTGGCAGATCAAATTAAGCTGTTTCAACCCCAAGTGAATAAACGCAATCGCTCTAAGAGCAGTATCGACAATCACAACGAAGACTTAGCAGAGATCAAATCAAATTCCAATCAATCACGAATCCACTAGATCTATGTGAGAAAAACACGCTGAATTTTTGAAAACAATGAGCTTAACTGGACATAAAAACAGCGATAAATTCCGAGAACCCTAAGAAAATGCGATTCAGATAAGTAAACAAACACATAGCCTAGGAAATGAAAACGAAGATCATTTAAGTGAGCGCGCAAGAACAGATTGCTTACCATGGAGATGAAATTTCTGCGAAAAAGAGACTGATCTTTGTTCTTCAAGCGAGAAAGTCACAGGTATATGAAGCGTTGATGAACAGAGTAATGCTTCGTGCCCACATGAGACCCGACGAACTCGGTTGGTTTAGATTTGTCCGCGTAAGCCTTCTTGACTTTAACTTTGTTTGGGCCTTATTGTCTTCTGGTTCTGTTGGTTAATCTGGTCAACACCCCAAATCCTTATGGTTCCATCATCACTAGCTGAAGCCAACATGTGAAGGTTTGTTGGGCTCCAGCTCACGCAGTTAACAGCTCCTGCATGTCCTGGTAGCTCCTGGATTAACTTCCCCGTAGATCTGTGCCAAATGTACACCTGGAAATAACACAGAGAGATCAATGGAATAGAGAAGCAACCATGTTTGGTGTTCTGTCTAAAGTGATTATGTTTTGTCTAAATCTTAAACCCGCATATAGATCAACTAGAGAAAGAAACAACCAACCCTCTGTTCTAGAGTTTCATCACATGATTATGTTTTGTCTAAACTGATCACATGATGAATGAAACAACCACTAAGTTCGTTTATGTGTCTATGAGATGATACTATGCAGGAGATAAGAGGATTGTACCAGAGAATCCTCGCTTCCACTAGCGATGAAAGCTTCTTTATACCCACCAAAGCAAGATTGTACCAGAGAATCCTCGCTTCCACTAGCGATGAAAGCTTCTTTATACCCACCAAAGCAAGATCTGATGATGTATCGAGAACGCCTGTGACCTTTATACCTCGACACAAGCTTGGATTCATCTTCGATATTCCAGAGATGAATTTCCTGATTGAGGAGATTGACAAGAAGATATTTGTTGTCATTCGAAAGCGAGAATGAGGTAATCATGTCTTCCTCTTCGATCATTCTCTCAACTGTAGCTTCCCTATCAAACATCGATATAACGGAATCCTTGCTTACAGTTATGAGCCACTTTCCATCATCCGTCATTGCTATATCTGATACCTTTTGTGTCCTCTGACCTTTCCAGTGGTCCATCTCTCTACCATCTAGTCATTGCTATATCTGATACCTTTTGTGTCCTCTGACCTTTCCAGTGGTCCATCTCTCTACCATCTAAATGCCACATACATATGCTTTTGTCTGTCATCCCCGCGATTATTCCCTGTCCATCAGGATACCATCCACAAGAAATGGGACTAACACCAACTTTTTCGTATATGTGAACTAGTTCTCCTGAATCAACATCCCAGCGTCTGATAACCTCTTCTACTCCACATGTAAGAACTTGACGATCATCAGGACTCCATAAGATGGCAATCACGGGTTTCTGGTGGCCGACAAGTTTTTTCTTCAATGAAATTTGCCCGTTTTCATTGATCTGAATAGTACATTTTAAGTGAATCAGTAAACATTTTGCCTCCATTAGAATAGGTAACAAATCAATTACAAGGTTAACCAAAGCTTAGTTCAGGTGAGCCTTGGTAAGCCAGTATTACCTCCCAAATAATTGCGGTTTGATCCTTGGAAGATGAAGCTAAATATTTTCCATTGTCAGTATTACCTCCCAAATAATTGCGGTTTGATCCTTGGAAGATGAAGCTAAATATTTTCCATTGTGTGAGAATTGCAAGAACCAAACTTCATCGGTGTGTGACGCCAAGACCTGAACAATTCACGTAGAGAGAATAACTTAACAAATGTGATTTTAAGTCAATATGCACTACAAATCTTACTTAACTACAAAGTAATCAGTTAAAGATGCCGCAAGGCAGAACAGTCTAACCTGAACAGTCTGAGATGGAATTTGATGCTTCCCACATTGATGGTCAGAATACAAAGACAAATCACTATCTAAAGTATTATGGAAAACACAAGAATCCCGCTGAATGTCAAGGGAAGTCTCAACTAAATACTCCAACCTCTTTTCTGGAATTATAACAGAAGCAGGAAGCAAATTATACAGTTCCTCCAGAACCTTGGACCTTGAATCCAGACTTTCGGGTTTCTGGTGGCCGACAAGTTTTTTCTTCAATGAAATTTGCCCGTTTTCATTGACCTGAATAGTAAGTACATCATAAGTGAATCAGTAAACAGTAGTCCTCCATTAGAATAGGTAACAAATCAATTACAAGGTTAGTCAAAAGCTTAATTCAGGTGAGACTTGTTGGCAAGTCAGTATTACCTCCCAAATAATTGCGGTTTGATCCTTGGAAGATGAAGCTAAATATTTTCCATTGTGTGAGAATTGCAAGAACCAAACTTCATCGGTGTGTGACGCCAAGACCTGAACCATTAAGGTAGAGAGAAGAACTTAACATATGTGATTTTAAGTCAATTATGCACTACAAGTCTTACTTAACTACAAAGTAATCAGTTAAAGATGCCGCAAGGCAGAACAGTCTAACCTGAACAGTCTGAGAAGGAATTTGATGCTTCCCACATTGATGGTCAGAATACAAAGACAAATCACTATCCAAAGTATTATGGAAAACACAAGAATCACGCTGAATGTCAAGGGAAGTCTCAACTAAATACTCCAACCTCTTTTCTGGGATTATAACAGAAGCAGGAAGCAAATTATACAGTTCCTCCAGAACCTTGGACCTTGAATCCAGACTTTTCCAACCTCTTCCCCGGGACTATAACACAAGCAGGAAGCAAATTTTGCAGTTCCTCCAGAACCTTGGACCTTGAATCCATACTTTCTTTACCAGGAGCCGAAGTGGTTTGGGATATAAAGCTTGAAGGTGATATAAGGGAGGAAGCAAGCATATGAACACGCTTTGTATTAATACGAAGAGGCACCATCTCATTCCTCAAAGTGCATAGTGCATCAACTATCTTTTCAAATTTCAGAAGCTCTAAGAACTTTTGCTCTAGGAGCAAGAAAGAAGCAGATTTGACAGCCTTTTCATCCGGCAGGCCAATTCTGTGCAATGTTTTAACACTTTCATCCCATTTCCCATCTGTTACCTGCTGCAGAAACACCTTAATCATGGAATTATGCAGAGACATTCCGGATTCTTCCTCCAAAATAGCACCAGTTTTGTCATATCCAAGCGAATAAAGAGCCCTAGTAATAATCCTAATGAATTCAGATTTTTTAATGACCCCTTTGGAGCCAATAGTTTCCTCATCCCCTTGGGAGGTCAAAGGTCTTGCCATCAAGTCTCCCAAAGAGTTGTTCACACTATAGTCTCTAACAGAAAAGTTCCCCGAGACACCGTTCTGTTCGTCAACAAGCCACTTAGCACGTTTCAAAGGAGGTTCAGTATCCTTCACAACTCATTATAACAGAAGCAGGAAGCAAATTATACAGTTCCTCCAGAACCTTGGACCTTGAATCCAGACTTTCTTTGCCTGGAGATGACGTGGTATGTGATATATACCTTGAAGGGAAAACAAGGGAGCAAGCGAGCTCATGAACACGCTTTGTGTTGATATGAAGAGGCTCGATCTCATTCCTTAAGGTCCTTAGCGCATCACCTATATTATCAATTTTCAGAAGCTCTAAGAACTTTTGCTCTAAGAGCAAGAAAGAAGCAGATTTGACAGCCTCTTCATCAGGCAGATNNCGTCAACAAGCCGCTTTGCACGTTTCAAAGGAGGTTCAGTATCCTCCACAACTCCCATGAAAGTCCTACTTCAGCCCATATAACTTATTCTGCAGAGACATAGATAAATGAGACCAAGCTGTTACTCCCCATTAGAGATCCATACAAAAACAAAAATGCACTTCATCAGAACAGTCAAGGATTCTATCTGATCAATCAAAGATATGCTATGAAAGTAATAGAAGCCAGAAACATTGACTTAGCCATGATTAGATCAGTGAATCAAACTCAATTGATCAACACTATAAATTGACTGCAATCTCACTTTGTTTGATCGGAACAAAACTACCTCTCACCGATGAAGCAAAAACAAAATAAAACAGTGAATCTAGATACAGTAACAATCGATTTAATCACAAGAAAAAAACAACTCGATTAAAACACAAAATCGACTGTACAGTAGAATCCCTAGAACAAAATTGGGAAACCGCAAAACCCGTCAAAATCATCATCAAACTAAATAGAAGAAAGGTCGCTACGGGATGAAGATCAATCAACCTGCAGAGACATAGATAAATGAGACCAAGCTGTTACTCCCCATTAGAGATCCATACAAAAACAAGAATGCACTTCATCAGAACAGCCAAGGGTTTTATCTGATCAATCAAAGATATGATATGAAAGTAAGAGAAGCCAAAACATTGACTTAGCCTTGATTAGATCAGTGAATCAAACCCAAATGATCAAAACTATTAATTGATTGCAATCTCACTTTTTTCCATCAGAACAAAACTACCTCTCACCGATGAAGCAAAAACAAAACAAAACAGTGAATCTAGATACAGTAACAACCGATTCAATCACAAGAAAAAAAACAAGTCGATTAAACCACAAAATCGACTGTACAGTAGAATCCCTAGACCAAAATTGGGAAACCGCAAAACCCGTCAAAATCATCATCGAACTAAATAGAAGAAGTGTCGCTACGGGATGAAGATCAATCAACGATCTAAGAATCAGAAAACAGAAAGTGGGTGGGGGAGAAAAAACCAATCTTACCAAATAAGAAGCAAAACCCAGTAAGAAAAAGATAAACTTTAGCGATGGCAAAGAGATAGGGTTAAGGAACAGCCCAGAAACAAAGGGCAAAACCCGATAAAGAGATGTAGAAAGCGGTGAGAAGATGATAGAGAGAGAGAGAAGGATGCGTTAAGGAAGATGAAAAGAAGAGAAAGGAAGCAACTCTATATAAATATTAAAAGAAGGTTAAAGAGGAGAAAGGAGGCGTGGCTTGATCACAAGCTCCTCTCGTCTCGCTAAGTCTCAACAAACCATTACGCATTGTTCCTTATATATCTCTAACTAATTATCTTCACATTTTACTTGGTAGTATAATCTTCAAATTTGGTTTTATATTGGGCTAGAATGTAATGTAATTGTCTTACAATGTTCAGTTTCGGTTTTGATTCTGTCAATTTAATGTAATTGTCTTACAATGTTCAGTTTCGGTTTTGATTCTGTCAATTGCTGTCCTGGCTATGACCACTTATTCATTTGACTGGCTTTGTAAGTGATGACATTTGCTTGTAATAACACTATTGTGCTTCATAAGCTTTGGTTATAAAAGATTAAAGCTTTAAAGGTGTTTTAAGTGAAAAACATACAGAACTCAGAGATAGCTATCTATAAAAAAAGATTGAACAAGATCCAAAGAATCATAAATACTCAGACTTCTAAATCACCAGATGATCGGCGTGGGAGGCTGGACTCTGCAATATAAGAACAAACTGGTAAGAAAGACAAGAACAAAAGAGATGTTACATCAAATTGAAGTTGATGTTATGTCTTCTATGTTTTGTGTATTGGATAAAGAAATAGTTCAGGGTAATAGCAGATGCTTACTCCATAGTTAAACTTAGCGGAATTCGTCGTGGAAGTTATAATCATCATCACTGTCTTCATCGTCGAAAATAGCACTGTAGAAGACATATGGATGCTCAATCATTTCTTCCAAAGTCAGACGTCCATCTTTGTTTGAATCCGCCTGGATGATCAGAAAAAAGAAGAGATCAATGTAATTCAAAAGCTACATACGCCATTTGTTCTGAACGTTACTCACTTGTGATATAACATAATCAGCTTGTTGTTTGGCGTAATAACGTTCAGTAGGATGGATTTTACTGATAATGGGAAGCAATTCAACATCTGACAAGTACCTGCAGTTAAGTTAAGAGATGCATAATATTAATCGACATGGTAAGTAATCATCGGTATACTCTGTATATGTCGTGTTATCACATACCCGTCACCATCTTTGTCAAGCTGAGAAAACAACTGCTTTGCGGGGCCTTCAGGTAAGTCATGGTAAGGATGTGTAGAGTTGGTATTATCTTCTTCGTAGTTCCTTACTGTGTCAAAAAGGCCGTGGAAAAACTCTTCAAAACTGATTTTACCATCTTTATCTGAATCCCTTTCTCTGGGAGACGAAAGAAGAAGAAAAAACTGATTTTACCATCTTTATCTGAATCCCTTTCTCTGGGAGACGAAAGAAGAAGAAGAATTCATCAACAAGCCAAAAGCTAGAATAATGGTTCCTTAGAAATAATCATATGACCAGAGTACAATTACCTTACTTCCTCCTTGCACAACCATAGCAATAACTTAGGGTTCTTGGTGTCAGAAGGATGCAGAAAGCTAAATGAAAAGCATAAATCAGTAAGAGCATTGTAAGAACAAAAGAATATGACAGTAGTAACCAAATCTACGCTAGAAGAAAATGCTTACTCGTTAAACTCGGTTATATTCAACAGTCCATCACCATTAGCATCTGATGCATTAAAATGCTCTTCCTTCCACCAGCCCATATCATAGAGCATCTGATGCATTAAAATGCTCTTCCTTCCACCAGCCCATATCATAGCCAAATGCATTCTTATCTGTTAAAAGTTATAACCAAGTCAGCTAGCAGTCCTATGTGACCAATGTGAGAGTTTTTTCTACTTAAAAGGCTTAAAACCATTGCAATATGAGTCACAGGCAGAAGATTTAACACCGAAAAACCCGACTGAGCCAATCCTTTTGAAACAAAAGCTACTTAATTTACTACCAAGATCTATCAAGTCAGATGTTTCGACATGAAACTAAAGAGACAGGACACTTTGTGAACCAAAGCTACTTAATTTACAACCAAGATCTATCAAGTCATATGTTTCAGGATAGTCGGTGAAACGCAAAGACGAGACAGGATACTGATTGAACCAATCCTTTTGAACCAAACCTACTTAATTTACTACCAAGATCAATCAAGTCATATGTTACTGCATGATCCACACA
>CM071717.1:34449407-34462002 GCA_036630335.1 Physaria fendleri
AAGTTTAGAAACAAACCTGTCTCAAGTTGCTATCCGCAAAAACCCAAGGCATAACGGCAAAAAACTAAAGAAATTTGAAATACAAAACCAATTTTTTCTTAAACTACAAAATAAGCAAATCAAAAAGGAGTCTTGAAACTCCTCTCTTGGGAGATTATCGAATTTGGTGCAAAGCTTCTCAATGAGATAATCTGCAATCCATCCCGAGTTCTTCTACCTCACCAATAAAAGTCAACTCCCGTATAGGTCAAACATCATACTAGAGCCAAATATATCTCAAAAGGATCACAAAGAATTTGATAAAAAGTGCTTAGCTTTCTACTTCTAGGAAAATCAATGAGAAACTGATCCCCAAAAAGACTCTTTAACTAGCACAAGCCAGGGGGTTTAAAAGATGTTTGATCTGTGTGTAAATGGGCGAACCCTAAAGAAGCATCACTTTGTATTCTTTTGATAGTTTATTCTTCACCTACTAATCCAATGCATCAATATGGAGATAGATAGAGAGATTCAGAATGGATACCAATCACAGAAATTAGAAATACTTAACTTTTTCCGCTCTTGGGTTGTCAAAATTGTCAAAATTACAAATTAACAAATGTTAATGAATATGCTAATACAAATTTTTGGTGAAAATAATCTCCACAATCATACTACGTACAGGCACATCTCGGCAAACACGATCTAACAAATGTTCACTACAAATAAAGGATTAGTTGAAAATCAACTATGATATGTATCTTGGAGTTGGAAAAACGGGAACAACTCGCAGTTCAGGGTGGCCGGGGTGGATTGTCAGAAACAATCATGGCCTCTTTCTAGCCACCGGCCAAGCTTGGCTTAATGTTACTACTTCGGCAATGCATAGATAGTGAACTACAAGCATCGATGATCATTGCAATGCAATGCAATGCAATGTTGTTGGTGTCATGGTTATCAACAAGTCATTTTTGAGGGAGACAACTAATATAGGTATACAACATTGTTATAGCTAAGGAAAGCAATTTCAATTTGTTCAATTGGATAAGAGACATAAATTTATAGGCCAACCAATTGGGACAGGTCAAGAATAGATAAATGATGGAGTTATCACAAAATCTTACGTGGTATCTTTATATAATACTAGTTAGTATACCCGCATGTAGTGCGGGGATATATTCAAAAAGGTTAATCAGTACTAGACTATAAAAATGAATGTTTAACAAGGTATCTTGAGTAGTTTATTTACATTTGAACTAATTTTTTTTATTTCTATTTCTAAAGTATATGTAATAGTGAATTCTACTAATTTTTGTATGAAACTTTGTGGATAAGTTTGTTCCTTTTTTAAAAACTTTATGTCTCACAGTATTTATAAGGGTTGATATGCATGAGGTTATTAAATAATTTGTATGAAGTGAGAAAGAAATTTTTCGGAATTGTGATAAGTTGTATGGATGGTAATTTTGTTATGGATAAAGACCTTTTGTGTAAGTTATTACATATCCGTGTGGTGGATAAGTAATAAGATCGGATCAAATGTTATTTAGAATTGTTATTTTAACCAATTTATATCAAACACTGGTTAATTAATAATAAAGCATTTTTCCCAAATAAGATAGTAAAGTAATTTTCGTAGTNNAAAGGAACCTCAACTGAGGTGCCCGCCACCAGGGTTCGAATCCCGGCCACTGCGGAATTCACATGCGCGCTGCAGCGTCCAGGAGCCGACACGTGTAGAGCCGTTTGGCCGCGCACGTGGCTAGTCCAGGCTAACCGATAGTCTAACTCGACGTAGATCGAGCAGTGACTGTCGGCAGTGGTCCAGGCTAACCGATAGTCTAACTCGACGTAGATCGAGCAGTGACTGTCGGCAGTGCGCTGGGAAATCTCTGGGTTATCAAAAAAAAAACATTTTATAGTAGAATTTTTTTTAAATAGTTTTATTGTAAAGTTTAAAAAGCGATCTAGTATGGGAAAAATTGAATATAACCGAGGTAAAGACCAAAACATTGTTATGTCACTTTCTCAAACATCAATGCATATGTTCATGAAGTCGTCATGAAACCACCTATATAAGCCAATGTCTTCAATCTTCATATATACAATGATATAACACATATAGTATTCATGACAAAACAAAAAAAATAACACATATAGTATAAAACCTTGCCTTCAATGTTAAAACCCTTTTGAAATTTTGTTCACATCACAATTCACATCCAAACTCATTACCTCTCTTCTTTTGACTCAGGAGTCACAATCTCTGAAACTTGGGGTTCTGTAATAATATAAAATCCTAGAAACAAGTTTATTTCTACTTACGTGTAATTTCATTTCACATTTAAGACGATGAAAAGACTTTTTCACTTTCTTAAAACCATCACTATCACATTTCATTGACTCGCCTTTTACTTCTTTGCTTCTTCCTTAGGAGTAAAAGTCAAGGAGTGAAAACTACATTTTATATAAATATAAGGGTTCTGTTGCAATTTACATAAAATATATGTTTTTCTTTGCAAAGTTACAAGACTACATAAAGGTCTTATTGAACCCAATTGATATCAAGATCCTTTAGATTTTCTTTGCAAAGTTACAAGACTACATAAAGGTCTTATTGAACCCAATTGATATCAAGATCCTTTAGATTATACAACCATTTCTCTGTATCTTGAGATACATAAGGTTTATCTTTCTTGTTAATCTTCGTATTTGAATCAGTATCGATAGATTCTGTTCTCTGTATTGTGTTATTACCATTTTCTTTACGAGAAGAATTTAGCTGTCTGTTCGGATGTCTCACGTTCAATGCTAAAAGCCGAGACACTTCATGTAATCCACCCCATTTCTCGAGTGCACGCGCAATGTCATAACGACCTGAATTAAAAGACCAAACTGTTTATTGGAACCAATCTTAATCAATAGTTGAGTTTNGAAGCTCTTGTAAACATCATTACAATGGTTTAAACTTGTGAATATGTTGAGAAACTTTACCTCTTCTCGCAAGTTTTCGAGATTATCCCAATACCCTTTTGGTTTACGGTGTTTATAAGCAAGTGAAAGATTCATCATCAACGCTATTTTCCTAAATCCACCCATTCTTGTAATGGCTTTTTCAATGTCAACTCTTCCGTGTATCCGGAGCTGTTTTCTCATGGGCATGAATCCTTCTTGTCCATGTTCTGATATGAAATCCTTCTTGTCCATGTTCTGATATGAACTTGAGAATCTCTGATTTCAAGATTTCGATGTCTCTTTGCAGACCAGGAACCCTCCGTCTCTGCGTTGTTTGGTTTGTACCGTCATCATTATTTGAAACTGTTTCAACTGATGTGGGATGAGATGAAGAACACGTTTCGTCTGGAACTTGACATGTCTCCTGTTTACATGACTCTGATGATTTCTCTCGTCTTTCCTCGATGTAATCCCGAATAGCGCATAAATTTGATGGAAGATCTTCATATATAACCTTAAAAGTTTTCAGGCGCATAAATTTGATGGAAGATCTTCATATATAACCTTAAAAGTTTTCAGAGAGAAACATTGTGGTCACAATAGGAAGAAAAAGAAGAAGATGACACCGATTATGTTATATACAATTGTTAACCAAACCTCTTCCATTATTGCTTCGGAAAGAAATGTATCTTGTCGCACTTTGGACTCCACACTATACTTGAGAAGCGTGTGGTGACTTCCTAGTTGTTCAAAAATCCATTTTCCCTCAAGCGAGTCAAAGTCTCCTTCAACCTGCTCAAATCTGATTTCCTGCTCTCGAATCTCATACAAATCGAGAACAGCTCTTGCATGAAGCATCATGTAAAGCAGGCCTTTGCATCCTTCCTGCAAACAGAATTCAGTTTAGTTATAGAATTTACTGAAACTAAGATAGAAACGTTGGCTCTGGTCAATGTCAGAACTCTGATCTTCAATACTGGATGCAGAGCCTTTCTGAATCATTGAAGTGCGAGCTATGAGTTCATATTTGGGTGTAGACTGTAGAGCCTCGTATACACAGTCCACAGGTAAATGACGAACCCAAGTGCATCTCTTCAGGTCATATAATTTCCAATGTATTCTTCTAATCCTATATTAAAAGGTTACTTTGGATGGGAATGCTCATACCTGAAGTATTCGGACTTTATTGTTTTCGCGTGACAAAATTTTGCTGATTGCCAAATTTGGAACTCTCATACCTGAAGTATTCGGACTTTATTGTTTTCGCGTGACAAAATTTTGCTGATTGCCAAATTTGGAACTATCCTGATGTATTCGGACTTTATTGTTTTCGCGTGACAAAATTTTGCTGATTGCCAAATTTGGAACTATCCTGATGAATTCATAAACAATAAAACACAGATCAACAAGAGATATATAAGACAAAACTAACATCTTTAGGAGAAGTAATGTTGACAGTAAAATCCCTCAATGTCAGAAAAGTGAAGCCCGAAATTGATCAATTACTTACTCAGGAAGACTCTCGTAACAAGTTAGAACCTTCCAAACTTCACAAACAGGAGCTTTAACTGTTATACTAGCCACAGCGCAACGGTGAACACCTCCATTTTCCTTCATCCATGAAATAAACCACTGATTATTAACCACAAAATATGGGAAAAGTTTATTAATATGTAGAGAAAGTTTTGAAACCAACTACTTACCAGCAAACCATCAAATCTACGAAGATGAACTTCGTCCACAGTGCAAGGCTTATCAAGCTTGCAGACTTTTCCATAAACTCCCCAAGTATTGTTCAATTCATTTGAATGAGATAATGATCCAACACTGGCAGCAATAGATCTTTCGGTAGCAAGACTTTCGAACTCAACACCATGAGAAGGGGCCAGCTGTGAAAATGTTGTACCAAACAAATCATCTATTATTGACGGTTTTCCGCAACCTTTATAAAATTTCTCAGCTCGGCAAGCTACGGCTCGAAGGTTTACAGGAAGATCTGATCTGATTATCCTCTCTACGAAAATGGCAGGGAAGTTAAATCTTGGAATTACGTTTACTTCGTAAGACAGGACAGTTCCTATGGACCTGGAGACAGAGAATAATAAATGTTTGGAACATAGATGGTTCAGAAATGATCCGTGGTTACAGAACCACTTCTCTGATACGAATTTATAAAGGATCTAAATGATTCTAGGATGTGCAAACAAACTTCTTACAAAGAATTGAGTGTACCTGATACCAGATTTCACAGACCACTTTATTCGGACTTTATTGTTTTCGCGTGACAAAATTTTGCTGATTGCCAAATTTGGAACTATCCTGATGGATTCATAAACAATAAAACACATATCAACAAGAGATATATAAGACAAAACTAACATCTTTAGGAGAAGTAATGTTGACAGTAAAATCCCTCAATATCAGAAAAGTGAAGCCCGAAATTGATCAATTACTTACTCAGGAAGACTCTCGTAAGAAGTTAGAACCTTCCAAACTTCACAAACAGGAGCTTTAACTGTTATACTAGCCACAGCGCAACGGTGAACACCTCCATTTTCCTTCATCCATGAAACAAACCACTGATTATTAACCACAAAATATGGGAAACGTTTATTAATATGTAGAGAGAGTTTTGGAACCAACTACTTACCAACAAACCATCAAATCTACGAAGATGAACTTCGTCCACGGTACAAGGTTTGTCAAGCTTGCAGACTTTTCCATAAACGCCCCAAGTATTGTTCAATTCATTTGAATGAGATAATGATCCAACACTGGCGGCAATAGATCTTTCAGTAGCAAGACTTTCGAACTCAATATCAGGAGAAGGGGCCAGCTGTGAAAATTTTGTACCAAACAAATCATCTATTATTGACGGCTTTCCGCAACCTTTATAAAATTTCTCAGCTTGGCAAGCTACGGCTCGAAGGTTTACAGGAAGATCTGATCTGATTATCCTCTCTACGAAAATGGCAGGGAAGTTAAATCTTGGAATTACGTTTACTTCGTAAGACAGGACAGTTCCTATGGACCTGGAGACAGAGAATAATAAATGTTGGAACATAGATGGTTCAGAAATGATCCGTGGTTACAGAACCACTTCTCTGATACGCATTTATAAAGGATCTAAATGATTTTAGGATGTGCAAACAAACTTCTTACAAAGAATTGAGTGTACCTGATACCAGATTTCACAGACCACTTTCATACAGTGAAAGGCAACCTCTTGATCCTTTTCAAAAGCTCAAATATGCATAGAACCAAGATCTAGAATATGGCAGAGTTTGCAGTTCTAAGACTCCATCCCAATCATTAAGCAGGAGAAAAGGATAGGCATATAAGTGCTCACAGAATCAGGACACTCATGGAGATCGAGGACAACACGAGCCTCAATATGCCAATACAACGCTCTCTGAAGGCCCCGTTGCTCCAGCCATATTCGTCCTGGATGTGGACAAGGAATTCTCCCACTGATGTTCAAAAAATCACCATCAAGATCATCTTAGTGACTATTAGACTACAAAAAATTGGATCTTTTGATATTATGCATAAGAATTATGTAGATAAAATAAAAAAAATTGGATCTTTTGATATTATGCATAAGAATTATGTAGATAAAATAAACAAAATGATACGAATCTGAAAGAAAATTTGGGAATTAGGAAGTGGAAGTACCTATAAACGAGATTGGGTATGAAATCAGCAAGACGTTCATAATCAGTAAGAACATTCCAAACGGATAGAGAATCAGAATCGACCCAGATTTCGCCTCTTATCCTTCGTTCTCTCCACGATATCACATCCACTTCACAATGCACTTTTCTCTCCCCTCTCTCGTCGAAACCTAATCCTCTTTCTTCCCTGAACTCGTTGTCACCTCTACCACCGTCGCTATGTCTCGTTCCGAAGCTCTTCGCAACCCCAGCGCTGCCGGTGGAGGAAACAGGCGAAGATATTCGAATCCGCGAGTTAAATGGGAGACACACGCTTAGAAACACAGGTTCGGAGGTGAAATTGAGGAAGTCGATGGTGTGAACGCCATAGGAGTAATGAGGAAGCTTGCTCACTAACATTAGAGCAAAGCTGTTCGACGAAATGCGTCAATCTAAGAGAAGATACTGATGCAGTGTGATGTTATATTAGTTAAATTTTCTCAGCCACACGTGTTTAATCCAGATTCCACAAAATTTATCCAAATGATTTTAGACCAAATGTTTCATTGTGTATTTGCGTTTTCATAACATGGAAGAGCAAAACATAGAGAAACGACCATTAAGAATGTAATGTAAGAACCAGTAAGGATGTAAGATAAATGCAACGAAACTCTAGTCTGGTAAAACTAACAAAGACACAAGAGAGAAGCTAGAACATAAAACGAAACCGAGACATGCACTCACTCGACACAAGAGAGAAGCTAGAACATAAAACGAAACCGAGACATGCACTCACTCTGAGACACTTGCAGAGTTGTTGTTGTTGTCAAAAACCATAGCAGGAGGAGGGTTCAGAGGGAGAAAGCACCTCATGCACACTTTATCATCCACGATGTTATCAAACTTACAGCGAGAACAGAGCCAGTGACTGTCCGGTCCATTCTCATTAGGTTCATCTTTCACTTCAGGCATACCATCTTCCAGATGCTTGAGGAATCCATGGAAGTAGTAACCAGTTAATCTTGTACTCATTCCCAATTTCTTAATATAGGATTTGAAATCATTTTTGCAAGTGAAATTGGCTCCTTCCATCAACTCCTGAAGGATACTTTCGTGCTTACAAAGTATTGTGTTCGCTTCTTCTAGTTGGTGTTGTAGGTGTTGCTTCTTCGCGATTTGGTACTCGGGTATGAAATAGCCAGCAATACCACTCCATTTGAGTACCTGCCTGCATTGAACACTAAGCATCGCTGCTTCTCCTAAAGCCATAACGTCCAGTTCATTCGGTTCACAATTCTGGATTAGTTTTGGAATGATCTTATCCTCCAAGGCTCTCAGCTTTGATTTAGCTTGCTCCAATGCTTCATCACCTTCATCAAAGAGATTCACGTGGTGAATCTGAGCGAGTTCAGTTGGAGAACCAAACACTGGAGCGGAAACTGCAACACAATTCCGTCCATAATGATCTTCCCCATGGCAGACCCAACAGAATGTGTAACTGTAAAGAAAACAAAAATGATTAGTTTAAATATCTAATCTTTGTCCATGTTTTTGCAAATAGAAAGCAAAAAACAAAAAAGCATTTTAGAACCTGCAGATACAAGTGATGTACTTGGCATCACCATCATGAAGCACAGGACTGTTGCAGTTGGGACAAGGTTTGGTGTTTGTTTGGATCCAAGAAAGGGTCCTTGACTGATCCAGTAGGTTATTACACCAAAGTGAAGCTGGTGTTTGTTTGGATCCAAGAAAGGGTCCTTGACTGATCCAGTAGGTTATTACACCAAAGTGAAGCGATGTCACAAGTCACTGGTCGGTGTGACTCAAACTGGCATGGCCAACAAAAGATGTGGCCACAGAAACACACCACAGCGGAATTATCTTCAACATTATTATAGTGAAGCTCTATGGCGTAAACACAACCTGGTGCAGGACACCGTTTGATCGTTTCCTTATTGCCCTCTATGAATGATTCGAGAGTAAAACTCTCGTACATCTCCTTCACTGGCTCAGAGAGTTTTCCGATCAAATCAGGTCCAACCTCTATGGCGTAAACACAACCTGGTGCAGGACACCGTTTGATCGTTTCCTTATTGCCCTCTATGAATGATTCGAGAGTAAAACTCTCGTACATCTCCTTCACTGGCTCAGAGAGTTTTCCGATCAAATCAGGTCCAACGGGGGCAACACAATCTTGATTAAGGCAAGAGATAAGTTCTCTCCCCTCCTTGTTCTTCTTCAACTATTATGAAACGAAGGGAGTATATTGTATAACTCTTTTTTTTTCCATTGACGCTTGTCAAATTACTATATATTCGAAAATTTTATTTTTGTTCAATTTTGAAAACATTTTTTGTTTAAATTTTGTTCAATTTTTTTTTTTTAAAAAGAATACGTTATATTTCTTTTGTTTTAAAATAATAAATTTTATAGTATTAATTTTACAAAAGCTAATTGTGGGCAATTAATTATTTTAGAGCATCGGTGAGATATTCACTCCAAGAAGTTGTTGAAAACTTGTGTGAACAAAAGGGTGTGGAGAGTAAATCACGATCATAAAGGCTCATCGTCTCAAAATGTGCAGAAGAAGAGTAGGAATCAGAAACTCGGACCAGCCCTAATTTCGACAGAATCTGATCCCTGTTGTCAGCAAGAAGCTCTGCAGCCTTTCCAGAGTCCCATTTGAGACGGATTAGGATGACGGTTGCATCGGATTTTGGCAAAGCGAAGATTTCGGAGATCTGAACGATTTCTTTCATCATCTTCTCACGAACTTGGGTTTTCTCAAGAACAAAGTATCCCTGAACATAGGATTCCATGGCTGGAAGAAAAAAAATATTAAAGTTTTGGTTAAAAAGCCTAAAAGTACTGAAACAAGATGAGATGAGAAAGTCTGTAAGTCAATTAAGGCGATCTTGAAGTTCCTTACCTGCGAATTGGATGGGAATAGTTTAAGGTTTACAGTAACTTGGGGATGAAGCTAACAAAACCACCTCAAAGAAATGGAGGATTGAGAATGATAAGAAATACTTGTGATGATTGTATGAATACAAACCATCATCAAGACGTACTTATATATAAATTTGAGAAAATGAATATAGTACCATCATCAAGACGTACTTATATATAAATTTGAGAAAATGAATATAGTAATTTTTTGTGAATTTTAGATACTCCAAAATTATCCTCCAAAAGTTGACAAAAAAAATAAATAAATAAAATTATCCTGCAAAAAAATCTATCCTAAATATTTATCACTAATTTTATTTTTTAATTTGTTGCACCAAAATGATTTTTAAAAAAATCTATCCTAAATATTTATCACTAATTTTATTTTTTAATTTGTTGCACCAAAATGATTTTTAGATATTTAAATAAAATATATTGAGATTTGTTCCGAAAAATAATTTATAATAAATTAATGCATCGAGCCGGAAATTCGTCTAAGAACATTAATAATAAAATATTCTAAATATTTACATTAATTTTATTTTTAAAATTATTGAACCAAAATGATGTTTTAGATATTTAAATTGAACATATTTAGATTTGTTTCCGAAAAATAATTTATAATAAATTAATGCATTAATTCATAAATTCATCTAAGAAATTGTAATTGATTTAAAATTGTCTCTATTTAAGAAACTTACAAATGAAAATACTCCCTTTGTTCCACATTAGTTGATTTTTTAGGATAAAAAAATTGCTCCAAAGTATTTGATGTGTCTAGATTTTTTTTAAAAATTTATTATTAAATTGTAAGTTTCAAGAGATAATGATTACACTTAGATAAATACTATTGTTAATTGATGATGAACATTTTTAATTATTACTGTTTTATGTGTGAGGAAAGATAAAAAACTATTATGAAACGAAGGGAGTATATTGTATAACTCTTTTTTTTTCCATTGACGCTTGTCAAATTACTATATATTCGAAAATTTTATTTTTGTTCAATTTTGAAAACATTTTTTGTTTAAATTTTGTTCAATTTTTTTTTTTTAAAAAGAATACGTTATATTTCTTTTGTTTTAAAATAATAAATTTTATAGTATTAATTTTACAAAAGCTAATTGTGGGCAATTAATTATTTTTTACTTTATTTGTGTGAAAAAATTGTATATTAGTATAGTATATTTAAGAAAATGTATAGTATATTAAGAATTTTTTTTTTTTGGATTAACCAAAACCAGAGTAATTCGGGCCAGGGTCTCCTTCCCAGATCGTATGGTGTACCTCGAATTCGAAAATTCCAGCCGAAAATCCAACCGGACTAATCTTTGGAGGGGAGAAAGCCGTCTCCCGAACCTGATAATGAGGTTATGTTCACCATCAAAGACCTAACCATTGGACCACGATCACTCGCACAAACCTATGTTCCTACTAGTCTATGTATCTCAATTTATTTAGGATCCATGTAAATGCAATGTAAACCTATTGTCCTACTCGTCTATGTTTAAACATTTTGTAGAGTCCCAAATATATTATGAAACTAAACATATCGTTCATCTTTCGAATACAAAATTATACATTTAATTTATCATCAAAATATGAAACTATCCCTATCATTTATCTTCTAAGATGAGGAGGGTGATGTGGTTTTAAAAAAAAAACAAAATTTTACTTAAAAAGGAAGTTTGAAAACTATAATGATGTTCAATTGTTTCATTGTATTTGCATTTTTTAATTATAACAAGAGAAACACAAACCATAGCAGAAACGACCACTAAGACACTGAACAGTACCGGCAACAACAAGAAGACTTTAAAAAGACAAATTTAACAAGACTCTACTCTAGTAAGATAGATGATGATCCAACAAAGAAAACTCTTTATTGTCATGTTCAATTTTGAAAAATAATCTTTAAAACATACATTATACTTCTTCTGCTTATCAATAATTTTTTTTTTTAGAATTTATATTATTTTACAGAAGCTTATTATGGCCAATTAATTATTCATTTGTTGGTAACATATTAGAAATTATAGTTTTAATTTATTCTTATTGGTTGCTTACAGTATTAATAAAGTGAAAAATAATGTTTAGACAATTGAAAAATAAATATTAATTATTTGATTTATGTGAAAAAAAATTGAAAATATTTTAATATTGTATAATATTTCTATGTATCTCAATTTATTTAGGATCAATGTAAATGCAATAGAAACTTATGGATGGTTAAACATTTTGTTGAGTCCCAAAAAATCTTATGAAACTATACATATTATTTATCTTCTACGATAAGGAAATGTGATATGGTTACAAAAAAACAAAAATTTACTTAAAAATAAGTTTGAAAACTATAATAATGTTCACAATCTGTATAACCGCATTTATGATTTATGGTGAACTATCTTATAAATCCCACCACTTGTTCATGTGGATCAAGAAAAGCTGCAGGAACAAATGTAGATGATATTTCTAGTCTTGGGAACATATCAAGAAAATGGTTTATACACAGTAAAAACAGATCAACTGGCTTCACAAAAAGTTCATGGAAACTTAATATCTGAACCCATCATTCACTGTTTTGAAAGCTAGTGTCTGGTCCATTGCAGCAGTAACAAAATTGAAGGTTTTTTGTCTGCCCTGCCTCAAGTTTAACTTGACCAGTTTCAAGCTTCTGTTGGCCTTGTCCTAGTTGCTTGTTTGTTAGTTCTACATTAGCAAGAATTGATAGACCGGTCCCTCTTGAAAGTAACTGGAATCAGACTGATGCAATACTAACCGCACCAGTTGTTAGACTTTTAGGGGTCTATTCCCTCAAAAAAACACTCAGGATATTGATAGAGCAGTAAAGAGAATAGGGGACTATAAAAGAGAGAAAACCCTTGTAAAGAAATTGTACGAAAAAAACTCAAGATTAAAAGGAAAGTGAAATTGTTTTACAGAGAAATTTATTTAAGGAGAACAAAACAAACAAAACCTGAGGAATTCATTCCATCTGCTGTAGTTTTTATGAATGTCTTTTCTCTTTCCCTGTCCCTTCCTTACATATCATCATCTAC
>CM071717.1:34480307-34495924 GCA_036630335.1 Physaria fendleri
TTTATTCGAAAATTATTTTATGTATAAAAGTTTTTAGTTATATGATATTTTACTATGGTTTAATGATAAACAAATTCTGTACAAAATTTATATCAAAATATTTCAATCATTATATAAGATAATAAGATAATAATTTTAATGTCGAATTTACAAGCATGTAAAAAACTACAAAATTACATTGATTGTTATGAAAAAGAATAATTTGATCCTCATATATAATTCTTAGTTAAATAGATAAAGTATAATATTATAAATTCAGATTAAGATTCAAAAAATTTGTAAGTAGTCTTATGATATAAAAACACTCGATAATATCATAGAAATGATGTTACAAATTTTTATGTTTCTTTTTTAATATCATTCATAAATAATTTTCAACTAAAGATGTTTTAAATATGCATAAAACAATTTCAAAATTATTTACCAAACTTTCTATCTGTAAACAAGTTATATAGAAACCATAACTTAATGGATAGCGGAGGGATTCATGACACTTTTGGTGCTTGTTTGATGGCTATATTATTAAGATTTGTTCATAATATAATATTTATGTATGGTATAATAGTTGGTGACCATAATAAATGCTAAAAAGTGAAATTTTGGAAACAAAAGTATTTATCAAATTTAAAACTTCAGAAAATATTTAAAAACAAAATAAATATATTTTTGATAATAATAATTATATAAATTACTATAAAAATCAAATTTATCAAAAATACAAATTCAAATTAAAAAAAATCTTTTATGTAATAGGAAAACAAATAGTAAATGCTATTGAGATTATAAATAAATTTTGTTTTACATACATAATTTATTTTATGTGCAAGCGTGTTTGGTCAAACAATATATATATATATATATATATTTTTCATTTCAGATTGATTCAACGATGGACAACCACTATAAATCTATACGATAATGACAAAAAAAATGAAATTTTTTTTTTTTAATTGACAAAAAATAATGAAATCCTTAAGCTTTAATACATTGACCCAAAAAATCTTACATGCCATAATCAACAATATGAATACTGGTCAATACGCATCTAATGATATTTAATGATGGATATATTATAGTTAACACATAAATGAAATAATATATTTGAAATTTAACCGAATAAAACCAACTATTTTAGATAACCCCAACTATTTTAGATAACCCCAAACGAAACATAAACCACAATCCTAATTAAATTTTACAGTTGGTTTTATATTATGAATAACTTTCATTTTAATAATCCGATTAGAGCTTTGTTAGATGGTTTAGTTACTCGTTGTCAAATGTAGAAATAAATCACTAGTCAAGTCAAATTCACCAAACAAAACACACTTTTAAAAAAAGTCTTAATGGAAACATTGATGTATTTAATGGAAACATTATGAAAACAACATAACTAAAAACAAGAAAATGGTTCTTGGGTTTTTTAGTTAAGGGATAACAATATGACCAATGCAACACTGATTACAATTGACCAGTCGGAGCCTGGGATCAATGAAGACCCATGGTTCGCTTTAGGACTTGGAGCCGGAGCAGATACTGGTCTTGGTTTTGGTGCCGCAACAGGAACCGGGACTGGAGTTGGAGCTGTCACAAAAACATATCAAGACATGAGCCGAGGAAAAAACACAAAAGCAAATTTAATACACATTAAAAAAAAAAAAGAGAAACCACATAATTAGTCTATAGAACCAAACAAGTTCAAGTAATCATGATATATAAATTAGAGATATCATCCATACAAAGCACTTGTAACTGAAAATCATTATCAGATTATTTACTCACTTCTTTCAAATTCTTTCTAGTTATTAAGAAAATATAACAATGATAAAAATACGAGTTTATTTCCATAAATTTTGCTAATTAAAATATTATAATCTCCAAAAAAGATATTTTACAATTTTCATATCTTCTATATATTATTTGAAAATCAAAATTTGAGATGTCATCATTAGAATCATTCTCAAGAACCATATTCACAAATTTGTCATTATACTTAAAAGTAATTTAATTTTGATATTTGCGAAATCATATTGGAAAAACTATTTTCATTTATTTAGATAAATAATAATAAGAGATAAAAAATAATTTTAGATAAACATTATAATTGATATTTAAGAAAAATATTTTAAATTTTAGTAATTTGTAGATAATTTATAAAATAAGAAATAACAAACTAACCATATATATAATTAATAAATTAAAAAAATAAAATGTTATTTTATCTAAAGAAAATTTTATATGAAAATAATTGTAGATAAACACTAATTTATGATAAAAATATTATAATAAATTTATTAAAAAAATTATTTAGAATTTTTTAAATAACAATTAAAAATATTAATTTTCTAATTCTAAATCATATATAATTTTGGATAAATACTAGATAAAATCAGAATAACAATAACATTTTAACAAAATATTAAGTAAATAATATACTAATAGAAAATATCGAATAAAAATTTTCTATTATTTAAAACTTTAAAAAATATTAATCCGCACATCTATGCAAATCATCTGGTTTTTATCGTTATAACGCAACTAAAACATTATTCAACAAAGAAGTTTAAAGATTCATAACATTTGAAAAAATATATATAAATCAGAAATCTTTAAACCAGAAAGATTCATCATTTTACAAACTTATTTTTTCTTTTTCAGATGGCAAAAAAAAATGATTAAAAATGAAATAAACAAAGAGAAAATAGTTACCCTTAGCATGAGGAGGAGTAGTGACATTAGCTGCAACAAAAACAAAACAAAACAAATCTCTTTTAATTCAAAATTCATAAAAATCAAAGATCTATCCAAAAAAATCAAGAAGAAGAAATCTTACAGCCACAAGATGAAAGAGGAGGAGCAGTAAGATTACAAGCAGCAGGAAGAGTAGTAGCTTTAGTCATATTAAGTTTGATTCCCATGGATCCACTGTTCTTTAACCCTTCACATAAACATGTAGCGTTGGTATCAAGAATTTTCTTGAGACCTGAGCAACATGCACTTTCAGGTTTATCTACTTTACTCCCGATAGTTACATAAGATAAACATGCCGCCATGTTTGTCATCAGGGCGGTGCATTGTACGGCTGGTATGGAATTTCCGTGAACAGAATAAGATGAAACAGATAAAATCAGAATAACAATAACATTTTAACAAAATATTAAGTAAATAATATACTAATAGAAAATATCGAATAAAAATTTTCTATTATTTAAAACTTTAAAAAATATTAATCCGCACATCTATGCAAATCATCTGGTTTTTATCGTTATAACGCAACTAAAACATTATTCAACAAAGAAGTTTAAAGATTCATAACATTTGAAAAAATATATATAAATCAGAAATCTTTAAACCAGAAAGATTCATCATTTTACAAACTTATTTTTTCTTTTTCAGATGGCAAAAAAAAATGATTAAAAATGAAATAAACAAAGAGAAAATAGTTACCCTTAGCATGAGGAGGAGTAGTGACATTAGCTGCAACAAAAACAAAACAAAACAAATCTCTTTTAATTCAAAATTCATAAAAATCAAAGATCTATCCAAAAAAATCAAGAAGAAGAAATCTTACAGCCACAAGATGAAAGAGGAGGAGCAGTAAGATTACAAGCAGCAGGAAGAGTAGTAGCTTTAGTCATATTAAGTTTGATTCCCATGGATCCACTGTTCTTTAACCCTTCACATAAACATGTAGCGTTGGTATCAAGAATTTTCTTGAGACCTGAGCAACATGCACTTTCAGGTTTATCTACTTTACTCCCGATAGTTACATAAGATAAACATGCCGCCATGTTTGTCATCAGGGCGGTGCATTGTACGGCTGGTATGGAATTTCCGTGAACAGAATAAGATGAAACAGAGAGAAAGATCAGGACGAGAGATGTTACTGCAGAGAAGAAAGCCATTGTTTTTGAGTCTTTGTGTTTGGTTTTGGATTTAGAGTGAAGGAAGAATTGTGGTGTAATGAGCGAAATGAGATGTGTTTAAATATAGGGCTGTGAACTAAACGGTGTCGGTTTAAGTATGTATCACGCGTTTCCTTGTGTTACGCGTTTTTTAGATTATGCCCATTTTCTGATTGATTTTTATCCTTTTAAGATAAATTAATTGGATTTGATATTTATCTATTATTAAGGGATTTTCTTTTTGAAATTAATTTTGTTACCTTTTTTCTTTTAAAGAAACATATAAAAAATAGACAAATAAATTTGTAATTTTTAACACGTTTTCTTTAAAGTATAGAGGATTTGTTTATATCCAAACTTATGATTTCATGCCATATGAAGTAGTTGTAGATTTATGTAAATGTTGCGAATATGGTAATCAAGTTTATATGACCAAATTTTTTTTTTGTTGACTATCTTAGTCAACAAGGTTTTAGTCAATATTGTATTATACCTAATTTGAATTTCATAAAATCTGTATGTAATAAAATTATATAATAACTTGATTACAAATTAACGGTTAGATTAAAACACGTATTAAACGCGCTCTTCTCTATATAATAAGATAGTCTAGATTTTATAATTGTTATTTTTTACTTAAAGTATGTATCATC
The DNA here is from genome assembly GCA_036630335.1 of Physaria fendleri. NCBI lineage: Eukaryota > Viridiplantae > Streptophyta > Magnoliopsida > Brassicales > Brassicaceae > Physaria > Physaria fendleri. Next base: position 34,484,866 of record CM071717.1, read on the forward strand.
TTATTATATAAATAAGATCGGATTAACCTGAATATGCCACATGTCAAACATAATTATACGAGAGATCACGTCACATATCAACTCACGTTATTTTATAAACGTTGATTTATTTTTCTCAATTTGACATTAATTTATTTCAATTATATTGTTTTCTAATATTTTTTTTTATTTTGATAATATTACATAGCTTCGTAATCGATTCAAATTGGACATAAATAACCTTTCAATTCTTGTTGATAGACTTCCACGATCTACTTCAATTTTTTTTTAATTATTGAGTATCTCAATATTACCATCAATTTATTATGATTATATTATTTTTTTAATAATCCCATAATTTTTTATAAATTTAACATCTAAAAAGAAATTATTAAATCTTGAAATAATCACTACTCAACTCAAATTCACAAAAACAAAACACAATGAAAAAAACAAAGACTTAATGGAATTATGAAAACAACATAACTAAAAACAAGTAAATGGCTCTTGGGTTTTAGACAAGCAATATGAGCAATGCACCACTGATTACAAATGACCAGCCGAAGACTGGGATCAATGAAGACACATGGTTAGGACTTGGAGCCGGAGCATATGCCGGAGCTGGAGCTGGAGCAAAAAAACATATCAAGACAAGAACCAAGAAGACAAACAAAAATGAAATAAACAAAGAGAAAAATAAATACCCTTCGCAGGAGGATGAAGAGGACCAGTAGTCACTGCAACAACAAAAAAAAAACAAAACAATCTCTATTAATCAAAAATAATAAAAACCAAAAGATCTACAAAAACAAAGAGATTAAAGGAGAAATCTTACAGGTACAAGAAGAAACAGGAGGAACAGTAAGATTACAAGCAGAAGGAAGAGTATTAGCTTTAGTAACATTAAGTATGATTCCCATGGATCCACTTTTCTTTAACCCTTCACATAAACATGAAGCGTCAGTATCGATAATTTTCTTCAGACCAAAACAGCATGCACTATTTGGTTTATCTTCTATACTCCCGATAGTTACATAAGGTAAACACCCTGCCATGTTTACTAACATGACAGAGCATTTTACGGATTTTATGGAGTTTGCGTGAACAGAAGGAGATGAAACAGAGAAAACTAGGAGGAGGGTTAGAGATGTTACGACAGAGAAGTAAGCCATTGTTTTTGAGTCTTTGTGTTTGGTTTTGGATTGAGAGTGATGAAAGAAATGTTGTCGAATTAGTGAAACTGGATGTTCTTAAGTATAGGTTTGTAACTGAAACGGTGTCGAATTAGTGTTAGTCGTTTTTTTTTAGATTCTGCCCATTTTCTAATTGAATTTTATCTTTTAAAAAAACTTAATAGGATTTGTTTTTTTATCTTTTATTAATAATGGATTTTTACTACCAATTTTTTTAAAAAAAGACACATTTAAAAAATAGCAAAATAAATCTGTAATTTGTTTTGAACACGTTTTCTTTAAAGTATAGAAGATTTGTTTATATCCAGACTTATGATTTTATGCCATACTAATTAGTTGTGGATTTGTGTAATTGTTACTAATAAGATAAACAAGTTTATATGACCAGATTTTTTTATTGACTATATAGTAATTAGTCAACAAGGTTTTTTTTTCCTTTGTTAGAAATTGCATAAAGCCAAAGAAAAAGAAATAGCAAAACAAAACTGTAATTTCATTTACATTAAAAAGAAGGCCCATTTTCAAAAGAAGAAACGAAGGAGTTTAAAGACAGAAGGCCCATTTATCATTTTTTGTCAAACAGGCCCATTTATGATTAATCTTATCTTAAGAGTATTTAAAGGCCTTAATATTATATCGTTTTCACTTTTTAAAGATCTCGTTTTTGCGGCTATAATATTTTGGTTCTTTCCAATATTTTACGAAACTAGAAAAAAATTTATTAAATCGAGTAAGGGAATAAAATCGGGCTTTTCGCTTTCAGACACAGACCTGAATTTGAGATATTTAACCCCAAAAAGGCGAAAGGAAACAGCTTCTAAATTCATGCATTCTCAGATCAATTAGGGTTCGTTTATACTAGAGATCTCTTTTGGTGGTTTTTGTTAGAAGGATTATCTTCTATGGTGGATCACGGATCTTTTGGCTTTTTTACTCCTCCTCCTCCTCCTGGACGATTAGGTAGGTCTCTTTCTCTTTTCCTATTTCGTTTGTTTCGTTGCTAAGCTAAATTCAATTTTTGTTATAATATATTTTAGCATCCTTTTTATTTTTCTGGGTACGACATTTGGATTTGGTAGGCGAACAGAATCTATCACCTCTTTTTCATTAGAGAGGAACTTAGCTCACTTCATTTTTGCATGTTTGCTGCTTGATCTGAAATTGCAACGAACACAATGAATTTTTGCTCATTTTACATTGAAGATTGAAATTAAGGTTGGAATGATATGTTGCATTATGTGTTGCGTAAGAGTTATAGTGTTAGAGGTTGTTTAATTTGTGAAAATTTTCATTAAAGTATTAAGAATAATTTGTGTTTTACTTTTATGAATTCGCAGATATGGAACGGTTGCTAGCTGAAGCACAACACAGGTGGCTTAGACCTGCTGAGATTTGTGAAATTCTGCAGAACTATCGCAAGTTTCATGTAGCTTCAGAGTCTCCAACTCGACCCGCCAGTATGTTTGAGACCGAGTCCCTTCATTTTTGTTTGGTATATATATATTTTAAAGTTATTGGAACCTTCTAGGATTAGGATGAAATTTATGCATAGCAGTCAAAACATTTTGCATATATGATGTTACACATGTGATTGCTTCAAATTAACACCGCTCTGTTCATACATCTCTTGTTAGTTGCAACAATCTACAGCTTTCCAAGTATTGATCATTCCCGTAAACTGACATCATCTCCCCCAACCTCATAGGTGGTTCGCTCTTTCTTTTTGATAAGAAGGTGCTGAGATATTTTAGGAAAGACGGGCATAACTGGAGGAAGAAGAAGGATGGTAAAACCATAAAAGAAGCTCATGAGAAGCTGAAGGTTAGAATTTTGTTTACTGTCTCCTAAATAGCTAGTGTTTTCCAATCACTGGAATTGGTTACTTGGTTCATCTTCTGGCTTCGGAATAAATTAGTTGATAAGGCAATGTATCTAATTTTATCAGAGTAACATTGTTTAGGTAGGAAGCGTAGATGTTTTACACTGTTACTATGCACATGGAGAAGGCAATGAGAATTTTCAGAGACGTTGCTACTGGATGCTTGAACAGTGAGTCTAAGTTTGTGCATATTTCTGTTTTTCTTGTTCTGTGGGTATATGAACTGCTAGATAGGAAGAAGAGGGAATGTTTATGATCATAATTTTGAAGGTGCTGCTATAGAGAGCCCTTATCTCATTTAGTTTTAGATGAGAATAAGGCTGTGGACTTTCAATGCATTGTCGCTACTTTGTCTTTGTGTTCCTTCCGATATCTGAGGCCTTCGTGGGTTAAGTGTGGAATATCAAAATATCTATTGGGTCACTGCTTTCATGCAATCTGTAAATTTTGCTTCTAAAGTGTTGACTTTGTTACTTGATATTATATTCTCCTTGGTTTAGCTCTTATCTACTTTGTTTTTATACAGAGATTTGATGCATATCGTATTGGTTCACTACTTGGAGGTTAAGGTATAACTCTTCTTGTCTGTGCTGTTACAGTGTTACTACTAACTATTTCCATCATTTAACTTGAAATTTTTTGTGGTGTAGTTTTCTGCTGCTAAATGTTCTTAGACATTGTAATATACAGGGTAACCGGAGCAGTATAGGAATGAAAGAAAACAATGCAAATTCTGTAAATGGCACTGCTTCATTGAATATTGATTCAACAACAAGCCCAACCAGCACATTGTCATCATTATGTGAAGATGCTGATTCCGGTATTTCTGCTTATAGCACTTTGTATTTTTGGCACTTCGGTATATTTTGTCCAAGATATGGCTCTTTATATGGAAGAATCATCAATTTTCATCCTACTGTATGAGGTGTGATGATTTACATATCATCACATGCTCTGATACTTGTCGCGATCTCGTTGAGTATCATCTTTCAAACTCAACTTTATATAATAAGATATAGTAATTAGTCAACAAGGTTTTTTTTTTCTTTTGTTAGAAATTGCATAAAGCCAAAGAAAAAGAAATAGCAAAACAAAACTGTAATTTCTTTTATTTTAAAAAGAAGGCCCATTTTCAAAAGAAGAAACGAAGGAGTTTAAAGACAGAAGGCCCATTTATTATTTTTTGTCAAACAGGCCCATTTATCATTAATTTTAGAGTATTTAAAGGCCTTAATATTATATCGTTTTCACTTTTCAGAGATCTCGTTTTTGCGGCTATAATATTTTGGTTCTTTCCAATATTTTACGAGATCTCGTTTTTGCGGCTATAATATTTTGGTTCTTTCCAATATTTTACAAAATTAGAAAAAAAAATTATTAAATCGAGTAAGGGAATAAAATCGGGCTTTTCGCTTTCAGACACAGACCTGAATTTGAGATATTTAACCCCAAAAAGGCGAAAGAAACAGCTTCTAAATTCATGCATTCTCAGATCAATTAGGGTTCGTTAATACTAGAGATCTCTTTTCGTGGTTTTTATTAGAGGATTATCTTCTATGGTGGATCACGGATCTTTTGGCTTTGTTACTCCTCCTCCTCCTGGACGATTAGGTAGGTCTCTTTCTCTTTTCCTCTTTTCTTTTGGCTTTGTTACTCCTCCTCCTCCTGGACGATTAGGTAGGTCTCTTTCTCTTTTCCTATTTCGTTCTCCATTTATATTAGGTTTTTGGTTCCTTTACTATGCTAGATTCGTTTTTCTTCGCCATCCCTTTTTAATTATTTTTCTGGGTACCACATTTGGATTTGGTAGGCGAACAGAATCTATCCCCTCTCTTTCATTAAAGAGGAACTTAGCTCACTTCATTTTTTGCATGTTTGTCTGCTTGATCTGAAATTGCAACGAACACAATGAATTTTTACTCATTTTACATGGAAGATTGAAATTAAGGTTGGAATGCTATGTTGCATTATGTGTTGCGCAATAGTTATAGTGTTAGAGGTTGTTTAATTTGTGAAAATTTTCATGAAAGTATTAATAATAATTTGTGTTTTACCTTTATGAATTCGCAGATATGGAACGGTTGCTATCTGAAGCACAACACAGGTGGCTTAGACCTGCTGAGATTTGTGAAATTCTTCAGAACTATCGCAAGTTTCATGTAGCTTCAGAGTCTCCTACTCTATCGCAAGTTTCATGTAGCTTCAGAGTCTCCTACTCGACCCGCCAGTACGTTTGAGACCGAGTCCCTTCATTTTTGTTTGGTATATATATCTTTTAAAGTTATTGGAAACTTTTGGGATTAGGATGAATTTTATGCATAGCAGTCAAAACTTTGTGCATAAATAATGTTACACATGTGATTGCTTCAAATTAACACCGCTCTTGATTGCTTCAAATTAACACCGCTCTGTTCATCCTATTATTTGTTACATCTCTTGTTAGTTGCAACAATCTACAACTTTCAAGTATTGATCATCCCCCGTAAACTGACATCATCTCCCCCAACCTCATAGGTGGTTCACTCTTTCTTTTTGATAAGAAGGTGCTGAGATATTTTAGGAAAGACGGGCATAACTGGAGGAAGAAGAAGGATGGTAAAACCATAAAAGAAGCTCATGAGAAGCTGAAGGTTAGAATTTTGTTTAATGTCTCCTATATAGTTAGTTTTTTCCAATCATGGAATTGGTTAATTGGTTCATTCATCTTCTGGCTTCGGAATAAATTAGTTTATAAGGCAATGTATCTAATTTTTTGAGAGTAACATTGTTTAGGTTGGAAGCGTAGATGTTTTACATTGTTACTATGCACATGGAGAAGGCAATGAGAATTTTCAGAGACGTTGCTACTGGATGCTTGAACAGTGAGTCTAAGTTTGTCCATATTTCTGTTTTTCTTGTTCTGTGGGTATGAACTTCTAGATCGGACAGAAGAGGGAATATTTATGATCATAACTTTGAAGGTGCTGTTATAGAGAGCCCTCATCTCATTTAGTTTTAGATAAGAATAAAGCAGTGGACTTTCAATGCATAGTCGCTATTTTGTCTTTGTGTTCCTTTGGATATCTGAGGCCTTCGTGGGTTAAGTGTGGAATATCAAAAATATTGCAATCTGTAAATTTTGCTTCTAAAGTTGACTTTGTTACTTGATATTATATTCTCCTTGATGTGTTTTCAATTTAGCTCTTTTCTACTTTGTTTTTATACAGAGATTTGATGCATATTGTTTTGGTTCACTACTTGGAGGTTAAGGTATAACTCTTCTTGTCTGTGCTGTTACAGTGTTACTACTTGCTGTTTCCATCATTTAACTTGAAATTTTTTGTAGTGTAGTTTTCTACTGCTAAATGTTCTTAGACATTGTAATATACAGGGTAACCGGACCAGTATAGGAATGAAAGAAAACAATTCAAATTCTTTAAACGGCACTGCCTCATTGAATATTGATTCAACAACAAGCCCAACCAGCACATTGTCATCATTATGTGAAGATGCTGATTCCGGTATTTCTGCTTATAGCACTTTGTATTTTTGGCACTTCGGTATATTTTGTCCAAGATATAGTTCTTTCTATGGAAGAATCATCAATTTTCATCCTACTGTATGAGGTGTGATGATTTACATATCATCACATGCTCTTTTCATCCTACTGTATGAGGTGTGATGATTTACATATCATCACATGCTCTTGCCTGTGTATGTAATATTCAGCACCACCTTATATCAGATTTGGTGCAGGGAATAGTCATCAAGCAAGTTCCATCTTACGAGCATCTTCTGAACCTCAAACTGGTAGTGCAGGGAATAGTCATCAAGCAAGTTCCATCTTACGAGCATCTTCTGAACCTCAAACTGGTACTCCTCAATTAAGGGAAAAAAGCAGGATGTTGTCATATTAAATTCTTACTATCAGAGCTATGTTTTGGGTACTCACTTTTCTTTCTTCTTACGAGCATCTTCTGAACCTCAAACTGGTACTCCTCAATTAAGGGAAAAAAGCAGGATGTTGTCATATTAAATTCTTACTATCAGAGCTATGTTTTGGGTACTCACTTTTCTTTCTGGATTACTGTCTGCATTTGTTTGTTAAGTATGCCTACGTTTCCTTTTCTAGGAAATCGCAATAGTTGGACACCAGCTCCTGGCATGCGTAATGTTTCAGAGGTTCTTGGGAACAGAGTTTGGGAAAATGATTCTCATAGATTAGTTAATGTCCGATCTTTGGATGCCATTGGGAATTCAGTGATAGGAGACCATGATCAACCTTGTTGTAATAATTTGTTTACTCAGATGCAGCCTTCTGATCCTGACTCAATTCTGGTGGAAGAGAATACAGACAAAGGCGGGCGTTTAAACTGGCAGGTAGTGTGCGCATGCTTATTATAATTATTCATAAAGAGCAATGAATATCTATTATNTATAAACTTTGGAGCTATATCAGCTTAACGTATCTTACATGTCGCTGTTAGCAAATTTTCTCAGGGTTAATATTTATGTCACTGACGCATTGCAAAGCTAGTTGGTTGAAGTTGAATATATCTTTCTCTACTCTTAAAATGTGCATTCTTTCCTGAATCTTGACCTCAGATAGGAAGATGAAAGACATCTGACATCTGCTTTTGTTCGATTGTTCCTTCCCCTCTATATATTGTAATGTTATTTATTTATGCTCGCATGATTACTGTCATGAAGATTTGTTTTGAATTGCTCTCAAAATACTTTTCTATGTAGATTCCAATTCAGGATGACCTACCATTGCCAAAAGGACACGTGGATCTGTTTTTACATTCTGGATTAACTGATGACACTGGTCTGGGCTTATTTGAGCAAAGTGATCAAGATAATTTTGAGACATTTTCCAGTCTCCTAGGCAGTGACTGTCAGCAACCTTTTGAAAACATTTATCAAGCTTCTCCTTCATTCATGGAATCTGAATATATACCATTGTTAAGAAGCGAAGATAGTTTGAAAAAAAGATGCAGTCTTCACGTGAAGATATTGCATGGAACACTGTTGAATGTGAAAATGCAGCAGCTGGGATGTCCTTGAGCCCTTCTCTCTCTGAAGATCAGCGTTTCACAATAATTGATTTTTGGCCAAAATGCGCACAGACAGACGCAGAAGTAGAGGTAACTTCACTGTACATATTTGGAAAAATGGTTTGGTGATGTACCATTCAGTTAAGATGGTTAAGCTTTGTTAGTCCATTTTCCAAATGTTTTTTGTGGTTAAGACTTTGAAGCAGTTTCAAAATATTTTGTTCCATGTATTCAGCTGGGTGGAGTTTGAAGTTCCTTGTTGATTTTCATGCAGCAGTTTCATTCTGATGATCCTGCTATCTCATTATTTTTATTAGTTATGCATTTTCCATTTTGCTACTCTCTTTTAGCTCTCTGTTTTCAGCTGTTTTGGTTGTTTTGCTGTAGTGTCGAATTTCTTTTTCATGTATCACTCTATCTGCAGGTCTTGGTTATTGGGAGATTTCTGCTTAGTCGAAAAGAAGTAACAAAGTATAACTGGTCATGCATGTTTGGTGAAGTGGAAGTTCCTGCTTGGTGAAGTGGAAGTTCCTGCTGAGATTTTAGTAGACGGCCTTCTTTGCTGTCATGCTCCACCGCATACAGCTGGGCAAGTGCCCTTTTATGTTACATGTTCCAACAGATTCGCTTGCAGTGAAGTGCGAGAATTTGATTTTCTTTTTGGTTCTACAAAAAAGATTGATGCTGCTGATGTCTATAGTACCCATACAAATGAAGCATCACTTCACTTGCGGTTTGAGAAGCTGCTTGCTCAGAGAGCTTTTGTTCACGAACACCATATATTTGAAGATGTTGGGAAAAAAAAAAAAAAAAAAAAAAAAAAAAAAAAAAAAAAAAAAAAAAAAACTGTGAGGGGGAAACATGGAAATTTGTGATGTCATAATATCATATGAACTTTGGAGCTATAGCAGCTTTACCTATCTTACATGTCTCTGTTAGCAAATTTTCTCAGGGTTAATATTATGTCACTGACGCATTGCAAATCTAGTTGGTTGAAATTGAATATATCTTTCTCTGCTCTGAAAATGTGCATTCTTTCCTGAATCTTGACCTCAGATAGGAAGATGAAAGACATCTGACATCTGCTTTTGTTCGATTGTTCCTTCCCCTCTATATATTGTAATGTTATTTATTTATGCTCGCATGATTACTGTCATGAAGATTTGTTTTGAATTGCTCTCAAAATACTTTTCTATGTAGATTCCAATTCAGGATGACCTACCATTGCCAAAAGGACACGTGGATCTGTTTTCACATTCTGGATTAATTGATGACACTGGTCTGGGGTTATTTGAGCAAAGTGATCAAGATAATTTTGAGACGTTTTCCAGTCTCCTAGGCAGTGACTGTCAGCAACCTTTTGAAAACAGTTATCAAGCTCCTCCTTCATTCATGGAATCTGAATATATACCATTGTTAAGAAGCGAAGATAGTTTGAAAAAAGTCGATAGTTTTTCTCGGTGGATTAGTAAAGAACTTGGCGAGATGGAGGATTTGCAGATGCAGTCTTCACGTGAAGATATTGCATGGAACACTGTTGAATGTGAAAATGCAGCAGCTGGGATAGATGCAGTCTTCACGTGAAGATATTGCATGGAACACTGTTGAATGTGAAAATGCAGCAGCTGGGATCTCCTTGAGCCCTTCTCTCTCTGAAGATCAGCGTTTCACAATAATTGATTTCTGGCCAAAATGCGCACAGACAGACGCAGAAGTTGAGGTAACTTCACTGTACTTGGGAAAATGATTTGGTGATGTACCATTCTGTTAAGATGGTTAAGCTTTGTTAGTCCATTTTCCAAATGATTTTTGTGGTTAAGACTTTGAAGCAGTTGCAAAATATTTGTTCCATATATTCAGCTGGGTGGAGTTTGAAGTTCCTTGTTGATTTTAATGCAGCAGTTTCATTCTGATGATCCTGCTATCTCATTATTTTTATTAGTTATGCATTTTCCACTTTGCTGCTTTCTTTTTGCTCTCTGTTTTCAGCTTTTTTGGTTGTTTTGCTGTAGTGTTGAATTTCTTTTTCATGTATCACTCTATCTGCAGGTCTTGATTATTGGGAGATTTCTGCTTAGTCAACAAGAAGTAAAAAAATATAACTGGTCATGCATGTTTGGTGAAGTGGAAGTTCCTGCTGAGATTTTAGTAGACGGCCTTCTTTGCTGTCATGCTCCACCGCATACAGCTGGTCAAGTGCCCTTTTATGTTACATGTTCCAACAGATTCGCTTGCAGTGAAGTGCGGGAATTTGATTTTCTTTTTGGTTCTACCAAAAAGATTGATGCTGCTGATGTCTATGGTACCCATACAAATGAAGCATCACTTCACTCGCGGTTTGAGAAGCTGCTTGCTCAGAGAGCTTTTGTTCACGAACACCATATATTTGAAGATGTTGGGTTGGGCTGCATTTAGCGGCAGGTAAGGACCTCTATCTCACATTTCTTCAATTTTCTTTGATCATAAACTTATGATTTGAGATATTGCAGTTCTTTTAAGATGCTCACATTGATTGCTCGGTCAACATTTTAATATCAAACAAACTCTCTTCCCTGTTAACTACAGGGAGGAAACTGTCGCTGTGCTTGTCTCTCTAGGTGCTGATGCTGGGGCATTGACAGATCCATCTCCAGAGCTTCCTTTGGGCAAAACAGCAGCTGACTTGGCTTATGCAAATGAACACAGGGGGATTTCGGGTTTTCTTGCAGAGTCTTCCTTAACTAGTTATCTCGAAAAACTAACACTGGACTCAAAGGAAAATAGCTCTCCCAATTCTTCTGGAGTAAAAGTTGTTCAAACAGTCTCTGAGCGAACCGCTGCTCCTATGAGCTATGGCGATGGACCAGAAACACTTTCTTTGAAGGATTCACTTACCGCTGTCCGTAATGCAACACAAGCAGCTGATCGTCTTCATCAAGTATTCAGGATGCAATCATTACAACGGAAACAGCTGTGTGAACTTGGCTATAGTG
>CM071717.1:34620423-34630462 GCA_036630335.1 Physaria fendleri
CAAGCATCAGTTCAAGCCTAGGGGTGCCATTGAGAAGCGACGCAAGAAACTCAACAATGACCAAGTCCCGAGTGATGAAGAGGTCCAGCAATGCCTTCTCGAAATGGATTCAGATAAGTCTAATACTCTTCGCTATGAGACTATTGATGCTTATAAGGTTCTTCGGAACATAGAATCGTCAAACCAAGAAGCGGGAAAGACGTAGCGTATGGCTTCTCTTCTATGATCAAAAATTAACATAGAAGTTCTTAAGTCTCTTCTACTTGTTCTATTATGTCAAATTTGTACTCAAATCTAAATATTATATATATATGAAAGCCATTTAACAAAAAAAAAAATGATATAATCATCAGTTCAAGCCTAGGGGTGCCATTGAGAAGCGACGCAAGAAACTCAACAATGACCAAGTCCCGAGTGATGAAGAGGTCCAGCAATGCCTTCTCGAAATGGATTCAGATAAGTCTAATACTCTTCGCTATGAGACTATTGATGCTTATAAGGTTCTTCGGAACATAGAATCGTCAAACCAAGAAGCGGGAAAGACGTAGCGTATGGCTTCTCTTCTATGATCAAAAATTAACATAGAAGTTCTTAAGTCTCTTCTACTTGTTCTATTATGTCAAATTTGTACTCAAATCTAAATATTATATATATATGAAAGCCATTTAACAAAAAAAAAAATGATATAATTGGAGAAGAAGAAGAAAAACACAAAGATGAAGAGGACAAAACAAAAAAACAAGTGATATGTTATGGTTTTATTAGTTGTGAATTATTTATCTGTTTTTTTCTTGTAGATTGTGGTTGAGAAATATGGACAAACCAAGTAGACCCAATATGACGGTTGATCTTTAGAACAATGGTTACATGGGTGTGGTCCCTTTTGAATCATACTTTGTCTCTGACATGAATCATATGCTTCTTAGAGCAGTTCCAACGACAGTTACTAGGTAAGTTTTTTACAAAACTTTTAATATTAAAAAAATAAAAAGGATGAGAGTTAGGTAAGTTTTTTACAAAACTTTTAATATTAAAAAAATAAAAAGGATGAGAGTCCTTAAATAAGGCCAACAAAAAACGGTATCACATATTGTTTGGACATGTGGTAGAGTATAGTTGGTCAGATTTTTTAATAAATATTTTTATTTAATTTGAAAATAAAATTCTATTAAAATATTAATTTTATTTTGGTTATGATACGTATCACTAATGGTGATGGTCTTATTGCCTGATAATCATATTTTTTTTTATTGGCGTAGAATTGTAAAAGTTTTGTTATTACTTCTAACAAAGTCTCGAAATGCATATTTAAAATATAAGACAAACAACTTGTTTTTATCGGCTGTAAAACATAAAAAATTAGCTTTAAAATCGATTTAAAACATGATCTATTTATGGTTAACTGGATTTGATAAAGGAAAATTTCAGTGGTTAATAGAGTTTATGTAGTAAAATTCACTTTTGGATATTTAGACGCAACAAGACCAATGAGGTCTAAATGTAACAGTCTCGGAGTATCGAAAGACAGACACTTGGATTCTCATCTGAGTCCCGACATTCAATTTTCATTGTTTTGAGGGTTGGATTGCAGAAAGAGTAAGATCCCCTCAAAAACCACATATCTTCAAACATGACAAACTCTTCACCCACGATGAAATATTATGTACCTTCCAATTTCAAGCTAACTAATGTATCGCTCGTCAAGATCTTTCGAGAGGGTGATAGTTATATTCTGAATCAGTGGATAGATCAAGCTCTACCATGCCACGCTCCAACGCAATGAATATCCAATCATTGACAATTTAATAATAATATGAAATATAATTATACACAAATAATATTAATTAGAAATGATATTATTATACACATAATTATGAGTATAATTATACATAAATAATAATAATAAAAATAAATATTAAAAAATATAATTATATCTAATATTGTATACTCTAACATTTATTGACAACTTTTCGAATCATGTAAGTTTTTGATATATTTGTAGAAAATTATAAATTCAACTATCAACTTTTACCTTTTAAAACGATGTTGTCAAAATCTTGTTTGTGCAAAACGAGTACAGTGTAATCTATTATCGTCTAATAATTTTTAAGTTGGTAATTACATTTATTTCTGGAAAATAACTTGATATTTACACAAAAACCAAAAAAAAAATCATATATAATTTAACTTAGATTGTTCAAAAATTTTAGTGAATAAAATGGTTTGACCAATAATATTAAGAAAAAAGTGAATTATAAAAATATTTTTGATGGATAATAAAGTTTTAACACTATCAATTTTATCAAATTGTTTGTTTTTACGAATTCTACATTTATCAAATCAACAGTAGAAAATCTAAAATTTTAGAAAATTGTCCATTAATAACTATTTAAACCTATTTTTTTGAAAACAATAACAATAAAATGAAACTATTGAGATATGAATTTAGAAAAATTGTCAATTAACTTTGAATAAAAATTGTTTTAAAATTCAATTTTTGTTTAGGGTGTTGCAATTTGCTAAATACAGTCTCTGGTTCTATATTTTCTAGCAATGCAATAAAATAATTCAAGAGATAAGAAATGTATAGATAGTGTTGTCATAAAGTCTTCATACTAAGTGGTTATTTGTTTTTTTTATGTAGCTAATTACAGTTTGAAATAATAATAGAGCAGTAAAAATACATCTTAATAGACTTTGATGTCAATTTTCGATGCAATTCAGTATTTGAAAACCTATATCATTTAACTATTGCACATGATAATAATATATTGTTTGATTTCTAAGAAAATTCAAATGATATATTTATGCATGATTGGATCCAAGTGGCATAAGTAAAAACACTCAGGTGAATGAAGCCTAAATTATGTAAGCAATGAGAACAAAAAAAAGGGTGGGAAGCATATTTTTAGAAGCTAACACAGTAAGACTAAGTAGCACTTTTTGAACAACAAAAAACAAAAAAAGAAGCTTGCTTAAGAGTTTTAGCGAGCTTAGACAATCTCATCAAAACAAACACACAAAATAAACATCAACAAGCTGAAAGAGTACAGAAAAGATTGATAGTAACTACTCTGAGATGAAGCAGGATGATGATCTTCAAGCCAAGAAGGTGGTGTTGAAGAGGACAGGTCCACTTGTCGAAGAGGAAGAAGACACAATAGTTGAGTAGCTGATGTTATCAGAGATTACTTGGATATTGCATTTGTTTGAAGCTACTCTTTTAAGTGTACAGTTTCCTTATTTGTGTAGAGTAGAAGTTGTATATATATCCCTAGGGTTGCAAGAGAATAATACGAACTTTTCCATCTTAATAATGTTAGAAACTCGGTTATTAACCCTTTTTCCAAATTCTAGTAAAAGTGATAAATGTTTCGGTTCTAAAAAAATGTTTTTGCTTAGCATTAGTTCTTTACACAATCAATTTCTACTTCAATCAATTTTTTAGTTTAAAAAAGAAAAGATAATGCGATATTCATTCTGTTATCGTGAAAAAAATGATTCAGCCAATTATAAAATAATATTACAAGATATAAATGTATAACATTAAAAATTTGTGTTTAAAGCTGATAATCCCTATATTTTAAAATAAAAATAAAAACCTAAAATTCTTATGTTTTGATGTATGGAGTATTTACTACTACTAACTTAAAACTACTAGTATCTTAAAAGTTCAACTACAATTGTAATTAAATTTAGTGTGATATAGTAGATATAATGATACTAAACTGATATAAATGTATAACATTAAAAATTTGTGTTTAAAGCTGATAATCCCTATATTTTAAAATAAAAATAAAAACCTAAAATTCTTATGTTTTGATGTATGGAGTATTTACTACTACTAACTTAAAACTACTAGTATCTTAAAAGTTCAACTACAATTGTAATTAAATTTAGTGTGATATAGTAGATATAATGATACTAAACTAAATTAAAACATTTATAATGTTATGACATTAAGAAAATATATTGAAGGGTAGGTGATGTTTCAAAATATATTGAAGGGTAGGTGATGTTTCCAAGGAGGGAACTGGAGAGTGGGTTGGCTTATAGAGATTGAGATTATTAGTATTGGTGGGTTAATTTATAATTATATCATACACAATGTTACATTCATAATCGATCCCAAGAAGATCTAAAATAGTTTAATTCCCCTTTGCTAATCATTATTGAACCACAACTTTTGTTTTTTTGTTTTTTGTTTTTTTTTCATAAATGTTTTTGTTTTGTCATCAAAATTATAAGTCACATCAATGGGGTTAGTTAATGTGCGTTGTTACAACAAGAAATGATATAATTGGAGAAGAAGAAGAAAAACACAAAGATAAATGATATAATTGGAGAAGAAGAAGAAAAACACAAAGATGAAGAGGACAAAACAAAAAAACAAGTGATATGTTATGGTTTTATTAGTTGTGAATTATTTATCTTTTTTTCTTGTAGATTGTGGTTGAGAAATATGGACAAACCAAGTAGACCCAATATGACGGTTGATCTTTAGAACAATGGTTACATGGGTGTGGTCCCTTTTGAATCATACTTTGTCTCTAACATGAATGATATG
The DNA here is from genome assembly GCA_036630335.1 of Physaria fendleri. Classification (NCBI taxonomy): domain Eukaryota; kingdom Viridiplantae; phylum Streptophyta; class Magnoliopsida; order Brassicales; family Brassicaceae; genus Physaria; species Physaria fendleri. The sequence continues at coordinate 34,624,991 of CM071717.1, forward strand.
CTTCTTAGAGCAGCTCCAATCGGCAGTTGCTAGGTAAATTTCTTACAAAACTTTTAATATTAAAAAATTAAAAAGATGAGAGATAACATTTATATAGTCCTTAAATAAGGCCAGCAAGAAATGGTATTCAAAGCTTAACTATCTCCTTCTAGTTAAACAATATAACAGAAAACTTGCAAGAACAAATATGAATAGATCCTTTTATTCAAGCTTAGGAAACTCTCTCAAAAAGTAAACTCTTGTTCTCTCTACTTGTTATTGTTATTGTTATTGTTGTGGTTATGTCATACAATCCATAGATGACTACTTATATAGAAAAACTTAAGCCTAATTTTCCTATTTCCATAACAAGTAACTTTTCTTTCCTCAATTTAACATATATCGAGAATTTCCTTTTTCTCAAGATTGACTTGTATAGAGAATTTCCTTTTTCTCATGATTGCCTTTTCTTGTTAATGAGGTTGCTTGCACTCCAACTTTTTCTCATGATTGCCTTTTCTTGTTAATGAGGTTGCTTGCACTTCAAGTTTGGATTATCTAATTTTCTTGTTAATGAGGTTGCTTGCACTTCAAGTTTGGATTATCTAACAGGTATCACATAATGTTTGTACATGTGGTAGAGTATAATTGGTCAGATTTTCTAATAAATATTTTTATTTTATTTGAAAATAAAATTCTATTAAAATATTAATTTTCTTTTGGTTATTGATACGTATCACTGATCGTGATGGTCTTATTGTCTGATAATCATACTTTTTTTTATTGGCATAGAATTGTAAAAGTTTTGTTATTACTTCTAACAAAGTCTCGAAATGCATATTTTAAAAATATAAGACAATCAATTGTTTTTATCGGTTGTAAAACAGAAAAAATTAGCGTTAAAATCGATTTAAAACATGATCTATTTATGGTTAACCGGATTTGATAGAGTAAAATTTCAGTGGTTAATAGAGTTTATGTAGTAAAATTCACTTTTGGATATTTAGACGCAACAAGACCAATGAGGTCTACATGTAATAGTCTCGGAGTATCGAAACACAGACTCTTGGATTCTCATCTGAGTCTCGACATTCAATTTTCATTGTTTTAAGGGTTGGGTTGCAGAAAGAGTAAGATCCCCTCAAAACCCACATATCTTCAAGCATGACAAGCTCTTCACCGACGATGAAATATTATGTACCTTCCAATTTCAAGCTAACTAATGTATTGCTCGTCAAGATCTTTCGAGGGGGTGGATAGTTATATTCTGAATCAGTGGATAGATCAAGCTCTACCACGCCACGCTCCAACGCAATGAATATCAAATCATTGACAATTTAATAATAATATAATTGTACACAAATAATATTAATTAGAAATGATATTATTATATACATAATTATGAGTATAATTATACATAAATAATAATAATAAAAATAAATATTAAAAATATAATTATATCTATTGTCTACTCTAACATTTGTTGACAACTTTTCGAATCATGTAAGTTTTTGATATATATGTAGAAAATTATAAATTCAACTATCAACTTTTACTTTTTAAAACGATGTTGTCAAAAACTTGTTTGTGCAGAATGAGTACAGTGTAATCTATTATCATCTAATAATTTTTAAGTTGGTAATTACATTTTTTTTCTGGAAAATAACTTGATATTTACACAAAAACCAAAAAAAAAAAATCATATATAATTTAACTTAGATTGTTCAAAACTTTTAGTGAATGAAATGGTTTGACCAATAATATAGATTGTTCAAAACTTTTAGTGAATGAAATGGTTTGACCAATAATATTAAGAAACAAAGTGAATTATAAAAATATTTTTGATGGATAATAAAGTTTCAACACTATCAATTTTATCAAATTGTTTGTTTTTAAGAATTCTACATTCATCAAAACAACATTAGAAAATCTAAAATTTTAGAAAATTGTCCATTAATAACTATTTAAACCTATTTTTTTGAAAACAATAACAATAAAATGAAACTATTGAGATATGAATTTAGAAAAATTGTCAATTAACTTTGAATAAAAATTGTTTTAAAATTCAATTTTTGTTTAGGGTGTTGCAATTTGTTAAATACAGTCTCTGGTTCTATATTTTATATTTTCTAGCAATGCAATAAAATAATTCAAGAGATAAGAAATGTATAGATAGTGTTGTCATAAAGTCTTCATACTAAGTGGTTATTTGTTTTTTTTATGTAGCTAATTACAGTTTGAAATAATAATAGAGCAGTAAAAATACATCTTAATGGACTTTGATGTCAATATTCGATGCAATTCATTATTTGAAAACCTATATCATTTAACTATTGCACATGATAATATATGGTTTGACTTCTAAGAAAATTCAAATAATATATTTATGCAGATTGGATCCAATTGGCATAACTAAAAGCAGTCAGGTGATTGAAGCCTAAATTATGTAAGCAATGAGAACAAAAAAAAGGTAGGAAGCATATTTTTAGAAACTGACACAGTAAGACAAAGTAGCAGTTTTTGAACAACAAAAAACAAAAAAAAAAAGAAAGCTTGCTTAAGAGTTTTGGCGAACTTAGACAATCTCATCAAAGCAAATACACAAAATAAACATCAACAAGCTGAAAGAGTACATAAAAGATTGATACTAACTTCCGGTGTTTTGATAAACTTCTCTGAGATGAAGCATTACGATGATCTTCAAGCGGGGAAGGTGGTGTTGAAGAAGACAGGTCCACTTGTCTAAGAGGAAGAGGACACAGTAGTTGAGTAGCTGATGTTATCAGAGATTACTTGGATCTTGCATTTGTTTGAAGCTACTCTTTTAAGCATCTGAAGTCGGGTCAATAATGATTTCACATCAACATCAACTATATGGTCAATAAGCCAAACAGGAGTGCCGCACCAAGGTTTGCACGAACACGTGTCACCGAAATAACATTCGTTTGTGTCATTGAAGCTGTACCCTTCCTCGAAACATTGTTTTGTGTCTCTGTAATGAAGTCCCTGAAATATAGTAAAAGAAATGGTTTTCAGAACGCACCAAGGTTTGCACGAACACGTGTCACCGAAATAACATTCGTTTGTGTCATTGAAGCTGTACCCTTCCTCGAAACATTGTTTTGTGTCTCTGTAATGAAGTCCCTGAAATATAGTAAAAGAAATGGTTTTCAGAATTTAAATGTGAATGTGTCAGATAATGCAATAAAAAGGATAGTGATGTTACTTCGAAAACGAGGGTCTCAAGATTTCGAGAATTCTCAAGTAGTTTCGGTAAGCAAACCCAGTACAATTGTTGCTCTGTTCTTTTACTTTCAAAGCAATAAAAAATGAAAATATAGATGGGATTCATATGCAAACCTCAAGAGTCTCAGATGATAAGTACAAGGTTTTAACATTGCATATTCCCATGAGCAAATCTTCTCCACTTCCGCCTTCAAATCCTTTATAATCAAGATTTACTAAATCTATTTCGTGAAACATCATATCAAGTGTCATTCGAATGCCTAGTCTAGCTTCGACAAGCGAATCGAAATTCGCTTTTAGATACTTGGTCGCAACAGTATCAGTCAGTTCTAAATATAAAAGATTTGGAGTCTCAAAGTCTCAATTGTTAAATGAGTCAGGTTGTTGAAGACTGGTATTGCCTCTTTACAGCAAAAATTAAGGACCTAGAAAGAAAGAAAAGACCATTATTCACAAACTTACCAAAGGTTTAATTCTTAAAACTTACCAAACCGAAACAAGGGTATCTGAATTCTAACTTAACTGTGTTCTTTTACTTTCAAAGCAATAAAAAATGAAAATATAGATGGGATTCATATGCAAACCTCAAGAGCCTCAGATGATAAGTACAGGGTTTTAACATTGCATATTCCCATGAGCAAATCTGCTCCACTTCCGCCTTCAAATCCTTCATATTCAAGATTTCCTAAATCTATTTCGTGAAACACCATATCAATTGTCATTCGAATGCCTAGTCTAGCTTCAACAAGCGAATCAAAATTCGCTTTTGGATACTTGGCCGCAACAGTATCAGTAAATTCTAAATATAAAAGATTTGGAGTATCAAAAGATGCACTCTTTGGATGCTCAAAAGGGGTTTTCTTAGAAGCAATTCTTATTCTCTTGAGGGTTGGGTTGGACACAGAGAAAGATTTCCAGAAATACCACGAACCTTCTAATTATTAAAGTTTATGGTTTAATTTGGTTTTTTAAAAAAGTTTAGGGTTTAATTTGGTTTTTTTTAAAGTTTAGGATTTAATTTGGTTTTTATTTTAAGGTTAACAGATCCGTTAACGGTAGGACTTAAAACGAGTCAGATTTGAAAGATAGGGATTTATTTTGTTAATAGATTTTCAAATTAAGGTGTATTTTGGGGACGACAAAGTATAGGGTTTAATTTGGGTAAATACAATAGTATAGGGTTTAATTAACATTTTTCCCTATAATGCAAAAAAAAACTTATTGACATTTTAGTGACAAAACCCGAACAAAACTCAAAAAAGTTTCTAACACATCTTTTCTTAAAAGGTTTAGTGGAGCCATCGGCCTATTTAGAATCCATCGGTGGTTAACACACACTGAACGATGAAGCCTGAATTATGTAACCAATGAGAACAAAAAAAACGCAAGATGCATATTTTTAGAAGCCGAAACAGTAAGACAAAGTATCAGTTTTTGAACAGCAAAACACAAAACCAAAAAGAAAGCTTGCTTAAGAGTTTAGCAAACTTCACAGAAGCCAAGACAAATTCAGTGGTCTACACATCTGACCAACACGAGTACACAAAATAAACATCGACAAGCTGAAAGAGCAGAGAAAAGATTGATACTAACTACCAGTGCTTTGATAAACTTCCCTGAGATGAAGCATGATGATGATCTTCAAGCGGGGAAGGTGGTGTTGAAGAAGACAGGTCCACTAGTCGAAGAGGAAGAGGACACAGTAGTTGAGTAGCTGATGTTATCAGAGATTACTTGGATATTGCATTTGTTTGAAGCTACTCTTTTAAGGAAGTCGGGTCAATAATGATTTCACATCAACATCAATTGTAAGGTCATAATATAGTATCACTTGTTCAAGATTCGGCATTGTCTCCAGAAAGTGCTCGATAAGATCTCTCGGTCTATCAAAATCATCTTTGCGATCAGTTATTTCTCCAAACTTCAATACCTTTAGTATCTTCACTAGACTTGATGATAGCCAAACAGGAGTGCCACACCAAGGTTTGCACGAACACACATCACCGAAGAAGTCGGGTCAATAATGATTTCACATCAACATCAATTGTAAGGTCATAATATAGTATCACTTGTTCAAGATTCGGCATTGTCTCCAGAAAGTGCTCGATAAGATCTCTCGGTCTATCAAAATCATCTTTGCGATCAGTTATTTCTCCAAACTTCAATACCTTTAGTATCTTCACTAGACTTGATGATAGCCAAACAGGAGTGCCACACCAAGGTTTGCACGAACACACATCACCGAAT